>CM069860.1:13364134-14564134 GCA_036172795.1 Pelodytes ibericus | reverse complement strand
CACTTCTGTCTTTTCAACAAACTCTCCACTTCAACACATATCAGCAAACTGTTGGCAGAAGCACTTGAAAAGGACACTCTGTCAGGGCCCCAAATTGGTCATGGGTTAACTAGGAGTCTATTTTTATATTTGCAAAAATTTGCAACACCCCTAACAGACCTTGGGGAATCTGCAAACCCAACAAATCCTAAGAAACAACAAAAAAAAATGAAAATAATTTTTTTTTTTTTTTTTTCAGCAAAGGAATGCGGCATTCTGGGTATGTGAGAAATTAACCCGTTCCCTGCTGGGCGGTGTCTGCAAGCATTGCAAGAGATGAATTGCGAGGTTAAAGAATGTGTTGTAACCCTTGGAGTCCCAGAGCATTATGCAGCTTGTGACAAAACTAAGTGTTTGCAAAATCAGTCAAATTTTGATCACCAAAACAGAAGTAGAATTGCAAAAAGACAACTTCAACACCCATCCCCTGAAAAAAAAAAAACTTTAAAAAAAAAGTGGGTACATTATAGTTGCAAAAAAAACATGTGGGGAAAAAATGCATTTAAAATGTTCTGCACCTTTATATTCGGTGAACTTAACAGTGAACTGCAAAAATCATGAATTGATAGCTGAGATTTGTCAGTTCAGTTTTAGTAAATAATCCCTTCAGTAGATTGCAAGCTAATATTTATAAATGTTTCATGGGTCTCCAACTAGAAAAAAAAATACATAAACATAACAAACTGATACAAAATATTGACTGTTTCTTTGCTGTATTTTTTTTTAATACTTATTATTCTTATATGATTTCTACTATTATGTTTATCCTGTACTGCATAATCTGTAAGGGACATTATTTGAAATAAGCACAGATCAAATATCTATACACACACACACACAAATATATATATATATATACACACACACAAACATAAATATATATACACACAAACATATAGATACATACATATATACATACACACACAAACATATATATACATACATATATACACACACACACAAACATATATATATATATATATAAATATATACACACACAAACATATAGATACATACATATATACACACACACATATATATTATACACATATTAATATATTTACATTGGCAACATAACTTGAAAATAAAGAAATCGATCTAGATAACTTGGCAATGTGTGCCTGTATGTATCTGTGTGATCTTCTAGCCCACGTGGGGGGACTAGAGGCATAGAGCCCAGCGAGCACAAGGGATCCCAGAGACAGTGGGTGTGTGTCAAGAGGAGACCACGCCCCTCTAGGAATCCCCAGGCTGTGCTCTTCACACGGAGGCGGGGTTATGGGGTTGTGCACGCCCCCAGTGGGGCGTGGCTTCGTGAATGGGAGATTTTAAATCCCTGCTTGCAGCTTTGTGCAGTCAGGCTGTATTGAGTGCTTGTCAGAGAGACTGTGTGTGTGTGTGTGTGGGAGCAGCAGTATTTATATACCACACAGAGTATAGGATAGTACTGAGTATCAAGATGCTGAAGAATATGGGGAAGAAGTTGCTGCTGTCCATGGTGGGTGCATCTTTTACCTGCCTGCTGGTCTTGGTGGTGGATCAGCAGAGAAGCCAGCTCCTAGAGGTGCCAGCGGTGGAAGGGTCTGCTCCTGTTACCCCCTTGATGGCAGCAGAGTCAGTTGCCCCCCAGACAGTGGAGGAGCAGAGAGCTGACCAGGATGCCCCAGACTCCAAGTCCTTCTCTGCTTATTTTAACAAGCTGACCAGAGTGAGAAGGGACATTGAACAAGTGGTGACCCCTTCAAAGGAAGGACAGGGGGCTACCAGACCTCCGGTGGAAGACATTACCCCCAAGGATGTCTTCATAGCTGTTAAGACCACCAAGAAATTCCACAGATCAAGGATGGACCTTCTCATGGACACTTGGATCTCCAGAAACAAGGAGCAGGTCAGTAAATGCCTGGGTGTTAATCATTAAACTTGAAATCCTTGTAAGGTGCTGACACAGGCTATCAAAGCATGAGTACATAACACAGGGCAGAGGTCGCAGTTATATATTTATTTTTTATTTTTTATTTTTATGGTCTATTGCATTGACTTGGCACTCCTAGCTGTGATGGGTGGCTGAGCATCAAGAAAGATGTAGCCCATCACAGCTGAGGTTTAACCTTCACTGATTTTCAGGTATATTCCATGAACTCTCTGTGATGCCTTTCCAATATTAAATAAAATAATGTTAATGTACATTAGATCCCTTCATTTCTACATGGATGGGTCTAGACTTGCACAAGTGGATGGAATGGGGGGGGGGGGGGGGGGAGAAGGATACTTTTTAAGCTTTCCTATTGTCTCATTCATTTGGTGAGACAATGGGAAAGCACCATTCCTATCCTCCATAGAGAAAGATCTGGTTACAAATTGGTTATGTGCCAACACTGCAGTCAGTTCTTTGTCACAACTCTCATCACACTCAGCCAGCAGCTGAGAGGCGCCCCCCCCCTGCACAGTTGTGTTGGGACTTGTCTGCCTGCCACATCTCTGTGAAATAAGCCTATGATTGCTGTAAGGGGAACCTGGTTTATTATTTTTGTATGATAATAAAAAAAAAAAAATATATATATATATATATATGTATATATATATTTTTTTCTTCATCCAAATCCTCCCCCCAGTTTATTTATGAGACATATTTTATTATAGGCTTTTTTTTGTTTCTGTTTCCCATTCAGCTAATCACAAAGACAGCCAGCTAGTAACTATATAGGCACATGTGTCCTATAAAGCTTCTTGTATAGGGACAGAACTGTATAACTCTTAACAAAAGGGGTCTCTCTTTTGAAGTTCATTGTAGCACTCATTTGGCACTTCATGTATACATTTTGTCATGTTTCTGTGGGGGTTTTTTTTTTTTTTTTGGTTTCTTGAAGAATGTTTGTTTTAACACCCCAGGAGATCTGTAGCCAAGATCTCTTCTAAGAAACCAAGAAACATTTCCTTGCAGCTGAATTAATACTGTGTAGATTGTGTTAGTATGACTGATACTCACCAGATAAGAGCACAGGTGCATAGACTCCCAGTCAGAACCATAGAGTCCTATGACATATAGAAAGGTTTTAGATTCCAGGGGAACATGCAAAGTTCTACCAAAGTTCAAGGTGTTTCTGAAACCTGGTTCTGTATAATGTACCACTGAGCTGCACTTTTTATTTCCTTTCATTTAGTTTGTTGAAAGGAGGGTAAAAAATTGGAGAGGAGGAGAGAGTGGATACATTTCCAGGCCCCTATAGAATGACATGAGAATAGATCCCAACTCTTTCTTCTTTGGCTTTTTTTTTGTGCTTTCTTTTGGTTTTTCCAGGCTGTTTGAGTTCCCATGGCCCAACTATCTCACGCTGTCCTCCTTTTTTGCCTGTTAACAATACCTCTTTTCTACCAGCCCAGAGAATGGGTTTACCGCCTCTTGCAAGAGGCTTTCTTTCATGGGAACTCTTCAGACCAAGCCAACGCTGTGGTGTCCAGGGTCATGTTGCCTAGGGAAGCTATAAAAAGGGGGGGCTATACTTGCAAGACATGGTTGAAAGTGCACGCTCTAGGACTGTTTGACAGGCTGACAACCCTTGTAGGGAACTTGAAAAACAAGTGTTTGAGAGGAATCTGAAGTTGGCAAAATGCTCAGGAATAGAGAAGGACACTAAAGCTCCGGTCTTGACCTAGTGACAAAGCGAGACAGGTATTCTTCTAGAGACGGCTCAAAATTTGTCTCCTTGATGATCCTGTTCCTTCTTTGTGTTCCGAATATCTGCTTAGTTAAGGTTCTGAGCACTTGAGAAGGCACAAAGAAGGATGCAATTCCTGGTAGAAAGGAATCTAGCATCCCCACCAAACATTTTTCCAAGGCTCCTTTCCAAGATCTTCCCCCACTTCTTAAGTAAGAATTTGTAGCCAATACTCTTGTCCGTTTAGTCGATGCATCTTTTAATATTCTTTGTTTTTGCCAGAAGTACAGGTTGAAATTCAGGTCTGTCCACATCCAGTAACCCCCCTGGGTAGTAAACATATAGTGTTTTACCCAAAACAGAAAGATTCACTCCCTAGCACACGCTATATACCTTGCCACTAGGTGCATTTTACAAAGGAACACCTGATGTAATGAGTAGACATCAGCCTTTTGGACAACTAAAAGCAATACTATTCAGATATAGAACCTTCCTAGCTTGGAGATGGGTAATAAATAAATATATAGTTAGCCCCAAACTGGTTAATATATAGTTAGCCCCACACTTTCCTCTGATTTTTGTTTCACCTAAATGCAAAAGGTAATGGGAAAAAAATCCATTTTGCCCCAAGGACAATGACCCTTTTGATTCCCACAATAACCCGGGGTTTCCTGTGTCTTATCGAGCCATGATACTGTTACCTCGTTCTATTGTCGGCTGTGATCTTAAATGGCTATTTTCAGCACACAATAGAAAAAGGGTTGTGCTAAAGAATTTAAGGCACCAGGCAACTCAGTTGGTGAATGATGATTGCTTTAAAAAAAAAAAAGAAGAATTGGCTCCCAAACAGACAAAAAAAAGGGGGTATCAAATACAGCAAGGGATATCTTCAGAATATACACTGCTTCAGGATTTTTTAGACTCTCTCTCTGAAAATCCGGGACAGTTGACATGTATCAGAGTAGAAGGTGGCGTTTAGGTTTTCTATGGCTGTAGTAAACAGAGCAATGACTTTAGCTCCACTAGAGAAGAGTTTGGAGACGAGGGGTTAAAATATCTACCTACCACCTTGCTCTAAAACAGTGCAGGCCCCAAGGCAGCGAACCAGTTAAGAACCCCCCCTCCACCCCCCCATATGTGCATAACTCATGTTAAAGATAGTCTGACAGGCTCCGTGGTGGAGACTAGATATCTGCACTGGTGCCAACCCTTGTCCTCAGGTGTAACGGCTGAGAGTAGTCAGGCCCCCTCTAGACATGCTCCTGACGTGCAGCTCTGTGTATATGTCAACACAGTAGAGTCCTTACTGTTTATAGTCTAAACACAGTTGTGTTTATGGTCCAAAGGAATTGGAGCATACCGGGCAGAACTGGTTAGCGTCGATCCTAAAGGCAAGGCTGTAACTACTGAACCTTTTGCTCTTGGATAGTGCCGGATCTGCCCAGTGTTCAATCAGTTTAATTCTGCATAACAGACACAAGTAGGTTAATAAATGACCGGTTACCAAACCACTTCCGGACGTCGAGTTGGAACGCAAAATAAACTTTCGTGGCGATCGTGCCAACTCACCTCGGATTCCTGGCATCGTATCAAGAACGAGTCACGCTGAGATGTGGCAAAGGGAGTCTGGCACTCTCCGAAAGCGGGGGTGACGAGTATAGAGTGACGTGCTTGGGATGGTTTAAATTGAGTGTTTATCAGTTTCTGAGATTATTTATTTTTTTTTTTTTTTAAATATTTGGATCACTTAAGGATAAAATAGGTGGGGAACCTAGTCTATCGCCTTAAGCAGTGTGTCCTGATTTTTTGTTTTTTTTTAAGGCAGTGTTATGGGTAAACAGAGTATGTTTAAAACTATAGATTTTTTTTTTTTTAAAAAGCCGGTATCATCCCGCTGAACCTTGTCTGTACATTTGTGCCCAGGAAATCTACTGTAAGCATTGCACTTTTAGAGCCCAGAATTTTTCTCGTTTTTCCTTATAATAAAACTCTGTGAAACAATCGTCCATTGTTGGTCAGGGTTACAGAGGGGGACTTTTTAGGGGAGCTCTTTGTCCACACACCTACTGCACTGGTGGTCCCTATTGTTACAGCGGTAGTTGGCATCCTGTCTTTCTTCAAATTGCTGATTTTTTTTAAAAACAATAAGGTTTCCTATGTCTTGGCCTCAAGGCCCCAGAGCAGACAAAGGGGTATTTTTTTTTTTTTTTTTATGTGCTGATTTGGTTAAAATTGAAATTTTTAGAGAAGTTTTAGCTGACCAAAATAATCTAGAATGCGAAAGCAGTCTGTAAAAAGCAGAAGTATCTTACAAGAACACATAATGACTCATTAACTGGTACGACATTACAATCTAAAATATTTTGGGGAAAGATATTTTTTTTTTTTTTAAATAATTTTGAGTATTTTTATACTGGAAGGGGGCTTTTGTTTTCCAGCATTGAAAGTGTTAATTCTTTTAATCACTAGGATTATTTTTTCCCTTAATGTATAATGTACACATTTTAACCTTGAAATTTGCATCCTTGTTGCTAAATGGATTTAGCATGGCCCCGTCTGTCTCCTGACACCACCATGCTACTACCCCTAGTAAAACGTTACAAAAGGTTTTATGAACCACAATTTGCTTGTAAACTGTGACTTTGTAGTTTCATAGGTACAAAACATCCATTCAAACATCCTGCACAGTTAGATCTGTTTTTTAAACCACTGACAATAAAACCAGGGCTGTAGAATGAAGTCTCTTTTATAAATAAGATTACACTTAATAAATGAACAGTAACTGAATAGCCAATTTCTATAATAATCTGCAGATAGGACGAGAAGTGTATCGTGTCCATCTTCATCTACTTTTTGGAAGGGGATCAGATAAAGGTTAATTGTTTTTTTTTTTGTATTAAATTGGGTTTCCTGAGCAGGCTCCTCAAGACTTAGGGCTAGGCAGGAAGGGGTGTGAGGCCTGCAGATCATAGATAGCTCCCAAGAGGTGACACTTGGTGACTGTTTTAAGGCAGCCTGTCCCTTCCTCCTGTACAGTACAGGCAGGCAGTGGAGTTTCCGGAGTTGCCTTCCAATTTGGGGGGGGGGGGGGGGGGGGTGCATGCTGTTCTTTTCCTGTAGAGGTAGAAAGTAGAATCTTCTTTACTGCTTAGATATCATCCTATTGTCTCCCTGTGCTTCAAAGATCAGGGGTGGGGGGGACGGGGGACTTAATCCAAACAGGTCATAAACTGTAAATCTATAAATAGTAGTACTGAATCTCCTGCTGAGACTTGGGTTGAACTTAAAAGAACAGTCTAAAGATCATTTTTTACTTATCTGTTAAAATAACACTCCCTGTTAAGTCTGCCTTTATTTCCTACAGGAAGACAATCACCTAGCCTGTAAGAAGGGGTGTCTTAGTTAGTCTTTGAACCTTTTTTGAGAAATGACTTGGTTGGGGGTCTTCTCGACCATTATCCCCCCCCCCCCCCCCCCAAAAAAAAAAGATTATTCAAATGCATATTAAAATTTCTCACCTATTATTCAAATGGTCTTGCCTGAAGAGCTTGCAATCTATTATGGCAGAATTTGCAAGCCCACTGTGGTAACGCATTTCTATTGACCTTGCTCGGTCCTTATTGTGTAAGGGCTTTTGGTGTAAAAAAGCTTCACTTTTTTACACGTTCTTGCTGAGGGGTTAAAAGAGTCTATTGATACTTTCCCTGTAGAATAAAACAGTCTACTCTTATGTTAAGTTCCCTTTCTCTCAATCTTTTATCCCGAGGTGGTGTCTTTTTTTTTTTTTTTTTTTGGGTACCCACTGAGTAAAAGAAAAGACAAGAGCATTAATCAGCATCCTTTCTTTAGCCCCTTCCTCCAAAGCTTTACCAGGCCAGCTGTATGCTAATGAAGCCGGACAAGTCCTGACTTAAACATCGCCTGGCTGAGTAAACTTAGCCAGGAAAATCAAGGCTATTGTTGGAGACACAGGCCGCCTCCATCCTTTCTCTCTTCCTCCACCTCCTCTTTCATGCCACATGCAAAAAAAAAAATTAAAATAGAACCCCAATAAATTTATTGGCTGCATTTATATGGTTACTACCTTCTTAACTTTAAATTTATTTTAAATTCTTTTGTAAGTCCAGATTTATTTATTTATTTTATTTGAGTCTTTATGGCTCTGAGCAGGGAACAGCTGGAAGGGCATCCTAATTTTTCTGCTTTGTTTTCCTTTTTTTTTTTTTTTTTTTTTAAGTCCCTCAAACAAAAAAAAGAAACATAAAACATAACCACAGACAGCCGGCATCTGCTGAGTATTAGCTGTGTCAATAAGGGAGTGCTGCCAGGCAGGTGAGCGACATAAAGGGAAATATAAGGAATAGTCTAGTTATGCCAAGGCCAAAAAGCCTTTTTTAAAGGATCTGTAACATTACACAAGAGGCCAGAATGTAGAATAAAAGGAGTTAGGAATCAAGCTCAAGAGGAAGGTGGGAAAAGGCTGGGGAGGCCCCCGCCACCGCACACTCTGAGCAGAGAAGGGGGCGGCCACACTCGTGCCTTAATTAAGAGGCAGCTGTTCTTACTGCGCAGTCTGCAGGGACGGAAGATGGCCAGTTATGCTAGATTAAAAGAGCAGATTGGTGACGACTACATCAAAAACACAAAGTTTATTTTTAAATTGCTAAATTTCAAACCGTGCCTCTGTCAATTCCTTCCCCTCCCCAACATTTCAAGGACACTGGGGCTGATTTCCTAAGTGAGATGTAAAAATCAGGTGTTAATAAATTGGCAAATTAAGAGAATATTTCTAACATGTCTGAATTTTGTGTGCTTTTAGTAAATAACCCACTTTGGTTTTTTTTTTTTTGTTTTTGTTTTTTTACTACAGTGAGGTTTTGTTTTTTTCAGCAAAGTCAAATTATGAGTTTAAGCAACTAGTAAAATACTTTTTTTTTATATTCTATTTAAATATTTAAACTGGATGGCTTGCACAGCAGAGGTTTGAACAAATAACCAATGTATTCAGAACATTTGCCCCTGCCCCCTACACACACTCCTGCCTGTCTTCCATAACACTATTTGCTTTTACCAGCCTTAAGATGGGTTTTTTTTCCTCTAGGCCCCTTAACCAACACAGCTGTCGCTCTGCAAGTCTCACACAAAAGGAACTGGTTGTGTGGCTGTACTTACAAATTATATGCCTTTATTCTCTCCAACCATCTGCTTCCCTTACACACACACAGCCCCAGGTGGACGTTCTAAGCCACAGAATCTAATGTGCTTTTCTCTTTCATTGTATCTTTCAGACTTTTATCTTCACCGACGGGGAAGACGAAGAACTTCAAAAAAAGACAGGTGAGGGTCACCTTTTAAAGAAACTCTTAATGTGTTTAATGGGAAGTTCCGGAACTATATACCCATCCGTGCTTTGTTGGTGGGTTAGCTCGAGGAATGGTCAAAGTTATTCATTTTTGACAATACCCGAATTAATAACCTTTTTTTTAGGACCAATTACACAGCCCCTCAAATAAAAACCTGCCGTTTGAAGCGTGATCAAAAACATTTTTAAAAGATCTGTGATCAATAAAAACAAAAATGTATTTAGTAAAAAAGTAAATTTTTATTTTATTTATTTTTTTTAATCTCAAGAACTCAGAGTTAACAATTTTTAAACAGGGGGCTGTTGAACTTTGTTATAAGCCTTAGTACTGTCACCTCCCCCTCCGAGCTATTGTCTATTTTTTTTCAGAAGGCTTTTTAAACACTCTGTTGGGGTGTAATCCATAGCAGGGTGTAGGGATAAAACCAGTATACATAGAAAAAAGCTGGAACACCGGGGGGGGGGGGGGGGGGGAGGTTTTTGTACGAACGCAGAGTGTGTAGGGCTTTTTTTTTTCTCCCCCATTGAGTGTGGGTCATGCACTGTATTCTTCTCATGTAAATGACTCCCATTCAGACCCCCGAAACAGCTTCTATTCAGCGTGTTCAGCCAGTAACAGGTGGCCTGATGTGGGAATGTCTGTCTTCAATAGGACAAGGACCCAGGCTGAAATCTCTCTGAGAAATAAACCCCTGGGAATAGGGGGCAGGGAAATTAACTTTTCCCCCATACATTTAAGGCCTACTAGATTTGGACCAACGGCCACACTCCCGATACCCTAGGAAGAAGTGCCACAATAAACTGCACAGATCCTTTTTAATGAGCGAATTATGTTTAGTAGACAGGGGCCAGGATAGTGTTGGCTAAGGCATGAGTAAAGCACCCTCTGTGTCTAGCAGAGGATATTAGTTCATTTTGTTGTTGTTCTGTGGTTTATAGTTCTTTGTTTGTGTAGTTGTATTTCTCCTTGTCCCTCCCAGGACACGTTCTCTGGGGGCGACCAGAGAAATTCAAGCCAACGTACTAATATGCATGTAGCACAGCAACACATGGGCCGTGAAACTAATCCCGTCTTTTCTTTACCTTCCAGGAAATGTCATCAGTACGAACTGCTCCGCTGCCCACAGCCGCCAGGCGCTCTCCTGTAAGATGGCCGTGGAGTACGACAAGTTTATAGAATCTTCCAAGAAGTAAGTGTTCTTTTAGATGAAGGGGATTCTTATAGAACCTGTGCATTCTAATCATTGCCTGCGGAATGCCTGCTCTAGAATAAAAGTTAACACCTAGAACCCAGGCAACACATATATCTCTGTATTGGGTTGGATTGGCCAGGATTTTATAATGGGGGGGGGGGGGGAGAGTATGGAATAAAATCTTTTTATTTATTTTTTTTACTTTATTTTTTTTAAATTTCCCTGTTCTCAAGTAACATCAAGATTTCATCTGCTTAATTTCAGGTGGTTCTGTCATGTGGATGACGACAACTATGTGAACATGCGCACTCTGGTGAAACTGCTGTCGCGCTATTCTCACACCCATGACATATATATTGGGAAACCCAGCTTGGACAGACCTATCCAAGCAACGGAGCGAATTAGCGAAAACAAAATGGTAAGGAAGAGTTCTTATTAGCAAAGTGTGGGGGGGGGGGGGGGGGGTTTGCGGTAAAGGAGGCATCTTTGGTGCAAATATGCTCAATCTCGAAAACTGGTTTTAAGGTTAAAAAAAAACAAAAACCATACCTAACCATTCTCAATTCTTTACAGCGTCCAGTCAATTTCTGGTTTGCCACTGGAGGAGCTGGTTTCTGCATTAGCCGTGGGCTGGCTTTGAAAATGAGTCCGTGGGCAAGGTGAGCATCTAGAACTATACTGAAACATTGGCTTCCGATCTTTTAAATTCTTTTGCGCTACAAAGTTTCAATAAAAGGTGCCATAGATCACCTTAGGAGCAAGAAACCTTAGAACGGCCCTACTAATATGATGTCTAATTTTCTTTATGGACTCTAACCCTGACTATTTTGGTTGTAGAATGTACATTTTTTTTTGCCTTACTTTTTTGAATCCGAAGACTTGGATTAGATGTGATCAGTTACTTTCCTTTACGTGCATTAAGTGGGAGCAGCAAAGGACGGATATTTAACATTTTCCTGCTTTATCTCTTAGTGGTGGACATTTCATGAGTACCGCGGAAAAGATACGCCTGCCTGATGATTGTACGATTGGCTACATCATAGAATCTGTGCTCGGGGTGAAATTACTTCGGAGTAATCTCTTCCATTCCCATTTGGAGAATCTCCAACAAGTCCCACAAAGTGAAATACACAATCAGGTGAGAATAATAATAATAATAATTACATCCTCAATGGAATAGGGCTCTAGAGATTGAGCGGAACGGCAGTCTGGGTCAATGAATCTTCCAAACCTTAATCACTTCCAGATCTCCCATCTCGGACCTAGAAGATAACAAACCAATATGGCACTGATTTGATTAAAATAAGTGTGCGAGGTAATTAACCAGGTGTCTGTTCTGTCTACCAGGTGACATTAAGTTATGGCATGTTTGAAAACAAAAGGAACGCCATTCTGATGAAGGGAGCGTTTTCCGTTGAGGAGGATCCTTCACGGTAAGATATATACTATTTTTTGTAGAGGCTGCATATGTTCAACTAAGTGATGACAACCTAGTTAATAGATAATATCACAGAGTAGTTTGATTTGGGCGACAAAAAATCATAGGGATGGTTCTAGTTTTTTTTGGGGGGGTCCTAAGCGAAAACATCACATTGGGGGAGGTTGGGTGCTTTGTCAGCTATTTGATCACTGAGGTTTATTTGCACCTACTTAAAAACCTTTAATAAAGCTGCCTTATTACATTGTTTAAATGTACACCGACTGGCATTAATGTGTTTCCCCCCCCCCCCCGCTTCCTATTTTCAGGTTTCGATCTATCCATTGCCTGCTGTATCCAGATACCCCCTGGTGCCCGCAGAGAACCACTTACTAGAAGACTTTAATCTTCCGTAACCTCGTCCCAAGTTTCCCTGGTATCCAAAGGACTTGTGGGACCTGTAATGTTTTTATCCTTGCTGTGATCTTCAATCGTTGTTGGATTTTTGATGCTGTGCTGAACTCACAGCGTTTGTGTTCCATAGGTTGCTGTGCGGCCGACTTATACAATTATTATTTTTTTTTTAATATATATATATATATTTTTTTTTTCCCCATCGTTCTGCCTGAGCAGAAGGTGGGGAAATGTTTCTGCAGAACCATGGCATCTCCTCCCGTGGCAGAGGAGTGGGGGGTCCTGTGAAGAGACACTGAATTTTGAAACTCCTAAGTATCATAAATGTGCCTCGGTTGCTCAATTACTGCCTATAGACTATATATAAATTGCTTTGCAGGGTCTGCAGTTCTCATAGAATGTAAGCGGAGAACCCTGTATGCTAAAAACTTACTGCCTTTTCTTAAATACTACCTTTTTTTTAAATCGTGCTTATTCTTAACCCTTTGAGTGACAGAAGGTTGGGCGTAGTCGCTCTTACCATGTGGTACTCAATGGACTATGCCTTTATGTATTTACCACTGTAGATAAAAAAAAAAAAAAAGTCTTAACCCCTCTGATAGTCAGAAGGTTAAAGATCACAATTTCTTTTATTACTTTATTTTTGGGTTCTAAAGGAGCTAATTTCATGCTCCGAGACTTATTGTCTACACTATAAATGCTGTCCTGAATTTGTATACAGTTACTAAACTGGATTAATCTAGTAAATATCTAAAAATTTATATATATATATATATATATATATATATATATATATATATATATATATATATATATAAATAAAAGGTCCCAAGAATTAAAAATATTGGAACACATGAGACACTCTACAGTGGTACAGAATATCTCCATCAGCCTTTGCTAAGTTAGGGGGCCAAAGTAACTGGCACCCCCTGTTTATCAAGCTGTTAACTGGAATAATAGTCATACTCATTACTACTATATAGCAGTAAGTGCTGCAGGTAATAGTAATGACTTTTTTTTTTTGCCCTTTCGGTTTTTCTAAAGGCAATTTGTCTGCCTTAACCGTCCTGACGGCTGTTATATCTGCTCCAACAGCTGTGGCCGACCAGTCCTATGTGGTTGTAAGGAGGTAGATTACCAGATATTCCTTATTTATCCCACAATCCATGATGTAGACTCCGGATTTTATTCCAGATGAAGATTCCAATGAACCCCTATATCCCTTTATGTATCAGAGTACTCATTCTAGAGAAATATTGAAAGCAAACAAGTCAGGGCTATACCTTTCTGTTTGTGCTTTGGCTATCAGGTTGCTGTAAGCCATATTTGAGATGCTATATATATAGATCTATAAAAAAAAATAATAATATATAATATGAGAATGGGTGCTTTAACCTGCTCCCTACTGTGGCATGAAGCAAATCCATTAAGTGGTCAGTTTGTACCAATTTTGCCCCTGCTGGTAGAGAAGCAGGCAAGCATTTATAGCACTTTGATACATTGCGTGTATAATATCAGAGCTGGGCTCTTAAAAAAAAATAAAAAAATTAATAGAACAAAGCACCTTAGCTATAAAAAGAAAAATACTGAAAGGGGTGACTTGACAGGTTTAGTGATTAGGCCCTTATAGAATTTAGTGCAAGATCCTGATTTTGATGCAAAATCAAACTGCTAATAAAATGGTGAGCAGACAAGGGGTCCTAGACATTAGACAGTCACCTCTTTCAATGCAAAAACTCTGCCTTAAAAAAAAAAATACGATGGTGGTCTTCAGAACATTTCTTCATGTGTGGATGGTCTCAAGGCACCGTTGACTCGTGATCAATGCTGTGAGGTGGGATGGTAGACCTTTTGAGACTTGTAAATTGGTGATGTGGATAAAAAGAAACCCAGAAACAGAGATTTGGCCATACAGGTCTAGAAAGGTCTATAAAACATCCATTAAGTTGTCCATCCAGTAGATGTCTACCATGGCCCATTACATGTGCTCCACATATTGTGGAAAAACTGGAAATATACATGGTAAATCCTTCTGATTGACAAAGCATCATGATATTGTTTGTTAAATCATTACAACCTGAAAAAAAGGTGTTGAATTTTTTTTTCGGGCAGAGTTTCAAGGTGCCTCTTAATCTGGGGGTGTAGACTAATTAATTGCCCATAATGGGCATTTCTGTATATATTATTGCAGTACTTTTCTTACTGTGCAGATGTTTGTTTGTTTTGTTTTTTTGTTACTTTATACCTGTGAAATGTTTTCTGTGGATCAGAAGATGTGGTCAATGATTTTTGAGAACTTTTCTATCTAATGTGCTTGCATTAATTTAAATGTCCCAGTATCTGGGCTTTGTTTGCCATAGAGTTTTTTTTTGTTTGTTTGTTTAAAGCTAAATACAATTAACACTGTGTGCTCAGGGAATTTCACCTGTGTCCATGTACTTCTACAGTCTATCAATGTCTGGTCAAAAATAAAGCATCTGTTTTTGCTTCAAACACTTTTTGTTTCCTGATCTTGATTCCTATACAACTCGTTTTGAAAGCCTCTCTGACAATGAACCAGTGGCTACGGACTCTGAACACACAGTTTGGTTGTGTGGACCATGGGGCTTCCGAATGGTTGTTGGTGGACCACGCCACTGGTCATCACTTTGGGGTGCACTGGGTATAAACCAAAATTGCGCCAGGGGTGCGAATATTCACATCTATACCTACTGGGCTAGATATTACGGGATGGAATAATAAGAATTATCTTCATTAAAGGCCAACTAAACTGACCCAAATAAAGGCCACGTTAGTTTGAAATGGTCCAGACTCATCAACACATGGGTACCAAACTATGAATCAAACCTACGTGTTTTTTTGGTAAATCAGTTTTTATTAATACTTTTTTAGATCAAAAAGAATTGCAGAGATACAAACGGCATGGTATGGGAGTGGAGGGGGTAACATGGTGCATTATAATCCCTGTCACAGCAGGTAAAACACAACATAAAACCTATGACAGCGATGCATCTTCAATTGTTAATTTATTCAAAAATAAATCCCCACTTCGGTTTCTCATACCTATAGCTCAGTCGGACACCTTTTTATGGGTCAAGTTAGGTAAAGGGATTGGCAATTCAATATAAGGTCATGTGGAGAACAAAAAAAGTGGTGATAATTGTAAACAGTAGAACAAATTATGTCTAGGCTTCCGACGTTACGATCAAAATAGAAACATAGAATGTGTCGGCAGATAAGAACCATTCGGTCCATCTAGTCTGCCCAATTTTTTTTGAGTACTTTTATTAGTCCCCCGTTCCCGGTCTTATAGCTAGGATAGCCTTGTGTCTATCCCACACATGCTTAAAATCCTTGACCGTGTTTACCTCTACCACTTCTGCTGGAAGGCTATTCCATACATCCACTACCCTCTCAGTAAAGTAATACTTCCTGATATTACTTTTAAATCGTTGCACCCTCTAATTTAAGACTATGTCCTCTAGTTGTGGTAGTTTTTCTTCTTTTAGAAGAAAAATGTATCCAGTCACTAGACCTAAAAGGTAGCACAAAGGCTTACAGTTTAATACAATGTTGTTCAACTTTGTAATGCGTAGGCCACATATGTAGATTAGTCTGAATTTAAAGAGGATTAAACTTTGAATTTTTTTTTTTTTTTTTTTTTTTTTACACAATATGGAAGATACCCCGCCGTATACATTTTCTTTAAGTGTTTTATGGTGGCTTCCTCTTGAGTCGCCCTCATTGATCTGGCACTATGCAGAAATGAGTCATACAGTGGCAGAAGTGTGAATGCCGATACCCGCAAGACATGCAAAAAAGGGGAAACAAAAAAAAAAAGATATATCCATATCGCCACACCATCTGCTGATGAATCACACATTATTGGTAAAGGAGGTGCGCCTGTGGGCAGATATGAAACTAGAACGGTTTCTTAATACCAGTGTTGGAGAAGGGGCTTAGTGACAGCAGATATCCACTTCCTTTCGGGGAAACTGAAGCTGATACAAGGTACGTCACGGCCAAAGTCGACACTTTTTATGGGTTTTTCTTTTTATATTTTTTTTGCATTTCAACTCTAGATTATATATAGATATATAGATAGATATATAGATAGATATATAGATAGATATATAGATAGATATATAGATAGATATATAGATAGATATATAGATAGATATAGATATATATATAGATATATATACACACACATTTATATATATATCAAATGGTGCAGCCCTGGCCCATTAAGACCACCCTACACAGAAATTGCTCTCCAGCCCCCCTTGCCAGCAATCCCCTGTTCCGGGTTTTATTTCGATCAGTAATGCCCCATTAAAAAATACCGGCCTTACTATTGTCTCCATAGACTTCACAGGAGTAAGCCACTTTTTTTAACCAGTCTGCCGGTAAAATACCAGCTGTAAGATTAACATACTATCCCTCTTTAATCAAGACAGTCCAGATGGCAGTACCGATGCTAGGCACCGGTGTCCCGGTTGACAAAGAACGAATACTACGCATCCGGTCGTGCATGCGCCGTATGGCAGACACGCCCCCTCCCAAGCCACACACCCCTGCCAGCCAGATCTGCCAAGTGGAGGCATGTCTACTCAAACCCTTTCACTTGCTTATATGATGGCTGCTTACCGATAAAGTACACAATCACATTAGACTCAAATTTGGTTTGGTAGCAAAAAACCTTTATTGAGGCAAAGATCAAAAAAAAAAAAATGGAGCAAATCAATACAAACATTCTCTTGGTTCCCATGGCCACTGCTCCACTCCTACAAAAAAAAGAAAAAAAAAATTACATCGCGCAATAGAAAGCATGTCCCTCACCAACCCCTCTCCCACCGACAACGGAGAGAAGAATTGAGCCTCGCTGCATGTTTTATCATTCTGTTGATTTTGTTTATGTCAAAGACTGGAGCCGTCCATTCACACAGTTGTCCCTCCGATTAAACCAAAGCTCCCTCCCACCTCGGCCTTCACTTTTGGATGCTACTGGAGCATCCATTGTAGGCCTGGTTACCACGGTAACCTCCCAGGAGCCACTCAGACGAAGGAAGGCCGATGTCTTCCTAGATTTGTTTTAGCGTGCTCGTTCCAGGCGAAGGAGAGCTGAAATAAAGTGCTCATTGGGGTGTTAATAAAGTGTTAGGATTAAGGGGAGGAAAGGGTCACAGATAGCTCTGTTTGTTTTAGTTTGAAACCTATCCTTTGTGGATAAGACAGCTTTATAAATTACTCATTAAACACTTCTCTGGTTTGGTTGCATGCACTTCGATGATGCATTAAAGGGACACTGCATTCCCACTATAGCGGAGGTATCGCAACCGCACTGCAAAGTGTCAGGAGTTATAATAATAATAATAATAAAAAAAAAGCCAAAATCGGCCTTATACACAACAAATGGCGATTGCGCCTCTTTATCAAACTTCCGACACTTTGCAGTGCGGAAGTTTTTTTTTTTTTTACATTACTGCCATTGTGTTTATTCATGTATTTGCTTGAAATTGTGTAACGAGAAAAATATGTTTGAAATGTCTGTGGTGTCTAATGTTTATGACATAACCCGCGACTTAAAGGGACTGTACCACCTGAACATTGTTTTTATTGTGCATGTAGAGAATACAAAATTACTGGAAATGATCTATACATTGTGTTTTAGAAAAACTGCAGGAAAATGCCTGAATTAGGAGAAAAAGTGTGAAGTCTCCTGCTAATGACATCACCTGTGGCACGGAATGCAAATGACACATTTCCTACTGAAAAGCAGTTCATTTGCATACCGTGCCACAGGTGATGTCATAAGCAGGAGACTCCACAGACACAGACTCCACAGACACATTTAAAACACCTTTTTCTCCTAACTTCGCAGAATTGAATTTTGAATATTTTTTGGAATATTTTTGTATGCTCTACATGCACAGTCAAAACAATATTTAGGCGGTACAGCTCCTTTAATATGCAAAGATCGTTGTATTTCTTTCTACAATCTTTCCACTGCAAACCCAAAAAATGCAACACTCTGGAAGAGCTAAAAGAGATACAGGCCCTTATTAAGCAAAAATACGTAATATGCAAATCTTGCAAATATTAGCGTTCGCAGTTATGCAGTGGGGGCAAATGGCGGACACAGAAGCCCCTCTATCTGCTTTTTTTTCCCCAAAAAATTATTGTGCAGTATTCTCGTCACATTAGAGAAGTAAACACAAATATACAGAACACGGAATTATTACATTTCCGTTTTAAACCTGTACAGCTTGCTTCCTCGTTAGTTACACCGCAGTTTCCCTGATACAATGCAGAAATTGACATCTATTTAATGTGTGCCAGGGCTTCATTCACGAAAGAAAGAGGGAGTTTGCAGTATAGTTCAGTGGGAGAAGTTTGCCAACTGGGTCACTAAGGCCCCAAGTTTGCCAATCCCTTCTCCATTCCCTGAAATCCCCTCATTCACGAATAACGCCTTTAGAGTTTCTGTAAAGGGGGGATAAGAGACACATTTGTGACACATTCATACAATCTACAGTAGTTTTTACCTTGTAAATTATGTATTAATTAAGCTAATTAATGAATCAACCTGGTTAGTTATTGACAATTTATACTTTCAAAAGATCCCCCTCACAATCCAATTTCAGATTGCACTTGCCACGCATTTCTTATTAAACTATTATTGTTAAAACTAAAAGACAACTCATTTGTTGTGGCTTCCATTTTGCATAGGTTTTACACGGCTGTCAATGCAGCATTTTCAGCTCACTGGATTATCAAAGAGCTGTTGCTGACTATAGAACTGTTCAAAGCACCGGGAAAGAGATCTAGAGGAGGTCTAAAACAAGTCCACTGAAACATGTGTTTTTATTACTGTGTTATAAAATCTGGCATCTGTTTTGCTTGAAAACCAATAATTTAGAAGTTGCCTACATTTAAATATATATATATATATATATATATATATATATATATATATATATATATATATATATATATATATATATATATATATATATTTTTTTTTTTTTTTTTAACATGATAGTGTTCCTTTAAAGGTCAACCTTCCAATATTATGGATGAGAGAATATTTTAATGGAGGAAAAAACTTTGGAGAACATTTTAGGGGATGAGAGGACATTTGAGGGGGATACACATTGATTTTTTAGTATACCACATCCATGGCTATGTAGGATCATCAGGATTTGGGGGCTGAGCTTGTATATTTTATATATATATATATATATATATATATATATATATATATACATACATATGTTCATTCCTCAGTCTGATATAAAGATCTGTGTGTTAATATGCTGGGCTTTAAATTATAGAACTCTGGAGTTCACGGAGTTCAAACATAAGGAACGTACAGAACAAAATGGCACCTGGTTATTTATCAGTCTATGGTTTTGAGTTGTCAACTTTTAAGAATTCACATAATACAAGGCTGTGTTTTACAGTGAACAAGTCATTTTACTAGAACTTACATTTCACTGTTCAGTATTCCTATCGAACCTATGTTGCTTACAGATTAAAATGACCAGTGAATACACATTAGAAATTCAAATATTTGCTTGCCGACTGGAAGCAGACATCTTAACTGTCATTCTTCAGTCTTTGGATGCCGATTGGTTCTGGCAACTTCAGGGGGAAGGGAGTCGTGTTCTGAACAGAGAGGTCATTCTTTATGCTGGTTTTGTCACACGAGTGACTGTACCATATTCTGGAGATTAAAAAAAATAGTCTACAGTTGGATTTAAATGTATACCTTTAACGGCTTAATAATCAATCCTTTCAAAACATCTTAGGTCCCTTCATCAGGCATGTGTAGTATCAGAGCTTTACTACATTCCTATATATATACGCACAACATATAGCTTAAAAAAAAAAAACAGACAAAAGAAAATACAGAAAATGAAGGGGAAATTTCCACATCAGTACATTTCTAAATTAACAAGTACTCTGGTGACCTAATGGATAACTACAATGTAGCCAAATGTTTTCAGATCGTCCACTTGTCTCTGGTTAAAAGAGCATAAAACTAATTGACAAATGCCAGGCCTATGAAGGCAACAGAGTGTACAGAAAGCTGGTAAAAAATAAATAAAAGTTATCTACAAAATTGTAATGGAAAAAAAATTCTTTGCTTTACATAACTTTATCAGTGAGCTGACATATTGGTCCAGATGAAGGAAGATCTGACCCAAGATTCTAAACAACATGGCCACCCCCTGATAGAGCCATAAAGGGCAAAGAGGGCTCAATAAGGTATTTTATTCTTTCAATAAAGCCTTTCTAATTAAAATGCAATCTTAAAAAAAAAACAAAAAAAACCATAACTTAAATTGTTACCGACAGTTATCCTGTAACAATGTTGCTTTACCACCACAGATACAGTAGCCAACATTTTCAATTGTGAGTAAGTGAAACTTTATCTCTTCATTCAAGATCAATTACTAAATCACAAATGTATGACATGGTTCTAATCTTTCCCTTCAACAGACAAGCATGCCGCCCCACTGCAAAACCACAGTACTTGGCAATCTACATTCCGGACTAATCACCCACTTTCCCGTGCACCTGTGTTTCCCCAAAAATTTGCAGCGGGAAGGTGATGACATAGAAGCACTGCCTGTCCAGGGCCCTGGCACGAATGACAAGTCATAGACAGCTGCAGTGTCACTGGCTTTACAAGCTCTCTGTGGGCTGCCGGGGGGGGGGGGGGGGGGGGGACGATTAAGGGGAGGAGGTGACCCCACTGGCCTCCCTTTCTTTCGAAGGTCACAGGATACAAAAAAAATGCTGTCCAGATGCAGCCAGCAAGGTCCATTGTGAGAGTCACATCCACGGAGTGACAGCTGTTCTATAAATCTATGTGAAAACACCAGTGGCTAAAGTCTAAGACCGAAAAAAAGGTTATGAAATGGAATTAAAAGTTATGCCTTTATTTATAGGTATAACCAGTCTATATGGTAATGGAGAGATCTCCTTTGTAATCGTGCAAGCGAACAAAATGGCTGCCGAGTGGGTGCCATCCCATACTATAGGGCAGGCCATTCTAGTCTTGGCCATCCTCACCTGAGCTGCTCTCCTCTCACCCTTTATTTCCTGTCCTATACAAATAAAGCAAGGCTAATGAATAAAACAAGAGAACATATGTTGGTATGAGCCCAGCTCAAACAAGGATGGCCAGCGTTATAGTAACCACTCGGCAGCCATTTTGTTCTTTTGGTTTATTATGGGGGGGGGGGGACCTTTTTATTATCACATCAGACTAGTCATCTCTCTAAAGGCAGTCCAGATCTGGGGCACAAGGAACACATCAACCACAGACATAGGTGTCACAGGCCTCATTTGTGTGGCAAGCAGATGTCCCTCTGGGCAGTAGTGTATCTTCCACAAGGCAAACAAGGCACTCGCCTAGGGCGGCACTTTGCCAGAGGGCGGCACTTTGCCAGAGGGTGTTAAAGCACACTTCTGGTGCTTCAAACATTTTTGTTCCCTCCCCCACCGTTCAGCAAATCGGGGTGATGGGGGCATGTAATGGACGTGGTGTGGGTATGAAATGAGGGTGATGGTGGCATGTAATGGGGGTGATGGGGCATTTAGTGTATATGCAATGTGGGTGATGGGGGCACAAAATGGGGTTATTGGGCATTTAATGTGTGTGCAATGTGGGTGATGGGGCATGTCTTGGGTATGTAAAGTGGGTGGTGCAAAATGTTGTCGTCTGCCTAGGGCAGCACAAAACCAAGATACACCACTGCCTCTGGGTGCAGCAATCTAGTGACCCACGTCTGGGGATACACGGAGTTTACCAGCAATGGTAAGCATCATACAGAAAAAGTACTGCTTCAATAGAAACCCGGGTGTTAGTTTGTGATCATGTGCTATCTGGCAAAGGGAGAAGGTGCTAAGAATTTAAATCCTCCACCCTTAATCCCTCTTTTGATCAAGACGTTTGATTGCGAGTCTTCTAGGCTAATTTGTAATCTGCCCACCTGTCTCTGGCACGAAGTGACAAATTCCCTTTAACACGCGGCCAAAATAGTAACATGGAGCGACACACTTTATTTAATTGCCCGAGGCGAGAACTCAACATAGCTCTGCTGTTTATAGAGGGATTGTAATCTTAATAGTGTCAGCTTGGTGGGCATCCTGCATCCAGGAACTTATCAGATTCTTACCGATGATACTGTTTGTTCAAACTGAAGACGAACATTCCGTCGAGCGGAATCCAGTGGGATGTGGCTGTAAAATGACCCTCAAAGAGGTCATCCTAGCCTTGTTTGATCTCATTTGATGGGAGGCTGGCCAAACATAAATCCTTTTATAAGTACAGGTTGAGTATGGTGTGTTCAAGCATTTTGGATAAGAGATACTCAACCTGAAAACCCATAGTGTGAAATTCTTTGCTCCTTTGCCCCCCCCATAGAATTGACCCTTACTGAGGTCAAGTGGTAATCTGCCGAGTTTATCATTACCCCCCCAAACTATGCCATTTTCCTTTCTTCAAGCCCCTCCTATTTAAAAGGTGGTCTTCAAAACACTCAGCCATAATGCGATGGTGTCTGTAGTGCATCCGGATCTTGATATCACTGTATCTCAGCTAGGTGTTTATTGCAGAGGTCTATTGAAACTCTTTCAATAAAGTTTATGGACTGTGATACTGACTGGTTGGACAAGCCAAGACAGGGTCTATAAGAAACGTCTTCTAATTGCTGTCTATTGCTTATGCAGGAACCAAAGGAGCACCAGCTGCTCCGGTCTCGTGATGCTCACCAACATAATGCTGGCTGAGCATCATGTGAGATGCTCTGTACATTGCTTTCCTTTATTTCAAAATATATCAACTTAGGCTAATACTCCAGCCAAATGGAAAAACAAAACAACAGCAAATTGCATGCAAAAAGGTTAGGGGGACATTGTGGTCTTAAAAAAGAAAGAAAGAAAGAAATGTAATTAAAGCAGATCGAGTTGTACATACTACAATGGAAATTTTAAAAAAATAAAATGCTTGGATCAATTAAAACTAAAACAAAAGTCTATTTAAAAAAAATAACTTTCCAATTTAATTGCAGGTTCCCTTTCTGGGTTGAACTACTATCTTCCCCCAGACAGTACTTCAGAGTCAGCATTTACATCCAAGACTCACACGTGTAACTTTCTCAATCATCTTCATAAAAATAAAAAATAAATTAGTGTAGTGTTCCTTTAAGAAAAAAAAAAAAGTTGCACGGAAGATCCCAAATAAATACAGGTGCAGATTCCGTCCTGAGAACCTGTAGGTCAGTGAGGTTACAGTATCACAAAAAAGGTCAATAGATGTCTAACAAGCCGGGATCCTAGTTCTTAGTGATGCAGTAAATTTGGTAAAACATTTACACCCAGAGACTTTGCTCCAAAGATTCTCTCAGGCCATCCGACACCCATCAGCACACATTGGATTATTCCCTGCACAGTTTGTCTGTGTGATAGTTTAATGGTTAAAACCTCCTTCACATGGACAGGAGCCATTGAGAACAGAGCATGATTCGTTTTTATTCGTATCTCACTAATGAATGTACTTAAAAGTACAACTGTAGATTACATTTGTAAATTAAAAAAATATAATATAAAATACACGTTTTTTCTAAAATAAAATCAATGGATGTTTTAATGTAAAATCATTAAAACAAATACTCTGCCTTTCCCTCTCTACAGGTGGAAGGAGCAGCCATTTTGTCCCCATTCTGTTGGAGCAATACCATAGATGATAATATTCTAGATTAGTGGCCTTGGATGTTGGAAGGGGCGGAGCTTACATTGGGTTGGGTTATGTGACATTGCGTGATTCCGATCTTACTTCCTCTGGCACAAGATTCTAAACAATATGTCTGCCCCCTGATCGAATTATATGGAGCTATAAGTTACTTTATCGGCTTTTGTTCCTTAAAGTATTTATTTTTAAAATGCCCAAGCTTGACACAGTCCTTCAATTAAACATAATTAGAGTTATTGCTGATAGTTGTTCTAAAATTTTTATTTTTACGAGTGGGATCAACATGCTCCTAATTGCCCAAGTGGTGACTTACCTGCTAAATGTTGGCCCACTGGGGTATTGGCCATAAATCTACCACACCTGTGCCCACCTCTACCCTCATGACTGGTGACAAGGTGGCCTGAAGTCCCGGAGAGGTATAAAAATATAGAATTGGAATAGGAATGATACCTACAGTTTGCAAGAGGAATGGATATTGAATAAGAAGGGTTGAAACAATATGTAATTTTCTTTTAGAAATGTACTCAAATACCAGGGGACGGTCTAGCTTCCTGACAATGCTGTACATCTGCTTACCGTCTGTAAACAAAGACTACGGGAAAAGTACCCTTTTCATGCTACAGATTAAGGTATCATGAGGATTCATTTGGCAGAAGGTTTGCTTTACAAAGAAACAAAACCATGGAAAAAAAAATGTATTTCCTGGATGAAAACAAGAGAAGACATCTGTAAAATGCTTTTTTTTTTTTTTTTTTACAATTCCAAAAACAAAATATGCTATTCAGTGGCAATGTTTCTCTGTCCCTCACACTGAACAAGACAAAAAGGCCAGATCAACTATTGTAATACCTTTCAATGTCATTTTTATAAATCACGATGTCCCACAATGCAACAATGTCATACCTGCATGGGGACCTGGGACAAGGAGGGGTGGAAGATAAACTAGACTGGGTTGAACAATCCCACTTGACGTCACAAGATGGTGCATGACCCCAGGAGATTGAGCTCCCTGGTCCTGTGCATAGCTGTAATTATGCCGGAAAAGGCAAGAATATGACAGGAGCCCCCCCCCCCCCCCCCAAAAAAAAAGAGGACTGCCTTGGCGAACCCAGGACAGTTGGCAACTACTTCCCTGTTCTGGTGGCATAAGGCTAATAGGGCAATAAAAGGAAAGATAGGCCAGTCTGGAGAATTTTTCCGACTCAGTTATGTATGGCTGGATTCTGCAGCTCACTTGTCAGATCATTCAACATTTCCTTTTGCTGGAAAATATTCTAAGGCCTAACCACAGTTGAACGCTTTAATAAATCTATGTGGTGGGTTTGGAAAAGAGAGGCATCACTGGAGGTAAGGGACTGAAGACATCTGAAGTATCTGTACTGGGGAGCTCAATCTCGTAGGGTCAATCAATGGACTCCCCTTTGGTCTCTGTCTCATTGTGTCACAGGAATTACTGGAAGTTGGCAGGTATGGAAATGTTTTATATACGTTTTTTAATTTGCGTTCTATTTTGAGTTTGTCCACTTTTGTGGGTAAAACGGACATAAGTCAGCTTTCAGCTCTCCCTTCATTAAAAAAAATAAGCAGCTGGGTTGCTCCATATCCTCGTGACCAAGTTCTGCATTTTGTGTACGTGTGACACTCATGCCCCCATATAGAATCTTACCCCACTAACAATCTCACCCTGCAATAGTCAATATCTCATTAGGTTGTAATTTCGGCAAAGGTGAACTAAACTGACCTTCTTGGGTGAAGGAACAAGGCCATTAAAGGACAACCGTCGGCAAGAATTAAATTCTGTTTAATTGAAAGATTACATCTAGTGTAGGCATTTTAAATAGAACTGCTTTAATGAAAGAACACACACAAAGTACATTATTGAGTCCTATTTGCGCCATGTAGCACAAATAGGGGGCAGACATCTTGGGGACAGATGTATCAGATCTTCCTTCATGTGACCTAAGATTCTAAACAACATGGCCGCCCCCTGATAGACCTATACACGCAAAGAAGGTTCAACAAGGTGCTTTATTTGTATTCTTTCATTAAATCAAAACACTTGATGCGAGCTTACAATTAAACATAATTTCCTTTACGGGTCAATACAGAAACTATTTCTGCTCCCATCCTGACGAGGCCAATATGACTGATACTGGACAGAGAGTGTCTGTCATGGAGACACTCCACGGACGCTACTCATCCAGCAGCAGAGGCCTGACCACAATGCCTCGTAGGAACAGACCTGCTCCCCGAAGTGCAGGAAAACAGACCTGGTGACCCGGTATACCGTGGCCCAAGTTACCCACACAGACACCTGCTAAATGTCTCCGGCATGGGGAGGTTGAGTGCCATCTTGTTCCCAACACCTAAGGTAAACAGAATGATGACTCTTCCCCAGCGCTAGCCTGGGTGGGCGCCATGCCTGCCCACCAGCTTTTTTTGGGGGGTAGGATCCAATGGAGGGGGGGGGGGGGGGCGCAGGGCAAGCGCGGCACCTGGTGCCATTTACGTTAGATACACTATTGAAAAACAAGCTGTTTTTTTTTTCTTCTTCCCATTGTTGATATTGACTCAATATCAGACATAGTGCATTCCACCCAGAACCTTGATTTCACCTTTTTACATTAAATTCCTGGTTGAAGAGCATGTTGCTGCCTGTCCGGAAAGGACGAAAAGTTGTCTTGTAGAGATCCTGTAATTAAAAACAAATTATAATGAATAGACTGACTGCGCTGGATATGAAAAAAAACATGGAAAAAGAAGAGAAAAAGGAAAATAAATAGGGACAAATGTAATACAAATATAAAAATCGGTGTCCAATTTTAGGATTTAAAATAAATCATTCAGGGCAGGAAGGAATATGTAAACACGCCTTTAATAGATAAAAGTACTATATTCAATAAAAACACTTATCAGCCATTGTACATTGGTCCATGTATACTGCGCTCTCTCTTCAGGTGTGGCACCCAGTCTTTTAGTGGTTTGTTTTTTGTGTTATTCTCCAAAACGGCTGTATTCTAATTTTTTTGGTTTTTTTTTAGCTCTCCAAATTTCCCCCTTGCGCCTTGTTACACCTCTTGCGGCAAATCCTCAATCATTTTTTCCCCCTCTTGCCGGTCCTGAGATTGACACCTTCCACTGAAACTGCCATAAATTAATTGGGGAAAAACAACAAAATCAAGTCTGTGTACATCACGTTTCTAATGTAATGATACAAAATCTCATTTACAGGGACAAAAGTTATAATCTATTAAGGTTTATTCTCCTCAATTTCCAATCTACTGAAAAGACTTCAGTTATTTGCATTCCTCTGGTGCCATCTGGTGGATATTTGTGGCGTTGTCACTAATACGCTCTACATTTGCACACAATTTACTATTACTTGGAATATTGTTCAATGACTTCCTTTCCACCCTAGAAATACATTAAGTAGAGACTGACCTATACAGACCATGCCCTCCAAAAGCAGACACTGAACTGTCATAGTCCTTGATTTACAAATGTCATCCTATAAACAAAACATGAAAGATCATTTAAAAAGCGTTTGGGTCAAAATGTTCTAATAATTTTTACCTTTTTTTGCATTACTCCATCTTTAACTTCTCCCATCTCTCCTTTCTTACGATTCTCCTCCATCTTCTCTCCCCTCTCCTCTTTGCGTTCTGTCCTCTTTCTTCTAATCTTTTCCTTGTTATGTTCATCTCAGCGTCTTCCGTAGATCCATTTTATCTGCTTTCTTCTGTCCACTCCCATACCTTGACCATTTATAACTTTCTCCAGCCACTCACTCACTCACTCACTCACTCAGGCTGGGTTTTCCTCCATTTCACTTTTCTTCACAAAGGGAATCAACACTTTAAAGGAAGAGAGTATATTTAGAAGAAGAAAAGCTAACCCAACTAGGACATAGTCTTAAATTAGAGGGGCAACGATTTAAAAGTAATATCAGGAAGTATTACTTTACTGAGAGGGTAGTGGATGTATGGAATAGCCTTCCAGCAGAAGTGGTAGAGGTAAATACAGTGAAGGAGTTTAAGCATGCGTGGGATAGGCACAAGGCTATCCTAGATATAAGATAGGGAACTGGGGACTAATAAAAGTATTTAGAAAATTGGGCAGACTAGATGGACCGAATGGTTGTTATCTGCCAACATTTTCTATGTTTTCTTCCATTCACATCAATCCTTCCCCTTCATCTTTCATGTTCTCTCCTCCATGCAATCTCTGCCCTTCTAATTTTCCAGTTCCCACCCAATTTTATTCAGAGATGACCATTTATGGTCTAACACGTAAGAATAATAATAAAGATTCCCCACCTTCTCCTCCATCCATCCTTCTTATTCATTAGTGCTAACTATCCATATAACTCACCTTTATTCATGTTCTTGGCTATAGTTATCCTTCATTCACATTACCAGTTATGATGGGCAATGGAGATGTTCCCCTTTATGTTTTTAAATGAGGGGAATATTACATTCTCCAACAGTGGTTTTTATGGCCAACATTTGTTGGAAAGATATTCTTGTCCTATTACATGCCTTGCGACTGTTACTCGGCTACGAGCTGCTCCTCACTGGAATGGGTCTGTTCTTCTCCAAGCTTTCAGAGCGGCCGTTCCATTGCGGACCTTTCAGCAGCGGAGAGCTCTGCATGGCCGGTTTGTCACTGACTGATGACCTTTAAGGTTAGTTTTAGTGTTCGGGGTTACTTTCATGGTAAGTACAAAGATTAGTATTTGGCTTAAGGGTTCGGGTTATGCATAGACCCCTCCTCGTTGACAACTCCAGAGCGGACAACCAGAAGTTGAGAGGTGAGCTCAGTACAAAAGGCCTTAATTCAAGATTTGGAATCCAAAGCACGTCTTATATTGACACCCCATAGCCAAAACATACAAAACTATTGAAGTCAAGGCAAGAGGAACATTGTGTTCAATATTTAAACATTTTACAAAGTATTACAGTGCCTTGCAAAAGTATTCACCCCCCTTGGCATCATCTTACCATGTCCTTGCAAAACTGCTCCAGCTCCTTCAAGTTGGATGGTTTGCGCTTGTGAACAGCAATCTTTAAGTCTGACCACAGATTTTCTATTGGATTGAGGTCTGGGCTTTGACTAGACCATTCCAACACATTTACATGTTTCCCCTTAAACCACTGAAGTGTTGCTTTAGCAGTGTGTTTGGGGTCATTGTCCTGCTGGAAGGCGAACCTCCGTTCTAGCCTCAAATCACGCACAGAGTGGTACAGGTTTTGCTCAAGAATATCCCTGTATTTTTTGGGGGTGATGTGTTGGGTTTGCGCCAGACATAGAGTTTTCTTTGATGGCCAAAAAGTTCAATTTTAGTCTCATCAAACCAGATTTTATTTTTTGCTGAAAGTAATGGCTTTCTTCTGGCCATTCTGCCATAAAGCCCAACTATATGCAGCGTACGGCTTATTGTCGTCCTATGTACAGATACTCCAGTCTCTGCTGTGGAACTCTGCAGCTCCTCCAGGGTTACCTTAGGTCTCTGTGCTGCCTCTCTGATTAATACCCTCCTTGCCCTGTCTGAGTTTTGGTGGGCGGCCGTCTCTTGGCAGGTTTGCTGTTGTGTCATGTTCTTTCCATTTGGTTATGATAGATTTGATGGTGCTCCTGGGGATCATCAAAGATTTGGATATTTTTTTAGAACCTAACCCTGACCTGTACTTCTCAACAACATTGTCCTTTACTTGTTTGGAGAGTTCCTTGGTCTTCATGGCAGTGTTTGGTTAGTGGTGCCTCTTGCTTAGGTGTTGCAGCCTCTGGGGCCTTCCAAAAAAGGTGTGTACTTGTAATGACAGATCATGTGACACTTAGATTGCACACATGTGGACATAATTTCACTAATTATGTGACTTCTGAAGGTAATTGGTTGCACCAGAGCTTATTATGGGCTTCATAACAAAGGGGGTAAATACATACGCACATGCCAATTTCCTGTTTCCTATTTCTAAAAAATAGTTTTATGTATATATTTTTCTCATTTCACTTCACCAACTTAGACTATCGTGTTCTGATCCATCACATAAAATTCAGATTAATAAAACATTGAACTTAAGGCTGTAATGTTACAAAATAGGTAAAAAGTCAAGGGGGGTGAATACTTTTGCAAGGCACTGTATGCAGGGTCAGTTTAGCTCTTGTTACAGTGGCCCTACACAATGTAGACTAGACATGTGCATTAATTTTCGGACGAATGCGTTTTCGTCCGAAAATAGCATTTTCGTCCATTCGTCCGAAAAACGAAAATGCTAAACTAACGAAAGCCGAATGAACGAATGTTTAATAAACGAAAATCATTCGTTCATTCGTGCTATTGGCATTCTATAAACCGAAATAGAGTCGGTTCATAGAATACCAATAGCATTACATACATCCATGGGGAATGGGGACTTTATTTCGGTTTATAGAAAGCCAATAGTATTACATGTATTCCATAAACCGAAAGTCTATAAATCGAAAGACATTCGGTTTATAAACTTTCGTTTTATAGAATAGCAATAGCATTACATGTATTCTATAAACCGAAAGTCGTTCGCTTTATAGACTTTCGGCTTATGGAATACATGTAATACTATTGGCTTTCTATAAACCGAACTAGAGTCCCCATTCATAAGAATTTCTTATGAATGGGGACTCTAGTTCGATTTATAGAAAGCCAATAGTATTACATGTATTCCATAAGCCGAAAGTCTATAAACCGAACGATGTTCGGTTTATAGACTTTCGGTTTATGGAATGTGTAGGTCAATTGATTCGTACGAACGTATAAAACGAAACGAAAATAATGAACGAATTTCATCTGAAACGAATGCAGTAATGAACGAAATTCGTTTTAGACGAAATAAATAACATTTTCGTCCGAATGGACGAAAACGAAACGAAAATTTTAGTTTTGCACATGTCTAATGTAGACAAACAATGGGGTGAATCAGACCGCAGTAGTTAAAAATAATTTATAGATCTAGTAGCAAACAAATTTACCAGAAAAGGGGGAAAAAAATGACAAGTTTTATTATGTTTTTTACATTTTTAATTTTATTTTAAAACATGATACCCAAGTTGAATGGAAACCACAGAAAATACAGTTATGATTTTTTGTCAATTTTTTGCAAAAGAAAGCATAACATAAAAAAAAAAAAAAAAAAAAAAAAATTAGGTGATGAACACCTCTGTTTGGGACACAGAGGACTAATAGAGTAGAGAATGGAAAAAATACAAAAAATAAAATAAAAAAATGGTTCCATACATCAAATTAAATTTCACAAATAAAAAATTAATTACATAAAAAAAAAAACACATTTGGCTAAGTGTAGGTTAACCTTAACACGGTTAGCAAATACTTATTTAAAAAATAGATATAGTTATGCAATAGGACAGAGATTAAAGTTGCTCTTATGGTACAATTTCATTGAAATGTTGAAAATTTCATTGAATATAAAATGTTAAAATTAGGAACACAATATGATTTTTCTTTTAAATCTGATACCTAGAGAAGGCTCATCAGCCAAGATGCACTAAAAAAACATTAAAAAAAAAAACCCCAGTACATTAGTCCTTACACTTTCACGGAGGCATGGCAGGGAAAGTCTACCATTGGCATTCCAGCTGTATTGGACTGAAACTAGCGCGGAGCGTGTTGGGAGTTGCAGTCCACATCTGCTGAGGTGTCATTAATTGCCTGTCCCTGATACAGGATTCAGGTAGTGCCTCGTCGGGTGTAAATTAATGTATGATAAAACATGCAATAACATGTTCCAGCCATGTGCCATCAAGACTTTTCCAAACCAAGGTGGCCAAGTTAATTACAAAGTGTTTAACCAGGAAAAAAATACATCAAGTACACCCAGGAGACATAGCCATTACCCAACTTTATGGTGCTCATTTTATTTTAGCTAAAAGGGATGACGGGCTGAGTCGAATCCACTGGAAACTCAACCTGCATCCATGAGGGTTCAATGTTTTTCTACCCATGGAGCTGATCTCATGAACAGACTTAACACTCAGTTTGCCTTCCCTTACTGACCAGATAAAACAATGGCTGAATTACATTTCTAAAAAAAAAAAAAATCAAAAAAAAAAATCACAGAGTTCAAATTCCAACTTCTGCAAAATTGGAATCAGGAGATTCTTCTGATTTTAGAACACTTCCATGTTCTTTCACACCTGTGAACTGAAATGTCCTCCTAAGGAAGTGATGGCGGACATTTTTGAACTAGAGTGCCCAATCAGCTGCAGAAAGCAAAGATGAAGCTCTCAAAGTGTCCTCTCCTTTCCGACAATCTACTGCCCATCAATATCAGTCAGCCTGGTCGCTCACGCTCTCCTTCCCTTGATATCATTTCTCTTGCACCAATAGGTTCAAGTATAAACGGTGCATAAAAGTGCCTAATATCAGTCTTAGTTCGTAACATTCACGGAGTCCTCCATAATTGAGGGTGATACGGTCAACACACGCTGAGTGCCAACTCAGAGGTCTCCGAGTGCCACTATGACATAGGTTCGCCATCACTGTCCTGAGGTATAGCAAATCAAAAGTGTTCATTAACAAACCAAAAAATCTATGTCCTATTGCATAAGTGAAAGTATACCGTGGGCAGGTCACTTTGTACACAACTGTAATCTCATTATTCAAAGATGACCGACCACATGTGAACCGCATACTGGCTTTGCCGTGGATATCCACGACCTAAGGTATAACATCCTTAAATCCCTTATTTATATTCCATGTAATGCAAGTGGTATGCTTTATAACCATTAAGGTCTAAAGAGTAAGAAAATAATAATAATAAAAAGTGCACACTGAAAACAAAAAGGCCAAGGAAATTTGTCGAAAAGAAGCCGGGGAGTAGACAGACCACCATAAAAAAAAAAAAAAAAAATCTCTGTTCGACACTGCCGAGGTCTCGCCAACAATCCCCTCGATAAGGTTCTTAGCAAATTTGTGACCATCAAAGAAAAAAAAAAAAAGAAAAAAAGGAAAGCACCAAAAAACTAAAAATAACAAACAGGTGGATCGTCATCTCTACCCAATCATAAAAACCCAAGCCTGGAATTGCATAGGGAGCCCTTGTGGCATGAAGACATGACACAGCACCAAGACATACAAGGGGAAGAGGTGTTGTCATGTTCCATCCCATTCATGGTAACCCTGTTAAGGGGGGGGGGGGGGGGGGCTTAAGACCCAAAAATAACCAAGAAGTATAAAATATACCATGCACTCTTGGGGCGTCTGGTAGTCAAGAGATTACTCGGATTTCCTACTCATGTTTGGACAGATTTTCTTTTCCATTACCCCGCCCATAAAAATACCCAACAATGAAGAAAGAAAAAAAACATTTATAGAAAACTTTAGACTTTGCCTGGCTGTTTCTCCTAGAGCTTTCAAGTGGGATTTATCATAAGCATGAATGGCAAGTTGTATACAGATCGAACAATCCAGTGGGGAGATACCCAACATGAAATATCCATATGTTGTTCATATCGATAATTACGCTGTAAAATGAAGCAACTTTTCATGATATACCGCATGTGAAAGGCTGAACTATACCCGAAAGCAGCCGGCTTCTCCCATATTCACTGTTGGCCACCAGGTTTGTTGATATTGGGTGAAACGCGTCAGGTCTGGAAGTCTTAACGTATCATACACAATATGAAAGGTTGTTAGAACCAAATAGAAGTCTACACTTTTACATTACTTCAAGTATTTCCTCCCCCCACCCAAAAAAAACCAAACACTCAATACAACTATTTTCATTAAAACGATGATGAAATAATTCCTCGATTTATTCCGCAGAGGAGAAAAAAGTTGTGTGTCCGGAGGGGCTGGACGATGAGTGTGCTGGATGCGGGGTGACCACCAATTATGAGTAAAATTCATTTGAAAGGGCTAAGACTTAAAATCCAAGTTTGATCAGCAAGCAACTTGAACCAATCAAATACCACGCACAGGATACAAACACTATGGTAATAATCTCATAACAATAAAGGACCTTGAATCCAAGTTCTTTTACAGGTACAAGCCAGTTTTGTAAATTGGACGCAAATGTCCGCCATGCTATTTACAGTTTCACATTTTGGAGATGTCTTTTCTAGAAGTTTTTTTTTTCCCATCCATTTTAACAGATGAACATGGGGATGACCAAAAAAAAAAAAAAAAAGAAAGAAACTAAACCATAGTGTGGCAATAAAATTTGTGCTTACAAAATGCCATGTACATATCCGTCGTGGTCCCATAACGATCCAGTTTTCTAGACCCAATGCAAAAATAGTTATTCCAAAAGACTGTTTTTAAGCACTCCATTGTCGAGTGTTATCCAAGTCATCCAATGAAGATCCAAAGCAGTACAACAGTATTGTAAATACAGGCTCAGTATGCCAATGATGTACAGATATTCCGAAACACGTTTACGAAAAGGGGATTTAATATATATATAAACGGGAAAGCAAAAATTGGTATCATCTTCCACAAAAGTGTTCGGAGACCTTTACGACTTGCAATGCAGCAGTGGCTAAATCAGTCTTCATGGGTTCAGCACCGCAGGTAGCTGACATAGCGCCAAAGGGTTCTCCAGCTCTGGGATGCGTTTTCCAGTTATAGAGGCTGAAAGTTTGTTGTTGTTGGTTTTATTTTATTTTTTAAAACAGGTTACAAATTCTCCTCCTCCCCCCGAAATTACAAGTCCCCGGGGGGGGGGGGGACTTCTCATAATTATAAAGAAATAAATTAGACACATTTATAAAAAAACGAAAAGAAAATAGAGGGTCAGATTGCATGCCTGGATTAGAACATGCTATGAAATTCTTACTATTTGGAAAGGTACATGACTGTGAGAGTCAAGCAGGTCCATTTAAACAGTTACCTATTTAAAAAGCGTGAGACTCTGGCTGTACACCCCAAGGAGCAGTTAAAAAAAAAGTCAAGCTTGGCATAGATAATCTGATTTTTTGTAAACTTAGGGCAAGGACTTAATAGGGGCGAACGCAACAATATGGCAACATAAAGAATTAGAACCATCAGCACCGACATTTTTAAAAATGAGAGTATTAGGGACCTGAAAGTCCTTTGATTATAAATGGTTATGAGTCCAATGTGTACTGGAACCTCATTCGTCCACTCCCTACACTTGCCGGTAGCATTAACCAGAACGCTCGAAAACATCGCTGTCCGACATTAGTCCTTGAGGCTGCAGTACAATCAAGGACATTGTTGACTGTCGACGTGTTTTTTTTTTTGTCTACAGAGAGTCTTTACTAACAGACACCCCCCCCCCCCCCGACTAAAGTATACTCTGTGACGTACACCAGGCATTTTAAGTTCTCTATCTTCTCTTTTCATCAAACCTCAGTAGGCTCCATTGATCCAGACAAGACCTAGATTTCGGAGCCTTTGCGAGACAGTGAAGTTTTCATGTATGCGTCTAACTGTGACTTCCATATTATTATTATTCTTTAGACCTTTGCTGAATCACTAAAACTAAACAATTGTGCAATGGACATGAAAAAACAAAACAAAAAAAACATCCCACAACGACAGACTCCCTTTAACCTCAGAGCTAGATGGGTTGCGTAGAAGCATCGAGGAATACAACTATCTCTGTCCGGCGTGGGATTAAGCTTTTTTAACTTTAGAATGATCCACTGCTTACCAAAAACCACCAAGGGGGTCTACAGGAGAACTTAGCCCCCTGTATAGAAATCTAGCTAACAATCTAGATAATAATCATTTGAAAGATAGATTGCATGCAAAAAATCGGACTGAATACCCTAATGAAAATTTAAAAGAACCTCCAAAGAATTCTCGTTACTGGTTTTTCATGGATTGCCAGATATGCAGGACAGGGGAGTCAAATTGGTACTTATGTTATATGCAGTGGTGTACATAGATCTGTCTAGGGCTTGACATGACGTGGTCATGGCAAATAATATAACGCAGGGTGGAAAGATCCCATCTAAAAATGGTATAACTCTCCTTTGTCATGGACAAATAAGCCCTGTTTGGCTTTAGAGGATAGATTGGCGGAAACTCATGGGAAAACAGCGATGGGATTGTTGCAGGAGAGGCTAGAAAAATGGTTCTTCTTGCTACAAAGTTTGGTACATGTTGGTAAGTATTGGAAACTGTTGTTATGATAAAGTCAGGTCTATTGGCCAGATCTTCATCGGTAGTGGTTTTCATTAAATTGTTATTTTTCAGATCCAAAAGAGAACTGATTTATAGAATGCGACGACTCCAGTACTGACGGGGAAAAAAACCCAAGTGGCCATATGTTACTTGTTCTCCAAGTGTTAAAAAAAAAAAAATGAAAAAGAAGGGAGAATTTATGGAAAAACTAAGACTTCTATAAAACAGATATAATACTGTGCCAAACTGCATTCCAGAAACAGATAAAACAGGATAAAACAACATCTGATCCTTGTCTGGTGTTGAGGAATTTGCTTTGTCAAAACACATAGGGGGGGAGGAGAAAGTTTAAAAATCAAATCACTCATCAAGAAGTGAAAAAAAAACAGAAACAAAACAGTGGCTTTATGATTGTATACAGTAATTCTGGGACCATGGAAAAGGATTTGCTTTGTGATAAAAAAAAAAAAACACAGAAGGCAAAACATCCATTTGTGTTGAGAAGAGTCCTGGAGGTGCAACATGTGGATCATGTGAGGTTAGGAACCAGTGGTTACATTTACCCCATGTTGTATTTTCTTCTTTTTCCTCCACTTTTTCCTGGCAATCGATATTATAACTCTTCCGAGTTTTGACCGTACATGATTAACACATCAATTGCAAGCTTGGAAAAAAACTGAGAGGGGGATGCTGGGGAGTTTGGCGAATTATGACTGTGATCCACAGCAGCTCCTGGTTACAGCCGGCGAAGGGGTTGGGGGAGGGTTCACTAATGGCCAACCTCACTTTCGGGTCGGTTGGTGGCGAGGTATTTGGCTCTCATGCTGGAAGTGTACTGGGGGAAAAGACAGAGAAAGCAGAAAATTAGCACGTAACAAAAGTCAACATACCACTTAAATAGACACTTTAGGCAACAGCTGACAGATACTGTTCTTGAGGGGCTTCAAGAAGATCGGCCAATATGAGGTCTTCAGTTGCTGGTGGCCTACAGCTCCTATCATGCAGAGGCAGCCAAACAGCTGGCTTGGCATTATGGAATTTGTAGCTCACCAACAGCTTTAGAGCAGAGGTAGACACCAACATTATTCATGGTGGATATTTACTGACAGATGTTCTATGGGGCCTTCATAGGCCTGGCCATGGAAAGTGGTGTCTTTGTAAGGACACTTTGACCATCCCTGCAGTAGAGCCACATGATGCTCAGCCCCAGGCTCTATTCTCTATAAATCTTCAGCCACCCTTTTCGAACAGGCATTGTAAACCAGAGGACACGGGATTCACCCATTTCCCCAAACCTGAGATAGAAGCACAAGAAGGGGCAGCGATGGGGAGGGAAGGTGGGCAACATCACTGGGAAAATCAGCTCAGAAAACATGTAGAAGCAACAAAAACAATTTGCATCAATTCTTACCTGCTGGATAATTTATATCATGTCATAATGTTCTTATCCAAACTATGTTGCAAAATTACTAAATAATTTAACCATTTTGACTGCCAAAGCCTGGCACCAGTATAACACTGGAAGCGGTGTATGATGGTTGGCGCACCAAGTGACCTAATGAGCAAATTCCAACTTCATTTTGTCATTATAGAGGGAGTAATTTGGTTTCCCGGTGTTCTATTTGAAAAAGTAAGATAGAAACTATGCACTAGCACACCTACTTTAATCACCATCAGCTTGTGGGCACGGTCTGTGCAGGTGCTGTCAGAATGTCGGTTCGACAAACCATTAGCAAAGACTTGTCGGCCAAACTGAAGAGGCAAATAGCCACACCCCCTCTGAAAGATTCCATGGAGTAAGTCTCCTAGTGCCTAGTTTCTCTCGTACATAACCAGTGATATATTTTACATTATACATAATAGAAATAGGATTTCAAAAGGAATTAAATCAGGAGAACAGGGTCACTTTATTAAACGTTATAAAACGTGGGCATTGATTTGTATCCTATTACAGGAACACAATATAGTCATTTTTCTTTTATAAAAGCCAACATATTTAATGAAATACATTCTATATGTGAAGTCAGGATAAACAGAGGAGAACACTATGCACGGTCTATACACACACACACACACATATATATGTATATATATATATATATATATATATATATATATATATATATATATATATATATATACGCAACTGGTCCAGTTGACAATGTAGCTAAATGTTTTAGGTTTTTCCAAAAGACACTAAGAAAATTTGTTACCGTTTTTTTTTTCTTAATGACCATTCAAAGATTTTTAAAAATGCTTTAACATTTCCCATCTTTGTTGTGCCATATTAATGTTTTACTGCAGCATGCTCTTCCACTAGGAGTGTGTAACTTTCGAGATCTGACAGCTGTGCTATGTGGAGAGAGTCTTCCAATGACCTGTGAATGTGTCAAAATGTACAACTTCAGCTGGAGGTATTTGATTTTTTATAACTTCCTTCAAGATACAAATAACTGAAGGTGTAAATGAAACATTTAAAGGTCACTGGGGATCAGGAAATTCTTGTAGAAAACAACACCATTTTTTGTACTTAAAATCTTTAGACAGATCCAAGTGCTAAATAAAAAAAAAAAAAAAGATAGCCCTAATGTAAGGTTAATGATAGAATCAAAATTCAAAATTTGATCCATCTTAATGAGGTCATTTAGTAAAAGTAACAAAATATTTTTGGTATTTACTACAACATTAAGTGTTCGAAAAGGGGCAAGCACACAATAAAAAGGTACCTGCATATTTGTAACTGATCACTGAATTAAATTGTTGACCTTTTCTAGTTATAATTTGCTATGGTGTGTGTGCTTATTTTGAATTTTTTTGCTTCATTCCAAACATTGGTATAGCTCGTAACCTTAATTAAAATCAGCGGAAAAGACGATGTTGGAAAGACAAACACGAATGTGTTTTAATGGCTCCCCAAGCTCTGAATCATCTAAAATTAAAACAAAAACAAAAAAAAAAAACATATGGAAAAAAAAAAACAAATAAATCCACGAAAACAATGAAAAAAGGAGAATGACAGGATGTCCACTGAATGATCACACCTGTGATGGGGAAGGAAACAGAAAGAATAGCACAACATGTTTTAGAGCCCCAAAGATCTCGACAGTGACACATACAGAACGGCATTGAGTTCCAAACATGAACCAAGATGAGTTTCATTTACATGCATACAATACGTGCAGTGCAGATTTGCTGGGGGGCGGGGGTGGTGCCCAAGGTAGCTGGTAAAAAAGAATACAAAGCTGGATCAGGAGGCATGGCTTAAGCAAAAAGCAACAGGACATGGGATCAGTACAATCACAGTGAAGAGAGAGATCCGGTGAAGAGGGTCAAGCGAGGATGAAGCAGACATGTCCTTGGGGAGGTGTGTATGTCATGTGTAAGGCCGGCTGAAATGTATTTTTTGTTGATGGAGATATGAAGACTGGAAACAAAGCTCTACTGTACAACATAAGCCTTTGAGGACTCAATACCTGGGAGACATCTAAAATACACTCAAAGATGTGCTAGGTTATCCCAAAGCACGGCAGTTCATTACGAACAGAATGTTATGGCTAAGGTATAGGTTGCTCCTCAAAAAGGGTTACCCACTTCTTAACAAAGCCACTGAGGGTTTTGAAAAGGCCCTTTTCTGCCTGAAAACCAATACTTTTAAGCTCAATAAGCAACTGAAATGTGTCAAGCCCACAAGCAAGGGCCTCTAAGTGATAAATGGCCATGTTGGTCCTTGATCAGGGATGACAAACTGCAGCCCTACAGCAGTATTTGGACAAGATCTCCCATACCTCTAAGCTTAGAGAGCATTATGGAAGATGTAGGCTCTCAGCCATTTGATAGTTTTGTACAATACAAAAAAAAAAAAAAGGGTGGTCAGTGAACTTACCGGTTACAAATTCTTACAGAGAGGGCACAACTCACTGCATATATAGCATCGCTAGATCAATGTGTAGTATTTTACAAGACTACATTTTGCAGATGCTCCAATATGTCACTCTCAGAGCAGTAGCTGGATTGGGAAACCCAGAGGCACATATCGGAAGCACATTTTTTTTACTACAAAAAATGGTTCCTACTAACGCACATGGAATCTGGGCTTGAGACTAGGCATAAGTCTAGGGTCCAGAGGAAAGCAAAGCAGTGATAAAGTGGGGGATCTAAAGTACAACTATAGGAGGAAAAAATTGTGTTATGCTGACTGCATCAAGTGTAGGCATTTTAAATAGACACGTGGTAAGGAAAATCTGAAAGTAAACTAAGCTCTCTTAGCACCCTATAGCGCTATCAGGGGGCGGCCATGTTGTTTAGAATCTTAGGTTACAGGAAGGAAAATCTGACCAATCAGACCCAAGATGCCCGATGGAGCTTTACAAGTAGAAAGGGCTCAATAAGGTACTTTATATGTTTTGTTTCATTAAAGCATTTCAATTCAAAATGCCTACGCTTGATGCCATCTTTCAATTAATCATAGGTTAATTATTTATTTATTTTTGCCAACAGTTGTCCTGCCATTTTGGGGAAAAATTCACACCCACTTTAGCCTACATTCATTCCTTTTTTGAGATGTATTCAACTATTCTGAACCTATGCCCACAGCCTTGGAGGTAAACCAACCCCCGGAGTTACATAGGATAACGTGCCATCCATTATCATGGACATTGTCCATGATAATAGCCAATGGAATGGTTGGCTGCACACGTAATCACCTGCCCTCGAATGGTTACGTCAACATCCCACAGTGCCAGGCCAGCAGGGGGCATGCTGAGCATTGTGGGATGATGACGTCATTATCTGAAGGTGGGCTGATGCTTGTGAGCCTGTACGGTCGGCCATTTTTTATGGTTCTTGCCGCTCTCGCAAAGCATAAGTGTAATACTTAGACATAAAATGGCTGAATAAAGAAAACTCTCCATTCGCTAGCTAATGTGATACTATGCCATTTTCGCATGGCAGTTAAGGAGTTTTGAGGAACGGACCTCTAGTGGCCATTACCAAGGAGAACAGCAAGTAGACTGGAAGTGGGCCTTCCACCTCAACTGCTTTCAAACATCCTCTTGGTTGACTTCTCCTTCCAGTAGGATGTCTTGGATAAATAGGCGCCCACGACTCTGAGAACCTTGGCCTGGGAATAACTATTTCAATAAACATTCTCTTGATAATAGTCCCAGTATTGACCATGAACACCCACTGTATCTTCTGCAGCACCTCAAAAAAGGGTCTAACAGAACAGCAGAATATTTTCCTTGAAAACAATAGTGATACCATTTCCTGTTCATCTCCATTTTGCCAGCCTCGGCAGAGGTCCAACAGAAAGGTCTCTCCGAGGTGAAACCAGAAATAATACTGCTACAAGTTCTACACAATTATAGGTTACTGTTTCACAATTACAGCTTACAACACAATATTTGATGTCACTATTAGGACCGCTGCAAAACCCCTAAACCCTTATAACACACCTCAAGATATTTGAAACCCTGGGAGCCTAAAAACCACTGATGATGGCTCCTAATTTTTAAAAATTCCATTTTAAAATTTTGTTTCAAATATGATTTTAAATAACATAACCAACCAAAAAGTGGACCTAACATCCGCCTGTACTCATACTTGTCGCTCAGACATTCCTGGGACGCAAAGGGGGTGGGGCACAAATGGACGGGGGTTATCCCACGCCACATGATGTCCCAGAAACTGAGCTGCAGCCTCCCTGGTACAGATACTGGGGGTGTCTGGAGCTCGATTCTCCTCGTCTAGGCTAGCTGTGTCTTCTGGACATACACAGTTTGCACGCTATACTGTCTGTGCACAGTATTAATTCCGGGACGGTCGGTAACTATGGTATAGATCAAAAGGCCAACTCAATGTGAACATTTAATACTGATCAGAAAGCCGGATAATAGAGCTTACGTGTCACACAAACACTATATAAAATTCTATTCCCAGAATTACAGATCATAAAATTTGTATCTAAAAGTTTGAGCTATGTGTTTTGCTGGCTGTATATTTTGTATAGTATAACGTACAGACCATGCTGCCTCTATGAAACGCTCTGGTGTCTGACCAGCAGTCCTGGCCATTTATGGCCGCTTGACCATTTAAAGGTAAAACATACATTCAACATTTTAGGGCCCCTGTTGTGAAATCAGAAATAATAAAAGTAGCGTGTGAAAAAAATATTTAATGCAACAAACACTTTCTGGTTTTGAGTTTGGATTTAGATTCCAACTGTAACAAACTCAAGATATCTCATTCACAGTTTGGCGGCAGAACTGGGCTGGTGCCCTTTAAGAAACTGAAAGGGGTGTGGTGTTGGATCTCGCTGGGGGGAAAAAAAATGTGTTAAATAAAAGAGTAAGGCGCTAGCCGGGAAGGAAGGAAGTACAGTGCAGGGATGGAGGGGTAGGACGAGGGTTGAGTGAGGGAAAAAAAAGGAGGACCTTGTTTCAGTACCTGTTCCAATAGAGGTCGCTGTTACCAGTACGTCCGTGAACTGTCCGAGGGTTTAAACTGCCAGCTCAAATGGCTGGTACTGTCCATTGCAGCCAAATACAACTGTGATGTTGCAGGAAAAAAAAAAAAAAAAAACAGAGAGAGAAAAAAAAAAACAAAAAAAAAAGACAGTGGAGCCTGTAATATAATAAAGTGAAGCAGACACTCCACAAGGTGTGAGCGAGAGAGGAAAGGGCTCTATTTGAGTCTACGGGAATAGTCCTGGATCAAGAAGGGAGCACAAGGGGCTCAAGGGAAGACACTTAGGCATGTGATGGGCTTGTAGGATCTATTTACCGCAGTACAGAAAAGATGAGGGGGGGGGGGGGGGGGACACAAAGGATTTCTGTTGATGCAGAGCATAGATCTTCCAGATAGCAATATCTCACTTACAAAGCATGATGGGTAATTGTGACCTGGCCAGACTTTACACAAGCAAGATGCATCACATGATTGTAATCCAGTAGTATTCTCATCTTAGTTCTCCCCCCCATGCCCCATAAAAAAAAAACCATCTAACAAAACCATGGGCAGACAGCTTGTTTTTTTTTTGTTTTTTTTACACGATGACCGATAAGGATCTCTCTTGATGTCCGTGGAATGCATTTTCATAATTATTACATTTAAAGTCACCACACCACCTTTTAATTTGAGGATTTCCCCAGGCCCCCCCCCCCCCCCCACCCAGAGGACGAGGTACAAGGAACACAGTCGTCAATATACTTTTGAACTCCTATTCATATCCTGTACCCACACGTAAACATGGTTTATAGCAGCTGTGTATTAATAACACAAAACATATGTGCATTCCCTTCGGAGAAATTCTCAATTTAAAAGGTTTAACATATGTACAAAAAATGTGCCTGTAGGTTACCATTTTACACTTTCCTGACTTTCCACAAACTAGTGGACAGATTTATGATGTTTTTATAAGATAAAAAGTTTCCCCTTTGTATACATTATTACACACTCCTGTCTGCTTCCTAATTCTGTAAAACTACAGCTTAATCTTGTTTTATAATTTAGCAATTCCGAGGTTAGTGTTTTTTTTGCTGCTTGCTTCTTCTTTAGTAAAATGTTCACAGCATTGCTCTTTCCACATAACTTCTACAGTCGATAAGCAGTAATACCAATGAATGTCTGAAAGGGTAGGTACACTTTTTTACTGCTCACTTCTCTTTAATGCATATAGGCGCCATTCACCAACTGTGAAAGACTCACGTTAACATACATAGATAATATCTAGAAGGGTCCATAGCTAGGTCCCTTGTACTGATAAGTTAAAGGGTTTATTTGTTTTTTTTGCCTTGTTGATTTCAGATATGGCTTTTGTTATGTGAGTATATTTAATGAAATATCTTACTAGTGTGACTGGGCGCTGCCATTTTGTGAAACAGAGTCTTTGGGTACCACCCCCCCCCCCCCCCCCCCTACCCCCAGTGACTTTACAGCACTAGTATCTCACTTTGTGACTGGGGACACAGAATGCAGAAAAAGTACACAGCCACCTAGTGCTGCCCACTAGTGATATACAGGAGACAGTAAGAGAGCAGGGGTGTGTATTATGACTTCATCATACAGGCTTTGGCCACAGTTGTAATGTGAGACTTGCTGGAGCAATTTGGAGAATATTGCATCAGGGGTAAAATTCTCAAAATGGATGCAGGAGACAGACAGAGCTAATTTTATTTTTACATTTATATGCAATTAATAAAACAAAAACAAAAAACAGTGACATATTTCTTATATACGTGTATGTTTTAAATGCACAGGTAATCTAGTTACATCTTATGTAAGTGGTAGTGTCCCTTTAAATAAAATACGTGTAAAAGTCTATAAAAGAAAAATAACCTACAATAGCTTAATTGAATATTTGCTGTGTGCAGTTAAATGAATCAGCTGAACTTCAGATCAGCCTACGGGTGTAACGAGGAAATGCAATCAGCACTGTCAGAATAATGGGTTTTAATTAATCCAGTCTTGCATGAACCTTCCCCATTTCCCAGTTAATTTTCCTTTTTAATGAGCAGCCTCAGGCTGCAAGGGTTAAAGACGGCAAGAGCTGTGACGGGGTCAGCCACCACTTATTCAAAATATAGGTTCCTTGCCGCGGATCTGAATGACCGTTTAGCTGTACAGTACGGTACACAGTAGAATGGAATTAACCATTAAAGAACATGTGTTTTGTACACAGAAATAATTCTAATTTAATCTGGATCTCTGTGTACCATTCTATTAAGAAACACCAAACCCATTAACAAAAAGGAGTGAGGAGGTGGAGCACCCCTAAAGTTGTATACTCTGCCACCCCATGGGGGGCAGAAGAAGGGGGAGAGTTTATTTAAAAGGGACAAAGATTTAAAAGTAATATCAGGAAGTATTACTTTACTGAGAGGGTAGTGGATGTATGAAATAGCCTTCCAGCGGAAGTGGTAGAGGTTAATAGAGTGAAGGAGTTTAAGCATGCGTGGGATAGGCACAAGGCTATCCTAGATATGAGATAGGGAACTGGGGACTAATAAAAGTATTTAGAAAATTGGGCAGACTAGATGGACCGAATGGTTCTTATCTGCCAACACATTCTAAGGGGGTCATGTATTAAACAGAGGGGGTAAAAAAAGTAGCTAAAACATGAGTAAGGAGCAATTTGCGACTATTTGTAACATTTTGCGCTTGTTTTCCCTGATTTGCGCCTCTTCCGTTTGTTTTTATTTAGCGTGCATTTTTCCGGTTGCGCTGATAAGCTGCGATTAGTTTTGCGAACGCCAAAGAGCTTTGCGAATATGTTTGGAAAAATAATTCTTATTTGCGAGTGAAAATTACCCCAGCTTTTAAAAGAGGTAGAAAAAAAATATTCGCCAAATTTCCCGTTTTTATTCGCAATTTGCGCGTATGTACTATTTGAGCGTTAAACCTTTAGTACACTGCAATAGGAGCAAAGAGCAAAAATAGTTTTGCACATAAAATATATTTGCGTTTTTTTAGTACTAGAGTTGTACTGTTATTTTTTTTTTTTTTTACACTACTCTTTCTCTGTGTTATAATCCAGACCCAGTAACACACATGGTTATCATATTTATCACAAAATAAATGGCCAGGATTTTATATTAAGACTTTTTTTTAGGCCATTTCCACAATCCAACTCCACAAGCCCACCTTTTTCTCAATTTTTTTTAGAAATTATTTCCCTCATTGTACCTCTCTACAGAACCTACTGGCTAAACCTTAATACATGAACTGTACATAGGGTTGCCACCTTTTCTTCAAAAAAATACCGGCCTTGGTACTGTCTCCATGGACTTAACATTGGCCTGATGCCAATTTTTTACCGGCCTGCCGGTAAAATACCGGCCAGGTGGCAACCCTAAATGTACAGCATGTAAACATGCCCCAAATCTTTCATTAGAATTATCAGAAAACCACAGATTTTTCCCCAAATTAAGTAATACTCAAACACAGTTGTTCGAAATCGGTTATAGCCAGAGCACAGCCATACTTAAAGGGACTCTATCAACCAAACCTTGTAGAGCATAAAAAATGACTGAAAATGATCTATACATTGCATTAGCAAAACTGCAAGCAAATAGCTAAATTAGGAGAAAAACGTGTTCTCAATGTGTCTGTGGAGTCTCCTACTTATGACATCACCTGTGGCACGGTATGCATTTTGATGGGAAATGGTTCATTTGCCCCCCTTGCCACAGGTGATGTCATAAGCAGGACACTCCACAGGCACATTTTTCTCTTAATTTAGACATTTGCTGGCAGTTCTGCTAATACAATGTATAGATCATTTTCAATCATTTTTTATGCCCTACTAGGGTTGCCACCTTTTCTTCAGAAAAATACCGGCCTTGGTACTGTCTCCATAGACTTAACATTGGCCTGAAGCCAATTTTTTACCGGCCTGCCAGTAAGTAAAATACCGGCCAGGTGGCAACCCTATGCCCTACATGCACAGTAAAGACAATGTTTAGGTGATACAGACCCTTTAAGGGGTAAAGAAGGCTTTAGACTTTATCTACCACTCACTTTCTAGATAGGGCTGAGGCCAATATTAAGACTATGGAGGCAGCAGCACAGGCAGTATTGGTTTGAAGAAAGGGTGGCACTCTATTTCTAGCTCTCTGAAGTGAGAAAAAAAGGGATGTAGTCGGGGAGTCAGGGCGATGCCGGTATGTGACTTGCCAACACAATGTGGGTTGTTTAACCCCTTCGTGATGTTAGGACGTACTATGCCGCCCTGATTTTAGGTGCCTTAAAGTCGTTAGGACGGCATAGTACGTCCTGTGTTAAACAGCTCATCGCAGCTCCCCGAGATGAGCTGTTCTCGGATCCCGCTGCAGGCACTTACAGCGGGATCCCACCTGTCAGATGAGGCCACTTTGAGTGGCCTCAGTCTGACAGGGGAAATGTAGCCGGTGCACAAAAACGAGCACCAGCTACATTTCTCTAAACTTCCGGGTTCGGGCACGCCTCCGTGAAGTCACACGTGGCGTCCGGAGGTCTCGCGATTTTTTGTGACCTGATCGGGTCTCTGCCATAGTGTGATCGGTGGCCAGGAACAAATTGTGACGTTTTGGTGCTTGCGTCGTTCGGGACGCAAGCACCATGCGTCACGAAGGGGTTAATGCATCCCCATAATTAGTATTATTTTAAGCGTGCCAACAGTGCACTGTAGGCCATGTGCCAATTGAACCTACCCGCCTGATTTGGGGTATCAAAGACATACCTTTTCTTTCCGGCAACTAGGTAGGCTTTGGGTGGATGGAGGGGGGTTGGTCTTAGAAATGGGCAAGCCCCACGGACACACAGAGTGCCTCACATCAGTTAACCAATCAGATCAGCTGCAGGCGCTTGCCCCCCCCCCCCCCCTTTTCCCTTTCCCTTTCCCTTGTTTATTGCAGAGACCCGGGACAGAAGAGTGAAAATTTTAGGCTGGGTTCTGACAGTGGGGCAATTGTGGATATGTCTATGCACCCCTCACTTTTCTAGAATACCATTCACAACACAATGAAGTCAGACAACCCTTGGGCAGCAAGCACCAGGCAGTAACCCACTTGCTAGACATGTTGTGCAGGGTCTCAGACAGAACACCTTCCAATCCAAAATTAAATTTTTATCAGGGATAATCAAAACTTACTGAAGGAGGTGGTGACTCGCGGCCGATTAAAGGGGTGTTTTCACAGCGGGGGTTTTGAAAATTTGCATTCTGACTCCTGCAGATAAAAAAAAAAAATAAATAAAAAATAAATAAAACAAGTTGGTAAGATGGACAAAGAGGAGAGTTAAAAAAAAAAAAATCCCTGTGATGTAAGTGTCTTATGGCAAACAAGTATTTTAAAAGGCACTCAGTCGCCGAAATATGGTTTATCCTGCAAATGTAGAGAATCAAAAATGATCTACATATGGCAAGAAAATGCATAAATTAAGAGAAATTCTGTCTGTGGTATCTTCTGTTTATGATTCACTTTGGGCTTGATATGCAAGTTAAATGGACTCTATCACATGGCTATTACTCTGACAGGAGAGAATTAAAAAGGATTTTAAATGATCTATACATTGTGTCTGTGGAGTCTCCTGCTTATGACATCACCTGCGGCTTGGTATGCAAATGAACTGGTTTTCAATGCTTAAGGTGTAATTAGCATATCAGGCCACAGGTGATGTCATAAGCAGGAGACTCCACAGACACATTTAAAAACACACTTTTCTCCTATCTTTGCTATGTATAGATCATTTTTCAATCATTTTTTTATTCTCTACCTTCACAGAATAACCAAATGCTTAGGTGATCCAGCCCCTTTAATTACTTTGAGTCGGAAATGTCTAATTTGCATATCAAGTCACAAAGGTGATATCATAAACAAGGAGACCCATTTCAAACACACATTTCTCTTAATTTATCTTCCACTCTACATTTATTCATTTTTTTAGAATGTTTATTTTGTACATTTCCAATGCAAACAATGTTTAGGTGACGGGGTCCCTTTAAATTCTGTAGTTCGGCCTGCCTGCTAAGCCTTCTCTTATTCCCTGGTTATAAATGTATAATAAACACTTGGACGGACAGGAGCGATTGATCAAGGAGAAGTCAGGTGCATGATGGGAAGTCAGGTGCCTGATGGGAAATCATGCCCTCAGCACAAGTTTGAATGTGCAAACGTGTCATTAAAAGTAATTAAACATCTTGGTGTGCTAAATATGTGGATATATCATGTACACCGTCAATTATTAGTATTTTGTTGGGGTTTTTTTTTAAAGGTCAAGTCTAAAAAATGTTTAGCTTTACTAAAAGGCCTTGGACTTTGCACAGAACTATTCATATCAAACAAGGCCTGAAATTCCCATGGTGTATTTACTGTACTGTTCTGCTCTGATAGCATTGTTTGCTTCCTAAATCAGGACAAAAATGAGTCTGGTCGATGTTAAAGAGGAAGTAACACCAACTTTTTACAACTTATAATATAATGGACTTTTTTTTTTCTTGCCAAGAAATTGCTTTTTGGTATTCTTTTTTTTCTAGGATGTTTGGTTTAGAATATAACACTGATTAAGGACTAGGACACCTATTTCTTCCAGAGTCTTCTTGTTGACATGGTTCTGTGGAGGTGAGGTATTCCCCTATTGGTCGATCATACTGTGAGACCGACATCCGATTTGTTCAGTAAGCTGGCGTGTTTGATGGACAGTCTAATGGACCAATGTGGGGAGGTGGCATGCCTGCCGCGGTCCAGCGCAAGCCCACTAGCACACTTTCCAGGAGGCAAGTCTACTAGTGCTTAGTTTCTGCCCTTCTTAAATAGTAGTATTTTCTAAACGAAACATCACAGAAAGATCATTTTAAAAGGGTTTAAATTAAGATCAGTTTAGTAATAGTTTTAATAACAATAGTTTTCATAGTATTTCCTCTTTAAAAGTTAAAATCTCCATGGGGAAAAAATGTTTTGGACAAAAAGTAACTCTGTCGTATGGGACAGTGTAGAAGTCTAAATAAAAAAATTAAAAAATTCAACATAGGTTGATCGTCAACTTGATGAAACAACACTCACCTACTTACTTTTCTGCCTCCATATCAACTAACCAGTTACATTAGCCTCTGCAATAACATACTAGCCCAGGCATAGGTAGTCTTTGGCACCCTAACGGCTTTGGCCTTTGACTCTCCCACTGAATCAAGGGAACTGTAGTCCACAGAAGATAGAGTCAACCTTGGGCACTGTACATTCCGTTGACCAAGAGTTCGAGGATGCTCTGCAAGAGCCTGGTGCATCATGGGAGTGTGTCCTTATCATTCTGACTGTATCACTGGTTCTGTGATGGCTACTCACATGTACTCTGTAACAGGAGCGTTGCTAACCGTGTGTGCAGCGGCTGGAATGCTAGTCTCGCTAGCATAGCTGCTCCCACAGCTGTACAAGCTGGGCATGTGCACCCTGTATAGGTTATCATGAGTTTGGCGGGTCCCTGGGGTAGTGGTCTCTTCTTCTTCTTCATAATTGGTCCTAGTTGGAGGAAAGAAGGCAGTGAGAGGGCCGCTGTGTTTATTATCTCACGTTAGGTACATACAGGAATGCACAGCCTGTATAATGAATCTGTTGACCAGAGCTATGGATCTGTAGGATAGAGTATCGAGCCCTCGTTGCTCTGTACGGCTTTATCAAGGGGCGTACATGTTATTTGGAATCTTGAGTCAGAGTAAGAAAATCTCAGCCAAGATGTCCGCCCCCTAGGAATGGTATACAGAGCAAAAAGGGCTTACAAATTTAATTTTCTTTTCTTTTAGTAAAGCAATGACATTCGAAATGTGTAAATATGATGCGCTCTTTCAATTAAACAGATGAAATTTGTTTGCCTTCAAGAACCAATGAAAGCAGTATCTAACCTGGCCTTAAAGAAGCAGTCAAGTCTGTTATCCAACCCTTCTATCGTAGGGGAGGGCTGGCAAAGGAATCAGAAGGGCAATTGCCCCCCCCCCCCGACTGCTCTCTCACTCAGTGGGCTGGGGATGCTCCATCTGTTCAATTCTAAATCCCAGTTCATAGCACTTTCTATCCAATTATATGTTCTTTCTATCAATCTCCACCACATCTATCACCATATTTGTCTTGCCTATCTGTTTGTGTCGATCTCTGATAATAACAGGTCAGCTGATGAAGTTGTACCACGGCCCCCTAACATTCTTTTTTGGCCCCCCCCCCCCCCCCCGGCCAATAGGTGCCAGCCACAGTCTGTTCACCGACTTAAATGCTGCCAGGAGTGGTGAACACTGCCACCAGAGATAATATTAATATATACGCTCCCCGTGCATATGAGCTGCACCTCTTTTCCATATGTGTCGCTGGGTTCATTCACAGAGCTTGTGACACATGAGGAAGGGCTGGGGGGGAAAGTTTCCATGGAACAAATGAGGGAGCTTTTGTTGAATCCTGAAAGATCTCAGCACTGCGCGGCTCCCATGCTAGGCCAAGTGCAGAAAGATCAGCTGGAAGGCGGTTCCCCTGTCAATGTGCAAGTTCATCTTACATGATGTGGTGGAGTGAAATACCCCAAATCTGCCTCCTTGTTCCCCGACACACAGCTTCCCTTAAAACACTATGTTTAACCCTTTAAGTGATATAATAATGTATAAACCCAGCAAAGAGTTTAAATGCACAATGTGGATTCTAACACTTCATGGTTCTTTTGTAGGCTTTACAAACAAGGTAAGTACCTATTCTTTATTCCAATGTGGATTGATTTACGAAGAGGGGACTGTAATATCCTACATTACTGAAATATGGATTTACAACCAACTACCACAAGGTGGCGGTAACACTTCTGTTGAGCTGCGAGTGGCCTATTGCTGCAGGCAGACTGCTGTGTTATTGGAAAATGACATTCAAAGCCGTTTATAAAACATTCCTGTTATTACATTTGAATACAAGTAACAAAAAAAGCTTTAAAAAAAACCAAACAAGTCATGTTTACACTTATGTCTCTGTAAACATTTCTCTAGAGAGTTACTATCTCGCGCAGATGTTTCAAAACACAAAAGCTTCATCACTTTAAGAATACATTACACTACCTGGTCGGCGACCAGACGCTGCCACAACATTCTACAATACCACACACTGCCACAACATTCTACAATACCACACACTGCTACAACATTCTACAATACCACACACTGCCACAATATTCTACAATACCACACACTGCCACAATATTCTACAATACCACACACTGCCACAACATTCTACAATACCACACACTGCCACAACATTCTACAATACAACACACTGCCACAACATTCTACAATACCACACACTGCCACCAACATTCTACAATACCACACACTGCCACCAACATTCTACAATACCACACACTGCCACCAACATTCTACAATACCACACACTGCCACCAAAATTCTACAATACCACAGACTGTCACAACATTCTACGCTACCTGCTCGGCGACCACACACTGTCACAACATTCTACAATACCACACACTGCCACCAACATTCTACGCTACCTGGTCGGCGACTACACACCGTCACAACATTCTACACTACCTGCTCGGCGACCACACACTGCCACCAACATTCTACGCTACCTGGTCGGCGACCACTCACTGTCACAACATTGCACACTACCTGGTCAGCAACCACACACTGTCACAACATTCCACACTACCTGCTCGGCGACCACACACTGCCACAACATTCTACACTACCTGGTCGGCGACCACACACTGCCACAACATTCCACAGCACCTGGTCGGCAACCACTCACTGTCACAACATTCCACACTACCTGCTCGGCGACCACACACTGCCACAACATTCTACACTACCTGGTCGGTGACCACACACTGCCACAACATTCTAAAAGTGGGAGGTAGTAAAAATGGGAGGAGCCTTGATAATCTTTTATATATTTAAACTGTTAAATCGCACACTCTGAAGAGAGATACCACCGTACAATTTCTGAAAGAACAAAATATTAACTTGTGTTTAATTGAAAGGGTGCAGCCATTTTAAAAATAAATGCTTTAATGAAAGAATAAAAATAAAGTACCATCTTGAGCCTTCTTTGCTTGTATAGCTCAGGGGACAGACATGTTATTTAGAACATTCACAATGTCTAGCTCTATCGGGGTGTGGACATGTTGTTCGGAATCTTTGCTTTGTAAAGCTCTATCAGGGGGAGAACATGTTGTTTGGAATCTTTGCTCTGTAAAGCTCTATCAGGGGGCGAAGATGTTGTCTGGAATCTTTGCTGTGTAAAGCTCTATCAGGGGGCGGACATGTTGATTGGAATCTTTGCTCTGTATAGCTCTATCAGGGGGCGAACATGTTGTTTGGAATCTTGGGTCAGATAAAGGAAAATCTGGCAGACCTGGCCCGAGATGTCGAAGAACATATCTCTGTACCCCGTGCAGAGATATAATGATTTGCAAGTATCCGAAGCAAATCATTGCTTCTGCTTTTATTGAAAAAGGTTGAAATGCTGTGTATAAGTAGATAGAATAATTATGCTGCTCAAAATATAAATAAATATGGATCGCTGGGCACCAACCTTGCATAATTGCAACCAAAACAAATAAAATAAGAAATAAGTCAATGTCTGAAATATAATAGAACATCTGACTCTACACAATGAATTGCAGACATGACAGTAAGACAAAACATTTAACACATAATAACAAATAATCTGTAAGTAAATGTAGTTCTATGGAGAACCGGGGGAGGAATCACACAAGATTTGGAAGAAAGGAAAGATGATATAAGCTTGGAGGAAAGACGGGAGGAGGAGAAATATATCACCTTAAGAGATTACAGTCTTAAATTAAAGGGTCTGTAGTTTAAGAGTAACAAAGTATTGACTTTATAGCGAGGGTGGTGGATGCACGGCATAGTCTTCCCAGCAGAAGTGGTAGAGGTTAATACAGTGAAGGCGTTTAAGCATCCATGGGATAAGTATACCGGCTTTCCTGGACAGGACCAAATAAGGTATGGTGGTTTTACAGCAGCTAGACATGTGGGCAGACGCCATGGGAGAAATGCTTCTCATCTGCCGACACATTCTATATTTCTATAGAGATTCCCCAAAAAAATGCAGGATGCATGAATCAGAGCAGGCAGATATATGAGACCAGGACCACCAAAGCACGCAAGCATTATTAGTGGGTTCAATTTTCAAAAGAAAATAATAATAATAATAAAAACAATTGAAAATGTTCTGATAGGCATTTATATAGTCTTATTATGCAGTCCCCCCCTGTCCCCCCCCCCCCCCCCACTAACAACAGTGTGTTTTTTTCCCACCCATCATTATCGGTGCGCAAAGCATGTAGGAAGTCGCTCTCAACCCTCAATTTTATGACAACAGGGCAACTGAAGCACTTCCCATGACCATGGCAATGACCATGTCGAAGACCGGGAATTGTAGAGTGATGGATCTCTGCATGAAATGAGGTCAACTCGGGCTCGATGATGATGATGCCGGCACCTTCGACTAGCCATGTATCTGTACGGAGTCGGTTCATTGCTGAGGTCTTTCACATACAAGGCGTTACCGTGTTAACCCTTTTTCCAGTTAGACACCCAGCGTCGAATCAGGTGTATACTGGGTTAACGTACTCTGCAAGCTCCTCTGCCAGAGAAAAGCCTAGTGAACGATATTATATTTCTCATCAGCCTCCCCCTCTTCTCTGCCTCCACAATATCATCATCATCTTACCTCCCACCCTGTAACGTATTCTTCAAACCCCCACAAACCTTCCCCCCCCTACATAGCCACCCATCAGTTCAAAATGCTTCCTCAAAATTACCATCATCCTTGCAGCCAAAGCGTTAGCTAACCGGTCGGCTTCTTTCTGCAATGGCCCAGATGGCGAGGCACCAGGTTGGTCCCAAGATGTGTCCGCCAGCGCAGAATCATCAAAAGAGATGTCGGCGAAAATACGCACAGGTCAAACTATGATTAGAATCATCAGATGGACCCCCCCCCCCCCCAAGCAGCGCCGCTCCCCACGTGGAATCCTTCTACATTGAACTATGTCAGCCGTTTTGGAATTTTCAGGAACGTTTCTATGAGCTGGCCTCGACTTCCATCCCACAGCCAATTACCCACAGTAGAACAACGAGGCTTGACCTTTGATTTGCTGTGGTGAGCAAACTATCCTCTCCAACGCTCGGTGGCTAGTTTCGATTATAGCCTTCTGAACCTCCATATCAATCTTTTTTTATGGTTAGCTCCTTCATAGGATCCCACTCTAGGTGGCTAAATTTCCAATGTCGATTATAGTCTTCTGAACCTCCATATCAATCCTTTTTTTTTTTTTTTTTACTCTAGTCTAGCCCCTTGATATGATCTATTTTTTTTTACGTACCCCAAATACCGGTCTTGTTTCTTCATCAAGCCAAGATATTAAGAATTTCACTCCAGTGCCAATTTTTTTTTCACACCTCCCTTATTGTTGTAGGGTTTGACTTTGTACCCTTGCTGTTACGCAACCCCACACTTCATTATCTGCCTCCTCCTAACACCAGCGTCCTCTCAACCCCCCACACCCTATTCACCTTGAGAACATTGCCCGTTCCGTGTTGACTATAGCAGAGTCCAGTACACCTCCATACCAGTTAACGCCCCAAACACAACCATCAATTTTACCCCAATGACATTAGCAGTCCATATCCACCATCACATAATCTGTTTCACAGTCTTATGAAGCAGTGTGTTTGTCCATCCATATCACAGAGCACGTACGTGGTCATACCGTTAAGTGCTTATATCGCGCATGACAAATCCAGTTGTTCAACTTACCGCCTCTGCTGCCAAGTGTGTGGAACGCTGCATACAATAGAGCTGAACATCAAAGCAGTGACGAAGGAGAAGAGGACAAGATAAATGAGCCCCTCTACTCCATCATAGCAGAAACCAGTGAGAGACTGGACATAATCCTTTCCAGGGAAAAACAAGGAGGAGAAACAAAAGCTTTAAATATTATCACGAAACAGCATGAAACAAAGAAGTCGTTGATAGAAAAATACCATAGAGATATTCTAGAATTACATTACGCCTCAGTGTTCTATCACATTCTCCAGCTATCCACAATAAAGGAAGTAGCAGCACAGAAGATATATAAACACATCATAAAAAATATCGAAAAGCAAAAACTAAATAAATTGGCACCACCAAATAACCAACAGAAGATAAAATCTCTCCTGGGCACAACCCCCAGGACTTACCAAGTGCAAGCCACGGCAATCCACCAATGCTGTTAAATGCTGCAGGTTGACTTCTGTAGAGTTCAGGACACCTTGGATGCGAACGAGATAGTCCTTAAGATAAGAAGGGTGAGGAGTCTAGTTAAACTTTAAAAAAAAAAGTTTTTTTTAAATTTTGGTTTCTTTACGTCTGTCAAATAACATATTGTTTGATTCATTTGCATTTTGATTTATACATTGGCTGAAAGTGATAAAGACGTGGGAGATGTGGGGACCTGTTATTGGTGCTCATAGTAGCCTCCAAAATTGCTATAAGTATTGCGAGGGTGTCGCAGAGCTTGATTATTGTATTAAGACAATGTATAGATCAAAAATTGCACAAGTAAGTGTAAAGGAATGATTCACCAACATGTCCCAACCGTCCAGAATTTAGGGATTACTCAAGACCCCTGATGTCTAGTTTGGAAAATGGCTACTTTAAGATGCACCTACGCATTTTCCTTTCCTTACAGGTGTACCCTGAGAGGTCTCAAATATTGCGGTAATTTCATTTAGTCAACTTGACAGGAAGTACCTTAGTAGATGGACTGATGCTTGTGAAAAGGTGCGTAACGTAACAGTGGACATGAATAAAAACTCCGGTAGCGAAACGAGTCGGGGAGTGGGGGGAAAAAAAGGTGCATTCACTGTTTATTGTGAATAATGGCATTAGAACTTTTTTTTTTTAAATGAAATCTCTTTTCAGCGCCTGATTCTTTATACATCAGCTGCGCCAGTGCAGTGCGTTCTGGTGCAACTCGGAACCATGAAACGGACGAAGGCAACTCGCAAAATTTGCGGCCAATCCGATTTATAGATGGGCGCCAGTATCTGCATGTGCGTCGGGCTTATACATGACCCCCATAGTAGGATAGTGAAATTGGTAACAGATGATGGGGGAGTGCTGTACCTTGGAGTTGGGGTACTCTTTCACAGCTGAACGCAAGAGGTCTTGAACATCATCCTGCATTTCCACCAGTGCTTTGTGGCCACTGGACAACATCTGTGGGAGACAAGCACGTGGGCAAGTGGAGATTCAGAGAGCAGCGGAAAAATCTCTTAACACTAATAACTGGTTTTGTATAACTTGTCTGCAAGCCAAGGGGACAAACAAGACAGGGCAGGAGTAAAATCAGCTCGGATGGAGAGAGAGCGGAGAAGGGTCGAACTTACCTGCTGGAAAGGATTTATGGATCCAGTGTTACAGATAAGGTAGTAGTTTAAAATATCTATAAAGACAAGAAGAAGGCAACAAAATTAGGATGTGTGATGTACGTGTAGGGAGCAATCTGCCGTGCAAGCGGAAATGTTCATCACGGCAGCTTCATCGCAGGAGTTATAGCGCCGAGGCACATCATCGAAGCAGGTTAGGTTTAGGGTTCATTTAAGGTTAGTATTAGGGTTACGAGTTTGTTTTAGGGGTAGTAGTATTAGGGGTCTCTAGAGTTAGTATAAGGGTTAGTTTGAGAGTTAGCATTAGGATTTGGGGTTAGTGTTAGTTTTACAGTTAGTATTAGGGTTTGGGGTTAGTTTTTCAGTTAGGGTTAGGGGTTATTTTTAAGGTTAGTTTTACAGTAAGTATTAGGGCATATTAAATGGCATATTGGAGGGGCAAAATCCTGGGATATTAAACGACATATTGGAGGGGCAAAATCCTGGCATAGTGAGGGGCAAAATCCTGGCATATTAAATGGCATATGTGAGGGGCAACATCCTGGCATATTAAATGGCATATTGAGGGGCAAAATGATGGCATATTAAATGGCAAAATAATGGCATATTGAGGGAAAATACTGGCATATTAAATGGCATATTGAGGGGCAAAATACTGGCATATTGAGTGGCAAAATAGTGTGTCTCAGGTTATGTGTGTATTGGTGTCACTGTGTGTGTGTGTGTAAGTGATAAGGGTGTGTGTAAGTGTGTCACTTTCTGTGTAAGGGTGTGTGTGTAAGTGTGTCACTGTGTCTGTGTAAGTGTGTGTGTGTGTGTGTGTAAGTGTGTCACTGTGTCTGTGTAAGGGTGTGTGTAATTGTGTCACTGTGTCTGTGTAAGGGTGTGTGAAATTGTGTCACTGTGTCTGTGTAATGGTGTGTGTAAGTGTGTCACTGTCTGTGTAAGGGTGTGTAAGTGTGTCTGTGTAAGGGTGTGTAAGTGTGTCTGTGTAAGGGTGTGTAAGTGTGTCAATGTGTCTGTGTAAGGGTGTGTGTGTGTAAGTGGTAAGTGTGTCTCTGTGTGACTGCAAGGGTGTCTTTGTGTTTAAGGGTTTCAATGTGTGACACATTTAGAGCATGTGATTTGAATATTTAGATGTATTTATTTTTTACATTATATATTTATATAATGTATGGAGGGTTAATGGTGTGGGAGGCATGGCGGGTCAGAGGAGGGGGGCACCAAAATACACCTTCGACTGTGTAGACGAAAATCCTTGCACCGGCCCTGACTACGAGACAATATTATTTTAAAACCTATGCAGGATGAGCGCCATATAAAAATCTTGCTTTTTTTCCCTAAACGAATGAAACAAATACTGATGCAATAAAATAGGTATGCTCTGCCCCTAACTCTATCTTAAAAAGTCTAAAACGTACAGCTGTATGCTCGGAATTTCTGAATGTTCATGCTTAATTCACCGAATATAAATGAGTGACACAAAAGAAGTGGGAGCCCCGTCTCACCAAGAACAGACAGCATTGAAATAGCCTGTCCTAAAGGGTGGTATCTACTTGGAAGAGGCTTCACCATTTGTTTGCCCACTTACATTAAATTACATTCCATTAAAGCCAATGCGTACACACCGGATACATTGTGAATCCCGGCGTATGTTTCGGAGAGTCCTCTGATTGGGTCCCAAGAGGCGCTGGGAACAACCAATTCTGTCCCCTTCCCAGCTCCACTAGCAAATAGCAAATAGCCCTGAAACAATTAACCTAGCCATTCAGAAAAAAACAAAAAGTACCACGGACCCCACCGCAAAACAAAGGCCGACACTGAACAAAACCCTGAATTAATTCATTTGAAGCTGAACGGTGCTGTAACATACAGCCGATAGGAGGGTTCGCGGTGAGCTTCAGCGGAGATAAGAAGCCCGTAACCATCACCGGCCCTCTCCTAATTAAATCCTGCTTCACTACAGAATATTAATAAGTGTCGCTTCTCAGACAGATCAGGAAAGTACTAAATAAAATTGTACATCCCTCGGAGCACCATCCAGATCTTTCCTAGAGGTTCTCTAAAATGGAGAGAGTATGTCATTTAGTTTCCCATCTTGCTTCACCTACTCTGGGTGTTTGGAAAAGAATGCCCACTTTTCAAGTCTCCACTTATTAACCCCTTCGTTACATATGGTGCTTCTGTCCCCGATGACGCAAGCACCAAAACGTCAAGTTTTGTTCCTGCCCACCCATCACAAGGTGATCGGTGGCCAGGAACACAATGGCAGAGACCTGATCAGGGTCTTACTGGACCCTGTGGATCCCTGCCAAAAGATCATGATACCTCCGGACATCACGTGTGACGTCACTGAGGCGCGTACGAACCCGGAGTTTCGGGCACAGTGCGATTTAGTGAAATGTCAAGTACGTAGGATCCCGTTGCAAGTCCCTGCAGCAGGATCGGAGCACAGCTCAATCCCTGGGGGAGCTGCGATGAGCTGTTTAAAGCTGGACGTTCTATGCCATCATAGTGTCTTCTAGGACAACTAAAATTATGACGGCATAGAATGTCCTTGCGTCACGAAGGGGTTAAAGGGACTGGATCTGATGCCTATTATTGCTTGACAATAGAAAAATGACACAATCCCCAGCTCTATTTCATCACTGTTGTCTGATGTAATTTCCACTTTAATGATCACATTATGCATTTTCTTAACGTAGGCCTGAGTGTGCAATCTGGGTGCTGGTGCAAGTCCTGCGTGTACAATCTGGGTGCTGTTTCAAGTCCTACGTGTGCAATCTGGGTGCTGTTTCAAGTCCTACGTGTGCAATCTGGGTGCTGATTCAAGTCCTGCGTGTACAATCTGGGTGCTGGTTCAAGTCCTGCGTGTGCAATCTGGGTGCTGATTCAAGTCCTGCGTGTGCAATCTGGGTGCTGATTCAAGTCCTGCGTGTGCAATCTGGGTGCTGATTCAAGTGATGCGTGTGCAAAATGGGTGCTGGTTCAAGTGATGCGTGTGCAAAATGGGTGCTGGTTCAAGTCCTGCATGTGCAATCTGGGTGCTGGTTCAAGTCCTGCGTGTGCAAACCTAGCTCTATCATCACCTCTTTAGGCAGTTTTTTTTATTGTCCTTACCATAATAAAATCTCTTCTGCTGTCGTAGACTAAATATCCTTTCTTCAAGTCTAGTTGCTCTAGCAAGACCTGTGGGTGCAATCTAGGTGCTCTATCAAGACGAGTGGGTGAAAGCTGGGTGCTCTGGCAAGACCAGTGGGTGCTGTAGCAAGTCCTATGAGTGCAATGTGGGTGCTGCACAGTGAATCTGTGGTAAGTTATGTTGGTGCAACCAGGTGCTGTAGGTGCAATGGCAACAGATGTGGGGGACTTGGCAAACAAATAAAAACAAGGATTTTTTTTTTTTTCTAAAACAGTTATTAGCTAATAACTTTACCTTGCCACCGGCTGTGAGACTAGCTGGAAGGGGGTGGAGGGGAGACAACACAGGGGTGCCCCACAAACGGCCCTGTCCATGGCACTGTTTTAACCTTTTTTGTCTAAAGTAAGCAGAGTTAAATATTTCATGTGATTATTTTGCATAGGGATCTCGACTAGCAAGCAGATGCTGGAAAAGGCAATGGAAGTTGACAGATGTGATCTATAATTAATTAATCTACTTAAGGGCTGGGTTGACCAGCTGCTCCTCTCTTCCCAGCTTCTCCGAAAGAACGTTCCTGGTGCAACTTGTGTCTACCGCTCACCCAAGCCATTACACCGCAATCAGCAACAATGTAGTTGAGTATGCACCGAACACAGTCCATTACTAAGTTGGCAGCAAACGCAGATGATGTAAGTCGTCTTCCAGATCTACTTATACTAGCTGTAAATATATAGGCTAATGGATATATGAAAGTATCACGAAAAGGTGGAATGATTCAGTTTCTGGAAACCATTAAGCATTATTGAGAGACATGGTGTCTCATCAAAGTGAAGACTAGTCAAGTCACTGTACACACTTACGTTAATAGACGATAAGGCATAGTGTGACTGTTAAAGGGGAAATTACAACTTTAATGGAACAGAACAAGGGATGTGTCGTTACTCTATTGTCGGGCAGGAATAGGAATCATATCCAGCCCCTTTAATGGGTGGAGCCTTGAAAAGTGGGCAGTCCTTTCCAAACACAAGCAAGAGACTGCGACCAGATTAGGCGGAGCTAAGGTGGGAAGCTAAGTTAAATATTCCCCATTTTAGAAAAAAATTATGCTACTCAAAAAAGTACAGTAGCTGGACATTTTCTGGCAAGGATTATGCCCACTGGGCACTTGGGCAGCTCCTGGCCCTATTTATTTGATGGGGGGCCAGGGCCACTTGGACAGGAATGGTGGGGTATGTTGACTAGCCCCCATCCTCATTGCTTTACCTTTTCCTCCCCCACTGAAATGAATAAGAGGAGCGTTAAACTTGTTCACCCCCCCATCGCGCCTGCCTACACCACATCTCAAACTCGCAAAACATCTTTGTGAATAGCATTTTGTGAAGTCAACAAGGGGGTATGTGAGGGGGGTTGAATTTGTCCAATTCGGTTTATAGGTTGTGTGAGATTATTACAGTAAACATTAGAAAGCCTAAACAGTAACATATCTGGCGAAATAGAGTTCAGACCGAAGTCTTCTCCTAACTACTGGACTCGACTGAACAAACAATGAAGAGATTCTGCCATATGACAAGATCAAGCTAGAAGTTCTAGTGTAGAGGAGGCAGGCAGCGAAAATAAACCAATTATAGATATGTACAAACACAGGATTTGGCCACTTTTACATGTCAAACACCATTGAAATGGTCTATCAAATGTTTTTCGCTGGCATTCTCCCTTGAAGACAAAGTGACAAAATTATGGTTTCGATATAAAAATGCAGGGAAAGCAAAAATTGGTATTTTTATTTTCAAGAGCTGCCACATGGTTTTCCTGGCAGGGGTTGTTGTAAAATACGGTAGTAGATCAAAACGGAGACCGTAATTAACAATGACATGATACAATCCAAATACAGACATTTCAAATCAGTGATTGAGAAGCGAGTCTCACCGACGGTGTAGATGGCTAGCCACAGTCACATTGCCATGACACCGCTCGACGCGGGACAAGCTTTGCAGATGAAAAGACTAATCTCTAAAGTAAAAAAAATAATCTGTTCTCAGACCTTACTTGCCGGAGTCTCTGTTTTATTTGGGGAGTCGTGCTAATCAAACAGGATTTGAACAGTTCCTTAATCTGCTTTAAGAGAAAGGTCTAGGGTTCAGCAGCCAGCTTGCCACGTAAAACAGATTAAATAAAAAGGAAAAAAATCATAGTAAAAACAGCCACGGTGCTTATTAATCCACTTACATGGGGTGCTTTGCAATACCAAAAAAAAAAAATATGTAATATATTGGTAAAAAGCACAAATGAAAAGAAAACCATGTCTGTGGTGTCACCTGCTGATGACATCATCTTGTGGCCTGCTGTGCAAATGATATATCTCCCATTGAAAGGAATTAATTTGTATAAGAATTACCAAAAGGTTTTTCCCCTCATTACAGTGATGTCTTCTAAACCTATGAGCGGGGCCGCGGCTAACATTTTCATTGTACGCTATCATCCTCTTAGGCTTTTAATGGAAGTATGCCTTTCCGACCCAAGTGACCTCAAACCATTACGCCGTCGGATCTGTGCTAATGTAAGCGGGGCAGCAACTGGGGTCTAGCAGTGTGTAGGTAAATGGAGGGTGTGTACGGGGGAGGAGGATAATGCAATGGCAATTTATACTCGTACAGAAGACAAAAGGTCACACGATTGGGTAATGAGCGGTCAGGTCTGCTTTCCCCAGGAGACATATTTGACGTTACTTTTGAGGATTTACATAGCGGATGCTCTACATATCCTCCATATCGGTCTATATAAGCTCAGATAAACATAGGCAGCACTCTCGATATAATATGCCAGACATACGGAACAATAGAAAGTACTTAATTACTTGAATAAATAATAAAACCACAGACACAAAAACAACAATAATAAAATATACTAGACACACCCCATCAGAAAGTAGCTGTAGAGAAGCATAGAATGTGTCACCGGCAGATAAGAACCATTCGGCCCATCTAGTCTGCCCAATTTTCTAAATACTTTTATTAGTCCCCAGATCCCTATCTTATATCTAGGATAGCCTTGTGTCTATCCCACGCATGCTTAAACTCCTTCACTGTGTTTACCTCTACCACTTCTGCTGGAAGGCTATTCCATACAGCCACTACCCTCACAGTAAAGTAATACGTCCTGATATTACCTTTAAATCGTTGCCCCTCTAATTTAAGACTATGTCCTCTTGTTGTGGTAGTTTTTCTTCTTTTAAATATACTCTCTTCCTTTACTGTGTTGATTCCCTTTATGTATTTAAATGTTTCTATCATATCCCCCCTGTTACGTCTTTCCTCCAAGCTATACATGTTAAGATGCTTTAACCTTTCCTGGTAAGTTTTATCCTTCAACCCATGAACCAGTTTAGTAGCCCTGTAAGAGGATATGAATAATCAGGGCTAGGCAACATGTCCATGACAAACTCTGTGACTACCCATAGAACATCTTTACATAGTTTATCACCAAGCCCAGTAAATGACTACCGTCAAAAATGTTGGTGTCTTCCCCTGGAGACGGTGGAATGCGAAAAATCAACAAGGTTTTGGCCAAATGCCTTCGTGTCGCTTGATACAGTGGCTACCTACGGCTTTGCGGTCTTCGATTTTCTCACACAGGGAGGGGTATTGCCAGTAGACAGACAGGCTCTTTGGTTGGCTCTCCTCAGAGTCCTAAATCTTTTTCCACTGTAATCTCTGAGCACCAAAAGTGAGCCCAATAATGTCGGAATTATTTCCACTGCCCAAGCTAAGTAATGGAGAGGGGCAGGATTAAGGGTCTGCCGAGATGCACCTGGTTTGAAGCACAAAAATCAAAAATACAAAACAGAGGGCTATCCTGCTCTTCAACCAAAAAGTCAGTATGCACCTACAACAGAGCTATAAGAAAATCCGATGAACAAAGAACAAAAACAACAACAAAAAAAGGGTCACCAGGCTCAAACCTGTAAGTTTCCGAGCTCCCTATTAACGCAAATTAAAATATTTAGACGTTATGGAATTGTCTAAAGCGGTTTATTTTTGCGCAAGCCAGCCTAATCCCCTGGTTTAAAGTATCTCAGTTTATTGTAGCAAGTTATAATTTAAACTAGAGGAGCAGAGAGTTACCCTCTACCCCACTCCCAAAATTAAAAAAATTACCTGCACTCAGCACAGATTTTTCTTCTACCACCTTGGAGACAAAGGCATCGGGATTCACACAAAAGTCACTGGAGCCCTAGGGAATGAGAGAGAGAGAGCGTGCTAGATGAATTGGTAAAGCCCCTAATTTGGAATAATCGGTTTGTCTTAAAATAGAACAGTGGCAGGGCAAGAATCTACCTTGCATCAAAAAAATAAACTATTTTAATGTATGTCTTTGAGAGCCCGAATATGCTCTTTGCGAACGTGAGTTTCCATATTTGTAGAGGATTCTACCGGATCGATTGTAAGATCAGGGCCTATGTCCTGTTGACCGGCTAACTTGGCTGCTCCATGATGATGCACGGCAAATGGAAAAAGCTCATGGTCAGTCCAGGCACTGCGGCACACACATTTAGGCAGAGTTAGGGGTATTTCGCATACTTACCACAGCCACTGAGAGCTCCAGGCCCATGGACGCCCAACTGATGATCAAAGCCAGGACTCCAAGGAAACACACACTGTACAGAGCAAAATAAAAGACATTCAGGAATCAAAGAAGAAGTAGAATCAGCCAATAAATAATCCTAACATTTTACTGCAACCCCAAAACAGCTCCAGCTTCCGCTAGTAGTTTGTCCAATACAGAGTTCCCTGCTAATCCTACGGAGAGCAGCAAGGGTGAATTATACTCAGCTGCGGAGTTTGTTGTAGAGTTCCAAGAGAAGGCCTCCCAAAGGTCAAAGAGGAAGAAATGGAACTCTGCAGGGTCTTTGGCCAACTCCAGCAGGAAGCAAAAACCTCTAGGGTTTACACATAACTGTTAACTCGTCCCTTTAAATTCATCTCGGCTCTCCAGTGAAACCTTGGTATAAGTCACAAGGGGAACACATCATTTTCTTTGCCATTAACCCCTCTTCTAGCTAATTCATTTGATTTAACCCAGTTGTAAGCGACTAGGAGCAGGAGATAAAAAAGCAGAAAGATAGTTGAGGGCTCTTGAACTTAAAAATCCCAATCTGTTTCTCATTTATTTCCATACTGAACACTGTGTGATAAACGGCATATAAAATCTAATCAAGAAGAAGAAAGAAAGAAAGAAAAAAAACTTCAACATTAAAGGGAATCTCTCTCGTAAACAGTGTTCATACTGTGAATGTAGAAAATATAAAAGAATGAAAATCTATCCAATTATGTCAGCAGCCCTGGAAGCAAATGCAATCATTGCCTGTTTATGACCTTACAGTTTAATATGCAAATTAAATATTTTTAATGGGATTTGTGCAATGTGGGATTTGTGCAATGTGGGGTTTGTGAAATTTGTGCAATGCGCGGGATTTGTGCAATTAGTGCAATGCGGGGATTTGTGCAATTTTTGCAATGCGGGGATTTGTGCAATTTGTGCAATGCGGGAATTTGTGCAATTTGTGCAATGCGGGGATTTGTGCAATTTGTGCAATGCGGGGATTTGTGCAATAGTGCAATGTGGGATTTGTGCAATTTGTGCAATGCAGGATTGTGCAATTTTTGCAATGCGGAGATTTGTGCAATTTTTGCAATGCGGGGATTTGTGCAATAGTGCAATGTGGGATTTGTGCAATAGTGCAATGTGGGATTTGTGCAATTTGTGCAATGCAGGATTGTGCAATTTTTGCAATGCGGGGATTTGTGCATTTTTTGCAATGCGGGGTTTTGTGCAATTTTGGCAATGCGGGGATTTGTGCAATGTGGGATTTGTACCATTTGCATATCATGCCACAAGAGAACATCATAAGCAGAAGACACCATATTCAAAACACATCTTTCTCTTAATCCATGCATTAGCTTGCAATATAAAGATCATTTTTCATACAGTTTGATGAAGAAAAAAAAAAAAAAAAAGTCCACCCACTGACACCACTAGGGTCAAACGTTCACAGGAAGTGACAAAGCAGTTGATATACAGCGTCTTTCTTTCTTTCTTTCATCTATATATTTCTCTTTCTTCCTTTCTTTCTTCTTTTCCCTGCACCATTTGTACAATTGGAGTAGGTTCATTTCATAGTGCTGACCTAGTTAGATTTTTATGCTTCCTTCACGAATATGTTCCTATTTTTGTGTGTGTGTGCTGGATTAATACCAATTGTCCGCTTAGTCAATACAGGAACAGGCCAAACCACATCAAAATAATTAAATAAATAAATAAAAAAACGGCCCTGACACAAGGACACATCATAATAGAACAGCATACATGCTGAAATCTCTAAAATGAGAAAAACACATTACATATTTAAAAAAATAAAAATAAAAAAAAGTCTTCTTTGGAAGGGAATAACAGAAGCCAGTGCTGTCCTAATTAATTATTTAAAATTTACACAACTTTCTTGGGGACTATGAATTAACAAGCATTAACACCAGGATAGAATAAATAATAAAAAAATTAAAAAAAGTAATAGGCACTTAGAAAAAGAAAGTCAACAAAATCTCATTCATTTATTGAATTCTCATGATGCCGGATGGATCGGACCAGGGTTGCCACCTGGCCAGTATTTTACAGGCAGGCTGGTAAAATATTGGCTTGTCCCCAATGTTAAGTCTATGGAGTTAGTAACTTGGCCATTATATATATTTTTTTAAATGTCTTTATTCACGTGAGAGTGCATACATAACAAAGATAACAAGGATACCGGACTCATAGCAGTACAAAATGAGTACAATGTATACAGAAAGGGGATCTCCGCGAACATATAATAATACATACAATGAAGAGCAATACGACTGACCACTGTTTCTGGCGTTGTACACCAGCTTATGCGTCGTTCATATTTAGCATCATATCCTTAACAAAACATATTATATACAAGACAAAGAGTGTTAAGTGGAGGTGGCTGCTCCTGGGATAGGATGTCGGGCCAACAAAATTTTTGAGGAGAACCAATTGGTGGTTTGGAATGTTGACAAAAGCGATGACTGGACTTGATTGTCCAAAGTATTGATGTAAGGGGACCATTTAGTAAACAATGCCTTTGTTTTGGTTTCCTGATGAAGTGAGGATTCCAACCAATCCATTTGGAATAAGTATTGAAGTCTAGACAACACCACAGATATCAAAACGGGTTGGGAATGAACCCATTGCGATAGGATTGCTTTTTTTAGAGACAAAATACATTATTCCTCTCCCTCCCAAACGTCTGCATTAAAAAAAATAAAAAATACATTTTTTGAAGAAAAAGACCCTATATAGGACAGAGGCCTGGTTACCCAACGCGTTTCTTGCCTTACAGCTAATTATTGATACAGCCTGATTTTGGTGGTTCCGGTGCAGTCACACTTCACAGCTGTATGGATGATGTCTATATGTGGTTTCTCTTTTAAACCCAAGTATTAAAGTTTCAGTTTTATCATTGGTAACTGGAGGTTGCTGGCTTGTGCTCTATATCAATTTTGAATTTAACGGGTAACTCACAATTTTCGCACAGACAATAAAAAGTGATATGGGTTATTTATTTGCCCTGGGGTCTGACAGAACCATACAAAAGGGGAGATCACTGGTATCCTTTGTGTTGGAGCATACTGACATCAAACACAGGAATACTGGCAGCAAACTGGAGTTCCAATGAACCATTCGATTAATGGGATAAGCGTTCATATTATGCTCCGGTATGTCCCCTTAATCAGAGTACTTTGTTAAATAAACAAGTGAGAAGACAAGGAAAAATTCTTAACCCATCTTAATCTATACTGTTACGGATTACAAGGACAACTGTAGGCACAGAATTAATTAACGCTTTATTGAAAAACTGCATTTTAAAATCAAAATTATTTTTTAAAACAACTTTTTATAGCTTTTATACTTTGTATAGCTGTCTCAGGGGGCAGACATATTGTTTAGAATCTTGGGACACAGATGAAGGAGAAATGGACTTATCGGAGCCAAGATTCTAAACATGTCTGCTCCCTGAAGCAGCCATTTAAAACAAATAAGGTACTTTACTTCTGTTTCAATAAAGCATTTCTAAAAATAATTTATTCAACCGCTCAATTAAACATAATCAGATTATTATGTTTTTTGGCCTGCAGTTGTTCTTTAAGACTAGCCAGTATTGAGTACATTTCCCTACAAGGACTAATATGGGAGTTACATTATTTCTAAATTGTTTTCTGCTGCAAAAACAATTCTACATCCACGATCTACACCCATAAAAAAAAAAAAAATTGATTGTGTAGTTCTAAAAGTGGAACAATCAGCCTTCTAGAGCTTTTTCCCAAAATCTGCTCTTTCCAAACGAAGGTTGGTGCAAATTTACAGCATCTTTGTTTTATTTTGGTGAGAAAGTTAAAAATTCGGATTCATCCTTTCCCTCGTATGACCCATGATTTAAAGTTGCTACAAAAGATAGAGAGTGAGAGATAGAGAGAGGGAGCTTCAAAGTACAAGGATGTTGTCTCTGAATTAGTAATGAGGATTACAGGACTTCCAAGTGCTTTGAGAGCAAAGCCAAGAGAAAACCCAAATCTTCGGGGGAAGAAGGTAACCTGTGGGACAACAGGAAAATCCTGCCATACAAAATAATAATAAATAAACATGTAACGGGAGCATCTTCCCTTAACCCTTGGGCCGCCAATATCTCTGAAGCATGCAATTCTGAGCAAATATGAAACACAAGTGTATCTTAATAGATGCTGAGACACAGCCGATCTGGACACTGTCGCTCGCTGACACGATCATAGTGGGGGCTCACCTGATTGAGGTCTGAAGCATGCAAGGGTCTCTCTCTTTCTCTCTGCACTATTTAAGGTTCGCACTGCTGATCCAATGCAAAAACGAGGGTTTCTCGTCTGCGAGACAGTCGCCGACCAGACCAGGCTGCCTGCTTTCCATGCAAGCATGGCAGCTGCCGGTCGGAGTATAAATTGGCATGTACTGCCACCAAAAGTCCATTTTTTATTTTTTTTAAAAGACATGACTACTTTCCCCCACCACCAAAAAACATACAAAGTAGAACAGTTTGAGTGAGAACTAGCCATGACATGAAGTGTCAACTGTCCCTTCCAGAAAAATGCTGGATGCTCTCCAGCCAATCCGAGTCTTCCTTTCAGTGATACCTTGATTTTAACTGAGGACAACCATTGGTCGGAGTTAATGCTACATTTCTAGGTGAACTCCCAGCGCATTTTCAATTAGAAATAAATAGCCAGAAGCACAGGACTAATGCCACTGAATGCAGGTAACATCACTGGCCCTCAAGGATTGGCTTTATAATCTGGTTGGACATTGATAAGAAATTGTCTTAGAAAGTAATGAAATTGATTGTCTCAGAACACAAGAAGAGGAATTGGACAATCATTTTTAAAATTGTCAAGTACTGTTGTCCATTCCATCAACAAAATGTGTTACTGTGTAATCAATACAGCAACAAAGAAACAGAATTACTTCTCTTTGGTGGCTTGTTCAGTTTGTTACAATATCCTTTATTTCACAATATGGTGTATAGTTCTTGTGTTCATTCTATTTTTTCTTAGTCTGCGTTCTGTACCCTGTGACCTACTGGATTGCGGAGTGTTTTATTTAATTAGCTGATGGGGTGTGTATAAATATAGTATGACACCGGCTGCCTTTTTATGGTAAGTGCATATGCTGCATATCGGTACTAGCAATATTATAGGTTATTCTTGGAATCTTAGTCCAGATGGCTTCAAGCTCAGCTGAATCAGTTATTCAGGCCCTGTATCTTATTTAAATGTCTAAAAAATACCTTTTCCAGCAGCACAGGAAGTGACTACATTAAACAAAACTTTACATCCTCAGTGCCGCACCTGCAGTAAACATGCAGAGCAATCACTGGGGGAGGACCCATAAATTTATACACCAGCGCATTTGTGTGCAATTCTGGGTCAAAGTTCGAAAAGTGGAGCAGTCACTATGGAAGCCAACAGAATGCTCCTGCTGAATGTCCCACCCAGAGAACTAGCCCCCTTACCCTCCTAATACATTCTGAAGGCAAATTTACCTACCCAGAAATGGAAAAAAGACCGGTCCAATGACTCTGTGCTCCCATGGTGACACATAGCATTTAAAAATGTCACTTGTATGTCTTTATGGGAGGGGCCACTAGCGACTGTAACGGCATCTGATGAAGCCGTTCGTTCACCGGCAAGTATCTGCTCGCTGGCGACTCTCGACTAGCACTCCCTTGATGCTCACTAATGACTGAGCACCATGGCAATGGAATGTTGGCTGAGCACGATGAGAGTGTCTGACTGATTACTTTAACAAAAATCGCTGAAAGTAAAAACAAAACAAACCCCCCCCAATAAACAAATAAACTACTTACCCTGCAAGGATGGCTTTGGAGTTGCGGATAAGGCCAAATAGCACCAACAAGCAAATAAGGACATGGAAAAGAAGTAGTCCGAGGTACACCAACCACCTACAGACAGAGAAGACATACCTTGTTACCAGTCACCTAACATATTGTAATATCAGCAATGTTCATTTAACAGTATATGGTACAATAGCTGCGGTTTGACAGCTACAAACGCCACCACCCCTTTAAAATAAATGTGGGAGAAAAAAAACCATTTGCCGGCAGAGGCGTTGGCTGGGGAGATCAAGAGATCTCTCCTCACCAGCTTCTCTGCCGCGAGCAGGCAGCTGGATGTCTGTGCTGCTGCTTCTCACTCCCCGCGCACTGCTCTGAGGTCAGAGCGTCACGGGTCACATGACCTGCAGTGCTCAGATTTTAGAACAGAGCGGGCAGCACGAAAAACAGGAGGGGATATCTAGCTGCCTCCACTAGACACCAAGGAGCAGCTGTCCTGGGGTGCAGGGGTAAGTCCTGTATGTGCAATATGGGTGATGGGGGATGTCCTGGGGTGCAGGAGTAAGTCCTTTATGTGTAATGTGGGTGATGGGGCATGTCCTGGGGTGCAGGGGTAAGTCCTGTATGTGCAATGTGAGTGATGGGGCATGTCCTGGGGTGCAGGAGTAAGTCCTGTATGTCCAGTGTGGGTGATGGGGAGTGTCCTGGGGTGCAGGGGCAAGTCCTGTATGTCCAGTGTGGGTGATGGGGCATGTCCTCGGGTGCAGGAGTAAGTCTTGTATGTGTAATGTGGGTGATGGGGCATGTCCTGGGGTGCAGGAGTAAGTCCTGTTTGTGTAATGTGGGCGATGGGGCATGTCCTGGGGTGCAGGAGTAAGTCCTGTGTGTGCAAAGTGGGTGATGGGTCATGTCCTGAGGTGCAGGAGTAAGTCCTGTTTGTGCAATGTGAGTGATGGGGTATGTCCTGGGGTGCAGGGGTAGGTCCTGGTTATGCAATATGGGTGGAGGAAGAGGGGGCGCACCCGAAGTCGGACTAGGGCAGCACAAAAACAAAATACACCATTGGGTGGATGGTGCCATCGACTCAATGACCAGTGCTCAACCTGTTATTTCTGAACCATGTTTATTGGCAACAGCTGATAACATGAAAGCAAACTCATTGAGAGCTTCTTGTGCAGCAAACTGCGAAGCCAATCAACTCGCACTGAAGGGAATTAATATGACACAGAGGCCCCCTTTCTTAAAATGTCACACTACAAAGAACAATCACTGCCAATTTGTGAGGCCAGATTATTTTCCGGAGGTCAGTGGTTGCAGATGGATGTCATGCGACAGAACAGAACCATATTGATTGATTAGAACTGTATAACAATCATTGTACTGAGAAGGCAGCCAACCAATCAGACGCCTTGTGCTTTACACAGACATGGTTGGGGCCAACACAGAAGGGGGAACGCCTGCGCCTCATTCTTCGCGGACTAGAAAACCTCCGAAAGTAATGGTGGCTATTTCAGAGTAAATAATAAGAAACAAAAAGACCAAATGGGCCATCATTTTTTTAAATTATTTTTTTTAAATGAGAGATTCTCTGCTCCTTATGGGAAACCTATTGCATATTTGTTGCTCTCTTTTTCGGAATTTTTATTTTATTTTATCACCAATAAATAATATCTCTCTATACTATTTCCAATATTTTTAAAAAATAAAAAAAACCTACAAAAACATGGTTTCCGATACAATCGATCCATGAATTAACATTTTAAATTCAAGGAAATAGAAATGCGTAAATGATTACATAATTCCATATGGTTAGATTCATATACACAAACAAGGAATGACAGCATGCAAACCAGCAGGGGTCCGAAAGATCTTCCGGGACGATAAGATATATTATTCAATACATTCAACGTTTTTATGTAGAGTTTTGGCTCATACTCTCGTTATTGTATAGGCTCTTATCCCCAGATTCATCCCTACTTCCAAGATCACAACATCCTATCCTTTATTTATAACAGGGTATCTATTCTCCCAGTCCACTTATCCCAATACCTGTGGTCTCCCCTCCATCATCCATTTTGTAGCTATTGCTTATTTCACCCTAGTCAAACGAAGAAGCTCAATTCTTGGTTGCTGTCCCTTTTTCTAAATCGCTGTAATAACTATTTTGCCACTGCAATAGTTCTCTCTTCTGCCTGCACTTTCCTGAGCTCACCTCCCTCCTTCTGACTCCTCCCTCTCAAGCTGGCAGGACAGATCAGCTTCCACCAATGGGGTGGTAGTAATACATATGGCGGGATACTCATGCAAACAAGATGGCTGCCCCGATGAGGTAACCATAACAAAGCCATGTTTTGATTTTTTTTTTTTTTTTTTAACATGCTGAAATTAATGGCTAATTTTCCTTTCGCCCAGAAACTTAAAGCTATTAAATAGTAATGTTTTAAAAAAAAAATATTAATTAATATTTAATTTCCCCATCCATTAAAACATTAGATTAACGGAATGTGATTTTCAAAGAAAATCCTTCCTTTATTACAGACTCCATAGTGGTTATTACAGAAAATAAACTGAAAACTCCTGTGGTTAATTTGTAAAAGTGAACCCATCAGCAGGTACATACCATTGGTTTCCACGGTGATAGCACTTTGCATCAGAATTACTCCTCTTTGTACATGTGCATGATCAAATTAGCACTTGTGTTGCAAAATGGTTTACACACAGAAGGACATTTTGGTTTCATTAGCTACTGTATGCCAGGGAAAAACGCCAAGATAAAAACAGCAAATATATTTTTGGGAAGAAACACAACTAAATCTGGTTTAAATTATGTGTTTCAAAGCAAAAGGCCTGTTCTGTATTAATCACACTCACAAAAAAATCGCACATACGGTACGTAAGGTGGTAGCCTGCGACAACCAGAAGATCTAATCCCAGCGTCCATAGAGGGGATGTAGTAAAACGAAAAAAGGTGGGAGTAAAAACCAGGACGGGTTGTAGGGGAGGCAAAAAAAAAAAACCTGGATCTGTTTAACTTGTGGTACAGAAGTTTGAATCTATTGACATGGGCAGTGCTGTATTTACCGCGAGGCATCCTAGGCGGATGCCTAGGGCGGCAAATTTTGGGGGGCGGCAGCGCCCCCCAGCACTGAAAAAAAAAAAAAAGACAACAAAAAAAATAAATTAAAAAAAAAAAGACCGCGCTTGCAGGCAGAGACGGAGGTGACAGGGGATCGGAAGATCCCCCCTCACCATCGCTCTGCCTGCCAGGCTGCACGGGGAGCCGAACAGGCAGCACAGAGAAACCTCCGTACTGCCTGTTCGGCTCCCCGTGCAGTGTGCCGACACGGAAGTGTCGACAGTCACGTGACGGGCGCGCTGACGTCATACGCGCGCCCGGTCACGTGACCTGTCGGCACAATCGCCGGGAAGCCGAACAGGCAGCATGGAGGGACCATGATGCCTGCCACTAGCCACCAAGGAAAGGTAAGTGCTGATGGGAGACTGTGTGTGTGATGGGAGACAGTGTGTGTGACTGAGTGTGATGGGAGTCAGAGTGTGTGTGATGGGAGACAGTGTGTGTGACTGAGTGTGATGGGAGTGAGAGTGTGTGTGATGGGAGACAGTGTGTGTGACTGAGTGTGATGGGAGTCAGAGTGTGTGTGATGGGAGACAGTGTGTGTGACTGAGTGTGATGGGAGTGAGAGTGTGTGTGATGGGAGACAGTGTGTGTGACTGAATGTGATGGGAGTCGGAGTGTGTGTGATGGGAGTAGGCGTGTGTGACTGAGTGTGATGGGAGTAGGAGTGTGTGTGATGGGAGACAGTGTGTGTGACTGAGTGTGATGGGAGACAGAGTGTGTGTGATGGGAGTAGGAGTGTGTGACTGAGTGTGATGGGAGTGTGTGTGTGATGGAAGTATGAGCTTGATGTGAGTCTGAATGATGGGACATGTCTTAGGTGTGTAACGTGGGTGTGCAGCTTGGGTAGGGGGGTGCCCGGATTTTGTCTGCCTAGGGCAGCACAAAATCAAGATACACCACTGCACATGGGGAAAAAAACAGGGAACAAGTATAACTTAACTCAAAAAGAATAACTGGCTCGGAAAGAATCGAAGGAAAATACGTCCATTATAATTAGTCCCACAGACAAGTGATGGGGTGTAGTTCTCCATGGTAGATAACACTACAGGGAGTGCAGAATTATTAGGCAAGTTGTATTTTTGAGGATTAATTTTATTATTGAACAACAACCATGTTCTCAATGAACCCAAAAAACTCATTAATATCAAAGCTGAATATTTTTGGAAGTAGTTGTTAGTTTGTTTTTAGTTTTAGCTATTTTAGGGGGATATCTGTGTGTGCAGGTGACTATTACTGTGCATAATTATTAGGCAACTTAACAAAAAACAAATATATACCCATTTCAATTATTTATTTTTACCAGTGAAACCAATATAACATCTCAACATTCACAAATATACATTTCTGACATTCAAAAACAAAACAAAAACAAATCAGTGACCAATATAGCCACCTTTCTTTGCAAGGACACTCAAAAGCCTGCCATCCATGGATTCTGTCAGTGTTTTGATCTGTTCACCATCAACATTGCGTGCAGCAGCAACCACAGCCTCCCAGACACTGTTCAGAGAGGTGTACTGTTTTCCCTCCTTGTAAATCTCACATTTGATGATGGACCACAGGTTCTCAATGGGGTTCAGATCAGGTGAACAAGGAGGCCATGTCATTAGATTTTCTTCTTTTATACCCTTTCTTGCCAGCCACGCTGTGGAGTACTTGGACGCGTGTGATGGAGCATTGTCCTGCATGAAAATCATGTTTTTCTTGAAGGATGCAGACTCCTTCCTGTACCACTGCTTGAAGAAGGTGTCTTCCAGGAACTGGCAGTAGGACTGGGAGTTGAGCTTGACTCCATCCTCAACCCGAAAAGGCCCCACAAGCTCATCTTTGATGATACCAGCCCAAACCAGTACTCCACCTCCACCTTGCTGGTGTCTGAGTCGGACTGGATCTCTCTGCCCTTTACCAATGCAGCCACGGGCCCATCCATCTGGCCCATCAAGACTCACTCTCATTTCATCAGTCCATAAAACCTTAGAAAAATCAGTCTTGAGATATTTCTTGGCCCAGTCTTGACGTTTCAGCTTGTGTGTCTTGTTCAGTGGTGGTCGTCTTTCAGCCTTTCTTACCTTGGCCATGTCTCTGAGTACTGCACACCTTGTGTTTTTGGGCACTCCAGTGATGTTGCAGCTCTGAAATATGGCCAAACTGGTGGCAAGTGGCATCGTGGCAGCTGCACGCTTGACTTTTCTCAGTTCGTGGGCAGTTATTTTGAGCCTTGGTTGTTCCACACGCTTCTTGCGACCCTGTTGACTATTTTGAATGAAACGCTTGATTGTTCGATGATCACGCTTCAGAAGCTTTGCAATTTTAAGAGTGCTGCATCCCTCTGCAAGATATCTCACTATTTTTGACTTTTCTGAGCCTGTCAAGTCCTTCTTTTGACCCATTTTGCCAAAGGAAAGGAAGTAATAATTATGCACACCTGATATAGGGTGTTGATGTCATTAGACCACACCCCTTCTCATTACAGAGATGCACATCACCTAATATGCTTAATTGGTAGTAGGCTTTCGAGCCTATACAGCTTGGAGTAAGGCAACATGCATAAAGAGGATGATGTGGTCAAAATACTAATTTGCCTAATAATTCTGCACTCCCTGTATATGAAGAAAACTTTACAGATTCTAAACAGTGTAAAAACTTGTGAAAAAGGGAGTTCAAACTCAACAGGTTTATTCTTTTTTCCCACAAATCCTGTCAAATGAACTACTGCATGAATGGCAGGACCCAAGGTTTCCCAGCAGAACATTGCCCAAAGCATCACACCGCCTCCGTCGGCTTGCCACCCATCCGTGTTTTATTTTGTAATACGTTGATTATTTTTTTTGGGGGGTGCTGAGGACGCGAGGGCATTGCTTGTCGTCACTCTCACTCTCTAGTATGGTCAGGAGATCATATTTAGAGGAAACTAGAAAGCAAGCCAAAACCTTTCTACCATCTCCCAACTTTTGTTATTGTTTCATATAGAATACTTTGCAAGAACCATTTGCCTGGCTACTAATATTCCTCAAGCCCTGCGCCGGGATAGCTAAGTGATCAACAGAAATACGATATTTTTGCTCCTTTAATTAAAAGAAATCAATACATTCTGCATTTATTTACTAGAAAATAATTAAAATGCCTTTTTAAAAAGGACAGTAACACTACAAAACTCCAAAAGAGAAAAGACTACTCTACCCCAACGCAAAGTGTATCTACATATTTATTTAGTTTTTCCACAAGGATGAATTCTTTTCTCTGGGGCCAACAAAAAACATATTCGCATCCTAAGGGACATACACTTTGTCAATGCCAGAGTTCTCAATCCTTAGACTCTACAGTTGAGACCTTGTTCCATCTCTGAAGAGGACAGTTCTTTATAAATATATAAAAAAATTAAAAAGCTTGTTAATTACCTGTACCAGTCATAGAGATCAACACGTGCAGCTAGATCGTCCATAGAAATATCTGTGTTTTTCCAGAAGGGGATCTCAGAGGTTTGTTGAACCAGAGTATAGAGAAGGCTCTGAAGTTTCTGGACAATGTGAAGGTAATCGGTCTGTTTCGTAAACATGGTCTCCAGCTCCATCAGACTTGGATCCACGGTTTGGTTCAGAGCAATGGTTGTATCAAAGACCTGTGATGTAACGAAACAATATTGAAAAAAAAAAAAAAATTGGTTATCTAGTAGAATTGTGGTTCAGTATCCCTTCAACTTGCTTTAATTGACCTCTGTGGTTCCCCACATGGAGAGGTTGCTTGTACAGGTTGAGCATCCCTTATCCAAAATGCTTGGGACCAGAAGAATATTGGATAACGGGTAATTTCAGATAATGGATCATTTACACCAATAAGATATATTAAAGCTCTCAGCACTCATGAAATACAGCAGTATCAATGTAAATACTGTATAGAGCTAATAAATCACTGTTACTGTGATGTAGCTGTGATGTGAGGCATCGCTGGGAACCTGCCGTTGGCGTGTCAGGTCTGCACACGTGTCACTGTATGACCCTCTGTGGGCGTGGGGTAATCCGAGCATGCATGGAAAGGCTATATCACAGCTTAAGGGGGCTGGACACTGAATAAACTGTTTTGCGCTTGCATTCCGACAGGTGTGTGCGTGGAATTGGCAACTTGTGGCAAAATCCGAAAAACATTTTGTTTAATGGATCATTTGGAATAACTTATTTCTGGATAAGGGACTCAACCTGTAATGACAAAGAATACCGATACATTTTCCACCTTAAAATGATTGCGACAAGTTGTGTGTAAGCCCCCCCGAGGAGAATCAAATTCCTGTATGCCCCACAAGCATTCTTTGGCTAGTGTAGGTAGAACTCCCAACCCTCGTCCTATGGAATAGTCTCTTCCTGTTCTAGAATGATAAGGAATTTAGGCTGTGTGAGGGTGACAGTGTATCTGTACTAAATCACCTGGAATGATGTAGATGTATTGCTAGGGCAGTAGTAGAGGTTGGATGAAGATCCTTCAAGACCCCTTTCCTATGAAGTGAGTATGTCTGGAGTTAAAGGTCTCAGGATGTCCTGTCTACAGTAATTATGTTTGTCCATGTTAAGATGCCTCCAGTATAGCTGGGCCTCTCTGTAGAGATATAAAAATCTTTCTGAGACACATTAGGCCAGGTAGGGATGGGGCCAAGACAAAAAAATACCCAGGAAAGAGCAAAACCCAATTGGGGAACTCTTTGTTACTTATTATACATCTCTTTTGCTGGGAGTGGCCGCAGGTAAAACCTTTAGAGCTGAGGTGTAGTGCAATTAATATGATCTTAAGTAACCAGGAAATTCCAAAATAAGTGGAGGACGTACATAAAGCTATAGCAGCTGTTAAAGTGACCTATTCTGGTTCCTAGCCACTAGATCTTTGTTGGCACGCCACCTAATGTATCTTAATGTAGAAACGGCTCAGAACACAAGAAGTGCAGATCAAAATTATATATCACAAAAAAACATTAGCCAACATAAAGAATCCACTCTCATCGAGGTTGAGGTGTATATTATGCATGTGCGATTAGAAGAAACACATCCATCCAATGGGAATTAGAATCTCGATCTGGATCAACTTCCATTCGCATTCCAAATCAGAACACAGCCACACAGTCTGGAGTACAACAGCAAAACTCTCTATAAAGGTATTTCATTTAGTATAAAAATCAGCAAATGCTCAGAATTATCGGATGTAGCTACAAATCCCGATTATTATTATTATTATTTTTTTTGCTACTAACCCGATCTTGGATTCCAGCCACGGTGCGGTTCACATGTCTCAATGAATATGTCACTCTGTGGATGCCATCGCTAGTCTCCCCGTTGCCATAGAAACCAACAGCAATGCCAGCGCTGTGCGAAAGGAGAGCAGAAAAGGGATTTTTTTTTTTTTTTTATATTTTTATTTTTATATATATATATATATAGTAATACTAAAATGAAACACCAGCTCTTCTAATCTGTTCCACAGACTCAAAGAAATAAACAAATAAAAATAATTAATCCCACTGAGAAAAAAAGGTCAAGCCAGGATCTAAAAAAAGAAAGAAAAAAAAAATAGCTCAATTGGGGGGCGGACTGTTGGAGTCAAATCGACCTTCGTCTGACCCAAGGTTCTAAACATGTCCGCCCCCTGTTAGAGATACTTAAAGCAAAGAGGACTCAAAAGGTACTTTATATGTATTCTTCTATTTTTTTTTTAAATGCCAACACGTATAAAATTAAACAATACTTCATTTTTTACTTTTTAAAACGTAAACGCTTTTTTTCTTTTAAGGGGTGGCGGCATGTGGCCTTCGCAGTAGTTAACTATGGCTTGTAGTTAAAATAATGAAATAAAAATAGGAGAAACTGCAAATGAGAATCAATTTGACAGAAATAGGGTTTATATTTAACTGATAAAAAAAGAAAATGGAAATGAACATGTTTAACCTTGCCGCAAGCTAATTGCAGGGTTTGTATTGTATAATAATAATAATAACAACACATTACACTTGTAGAATACCTGCAGCAACAATGCATAGGATTCACTATACACGCACACACTGGGGTCAGAAAAGCAATGCAGTAGAGCTAATGGTGCCTCAGAGGCTCTGATGGGTGACAATCCTGCAGGCCCGAGCTTCATCTCCGGTGTCTGGAACACCAGAGAATGTGTCCTGTGCATGAGCAGCATTGTGTGAATGTGCAGCAACCCGGTCAGGTCAAGTGACAGCACAGCCGTGCATGCGCAGTAGAGCCAAACACCACCCCTGGTATCCCGTTTTACATGCGACAGTCCCGTTTGTGACCACCGTCTTGAATTTTTTTCTCCCTGGTGTTTTTCTTTTGTGGGACACCAAAGGGGAAGTAGAATCTGTGCAGTCTGATCAGCCAACTGTTTGCGCAGTATATTTATTAACTTCTAACAAATCAGTTTAGACATTCATAATTAGCTCATTGACATTGCCCCTTTTTTGGGGAGGCCATGCTCAGAACCTCCCAAGTTGCTTAATGCAAAACAAATTAAAAAAAAATTGCAACTGTACCCCAGTAATGTAAGAGCCACTATTTACTTTACATATGTTAAAGCAAATAAATATCATATTATGGTTTATTATTATTAGGGATTTTTGCCCTTTAACGGTATGAGCAAAGACTTGCCGTTCCTAAATAAGAGTGACTTTCCACTTGGCCTATTTGTGCCAAATCATCTGTAATCCACTACTTTTTTTATATTTTTATATTATTTTCTATAGTATTACATATTAAAGTAGATGCCTTTTTAGCATGGTTAGATTTTTTTATATATTTACCAAAACTTCCAGTACTCCCAACTGTTCCGAGAGGGACAGTCCTGATTATATACTTTGGTGTTTCGATTCTCTGGGCGTACCGGAGGAGAACCACTGTACTGCAACACGGCCTTGGAAGTTTACATTTGGAATACTTTCAAATCCCAAGGGATTAAATCCTATAGAATGTGGTGTACCCTACACTTCTTCGTAACCAGTCAGAAGGTTCCCCTAGATATATATAGGGTTGCCACCTGGCCGGTATTTTACCGGCAGGCCGGTAAAAAATTGGCATCAGGCCAATGTTAAGTCTATGGAGACAGTACCAAGGGCGCTATTTATTTGAAGAAAAGGTGGCAACCCTAGATATATATTGTGATATTCTTTTTATGCATCACACGTAGGCCCACTTGGAGTTCCCATACAGATCAATGGAGAGGTATGGGGTTGTACTGCAGATTTGTATGTTGCAGAGTGCTACTTGCACATCAGGCTTGATGTCATAGTAATATATACTTAGCCCTCCCCAACATGCCCCCCCCCCCCCAAAAAAAAAAAAAAAAACAGTTGTATACATATTTGTGTTGGTATGACAGTTTAAGTCTGTTGTTGAACTCTTGAATATAAGATTTGGGAAAAACATTTTTTTTTTTTTTTTTTAAGAAGGGTATTCTGTTGCTAGAGACTGTTGAATCTGGGTACGGATAGCGCTAACAGATCTTTCGGCTCAGTGTGGCACAAGTGAAAATTCAATATTAACCCCTGATTTGGCATTTGTTTCCCCCCATGCTATTCTGAAGCATGCATTTCTTTTCTAGCAGGATGCTTTCCAAATGGTCATTAAAACAGATGCTCGTCTATAAAACACAGCTGCAAGACCGATATCTCGGCTCTCTCTCTCTCACGAGCATTTAAATATGCTATAAATTAGACTCAAGGAGCCTTGGAAGACCATTGAGAACAGGACAGCAGCTGACCTACATCTTGGCTGTGCCAGAACATCTCAAGCTAATGGACTGCAAGAGGAAAAGTACTAATGACTTCCCCCATTATAGTATTAAAGGGACAGAGGTGGAACATGCTCATCATCTTTTCCATATTGGCTAATAAAAGGGACACTCTGGGCATTGAACTAACTTAAATTCTCCATTAGTGTTTAAGTTAATAGATAGCATTTATTGCATACAAATGCATGCAGGCATTCCTTAGAAATCTCATGCAAGGTTCCTGCTGCAGTTCTCCTTCTGCTTTTGCTTATTTGCGAGAGGATCAGAACGTATGCACTGGGTCATACAGTAAAGGAAGAGAGTATATTTAAAAGAAGAAAAACTACCACAACTAGAGGACATAGTCTTAAATTAGAGGGGCAACGATTTAAAAGTAATATCAGGAAGTATTACTTTACTGAGAGGGTAGTGGATGTATGGAATAGCCTGCCAGCAGAAGTGGTAGAGGTAAACACAGTCAAGGATTTTAAGCATGCGTGGGATAGACACAAGGCTATCCTAGCTATAAGACCGAGAACGGGGGACTAATAAAAGTACTCCAAAAAAAAAAAAAATTGGGCAGACTAGATGGACCGAATGGTTCTTATCTGCCGACACATTCTATGTTTCTATGTTTCTATGTCATCAGTTTATGAGCACATGCACTACCAACTTCATTCAGGAACTAGTAACTGCCCTCCCATTGTGTTTTTGACAGAAATGGCTAGAGGAGAAGAATAGATCTGACTGACTGCCATGAGATGCTCATTTTTTGCTTGTCGTCCAGTCACGGTGGTCTGGGGGCAATCCCTTTGAAAATGCTTCCAAAAAGGTAGATTTTCAAGTTTATTACTGCATTTATTATGCATTTGTTAATGTTTTTTTTTCACACTGGAGTGGAAAAAAAAGAATTGAAAATTGCATCAGGTGTAGGCATTTTAAATAGAAATGGTTTAAAGGATAGAGAAAAATAAATAAAGTACCTTATTTAGCTCACCGTGCTTGTGCGGCATTACCAAAGAGTGGACATGTTGTTTAGAATCTTTAGAAAGGATGATCTGACCCAAGATTCTAAACATGTCTGCTCCCTCATAGAGCTATACAAGAAAAGAGGTCTCAATAAGGTAATGTAGTTGTCTTTTCACTAAAAGCATATTTAACACAACTTCACTTGATGTAATCTTTCAATTACACATAACTTCATTTTTCGCTGAAAGTTGTCCTTTTTTTACTCGTCTGGTTAATACTATATTAGTAACCGCACTAGACGGCTCACTAACCGCATCAAACACAGAAATTAATTTTTAGAAGGCTCGAAGTATTCTCCGATGACATAATGCTGAATCTCGACTCTATTAATAGTGCGGAGTTGATATTAAATTAAAGGAAGGCTCAAGAAAAAGGGAGTTTTCATTCTTGTATGGAATCTCATGAGAAGTGTTAATTAATTTGGTTGTCTAATTACTGGCTTAAACTGCTGTAACTGAGGAAACAGTCTATTTCAAGCTTACGGAGCAGCCTCCCGTGAACTGCACCTCCAAGGCTGTAAGGATTTTATGCACATTTCTGAAGGTGAGAAACCAAACTGCGTGCAATAAACACTGTGAGGATCTCTGTGAAGAGAATAAAAACAGTCCGCTCGGATTCTATTGCATTTCAAAAACGGAGATATTCTCTTATTAAAAAAAGTTTGATGCATCTGGTAGTGTCTAACTTGTATAATTGTTTGGGTTTTTTCACTGCATACATATTGATGCAAGGAATTGTTAGGATTTTATTTCAAAGTCTACTGCTCTATTTAAACAACGGTTTAGTTTCACTGCTTTTGTTTACATTGCAAGAGGACAGTTCATTTTGAGGACGAGAGATCAAACAACCGTGTTCTAAAACCGGCACTAATTGTAATCTTAACTTACCGGGAGGTGCAGATATGTTTAATTGAGTTACTTGAATTGAGTGTCACCCGGATATGAAAAGTTACAAACCTTCTGCTCATGTAATTGTATAAAGTTGGCCATAGGACTATGAAACCTCATGAGGTTAGCTATCATGTTGGAGTCTCTTTTGACAGGAAATCATCAAGCTTGGCCTATAACTTGAATAAACCTCACTAACTTAAGATCATGGATGTTACCAAGCCCAATGTCTAATGGGAGAGGCCCCAAGTGTTGCCCTACTTGAAGAAACTTGCAGACAACTCAGAACCACAAATAATGTCCTAATGTGGGCTCAATTTGGGAAATGTTTAGACAAAAGTGGACTTGAGTAAATACAAGAACAAAGTCGGGTAACAGAATCCATATAAGGTGCTTTAATCGATGAATAGGCGTAGCATTACAAAAACAGCAGAGTGAGGTACAGGAACCATTTTATGTGTTTCGTATCATGGGTGACACGATTCAGCATCACCCATGATGCTAAACGCCTAAACAATTTTTTCCTTGTATTTACTTCAGTTTGCCCCGAATCAGGAGGCCAAGTCTAAACACCTGGCGGACCAGAGATACTTGCGCATTCAAACCTGCGTCCAGGTTCTAATTCACAGCTGGGGATAGAGCCCGGAGTTCCCTCATGTTTAGGGTTTTGAGTTTGAATAGTGACTTGACTCAACACTGTTGACCATTTTCTCTTGGGGGAGGGGGGGGGGGGGTGAAAGGAGTTTTTCCAAACCCAGAGTTAACTCATTTGGGTCCCAAGTGTATCCTCAGGAACTCATGACTCAAACTCAAGTCGTGAGAATTCCAGAGCTTTACAGTCCTTACAATCATATTGCGAGAATTCCAGGAATATTCCTTAAGTGAGAATTGATAGTATACTGATAGTGTTTGCTGTCAGATACCAGAATTTATCAGCTAAACACAAACACCACAGGTCTACTGACTCCCTAGGAGTTTAATACAGATAACAGCCATCGAAGGTGATATCTATATATATATATATTATCCCAAGCTTTGATCCTATAAAAAAAGAAACGGTACCAGGGAATAGACACATACTCTCTAAATATGGTAGGATCGAGGTTATTTACCAGATGCCTATCACGTTGCACACAGCTGGATTAGTCACCGTCTCTCCTGCTGATCTAAATGGCTATTAAGCGGATTCAAACAGGCTATCCTGCCCATAGATCAACATTGATTTTTTAACCTTAAAAAAAAAAAAAAAAATCTTTGTTTTGTTGATCAATTTTCATCACTGTTGGAGAAAAACCACAAACAAACAAACCCTTTCAATGAATCAACTTACTATAAAGTAAGAGGCTTCTTAGCAAAATGTAAAAAAAAAAAGGACTGTAGCATATGGATCCAGGCACCCACCTCCCCCCAAAAAAGTGCAATTATTCTTATGTCCCTTCCTAAAAAACCCTCCCCTACAATGTTAATCACATGACGGGGAAGCCATTGTGGTTTTACGTGATTAGTTCAGTATGTACTTTTTCAGGTTACCCGAGTGCACAAGTATGTATTTCCTGTGGTTATATGAGGAGGGGATGAGAGCAGAGCGTGTACATGTCTGGAAGCTGGACAGTTTTAGATAAAAGGTAGCAAAATCTCTTTATTTTCCCATTAGGGGTTCCAACTCTAGGGTCGCAATTAGCGGCTATGTATAAATAAATGAAAAAAACTGGGGCAGAAAGGCGGCAAAAAAAATCAAATAAAAATCATGAACCCTTTGCCAAATCCATTTTGGTGGAGCATCATTTGCACCTTCAACGATGTGCTTGGGATGTAGTAACCAGGCTACAAAAGGCTTGGCGAGGCAGTCAGTTTCCACCTGTCTACTATACTATGGCTTCCTGTTAAAAGTTTTTTTTTTTTTTTTTTAATTGCTGCGTCTAAATTCTGTTGTGTGTGCTCGTCTTACTCCCACAAGCCTCGGTGAGACCCACAAATGGCGGCATTGGGTTTACTGGAAGTGAACCTCTAACCTGGGCTATGTTTGAAAGGCTGTCTTGAACAGCCTTTCAAATTATATATAAATATATATACTTAAAGGGGTTCCAGGTATAAAGTGTGTAAGGTGACAAAAAAAAAGGCCTTATTTTCACATTCCTACCCAGAATTCTTTGCGGTGGTGATGGGACTATGGGAAAATACAGGTCAGCTGAATAATGCCCGAGATGGGCAGCCATGTTTAATTTTGCTTTACTTCCTGTTCCTGTTTTCTTGCATGCTCCGACAATATCTGGGGATTCCGTTGATAAGCTCCGGTTGCTACTTATCCCATTTGCCCAGCTCAAGCCTCTCTCCCACTTGGGATCTTACCTGCAGACGAGGGTGGCAATTATGACGCACCAAGCAGTGCAGCAGCAATCTGCATTCGTGTTCTCCTCTGTTTTCCTGTGACGGCAGCAGAACCAAAACGAATAAAAGAGCAGGAACAGGAGGTCGAGTGCCAAGCAGGAGAGTGCAACACACCCCAGGAGCATCAGGGACTGAAAAAAACAACAATACGGGTCAATACAGAGACCAGATACATAGAAAGGTGTGTCCCCTGCTTATGACATCACAGTGTGGCTTGATATGCAAATTACACATTTTCCATTGGAAGTAGTCGATTTGCATGTCATAAACAGGAGACTCCACAGACACGTTTAACTCATTTCCCCCCCCCCTTCCGATTTTATACATTTACATGCAAACCTGCTAACACAATATCCAGGTCATTTTCCCATGTTTAGGTGACAGAGTACCTTTAAAAGCAATATATGTTGGTGAATGTTACCAAATCGGCTCGTTTGGCCACTTTGTACATACAAGTTAGAAATTTCGGATCCTTTGTAGCATTTTGTAACATTTCGTTGTTTTTTTTATTTATTTATTTTTAAATTCTCTCGGTTTCACAGTTGCCTTATTTTTAGCATCACAGTATCACACGTTCGCAACACGCAAGGCAACGAGTTTAAAATAAGACCGCAAGTACAGCATTCGCATGCAGTCACAGAGACTTAAATAGGATGGTAGGGGGGCTGCTCAGAATAAAGATGGCACCAGAGATATCATAAGCACTACCAAGTGGTAAAAAAAACAAACAAAGCCAAAGAAAACAAAATAGGCAAAAGATAGGCAATATTCTACTTTTGTTTTGTGTGTGTGTTTTTTTTTTGTTTGCTTGTTTTGTAAATTGTTCTAACCAGATTTTGACATTTCCCAGGACCCAGGGCTCGTAATATCCCTGCGGCTGGCTCCTAATTTACTTAGCTAGGTAAGCACCTATATATAACAAGACTGGCTCCTTAATAATTGTCAAGCCCTGGTTTTGACAGGCCTTGACAAATTTATTTTGTAATAAACTGAACTGCCTTTCAGCTTATTATGTCAGGAGAAATTTAAACCCCTCTTCCCTGTGCCCGATTCCTGCACCAGTTACAGGACCGATGTCCATTTTAGAAAGGTGACATGGTAATCAATTACTGACTAAATGGGCAGCTCATAATAGATCTGATGACTGGTACTCATTTTGTTGACCTCCAAAAGATGAAAAGGCTGAGCTGACCCTGCCAGGAATAAGCATGCAAACTTGAGGACTGACAAGGCATTAACCAACTGAGCCATCTAACCAGGGTTAGGCATCAGCATTGTCGCTCATAAAGTCCACAAGGCCCAAAGGTTTGAAAAAGACACCGGAAGTGGAATGTTCTGTCCTAGATCATGTAACATGTGCTAATGATTGTATTACAAGCAGTGTTGTACTTCTGTCTGGGCCAACTAGGCCTAGGGCAGCAGGCTGGAGGAGAGGGGCTGCGGCAGGCTCAAGGGGGTGACTTGGGCTGCCCCCATTAGAGGGTCTACTCAGTAAAGAGAGAACTGCATGGGACTGATGATAATTTCAAACTTCAGGCCAAAGTAGCCGAGTTGGAAAAATTCTCCTCATTGAGATGCATTGGAGAATTTTTCCAACTCGGCTACTTTGGCCTGAAGTTTGAAATGCCTGTCTCAATTCCTGGAAATTGTCTCTTTATTGATTAGACCAATCCGATCACCGGGGAGCAATGTGGTGCAGTGGACAAAAGACGTGGGGGCAATATGGAGCTCGAGAGGCATCATGGGGGTAAATCTGGTGTAGTGGAAGGATTATGCGACAAATGGGGGCAACCCGAAGAGGAAGGGGTGCGGGCAAAAAGTGCAACAAAATTAGCGTTGGTGGGTACATGAGTTTAGTCTTAACTAGGGAAGCAAACAATTTAAATATACCATCAACAGGGTGCGTAAAAAAAAAAAAAAAAAAGACAGACATTTTAAGATCACACATTTTAAACCTGCTAGATACTTAATGCAAACACTTTAACAAGTAGATTGTTTTTTTTCCTGCTCTGTATTGTTTCTAGAGGAGGCCATTTTGAATAAACACAGCCTGGGAAGCAATTCATTTTTGTACAGTATTTGGACTTGCGGGATTCAGCTCTGGTGAGGTATGTGTTAATGCCGACGCAGGGAACAGACCAGGATTTAAAAGTAGACGGATTTCTTCTTTTTTTTTTTTTTATTATTATCGATCATTTGCTAAATCCGTGAGAACTCCTGATGCTTTCAGTAGGCAGTTCAGAAAAAAAAAAAAACTCCCACATACGACTCACGAAATGATAAGCACAGGCCAAAAATATATATATATATATATATATATATATATATATATACCACAGTGAGTCACTGATCTGCAATACCACATTCTTTATAATAGAGGTGCTATTCCACCTGTACCCCCCCCCCCCCTCTCTCTCTCTCTGATACATGGCTCGTGCTTGTTAAAGAGGGAGCCATCCTAAAAGTTACTGAAACCTATTCCTTGCAACAGTAAAAATGACCGTGCTGTCAGCAAAGGGCTGTGTGATATTGTAGTGTAGAGGATGGCTGAAGCAGGAATCACCGAAAAAATAAAACGCTGCATAAAATGCTCTAGTAACAGCTGTAACCATAAATGGATTAAACATATTTTTTTTTCCATAAGTGGTAAAATAATTTAAGGCCTTACATTTCCTGGAACCAGAACAATATTCAGTGCAGCTATCCGCACAAAACTCCTGTTCGACTGTCCCAAGTTAAACCTCTGTTTTAAAGAAGCTCATTTAAAAGAAAGACCCCACCCACGTTGCACACCTACGACATGCCCCATCACCCACGTTGCACACCTACGACATGCCCCATCACCAACGACATGCCCCATCACCCACGTTGCACACCTACGACATGCCCCATCACCCACGTTGCACACCCACGACATGCCTTATCACTCACAATGCACACACATTAAAAGCTTAATCACCCCATTACATGCCCCCATCACCCACATTGCATACACACTAAACGCCCCATCAGCCCCATTACATGCCACCATCACCATCATTACATACCCCCATCACCCTGATTAATTGGAAAGAGCTAAAGCTTGCTGAATGGTGGGGGAGGGAGTGAATTTTTTTTAGCACCAGAAGTGTCCTTTAACACCCTCTGACAAAGTGCCGCCCTAGGCGAGTGCCTTGTTTGCCTTGTGGAATATACACTACTGCCACCTTGTCACCTGAAGTTAACACTTTAAGAAGGAAAATCAGAATTACAATAGTCATCCCCAGTACTCTTAAAGGACAATAATGAGATAAAAAAAAAATGAAACATAGTGCAGTACAATCTGATCAATAGATGCAGCATGTGGAATAACACTTACAGGATCCGCAGATGTATTCAGCTTATAATGTAAATGTATAGTCCACAACAGTGTCCATGAAAGTGATGCAGTCCCAATGTGGTGAGATTGACAAGAATACAAATGCGCCCGCTCAAAGCATTTTACCTGATTGTACTGCACTATGGTTTTTTTATTTTTTTATTTCATTATTACAGACTAAATAGAGTACTGTCCCAGGCAACTACAGCTCTTTCGAGGCTCAGTTATTACAGACATTTGTGTGTGCATTATATTCAAACACCACTTGACACATTGTTTTCGGAGATTTATTGCACTATATATATTTTTTCTTTAAGCCCTTTGAAAGATATTTGAGACGAGACTGATGCCAACACATTTGTAATATTAAAAAATTGCAACAATAATACAATTGCAACAGCGATAGTATTCGTAAATGGGTAAAAAAAAAAAAAAAGGCCATGACACATGAAAAAAAAGTCAAAATATTTTTCGTTGTTCACACAATTAAAGCCCATTAAATACTCCTAATAAATACTTACAAAGAGGACAAAATAGAAAAAAGAAACTTCCTGCCGTTCAACCCATTTTTAGATCTTTCTATATAACCTCCACCGTCAGTCTACAGCCATTCCTTCAACCGGTAAACGCGTTTTACATCCTCAATATCCATCCAAATATGGATTCTTCAACCCCCCCAAAAAAATCCCACAATTGTCTCTGTTCCTTTCAGATCTTATCCTGAATCATTTTGCCGTCGTTCCAGCCAAGGGAAAGTATTACTATGGTCATTGGAAGCTGCCACATGAACAGACACTTGTTTGAACTACTAATGATCACAGGATTTGGCATGGAGTGGGCCTCTTCAGCTTTGTGTGGGCTGCTCTCATTAGCCTTGGATACAAGCAGCAGGCCATGAATTAAGCACCTTGCATCGTTTTGGCCGGCTGTATTTAAGCACATTTCAAAGGCCTCTTCCAAGTTCACATTACATCCAGAGCTCCGATGCTTTCTCATTGATGGCACACAGCTATTCAGCCCTCTAATCCCCCCCCCCCCCCCCCCCCAATTTCAAGGCCAGTTATATTAATGGAGATGGGGTTGACATCCAGTGTGTACTCTAGTCATTTAATCTAGTCTATATGTCTTCGATCAATGGGAGGAGAAGGTCCAAATGGGGCAAATCACAGCTTAGAAAAAGGGAGAACGCGGGGTTATGGTTTTACTAAAGGATGCGTATTAAAGGGGCAGTTACAACCTAGCTTGTTATTTTCTGTATGTTTGTACATTTGGAGAATTATTAAAAATGTACAGTTCTCCGGTAATTTTACATTGGAAATAATTTCACTGGGGGGGCGGGGGGCTACAAATTGGCTGACGGGAGACAAACATTGCATTGTATTTTGGGTACTTATGAAAAAAAAGGGGGGGGGGGGAGAAATAGGCCAGTACAACAATTAAAAGATTACAGGTATCATCAGACTGTATAACTTTACTGAACTGGTGGTATATGCATGGCATAGCATTCCAGCAGAAATAGGAGAGGTTAATACAGTGAAGGGGTTTAGGCATGCATAAGATAAGGTCAAGGAACAAATAAGTGTTTTACGGCAGGTAGAAACATGGGCATACTAGATGGGCTGAATAGTTTTTATCTGTAGAAAAATTTCTATGTTTCTGTGCATAAACAATTTAAAGTGTTTTTTTTTTTTTTTTTTAAAGTATTTGTTAAGATTCATTTTGGAACATAATTCAGTCTACCTGCTCCAAAACTTGTTATGCGAAAATGGCATGACCACGCCTTTATACACCAGCCAATCAGGGACAGGCAACTAGGTGCAGGCTGAGCCAACCCTACTGGGGGAAAAAAAAACTTAATAATTTTCAGGTACACAGTATCTCTCTCTCCCTCCCTCTCTCTCTCTCTCTCTCTCTCTCTATCTATCTATCTATCTCTCTCTCTCTCTCTCTCAAAGACACAAGATCAAAGTGTGTTAGTAAGAGAGAGGGAGGATTTTGAAAACCTTCTGTTCACAGAATACTGAATTGTCATTTATTACATGTGATCATGGTGATTCATTTTCCCAGCGATTACATCAATACAAAAAAAATTGGTTGATCCTGGTCTGCCTAACTCTCAAGACAACCAGCATCAACCCACCACGTACACCCCCACAAATATGGGGGAATATGCCTGTGGATTGTGACAAACCCCTAGGCTTGTCGAATCCTCTATACAACTGATTGGAGGGGAGGCACAGCAATTGCAGCTCCTTTTTTTTCTGTGTTGCAGGCCTGCCTCAATCCAGAGGCATCCGGGAACACCTGATTTGCATTGGGTTTGAATTTATAGGCCAGTGAAGGAAATCACTGGCCTGTCATTTTTAACTGCCCATCGTTGTGACTGGCTGTCACAGCAATTTGGTGGTTCAGCGGATATTTTTTTTCCTGGATATACCCGTTGGCGCCGATCAAAAAACGTCGTGATCAGCTGGCTGTGCCGGAGTTCTGGTGTCTGAATAAAGGACAATCTCAATAATAAGTTAACTACTGTTTTTTTTCCCACGCAATTCCTAAAAACAATCTTGTTGTATAAAATCCAGCAAACACAAAGTAAAAGAAAGCAATGGTGAGATTTTCGTGCTGTGGGGCAAATGTAAATCCTCCACCCCCCCCCCCCCCCCCCCCCCAATGAAGCAAAACCATACGAACAAGAAATTAATTGGGACAATTTAGACAAAATTAGCTTTTATTGTAAAAAAGGAAAAGAAATGACAAATGTTTAGATTTATGTCACTCACTGTCAAGTGCCAGCTCCAATAAATTAGGCACTATTGAAGAATCTGCAGTGTGTATTTGTCGGATAATACTAGCTATTCCTGGACACGCATTTCGCATTCCACTTTAAGCAACTCATGATGAGGGAGCGAGAATTGATTTCTAAGCAGTTTCTAATCCGTACATGGAGATATGCGCTACATCCGATCCTTACTTCCTTTTATACCAAGCTAATTTAAGGGCATCCTCGGACACTGGAGTGTAGACTTTGATTATGGTGCAAAATAAAGACTAAATGGATAAGTCAAAACATGTTTTAATTTATATTTCATTTTTTTTGGGTAAGATCTGCACCCCGGGAGCACCATATACCGATTTTAGACCTATATGGCTTTGCCTATCCCTAGAGCCATTTCTATAAAAATAAAAAAAAATAGTGGCCATGTTAACTGGATCTATAGACTTAACATTTTTTACTGGCCTGCATGGGTGGCAACCCTACTTATGAGGACTCTGACGGAAACAAGATGTCGGCTTCCAGCAGCTACGTTTTATTACTTGTTCTAACCTACAGAATACAAAATAAAAAAAAAATCTCAAAATGGGATAAATAAATCACATTTTTTCTTCTTCAATTTGACAGTAATTTTTTCAAACTATCCTCATTTTTATTATTATTTTTTTTTTTTTAAAGGAACTACAATAAAAAAATAAAGAGCAGACTGCTCTGAGCGACTCAAGGCCAAAGACTGCGACGCTGTGGATGGTCTTGGCCTTGTCTTATTTCCTTAATCCCTAGGTTTCCTGTATAACGTTAAAATGGGGAAATCAAAGCTTCCCGGTTCACTTCCCCGGCCTTATTCTCATGGTCTGTGAACATTTGTTGGCCTTCTTGGATGGAATCATTGCAGATCTGAGACAGGAGCAATAATCCTCATTAGCTTAACCGCGTTGCACGTCTTTTTTTCTCTCTCGCTTACTTCGGTGTTTTGAATGGTTTTAGGTAGGCCGCTATTCACCCGACGGTTACCATGGCGATTTCAGGGGGGAAAAAAGTCATCTTTTGTATAGTAAGTGGACCAGCATAGACGAGGCTTGCTCCTACACACAAATATCTGACACAACTGGAGACTGTGGGGTTTAGAACAAGTTCTAAGGGAGCTGCTAATTAATACGTATTTTATCAGAAACATTAAGCATATTGTAGGATTAGCATTTTTTTTTTTCTCCAATTCTCCAATGTTTGTCATTTTTTGGGTTTGTTGTTTATTCACATTTGTGTCTGTCGGGTCATTATTCGCCCCCTATGTGCAGTGCACCCATGCAAACATATGCATAGATTAATAGAAAATGTGTTTTAAATAGAAACATAGAATGTGTCGGCAGATAAGAACCATTCGGTCCATCTAGTCTGCCCAATTTTTTTTTAGTACTTTTATTAGTCCCCCCTTCCCGGTCTTATAGCTAGCTTGTGCCTATCCCACGCATGCTTAAAATCCTTGACTGTGTTTACCTCTACCACTTCTGCTGGAAGGCTATTCCATGCACCCACTACCCTCTCAGTAAAGTAATACTTCCTGATATTACTTTTAAATCGTTGCCCCTCTAATTTAAGACTATGTCCTCTAGTTGTGGTAGTTTTTCTTCTTTTAAATATACTCTCTTTCTTTACTGTGTTGATTCATTTTATGTATTTAAATGTGCCTGTGGCTTCATATGCAAGTTAAAGGGGCTGTATCACCTAAACGTTGTTTACTGTGAATGTAGAGAAGCAAAAAAATGATTGAAAATTATCTGTACACTGCAGAATTGCCAGTAAATGACTAAACTGGGAGAAAATTGGGTCTGCAGAGTCTCCCGTTTATTTATTTTTTTGGGCGAATGTATGGTTTATTCAATATGATACAGCCACTGCAGCAAAAGGTGCACTCCTCACCCGGTGGATTGAATGCCTACGCGTTTCGCGCAAAAAATGTGGTGCTTTGTCAAGGCTCAGGTTATACAAAGAAGGTATAAATCAGCCAAGCAAAGTGACATATAGTTATTATACTTGGGTACAGTGAATGTAAAGGACGAGCAAACCAAACAGCGCTACAGATAATAATAAAAAAATAATAATAATAATTGTGAGAGTCTCCTGTTTATGACATCTGTGGATTGATTTGCGAATTAAACATTTCTCTTTGAAAATACGTTCATTTGCATATCAAGCCACAGGTGATGTCATAAGCAGGAGACTCCCCAGACACATTTTTTGGGCTTTTGCTTGCAGTTTGGCCAACACAATCTATAGATCATTTTCAATCATTATTTATTGTCTACATTCACAGTAAATAGAATGTTTAGGTGATACCGACCCTGTGACGACTCTCAAATGTGTCATTTGCACAACAAACCGCAAGGTGATGTCATAAACAGGATACGTTTTAACAGGATTTATTCTTAATTTAGATATTTGCTGATAATCTACGAACTCAACGTCCGTTAATATTTTTTTTTTTTGTTTCCCATTTTCTGCATTCACAGGTTAAACCACGTTAAGATGACAGAGTCCCTTCTAACAAAAGGGTTGCCAATAGTTACGTTTTACCCAAGTGCAATATTTGATTGCCCATCGACTTGGTAATACAAGCACCCTTTTTCGAATAAATGGGTGATTTGTCAAATAGTTCATGGGAACAGACTGCACGTATAGATAAGAAAAATGAGCAAGGCACACAATGAGGGATTTTTATTTTAGGCCTATACCCCATTATATTTTCTGGTTGCCAGGCAGATTTGTCACATTTCTGAGAAATGAGGTCATCCAGACCAGTCAAATCAGATCTTTTTGCCGCTTGCCACTGGCTCCCCTTGGTTGGTTACAAGCGAGTGCCGTTTATTCCATGGGTTGCAGAGCCATTAGCTAGCGTTGCTGTGATTAAAGGGCTTGTTGTTGGTTTAAACGAACGGTTACAAACGACAGAGTTTCTAATGCTAAACAGCAAACCCTAGGTCTCATGTATTTATTTATTTTGCTGAATATCGTGTTGTAGACATATATTATGCTTTCCTATTTTTTTTTTAAGGAAGTTTGTTGTATCTGTTGTGTCTTCTTGTACAGTTTATTTTGTCTAAAATTGCACGCAGGGAAACCTTAGGAATTTCTCTTAATAGGTCCTGCTCCTCCACATTTATTTTATACACGTCGTTTGCATAGGTTGCCCTGCTCAGACTTCCACAGTACCACAATTACATGTATTGGTGCAAAACCAGGGGCACCACATATTATATTATTTTAAAAAGGTACTGGAAGGCTGAGATGACACCGGTGAGCTGAATGGGGACAGTGATGACACTGGGGAGCTGACACTGGAGGGCTGAATGGAGACCGCGATGACATTAGGGTGCTGAGATGACACTGGGGAGCTGAATGGGGACAGTGATGACACTGGAGGGCTGAGATGACACTGGGGAGCTGAATGGGGACAGTGATGACACTGGAGGGCTGAGATGACACCGGGGAGCTGAATGGAGACCGCAATGACACTGGAGGGTTGAGATGACACTGGGGCGCTGAATGGGGACAGTGATGACACTGGGGAGCTGACACTGGAGGGCTGAATGGAGACCGCGATGACATTAGGGTGCTGAGATGACACTGGGGCGCTGAATGGGGACAGTGATGACACTGGAGGGCTGAGATGACACCGGGGAGCTGAATGGAGACCGCAATGACACTGGAGGGCTGAGATGACACCGGGGAGCTGAATGGGGACAGTGATGACACTGGAGGGCTGAGATGACACTGGGGCGCTGAATGGGGACAGTGATGACACTGGAGGGCTGAGATGACACTGGGGAGCTGAATGGGGACAGTGATGACACTGGAGGGCTGAGATGACACTGGGGAGCTGAATGGGGACAGTGATGACACTGGAGGGCTGAGATGACACCGGGGAGCTGAATGGGGACAGTGATGACACTGGGGAGCTGAGATGACACTGGGGCGCTGAATGGAGACCGCAATGACATTGGGGTGCTGAGATGACACTGGAGAGCTGAATGGGGACAGTGATGACACTGGGGAGCTGAATGGGGACCGCGTTAGCACTGGAGGACTGCGATGACACTGGGGCGCTGAATGGGGACATATTTGGGAGGCTTTGCTTTTAGAAACACTATTCAATTTACTCCCCCCCCCCCTCCCCCAGGCTCCAGTTGGTGTCACATTAGGAGGCAAACGTGTCTGTGGAGTCTCCTGCTAATGACATCACCTGTGTCCTTAAGCCAATCCTAGAGATTAAAATGTGGGATCGCTATAATAATAATATTATTATTATTATTATGTGGATCCAGTACACACCGGTAGAGTTGAGCGGACACCTGGATGTTCGGGTTCGGCCGAACTTCGGAAAAAAGTCCGGGGTCGGGGTCGAACTTGACCCCAACCCCGAAAACCCCAACCCCATTGAGGTCAATGGGGACCCGAACTTTTGGCCACTAAAATGCCTCTAAAAAAGTTCTGGAAAGGGCTAGAGGGCTGCAAAATGAAGTAAAATGTGGGTGAGTGTCCCCATTCATACGAATAGGTCAATTGACCTATTCTTATGAATGGGGACTCTATTTCGGTTTGTAGAATAGCAATAGATTTCATGTATTCCTTAAACCGAAAGTCTATAAACCGAAAGACCCCCTCTTTGTCGCAATGTGTAACAGGGTATGCCTACGGCCGTGGGTCCCTGGCATGCTTGCACCTAGAGGATCATCAGCCATACCACACTGACAAGGCCATTGTAGGCCGAAACGTACGTCTGTGGTTTGCTGTGTTCCTCGTGTAGAGGGTACTACTGCATTTCGGGTCTGGACTGCCCTTATGGGTGGGATCAGTCTGATATGCTAATGGAGTGATTCCTCTGCAATGGTGTAAGCAGGCAAAAAATGGAGTTGCTCTCCCGAGTAGGTATTATCCTACAGGACAGACTATTGCAGTACTGTTTGTTCTAGGGCTTTGTAGCACCCACCCCCCTCTTTGTCGTTTGAACAGACTCTGCAGTCATTTACCAACTGAACTTTCTCACCAGCCTAAATTCGACAGGCCAAATGCACAACTTTTTAAACATATCATAAAAGATAACATTCACTAAGCCCATTTTGATTAAACTTGAAGACTCTATATCGGATATAGAAGGTAACAGAATTTCTTTTACAGGTGTGTAGAGAGGTGCGACAAACCCCAGAACTGTGCTCTTCATACTAAAGCATAAAATATGAGGAACATGTGTTGTGGTGTCTACATTGTATGGCATCATCTTGCGACTCGATATGCAAATTACACATTTCCCATTAAGCCACAGATGAGGTCATAAACAAGTGACACCACAGTTACATATATATATATTTTTTAATGAACCCTTCCCTTAATGTATGCATTTGCTTGCAATTGAGCTAGCACACTGTATAGATATTTCCAATATTTTTTTTTTTTTTATTGTCTTCATTCATAATAGGTGATTTGGCCCCTTTAACCAGTAAGTCAGAAAAGCAGTGGACTACCGGACTACCCAAAGCTAGGTTTACAGATTAACTCTGAGGCAAAGTTCAACATGTATGATAGACACTGTTCAAACCAACAGAAAATTCCTACTAATAGGTGTCTATCCAAAGGCATGCTAGGCAGTTAGAACATCGTTTCCATGTTTTAGAACTTTTGTACAATTTTAATCTTTGGAATAAAATTGGAACTTTTATTATTATTATTACTTACGGTCCAGCCGCAAAGAGATTCTGTTCATACCGCCATCGGGATTTCCTATTTTGGAGCCATTTATTATCGTTTGTAGCTGATAAAATATGAGTGTACATCGTCTACATAGCGGTAGAGTCAGGCTCCAAGCAACATTACGTACCATAGGCCTTGTGCCTCATTTAAAAGAAACATTTTTGGTTAAATCGTTCTCTAATTCTCTTAAATATAGGCCGTTACAAGTAGGGTTGGCATCTTTCTTTAAAAACGAACAGCTATGCTATTACATCCGTAGATTTAACACTGGCCTCAAGCTAGTTTTTTTTTTTAACGACCTCCCAGACAGTGGAGAGATGACCGACTGGATTAATTACAGAGCCATAAATGTTTATCTGCTAAACAGAAAACAAATTAAAAATAAAAAGTAAGACAAAATGATGTAATCAATGAGACCCTAAATTATTATTTCACATTATTTTATGAGAATCATTAAGCAACGGACAAACAGTGGGGCAGAAATGTTCAATAAACCGTTACGGAAAATGACTAATATTAATTAGACCAAGTAATAAATAATATGCCGTAATATTAATTAGCAGCTATCAATAAGTACGTCAATTTGAAAATCAATTCTAACATGCTTCGCATAAAATTTACACTTGAACAATAAATAAAATGCAGATGTCACACAAACAGGATAAAACGTGATCTACAGATCGTACAATTTAGACTCATGGTAAAAAGGAACAAAGCCAATGCTAGTTTATGTTGAGGATTCCTACAGATCAAAGCAGAAGTGGCTGATTATCACACAGTCTCTAACGGTAAATGTGTTATCCCCACTAGAAAAGGTGGAGAATTGCTTCGGCCTGTAGTCCATGGGGTGTCAGAAAACAAGCTGGGACTTCATTGGGAAAACAGATCATGGTACCTATAAAAGGTATCGCTAACTAATCAATATAGAATAATCACACAGGATCATTTCCATCCACATGACAAACTCAATCCCTCAGAATGCCCTGGCTTTCTTGGCTATACGACAGCAGTTTAAAATTAGTTTAAATCAACTATTGTCAAACGAAAATAAAAATTGATGGAGCCAATAAGAATATAGGTACTTAAAGTCAGGTGGGAAATGTTTGGCACCTTGCCCCATATTGGATGCCCTACTGCATTAGGACATATCGTTCTTCTGAGTAGGGTAGAATTACCAGCAGGCCTGTAAACAACTTATGGCTGGTCCCACCCACTTTCTTAATGGGACCACCAAGTAAGCCATTTAACCGACTCTCCTGCCCCTCATCGACAAGCAGCACGCCCTTCCTGTCCTGAAAGAAGAAGGAAGAACTGGAAACCTTTCCAGGGGTTTCCAGGGCTTTTATAATATCACCAATGGAACGAGGACTTTGTTTCTGGATATGATCACAGAACCGAGAACTTGAATCCCTTATAACAGGTAATGCACAAACCCATAACTCCTAGAAACCATTACACTGGACGCAAAGTCTCTTTTGCTGGACCAAACCTGTCATAATTAAGTGCATGGTCCAATCGTGTAAAAACTGCCCCGTCGGAGCCCCCCTATCACCCAACTCTCCAAACAAACTATGGAATAGACAGGAGCTTCCCGAAGTCAACTTACAACATTCAAGTGCATATGACTAAGTGCCATGAATAGTGTGAAATGTGGGAGGCTATCAGCATGTATGTTGCGCTATATACAAGGTGCTTAGTCCTAGGCATCTGTTCCTATGACTAAGCGCCTCATATACTGCGAAATGCGTGAGGAGCTCAGCCTTTCTGTGACGCGCTCAGCCATTGTGTGTATGTACTACTTTTTAACATGGCAAGCTTCAATATGTTTTATATCGACTCCAGTGATGCTCCTATCTTTTCTAAAGCCTACATATCATTGTTGCATAAACTCAGCATCGTCTGCGGGTCTCGATACATGGTCCTTGTTGTTTTGCCAAAACAGCCAATAGTTGTGCAATAGTTTGTTTATGTGAACCTACAGCACACAGATGGTGTAAAAGGTTTGTAACTCCAGGATTCCCATGTCCTCCCACTGCCATCTGATGACATTTAAAATAAAAAATGTAAAAAAAAAAAAAAAAAACAACACACATTTTCCTTTGTTCTTGGATTAAAACGAAACATATGAAAACATGTATTTGTGAAAAGGAAAATAAAATCTTCTCTTAAATATGTGGAAGAGGAAAAGCCATCACTCAAAAATAAACAAACAGTGCCAAACAAGGAGAAACACCAACAAAAAAACACATAACCACATCCAAATGCCCCTGTCTGTCTGAGGAACTGAATAGTCTAGCTCATGGTTGTCTATCAGTGGATAGAATAGGGCCGTGCTTTCAAACCTGAGGCGCGTGCGATGTCTTGAAAGGGGGAATGTCAAAACTAAGGCCAAAGTAACAGAGCTGGAAAGATTTCCCTGGAATTTTCTCATTCATGAATCAAGTATATTTAAGACTTCAAAGACGTGCATTAAGTTCCAGTAGCAGGCTTCCGCACAGAGGGGGCCAATTGCAGGGATAATTAAAGCCCCAAATACCCAGTGCGGTTTTGACTCAAGCCCTCCCCCAGTTATTACTCTGCATTTATACTACAGGCGCGGCAGCACTGGTTATATAGATACTGAGCATATAAAGCTTTGTTGCAATTAGTCACTTTCTTTGCTGCTGGAATAGAATACATTGTGTGGACTGTAATAGACCTGCTCTTGTACACAGTAGAATCAGTGCTGTATTTACCGCGAGGCATCCTAGGCGGATGCCTATGGCGGCAAATTTTGGGGGGCGGCAGCGCCCCCCAGCACTGGAGAAAAAAAAAATAAAAAAAATAAAAAAATTAGGCCCTTTAAAAAAAAAAAAAAACCCCACCGCGCTTGCAGGCAGAGACGGAGGTGAGAGGGGATCGGAAGATCCCCCCTCACCATCGCTCTGCCTGCCAGGCTGCACGGGGAGCCGAACAGGCAGCACAGAGAAACCTCCGTGCTGCCTGTTCGGCTCCCCGTGCAGTGTGCCGACACGGAAGTGCCGACAGTCACGTGACGGGCGCGCTGACGTCATACGCGCGCCCGGTCACGTGACCTGTCGGCACAATCGCCGGGAAGCCGAACAGGCAGCATGGAGGGACCATGCTGCCTGCCTGCCAGGGAAAGGTAAGTGCTGATGGGATGTGTGTGTGTGTGTGTGTGTTTGTGTGATGGGAGTCAGAGTGTGTGTGATGGGAGACAGTGTGTGTGACTGAGTGTGATGGGAGTCAGAGTGTGCGTGATGGGAGTAGGAGTGTGTGACTGAGTGTGATGGGAGTAGGAGTGTGTGACTGAGTGTGATGGGAGTAGGAGTGTGTGACTGAGTGTGATGGGAGTGTGAGCTTGATGTGAGTCTGAATGATGGGGCATGTCTTAGGTGTGTAACGTGGGTGTGCAGCTTGGGTAGGGGGGTGCCCGGATTTTGTCTAGGGCAGCACAAAATCAAGATACACCACTGAGTAGAATCTCTTAACAGTGCAACACATCGTCTAGAGAGACAGGAAAATCCATTCATTTGAATGGCATGATTCTCAAGGAGGAGTTTACTTTGACTCAGCTAGTGTGGGCAGTCCTTGTTTCTTGCAAACTGCTGTAATTTCACAAATGCATCTAAGTGTAAGATTTTCATATTTTAAGCAATGCAAAATATAAAATATGCATTGTAAAGTCATTTTAATGTACTTTAATATGCATTACAGGAACACTAAACATTATATTTCACTTGTGCTTCTAATACACAAGTGAAGCACAAGTGAAAAGTTAGTTGCTCCTAGTGTGAGGATGAACTGGCATGTACTTTTGATAGTTCCATAGGAAGCAGGCAGCCATCTGGTCAGCGACCGGCTCTCGTTGCTAGTGCCCCCCTCGCTGATCCCATGCAAAAATGAGGGGGTCTCTCTGCACTTGCAGCGAGAGACCCTCGCATTCAGCAGTTGGAGCGGGGCTAGCCCCCCGCTCTGATTGGCTGTGCGTGCGCCGACAACCAGGAACTGCTATGTCTCGCATGTGAGACACAGCGGATAGTAAACCCGAGTGTATCTATTAATATAAACAAGCGGAACATGTTTTTTTGATTTTTTTTTAACCCTTGCTGCCTTCGTGGAAGCAAGGGTTAACAAATTGGCAATGTTCCTTTAACATTTTGGGAACCATTCAGTCCCTTAAGCACTGCAGTAATATATCACTAGATAGATCTAAGGGTAGACTCTCTCCATCACAATCTGTGTTTTGTTACAATTTCCCCTGCATTGTTTATTCTTACTTGACTTGTGCAAAAAAAGAAAAAAAGAAAATGTTGAACTTCAGCCTTTTATAAAATAAACCTTCACATGTCTTTATTTATAAATGAATGCTCTCACTTCCTAAATATCCTTTTCCTGTACTGTATCCGTTTTCAACGTTATGCATCGTAGAGCTTCGAGTCAAACCCAATCACCCACGCGAGTTCTGCAGCGTGTATCAGATACGAGGTCTTTGGAAAAGCATTCTGGGATATATTAAAAGGGCCCATTCAACCCACGAGACCGAAAAATAGTTTTAGAGAATTATTGTAACTGTAATATTTTTAGACAAGTCATGTAAGGTTAAAAAAAAAAAAAAAAGTTTTTTTGTTTTTCTTCTTCAAAAGACTTCCTATCTCCTAAAACCTACAACACGAACAGACCTGACTAGCCCTACAGACCCCTCCTTACTGAATTTAGAGGAAATAAACACAATAAAAAAAACTTCAGTTTTATTGTGCCGCAAATACACCTATACTAGGTTATCTGCTATTAAATTAACAAATCGATTCTGAAAGTATCTTGTACGGGAAAAATTATTTCACTTTTTTAAATTCAGTTTCCATTATTTTCAGTCTTGTTCCCTCTAGGGCAGGAAGCATGTGGTCTTCACCTTTCCGAGGTCAAAATCCTGCTGTGTGGCATGGGTAGGGGAGCTGCTCACGTTGCCAGTGAAATGCGTTAGTACCTTATGGTCGCAGACCCATACTCCTGTCATGGTTCATTCAGTGAGCCTATGGCCCTGGAGGAAGGGAGGGGAGTACTGAAGGAGACGATTGGGAGAAAACTACTCAATGTGGGTCTAAAAGCAAATCTAGGGGGGGGGGGGGGGGGCAGAATGCATGTCTCTGATGGGTAAACTTGAAGCTGCAAATCCCATGACACAGAGACAGCAAAATTGTTAGTAGAGCATCATGGGAAATGTAGTCCACTACAGCTAGGGATGCCACCTTTTCTTCAGAAAAATACCGGCCTCGCTACTGTCTCCATAGACTTAACATTGGCCTGATGCCATTTTTTTACCGGCCTGCCGGTAAAATACCGGCCTGGTGGCAACCTTAACAACAGCAGGGGTGTCAAATGGCTAACTTACAGCTCAACTGCAGTTCTAAACAGCTAGCGTGTTAATGGTTAGCCATGACCACCCTTAGTGGTCCTTGCCTAGGCCTAATAACCTTGACTGTCAAGCATGCATATGTTGAACCCCTTCCATTCGACTGGCTCCTACGCTTGGAAGGCTGGCTCCTAGATGTTGTAATGTCCAGCTTTTATGTTACCAACAATTAAAATATACTGTATCAAGAAAGGAAGGACAGCATTAGTAATGCATGTGAACTTTAGAGTATTAATACAGTATTTAATCTCCTGTGGTTCTCAAAACTCCGGGAGAGATCTATTGCGCATCCAATTTAACCTCTTGTGACGTCAGAGAAGAGAGCGGAGATTTCTAGGAACCAAAAAGGCAATTACTTTCACCCTAATGAAGAATGGAAATTGTAATTACTACACAACATGCCTGTCTGGTAATGAACGAAGGGGAAAGAAAGAGGGGGGGGGGGGGGAATATAAGATGGCATGCAATTAGAGTAAGTAGATTCAATCCTTTTTACTGCTTCCAGCCTGTATGCTAAGAGGTTCACCTCCACTGGGAAGGGAAAACTGCTTGAGTAATGGCAAGAGAAGATAACAGACACTTAGAAGGTCAGGGCAGGACAACCGAAGTTCAGTTTAATTCAAACATTGCATCAAGTGTAGGCAATTATAATAAAAAATGCTTTAAAGAAGGAATACAAATAGAGCAGCACATTGAGCCCTCTCGGCTTGAATAGCACCATCAGGGGGCAGACATCTTGGGTCAGCTCGTTTCACTTGACCCAAAATTGTAAGCAAAATGGCCGCCTCCTGATAGAGCTATACAAGCTAAGAGGGCTCAATAAGTTGCTTTACGTATACAGAATGGGAGAGTTGTTTGCGGCCAATTCGTTGCGGGACTTTGAGCGCCTGAGAGTTTTCTCCGTTCGAAGGGGTTAGTTTTAGTATTAGTGGTTAGTTTTGGTATTAGTGGTTAGTTTTGGTATTAGTGGTTAGTTTTAGTATTAGTGGTTAGTTTTGGTATTAGTGGTTAGTTTTGGTATTAGTGGTTAGTTTTGGTATTAGTGGTTAGTTTTGGTATTAGTGGTTAGTTTTGGTATTAGTGGTTAGTTTTAGGGTTCAGGATTAGTATTAGTTTGACAGTTTGTGTTAGGGTTTGGGGTTACTTTTAGGGTTAGAGGGGCGTCAGTATTTGGCGCCGTCAGTATTTGGCGCCGACAGTATTTGGCGCCGACAGTATTTGGCGCCGACAGTTCAGGTCTGAAACAGAATAACTGCTGCAGTGAAATGACCGCAAAGAACTGTCCAAGACGCACGTCTAATCTTTCATTAATAAAAATGTCTATACTCGTAATGTAATCTTCCAATTAAACAAAAAAATTTTATTTTGCAGTCAGATGTCCTTTAAGCTAACACTTTGCCTTATTAACAGATGATCTATACTGAAAACTTGACTGAAACTGAACTGACAAGCGAACTGCAGAAACCATAGTAATGACAGTTGGAAAGATAAGCCACTGCAGTATTTTTCCAACTCGGTTATTGAGGCCTTGTTTCTGCAGTTCACTTGGCAGTTCAGTTTGAGCGAGTGGCTATGTTTTCCTTCGCACTATGAATTGTTGGAGCCGTCTCTTTAAATCTTTCACGGGCCAGTAGTTATGGTTGGGAATATCTTAAGCTCCCTTGCGCAATGGGCGTTGCCCTGTCAAAATACCAGCCTCCTATTCTTTTGCACAACTGGTGCACCATTCACAATGTAGTTATAATCTGTAGAGGTTTTAATTAAAGAAGCAAAATAGATATTTGTAAGGTTAAAAAGGTGTCCTAATTATGTATGCTGGAAAGTCGGAAAGTATGGGAATGAAAATGGGATAATGTATGTAATTAGGAAGGATGATCATGCTAGGTAGAACCTTATACAAGATGTATGCACTGTAGTAGAAGAAGAACAGGTTTTTTTTTTTAGTTTATTCCTTCTTTAATTGCCTCTTTAAAAATAAGTAGCAGGGATAAAAAATGTAAAAAAACACAACTGAGCTGTAGAATACGTGCAGCACATATATATTTTTGCCTATTTTTGTTTTCAGTTAACCACAAAATCACTGTTTAGTGAATTAATCCCAATGTGCTAAAGTTCCATCAATGATTTGCTAGTAACTAGGGGACACCCCTCTATTAAATTATTAAACAGAGTGTGTTTAAAACTCCAACCACCTTCATGGGTGGGGATAAAAAAAAAAAAAAAAGTTGGCCTACAAAATACCACTCTCTCTTTCAATTCTGGCTCTGCTCACAGAGGGGGGGATGTTCTAATTCCCTGACCTCATTTATCCTGCTAGAGTCGGCTACTATCTGTTCATGCAGAACAGCAAATCACAGTTTCCTTCCCTCGGCCTAACCCCTGAAGTCTTACACAGAGGATGCCTATCAGCATGTTCATTTGTATTCAAGAAAAATGGTTAAAAAAAAATAACAAATTATATATATATATATATATATATATATATAAAAAAATAATATGGGTTTCTTTCTTGACATGCACTGTCCCTCATCTCAATATTCATACCAGGAGGGTTAAGCATTATACACCGATCAGCCATAACATTATGACCACTGACAGGCAGCAAGCCGGCGGCGGCAGTGTGATGGTTTGGGTAATAGTGAAAAGTATGAATGGGTCTGCACTTGAGACTTGAAAAAAGCTCAGTGCTGGGCTGAAACTTTGTTATTTGTTGGTGGATTAAACTCCCTTAAACGGTGTGCTGAGTCTCCTATCTTTCCTTATGGTTTGGGTAATGTTATGCTGGGAAACCTTGGGTCCCGCCATTCATGTGGATGTTACTTTGACACGTACCACCTACCTAAGCATTGTTACAGACCATGTACACCCTTTCATGGAAACGGTATTCCCTGATGGCTTTGGCATCTTTCAGCAGGATAACGCGCCCTGCCACAAAGCAAAAATGGTTCAGGAATGGTTTGAGGAACACAACAATGAGTTCAAGGTGTTGACTTGGCCTCCAAATTCCCCAGATCTCAATCCAATCGAGCATCTGTGGGATGTGCTGGACAAACAAGTCCGATCCATGGAGGCCCCACCTCGCAACTTACAGGACTTAAAGGATCTGCTGCTAACGTCTTGGTGCCAGATACCCCAGCACACCTTCAGAGGTCTAGTGGAGTCCATGCCTCGACGGGTAAGGGCTGTTGTGGAATCAAAAGGGGACCTACACAATATTAGGCAGGTGGTCATAATGTTGTGGCTGACCGGTGTATGTGTCTGCTAGTTAGCTATATGGTGCTAAAAGGGATGCTACCCTCCAGCCATTTGCCTTTAGATCAAGCTGATTGTAACCAAAAGCAAGTGTGTGCTAGCCAGACATTTGCATCGGTAATTGCAGTTTTTATAAGTTTGCGGAGAGGCCTAGTCCTTTTGCATTACAAGGATAATACACCAGTGAGTTAACATACATTGTTCACAGCTTAAGGGGGCTGGACATTGAATAAACTGTTGTGCGCTTGCATTCTGACAGGTGTGTGTGGAATTAGCAACTTGTGGCAAAATCCTACAAAATTTTGATAACCGATTTTGGGATAAGGAATACTCAACCTGTAGTGCAAAACAAATTTGCTATGTTCTTCTATAGACAGGAGAGAGAGACAGAGATACACAGAGACAGACTAGGAGAGAGTGAGCGAGACAAACAAGCAGAGAGACAGAGAGAGCGAGACAGACAAGCAGAGAGACAGAGAGAGAGAGAGCGAGACAGACAAGCAGAGAGACAGAGAGAGAGAGAGAGCGCGAGACAGACAAGCAGAGAGACAGAGAGAGAGAGAGCGCGAGACAGACAAGCAGAGAGACAGAGAGAGAGCGAGACAGACAAGCAGAGAGACAGAGAGAGAGCGAGACAGACAAGCAGAGAGACAGCGCGCGCAAGACAGCGCGCGCAAGACAGCGCGCGCAAGACAGCGCGCGCAAGACAGCGCGCGCAAGACAGAAAGCGAGCGCGAGTGAGCATGAGCAAACTAATCTATGCTTTTAAAGTGTAATGATCTTTAATTACAGCTTTTAACACAGAGAGTTCAAAGTAATGCATTTTACACACCTTCCAGCACTTTACGAGTTAAAGGATTACTGCCCAATATGATGTAAGATTAGATTTCATTCCCACAGACCCCAGAGACCAGGAAATCAGAGGGGAAGAGGAGATGAGAGTAGCAGAAGGTGCTTTTGGTGGAGTCAGTGGGTGTGTAAAACACAAAGAGTTATGTGTAGTTGTGCAATACATTATCCCAGTAAGGATGGTAACATATTCCCTCAAGCAGAACCAGAGAGTAATAAATACTGAAAATGTAATAGAAATACAAAGTTCCTACATAGTCATGGTAGAAGGGGAGTATGAGAATATAAATATATACACATTACAAGAAAAGGCCAAAAAAAATTAACAAATTAAATTAAAAAAAATTTATACTATTAAATTTAACCGACCGATGCAAGAAGGAAACTAAAAATATATTTATAATTATATATACACACATTTAATTAAAAAAAAAAAAAAAAAAGTTTCACCTCCCACATCGCGTGCCAGATGACTCCCTTGTGATTTAGTGGGGGCAGCCCGCATGTCTTTGTAGGCAGCACAAGGAAGTGGGGGAGAATGTACCATCAACCATGGTAGCGCTCTGCTGTTACCCCCGTCAGTCTGCTGCCGCCCCTCTAGGGATGACTGCCCTATGCTTAGTGGGTCTAGGCAAAAATACAAACACTACACGCATGAGATACCTCTGCATGTTTTACTGCTTCCTATTTAAAATGCTGACCGATATTAGATTAAAAATAATTAAAAAAAGATTTATACGTGGGTTAGTAGAATTGCATGAAAATGAGAAAAACATGCTCTAAAACAGGTCTCTGAGGTCTCCGGATCATGACATCACCTGTGGCTAGATATGCAAATTAACTCATTTGTATCATTTGCATTTCAACCCGCAAGGTGATGTCATCAGTATGAGACACCCCAGACACATTTAAAAAGACATGTCTCTTATTGCATGCTTATTTGCTTGCAATTGTGTTAACACAGTGTATCATTTGTCATTTCCAACATTTACTATTTACACAATGTTTAAAGACAAAGAAGCCTGTTACCAATTACATGTTCTTATAACACAATGAATCAATTTACAAATTCTAAAGAAACATGCATAAAATCAGTTAAAAAAAAATAAAATACAACTGCTTCAAAAGGAAGTGTACAGCACAGGCCTGGACAAATCCCAAGAACTGTGGGATCTTGGCTCTTGAAATCCCTACTTCTGGCTTCTATCTTTTTTTGATTGTTTGACTCTATGTAAAGTACCATTTTGCTAGTTCCTCAAAATAAGTAGGCTGGCTCCTGCATTGGTCTTTTTGGCTCCTTAATTCTACAACTATTTATCAGCCCTTAGCACAGAATATTCCCATGAGAAATGTTAAAGTACTTTCAGCCAACTAGAATAAGTATAATAAACATTTAATAAAAAGATGATATAGTATATAAAGAAAACAGGAGGTTTAGAAAAGTATCTGCAAATTAAGATTGGGTTCCAGCTCACAATACAAGACAGCACAGCACAGAAAAAACAAGCAATATAGAAATAATCCTGGGATTTACACAAAAAGCACATTAAGCTATTCCCCAAACATTAGAACAGTGGAACCCCCCCACCAGCCCTTCAGCTGCTGATGAACTACGTTTCCCATAATGCTCTTTTAGCAAAGAGGCTAAAAGAGGAGTATGGGAAATATAGTCCTGCAACATCTGAAGGGCCACAAGTTGGAGAGGGTCGTCAAGAGTCTACTAATATGTGTGGGGGTTTTTGTGTTGCAGGAACCAATGACAATAATTTCATTCCAATACATGGAATTGTCTGTCTCTCTAGTGATGTCATCAGACAATGTATTGCACTGTTAAGAGATCCTACTGTGTACAAGAGCAAGTTTATTCAATTCCACACAATGCATTATATCCCAGCAGCACAGGAAGTGACTAAAAAAAACAAAACTTTATATGCTCAGTGTCTATATAATCAGCGCTGCCTCACCTGCAGTAAACATGCAGAGTAATCACTGGGGGAGGGCTTTAGTCAAATATAAAAAATGTGATTTATACAGAATGCCTGCATCAAATCACACTGGAAAAAGTCTGTGCATTATACAATCAGTGATCTTCATCTTGCACCAAAGTGAGTTTGGGAACTAAACTGTCTTTCTAAGGCCAAAGTAGCTGAGTTGGAAACAATTCTCTTCTCTTTTGCTGCATTGGAGAATTTTTCAAACATTGGCCTAAAGGTTGAAAATCCCAGTTAATTTCCCAGAAGTTCTCTCTATATCGAGAAGACCCTTAAGTCTACCAGACATACACAGTTTAAACGCAAAGCTGCCTGTGCAAGGTAGGTAGTTTCAATGCCAGGACAGACATCGATGGGATTTGATGGGACAACAAAACAAAATAACAACACAGGACTGACCCGGGAAACTCAGGACTGTTGCCAACTATGATCTTCTGCAAATGAATTACATGCAATAGGAAATGTGTAATTTGCATACCAAGTCACAGATGACATCATCAAAAGGAGTCAAAAAAAATCTTACATAAAATATTTATCCTTGATAAAGAATTAGAAAAATCCTTCTATACTATTTACTTCAACACAGTAAAGGAAGAGAGTGTATTTAAAAGAAGAAAAACTACCACAACTAGAGGACATAGTCTTAAATTAGAGGGGCAACGATTTAAAAGTAATATCAGGAAGTATTACTTTACTGAGAGGGTAGTGGATGTATGGAATAGTCTGCCAGCAGAAGTGGTAGAGATAAACACAGTCAAGGATTTTAAGCATGCGTGGGAGAGGCACAAGGCTATCCTAGCTATAAGACCGGGAACGGGGGACTAATAAAAGTACTCAAAAAAAAAATTGGGCAGACTAGATGGACCGAATGGTTCTTATCTTCCGACACATTCTATGTTACTATATTAAGGCAATTTTGGAGGGGGGAAGGGGGGGGGGGGCAAATAGGGTGAAGAATAAAGACGAATTAATTCCAGAACAAGTTCCTGCAAAAAAAATACTAATAATAATAGACTGTTTGGGATTCTCAAGCAACATAATAATAGTCTTTCCTTTCTCACGCCAAACCCCCATCCTAATGACATCAGACACCAAGCAGAAGGGAAAACCCACAGAATAATCACATACCATAGACAGACTGAAAAAAATGCCAAAAATTCTGCAAGACATTCAGACAAGCCCTTGGCCTGAGGATATCAATAGATTTCCCCACTATCCAAGACACACACAATGAATGTTATGTGTGAAACACTGAGATCCAGAGAGATACCCTGGGGAAGCCTGAAAAAAAGACATCTGATGACTGGATACCATAGTTGCCAACATCGGCCATGTTTCCAGGGACACATATTTGTTCCACATGCTGCAGAAAGAGCATGCAAAGTGCAGCCTGGCAGTGTGTAGGATGTATATACGCACAGACACAATCCAATGGATTAATCATGGTACGTCCTATGAGATATGAGGGGGAAAAAATAGAAGAATTAAATAAAATAGAGAGTATATTTTTATTTAAAACGTGATATCGGAGAGAACTGCGTACCATAACCAGAATCTAATGCAGGATTCTTGGGCCTTCTAAATTTGGCTGCAAAAAAAAGTGTTTTAAAAGAACTTTTGATTTTGTTTTTGTGTACAAATCAGCACTAGGGATCAAAAGATCACTGGTGTGGTCTTTGACCTAGATGAAGTGAAGCTCGGAGAGGTTCTGCTACCTACTGGCGGAGGTGACATCACGGTGGTGTGACATCCAATAGGAAAATTCCTATAAGAATTAATCCCGATCCAGGAGAAATGGAACCTTGCATTGTCCCAAGAGCCCTGTCAGCGAATGAAACTACCTACAAACAAGCGGTTTATTTTTAATTACTGGTTAGTTCTTTTTCCCTAAGGACTGGAGAAGCAAGAGTGCTGTTAAAAGTCCCAATCCCTGCAAGTAGGGAATAGGAAGAGGAAGCTGAACAGGCAGAGTTAGTAGGCCCCCAGGGAAAGACATAAACTTAATTGTGGCATATCATTTATTTCATTTTAATAAAAATAGGAGTTTGGAAATGGTTCTCCAGTGCCATGGTTCTCCAATGAAAGAAAAAAATTGGGAAGCTACCCCCCCCCCCCCAAAGACCCCAGTGCCGGAGGGTTCCATCACACCCCCTATGAGGCTCAGCCAGTAACTTCCAGTCAAATGCTTTAGGGATTGTGAGCGGCATGGGACTCCATTTTGGAGCAGAGTTCTAAAAGTGGTGTAAAAAAAAAAAGGAACTTTCCATTGGTTACCATGGCGATTGCTTTACATTTAGAACTTTGAAATAATCAAATTCTTTATCAAAATAAAAAACATGACTGGGTCGGGAGAAGACCTGACTGTAAGGGAATCTTTTGGTCCATCAGTAAAAAGGTTTATCATGGACTATAGACACTGACTCAGCCAAGTCATTAAAGCAGGTCAATCCAATACCCACAACTGGTCTACGCTCTTTCCAAGTATAGATTTGGCAGACAGCGAAATCTTTACATTATACTGACTCAACAGGAACACCAGAACGCAATAAATAATGTACAATAAAAACAAATATGTAACTCTGGGGAGCTGTGGAATGGGGTCTCATTTCCCCACAGCAGACAGCAGTTCCTCGGAGGGGAACAAATCCCATTTCCCAAGGTAACTGTAACTCTGACAAGCGGGTCGTATCTGGGAGGTAACATGCCAGCCGTCCCCGTCTCTGTGTGACTTGTTTTGTCGATTTAAAATCTTCGCCTTTCTTTATTTCCATTTTGTGAGACAGGGAGTCCGGTCCAGACAACCTAACAGCGACCAGAAATAACAGCTCAACGGTGAAGGAATTGTGGCGGATTTAACTAGTTATGCATTTAACTAGAAGCCAACTAGATACGGCCTTTAAAACTTCCCTTGCCGGCATCAGACTTTTTCTGCCAGATAATACAGAGATTTATGGGCGCATACGAACGACATAAGCATGGTAGCTACCTAGGCTACCCCAAATAATCCGTGCAATGGTCCATTGCAATTACGCATGCAGACTACTTATTACTTAACCTCTGGTCAACTAGAACCTGTGGCCCTCCAGATGTTGCAGCACTACATTTCCCATACTCCTATGCCAGCCTCTTGGCTGGAAGAGCATTATGGGAAATGGAGTTGATCAGAAGCTGGAGGGCCACAAGGCCCTAATCCATAGGCCGCTGACCTTCTGAACCGAGTGCTCTCAATGTCACCTTGAGTGCAGGTCTGTGATTTCTCTTCATCTTGCATCTGCTGCAAGGAAGAAGGTACCCAAGAGTCTAAACAACATGTCTGCCCCCTGATAGAGAGCTTTACGGCCCAAATCAGGTACTTTACTTATATTCTTTCATTAAATAATTAAGTGCGCACTCGGAGCAAATTTTCACTTGGGGGCTAAAACCCGTGCAACGTCTTTGACGCTAAACACGCCTCCAGCAGAGGAAGGAGAGGGGTGTAGCTTCCTTTCCTGTGATTGGCTGTGAGACGAGCGACTGATGCAAGCACACAGCCAATCACTGGAGAGGAGGTGCAACCAATGACTAAGAGACACAGCTGCCGAAGAGCAATGTATCGTAAGATGGAAGCTCCCTAGTCTTTGCTTTTTCACAATCTCGAGAGGGTTTTTTTTTTTTTTTATCCCCAACGCTTGACAAATCCAATGGAGCCAGGGCTCCTAAAAACTCCACCTGCTGGCTCCTAACTTTTTTGATTGTTTTACATAGAACCCTATGATTTGTTTGGCTTCTAGGATCTACAAACATTTGTCAAGCCCATGTTTACTCTCTCTCTTTATGTAGAAGTACATTTTTTGGGGTCTACAGAAATATGGTGTTAAAAGAGGGGGCTGGGGGGCAGACAAAACGAACCAGCAGTTGGTCTAATTTGCATGACTTAGCCCAATGAGTGCCCTCTGGCACTGTGGTAGTTTTAAAGTAAGAGAAGGAGACACAGATAACGAAGTCTGAAAGGGAGCGGTTCCCAGATGAAGATCAGGAAACCCAGGCTAGAAGAAAACGAAAATAATGGCCTACAAAACAGTAGTTCTAGAGCCATAAATCTTGAAAGAGCCTTAACTTGACATCTCGATTAGCTTTATCTCTGGAAAATGTGACACTTCCAAAACATTTAAAAAGAATAAAAAAATAAATAAAAAAAGCACAAAAACAAATGGTTTAATGAAAAATAGCTTTCCATTCCCACCAACTTCAAAGACCCAGTAATGTAGCCTGGAGCCAGAGGGGGTAATAAAAAGGGTGGGGATTTATCGATGTCTCCGGGATGCCGATAACATCAGCAGCCCTCACAATTTGTATCTTACTCTACATCAGGGGGTGGGGGAAGAAAATTGCGGCCCTCCAGATGTTGCAGGACTACACTTCCCCATACTCCTCTGCCAGCCTCTTAGCTGAAACAGCATTATGGGAGATGTAGTCCATCAGCATCTGGAGGGCCGCACATTCCCTGCCCCTGCTCTACATACTGGAAACAGTAGGTACCAAGACAAGTTTAATTAATTTAAAAAAAAAAGTAAATGCTGAAGATCTTCTACAAAAAGGGGTTTGCTTTTCATGTGTGTCCGTGTATGTATCTGTATGTGTTATACAAAAGGAAGGGTGGGGGAAGATGCATGGGGGGCCCCAGGGTACTTTTCGCACCGGGACCCACTGGTTTCTAGTTACGCCTCTGGTGCCTGTGCCTCTTGGGGCTTTGATGAGGCCCCCACAGCAAACCGCGGCGTCAGACAGAGAGCCTCGAGATCACGCGGCCTCTTGCGCAATTCTCAGCCCACCCTCTAGGTGGAGCATGACGAGGTAATGCCGGCCCTATGGCCAGTCCAGGCCTGCCTACATCCCACATGCTTCTACGATGGCCACCGTTTACTGGACAGGAGAATCCCATCACGTGCTTATCCACTAATCTCACACGGATTCAAGTGTAATTCCCTTTGGCAATAACGTCAGATTACCACCCATTGTACAGATCTGCTGACATACAGGCTTTCCTAGATTTACACCTAGTGACTTGACATGCCACGTAAATACCACAGAGGCCACATAATGATATTGTGTAGTTTTGTGGCAGTCTTTATCTATAAAACCACACAATTTGGATGCACAGCAGGTGAAAAAAAAAAAAAAAAGACATATATCAAGCGAAACCTGGTGCTAAAGTCCTAAAATAGTAGTTATTACCATGGAAATCAATGGAACGTTGTGACAGTTTGCTCCAAATGTAGCACTTTTTTTTTTTAAATAGCATCATTTTTGCCTTGATAAATCTGGCCCTAACTCTCCAGAGAGTACCAACCTCGGTGTACACTGCGCAATCTAATCAAGGAGCAAGAAACGTAAACTTAGTTTGGGATATGTTACCAGTAACATTATTTCAGGAATACTTGTAAAAAAAAAACCATAGCCTTTCACTAGAGGTTTTTGAACACACCACTTTTTTGCAAACATAGTGATTTTATGGTTTGTAAACAAACAGATACATGCTTTGGCAGAGGCTGGATGCCCACACAATTCCTGACCTCATCGTCCTGTCTACATCATCACCGCGGTAATTATCTGTATAGGTCAGGTAAAATAAATTTTAAAAAAATCATCATACCCACAAAAGTGCCATTAATCAGTCCGGGAACAAGAGATTATTTATTTACAAAGACTAAAAGGGTGGACTTTTAACAACGCTTTGAAGATAGGTCAACTCTGTTTTTGTTTTGGCATGTTTAAACATTTCTTTTCGCAACAAACCAGATATCTCTACAAACAACTATCATCAATTTTGGGGATGCAGATCTAACCATGGGGCTATCACACAGTAGATAGTAGAGTTTATAGGTATTAGCAGTAGAAAGAGGGAAGTGCTCATGCAATTGTACAGAGCACTGGTGAGACCTCACTTGGAGTATTGTAAGGAGTACTGGAGACCGTATCTCCAGAAGGATATTGATACTTTGGAGAGAGTTCAGGGAAGGGCTACTAAACTGGTTCATGGGTTGAAGGATAAAACTTACCAGGAAAAGGTTAAAGCATCTTAACATGTATAGCTTGGAGGAAAGACGTAACAGGGGGGATATGATAGAAACATTTAAATACATAAGGGAATCAACACAGTAAAGGAAGAGAGTATATTTAAAAGAAGAAAAACTACCACAACTAGAGGACATAGTCTTAAATTAGAGGGGCAACGATTTAAAAGTAATCTCAGGAAGTATTACTTTACTGAGAGGGTAGTGGATGCATGGAATAGCCTTCCAGCGGAAGTGGTAGAGGTTAATACAGTGAAGGAGTTTAAGCATGCATGGGATAGGCACAAGGCTACCCTAGATATAAGATAGGGAACTGGGGACTAATGAAAGTATTTATAAAATTGGGCAGACTAGAATGACCGAATGGTTCTTATCTGCCGACACATTCTATGTTTCTAGACTACTTGAGGGTAACAACGACCCTTGCATCAGATGGACCTCAAACGCATTGGGTGGGTTTGTGTCCTGAGGTCTTCATTTACACCCTTTTATGCTTTGACCTCCTTTGCCTCACATAGTTTTTTTTAGTGCCAAAGGAGTATTTGCACAGAACTCACCCCTAAAGCAATGGAAGGTGTTTAAAGCTATCCTGAGGGGAAATAGAAGGAAAACGGTTTGTGATAAAAGGATTTCTTTTAACGTGCACATCATTATTTCTGTAAATTGAGGTGAATTTAAGCTAATTCCTTCACAGTGAACTATAGCAACTAGGGGCTTGAAGGACCAAAATGAAAGTCTACTAGAAGGACAAATCTTTAAAAAAAAAAAAAAATCATTATTAATCCGCTGTATTCTTGGACGTCAAAGTTATCAGTGGAAATAAAAGGTTACTTGTATGACAGACAATGTAATATGTACAAAACATACACCAGAATAAGTGTAAATGGGGAGGGGGGGGTTAAGGTTCTACAAGGATTCTGGGATATATGTTCAGAATGTCGGCCATTTTTAGTAGAATCCACAGATATTGCAACAAAACAGATGCATTAAAGCAAAGTGAAATATTGCTTTAAATACAGAAAAGCAAAGAAAATCCAATAAAAATAAAAAAAAATCCATCATCACAACAGAAATCCTTGAAATGCAGTTGTGTAGCATATGTTTTCCATAGATATGCACAGTTAATGGCACACTAGGGAAATGTGTGTATGTGCCTACTGGGTGATTACGTAAGTGTATAATGGAGTTATAGGATTTAAAGGGCCCCCTTTATACAAACCAGGGAGATTTTAGAAGTGTCAGCCCTTGGGGCAAAACCTTGACAAGATCTAATCCGTCCACGGTCTTGGTACTGTTGTACCACGCTGCTGCATGTGTTGGTCAACTTGCAGAGATAACCGTTCAGGAATGGGTGACCAAGGGGGTCCAGATGGGAATAATTTCAGGCTTGCTGCTATTTGTAAGTAGGGTGTGGGATTCTGGGATTGTTCTCAACCACAGTGTGAATCCCAAAATATCTGAGGAACATGTCAGACCTCACACTCACCCCCTGCATGGAGAAGAGTTTATAGCTACATGTTCTGCATCAATCTAACCATATGTGAAATGTCCTTCCATTGTATCCAAACTGAAGTGTCTCCCCATTTCTTACAGGCACACATGGGGGGGGTTCTGGATATGGAGGATTTGGCTAAGGAATGCTTAGATAACCAGTCAGATAAACAAATGGTCAGGCTTACTAACAAACACACAGTGTTTACATAATAAAACCAATACAATGTATTGACAAACCATAGATAACAACCAAAGATGCTGGAGAGAAAAAATAACCATTTGAATTTCACCCAAGGTGCAGAAGACCTGTGAGAGATCTCCAATGTCATCCTAAATTCTGCAGGGAACTTGGATCTACCAAATCCCAGCACCCAGGGCATTCATTAACCCTATAGGTGCCAGAGGGGGATATGCAAAGCATTGAAACCACTCTCCTGCACACACACACACACACACACACACACACATACATAAATCCATATATGTAATGGCTACTGTTTGCCTATGTTATCTGTTATGGTCTACAGCTCCCACAACGCACAGCCATCAATTTGTTTGCTGGCTGAGCATTAAGCAATCTGTAGCAACAGCCAGAGTGCCATAAGGTTTGAGTGCTTTATGGCAGGCTGGCTGATGTTACAGATTGCTTGTTGCTCAGCCAGCCAAAATTGCTGGCTGTGCGTTGTGGGAGTTGTGGACCATAACAGATAACAGTAGCCATTACTGCATTACAGGGTAGACTCCCTGCCCCCCAATTTCATGTTTTCCCCCAAACCAAGTGCCTCACCTGCTGGTAGTCTGTGTCCTCGGGTCTGAAGTCCCCATTCAGGGTCTCCCACTGAAGGTTGAGGTGGGGGAGTCGGTGCAGTAGGTTGACCCACCACGGTGGGGTGTAGCTGATGGCAGAGGCCATGGCTTGGGTCACCCTCCTGGGCAAGTACCAATCCAAGCTCACACCCGCGGCCTGCCTGGCATGGGGTAACTCGCAGAAGGGAGGGGGGTCTCACACGCGCCCCCTTAGCTCCATTCCCCAGCTCATTAACCAGATCTGTGCCGGCTGCTTTCCTCTGCCCCCCGGCTCATCCTCATCCAGAGCTGCTGGCAATACCCGTGAGCCCCTGTCTGGAGCCAGCCACTGCAGCCAAAATCCGGCTCTTTGTTCGCCTGAGTCTCACTCGGCTCCAATCTCTCCTCCCCTGTCTGATCCAAACCTCCCCTCGCTCTATCCCCTCCTACCCCTGTCTGATCCAAACCTCCCCTCGCTCTATCCCCTCCTACCCCTGTCTGATCCAAACCTCCCCTCGCTCTATCCCCTCCTACCCCTGTCTGATCCAAACCTCCCCTCGCTCTATCCCCTCCTACCCCTGTCTGATCTAAACCTCCCCTCGCTCTATCCCCTCCTACCCCTGTCTGATCCAAACCTCCCCTCGCTCTATCCCCTCCTACCCCTGTCTGATCCAAACCTCCCCTCGCTCTATCCCCTCCTACCCCTGTCTGATCCAAACCTCCCCTCGCTCTATCCCCTCCTACCCCTGTCTGATCTAAACCTCCCCTCGCTCTATCCCCTCCTACCCCTGTCTGATCTAAACCTCCCCTCGCTCTATCCCCTCCTACCCCTGTCTGATCCAAACCTCCCCTCGCTCTATCCCCTCCTACCCCTGTCTGATCCAAACCTCCCCTCGCTCTATCCCCTCCTACCCCTGTCTGATCCAAACCTCCCCTCGCTCTATCCCCTCCTACCCCTGTCTGATCTAAACCTCCCCTCGCTCTATCCCCTCCTACCCCTGTCTGATCTAAACCTCCCCTCGCTCTATCCCCTCCTACCCCTGTCTGATCCAAACCTCCCCTCGCTCTATCCCCTCCTACCCCTGTCTGATCCAAACCTCCCCTCGCTCTATCCCCTCCTACCCCTGTCTGATCCAAACCTCCCCTCGCTCTATCCCCTCCTACCCCTGTCTGATCCAAACCTCGCTCTATCCCCTCCTACCCCTGTCTGATCCAAACCTCCCCTCGCTCTATCCCCTCCTACCCCTGTCTGATCCAAACCTCCCCTCGCTCTTTCCCCTCCTACCCCTGTCTGAACCAAACCTCCCCTCGCTCTATCCCCTCCTACCCCTGTCTGATCCAAACCTCCCCTCGCTCTATCCCCTCCTACCCCTGTCTGATCCAAACCTCCCCTCGCTCTATCCCCTCCTACCCCTGTCTGATCCAAACCTCCCCTCGCTCTATCCCCTCCTACCCCTGTCTGATCCAAACCTCGCTCTATCCCCTCCTACCCCTGTCTGAACCAAACCTCCCCTCGCTCTATCCCCTCCTACCCCTGTCTGATCCAAACCTCCCCTCGCTCTATCCCCTCCTACCCCTGTCTGATCCAAACCTCCCCCTCGCTCTATCCCCTCCTACCCCTGTCTGATCCAAACCTCGCTCTATCCCCTCCTACCCCTGTCTGATCCAAACCTCGCTCTATCCCCTCCTACCCCTGTCTGATCCAAACCTCGATCTATCCCCCCCTACCCCTGTCTGGTACAAACCTCCCCTCGCTCTATCCCCTCCTACCCTTGTCTGATCCAAACCTCCCCTCACTCTATCCATCCCCTCCTACCCCTGTCTGGTACAAACCTCCCCTCGCTCTATCCCCTCCTACCCCTGTCTGATCCAAACCTCCCCTCGCTCTATCCATCCCGTCCTACCCCTGTCTGGTACAAACCTCCCCTTGCTCTATCTACTCCTACCCCTGTCTGGTACAAACATCCCCTTGCTCCATCCCTTCCTACCCCTGTCTGGTACACACCTCCCCTCGCTCTATCCCCTCCTATCCCTGTCTGATCCAAACCTCCCCTCACTCTATCCCCTCCTACCCCTGTCTGATGCAAACCTTGCTCTATCCCCTCCTACCCCTGTCTGATACAAACCTCCCCTTGCTCTATCCCCTCCTAACCGTGTCTGATACATACCTCCCCTTGCTCTATTCCATCCTACCCCTGTCTGATACAGACCTCCCCTCCTTCCCTTGTCTGACACAAAACTCCCCTCGGACTACCCCCTCCTGCCCCTGTCTGATACAAACCTCCCCTAGCTCTATCCCCTCCTACCCGTCTGATAGAAACATCCCCTCCTACACCTGTCTGATAGAAACCTCCCCTCGCTCTATCCCCTCTTACCCCTGTCTGATACAAACCTCCCCTCACTCTATCCCCTCTTACCCATGTCTGATACAAACCTCCCCTCACTCTATCCCCATTACCTATCTGATGCAACCCTCCCCTCTTTTTGTATCCCCTCCTACCCGTCTAATACTAATATCCTCTCTCTATACCCTCCTACACCTGTCTGATAACTACCTCCCCTCTGCCTCTCTCTATCCCCTCCTACACCTGTCTGATAACTACCTCCCCTCTGCCTCTCTCTATCCCCTCCAACCCACATCATGCAACCTATTATTTCTATCCCTGCCTTCCCATGTATGATACAGACATCCCTCTCTATCCCCTCTTACCCTTGTCTCATGCAACCTCTGCTTCCTTTCCCCTCATACCACTATCTCATGCAACCACTACTCCCTTTCCCCTCACCTCAGTCTCATGCAACCTCCTCTCTATCTCTTACTACCCATATCTTATACCAGTCCCCAGTATCATTCAAACTACCCATCTCTGTATCCCCTCCTACTCATGTCCGATATAAAATGTTATATATCCCGTACCATGATCTGAAGCTTTGGTCCTTTCCCTCACCTCTCCTCAACCACCCCCTCTCTACCACCTTATCATCTCTCGCCCCCTCCTCTCCATTCTGATCAAAGACTCCCCACTGTCTATCCCCCTTTAGATCATATCTGACACAAGTCTCCCTTCTCTTTCCCCCCACTCTAATATTTCTAGCCCCTTTACACTCAATTGCCTGTTAAATCCATCTTGACCAAAGTGCCCCATTTCCCCCTTTCTGCCCTGTCTGTTATAAACCTGCCTTCTTAACCCCCCTTTCCATGGTCTGATCCAAACATTCCATCTCTATTATGGTTTTTTTCGTTACCCTTTCTACCCTCTCATAGTTATCTTAGCATCTTCCTGATTCCAAACTCTGCAAAATGAGGGAAGATCTGACCGAAGATTCTAAACAACATGTACACCCCCTGATAAGAGCTATAGAGAAACGACGTCACAATGAGGTACTTACACTGATCAGCCATAACATTATGACCTCCTGTATAATATTGTGTAGAACCCTTTTTGATGCCAAAACAGCCCTGACGGTCGACTAGACGGTCGACGGTCTCCACTAGACCTCTGAAGGTGTGCTGTGGTATCTGGCACCAAGACGTTAGCAGCTAATCCTTTGAGTCCTGTAAGTTGCGAGGTGGGGTCTCCATTGGGGGATGGGACTGTTCTTCACCGCGACCTCTTCCGCGATGGCCAGGTCATAGCAGCGTACAAGTTGAGTATTATTAGTATTAGGGCTTAGTGTTAGAATTAGGGCTTAAGGGTTAGTATTAAGGATTTGGGGGTTAGTGTTAGTATTTGGGTTTGGGCAGGGTCAGTATTAGGTTTCAGGGAGGGTTAGTATTAGGGTTTAGTGTTAGTATTAGGGGTTAGTATTAGTATTAGGGGTTAGTATTAGGGTTCGGGGAGGGGAAACTTTTAGGGGGGGGTGTTTAATTTATATGGGGGGGGGGGGTCATTTATTAGAGGGAGTTACTCTGATCAAACTGTGAAATGGCCATGACGAACTGTCCTAGACCCCCTCCATGGATCAGACTTGTTTGTCCAGCACATCCCACAGATGCTCAATTGGATTTAGATCTGGGGATTTTGGAGGCCAAGTCAACACCTTGAATTTGTTGTGTTCCTCAAACCATTCCTGAACCGTTTTTGCTTTGTGGCACGGCGCATTATCCTGCTGAAAGAGGCCAATGCCATCAGGGAATACTGTTTCCATGAAAGGGTGAACACGGTCTGTAACAATGCTTAGGTAGATGGTACGTGTCAAAGTAACATCCACATGAATGGCAGGACCCAAGGTTTCCCAGCAGAACATTATCCAAACCATCACACTGCCTCCGCCCAGCCTGCCACCTGTCAGTGGTCATAATGTTATGGCTGATAGGTGTATTTGTATTATTTTATTAAAACATTTCTCTATAATGCCTACACCTGCTTCAGTCTTTCAATTAAACATAACTTCATTGTTTGCCAACAGCTGTCCTATAAAGATGTCCCATAAGATGTAACTAGGTAACATGGTAAGTTAAAACAACACACACATATAAATCATATAACACAGTTTGTTTTTTTAATTTGAATGCTTAATTGGAAAAATTAATTTAGGTGTTTATCTCCTGGCTCCAGTTTGTGAACATTTCCCATGATGCAATATTCTCCAAAATGTTGCAGCAAGTCTCGCATTAAAACTGTGGCCAAAGCCTGCATGATGATGTCATAAGATACACCCCTGCTCTCTTACTGGCTTCTGCGTATCATAGTGGGCAGGACTAGGTGGCTGTGTACAACTTTGTTTTAATTGTCTTCCAACACAAAGAGAGGAGATTAATCTGAACAACAGGACCATAACTCCGCCCCCTTGTGATGTAATATTTACATTACCCTCCCATTCAATGCAAGTCTATGGTCAGAATTCAGACTTATAGACTGCATTCTGTGTCCCCAGCCCCAAAGTGAGATACTAGTGCTTTAAAGTCACTAGGGGGGGGGGGCACCCAAAACCACTGTATTTCACAAAATGGCAGCGCCCAGTCACACTTGTTTAGTTACATATTTTATTAAATACAGTCACATAATAAAAGTCAAGACAGATCTGAAATCAACAATGCAAAATAAAAAAATCCTTTTAATTTTTTTTCATGGGAGTGTCCCTTTAATTGTACTAATCCATCATCTCCTATGTGATGTCTTCTATCAAGCAAAAATTTATCTGTTCTAGCCACCTCGTTGGTTATGGTGCAAGCCTTGCGGTTTAAATAGCAGCATTGTTTTCCCACAATTAAAGTTTCCTTAAGAATAAACTCAGACTGGAAATGGAACAAACATCGGTTCCTCATTAGCATTACTTGTCTGCAGTAACAAAGGCCGAAAAACGTAATGGGGGGTAGGGGCGGACGACAACGACGATATATTTATAGACCGCGGCAATCACATCTATCGGACTGAAACTACAAGCCAGAGACGTACGCCCACCGAACAAATTTACACTCCTATTTTTGAGTTGAGGTGCAGGAACCCAAAATTACATGAATCCCCAAACTGAGACAAAAGTTTTCCACCAGTTTACAAACCCCTAGGGCGTCTTCTAAGACTCGTCTACTGGGAAATCTGGCCATCCGCATGGAGATAGATACATTCAGAATTCTTGGGTTCTTCAAATTTTTTTGAAGACTGTAAGCCCTCTGCCTCCTGTGTCGGTCTGTCTCTTTTAGTCTAATGTAGACAAACGTAGTCCCTTGATGAGCATCATGAGCAATGTAGGCCCCACCATCTAAGTGGCAAAATGCTGGAGGAGGCTGTAGCACAAAAACTAGAAAGATGCGCTCGTTGGTAGGGACAGGGGCCATCTTGATAGGCAGCACTGGCAAGCCACAAAACCCACATTCCAGAATTAATCCGCGGAATGTTGGGAGGTATGTTTATTGGTGCTTTACAATTTTTTTTTTACAAAAAAACATGGCATGTTTTTTTAGGGTTTTTATATAATTAATATTATTTTATATAATAATCTATACTTTAAATGTACCTAATAACAGTGTCTTAATCCTGCCTTATGTTTCATGGATAAACAAATCAACATTTGAGTCAACTGAACTGATAAATAAATAGCATTATCATTTTTTTCTCCCATTTTGGCTGTAGTGAAAGGGTTACGATATCATTTCCTGTCGCACACTGCATAAGTAAATAAAAGATTTAATGAACCAAAGGGCATTTTCCATTTCCTGTGAGCTAGACAGCCATTTGCTAAACCACAGACAGCATGCACCACGGTCTGTATCTATTTCCCAGGTTCAATAGAAAATAGGTCACTAGAGCATACAGAGAACGCCAATTTATTATTAGACAGGGCGCCAATTTATTATTAGACAGGGCTCCAATAACAGTGTCAATGCTTAAATAAAAAAAACTTGTTGACAATAGACTGTGCAGCTGTATGCAATATCAGGCTTGGGTTTGTTTGCCTGTTTCTGGATCAACAAATATGGGGGTGTGAAAATGTTGGAGTTGATGGACTACCAGGAGAGGGCTGGCTAAGTGGGCAGGAGAGGAACTGCGCACCCCTTTATCTCTCTCAATGGGCTAGGGCTGTTCTACTTTTCACTGTCAAATCACCCAGTCAATAATAGTTTTGTTTTTTTCTATTCAGTTGTCTTTTGTTATTTCTTGTATCCCCTGCATCTGCCAAATTTTTGTCACAATAAAAGGTATTTTTTTTTTTTTACACTACAGTCTGTGGAATGCATCATGCTTGTTAGTTTATCAATCCCTGTACCCTGTCATCATATGTGTGTCTATCTCGGATGACAATCAAGTGGGCTGATGAGGTTGAACCAAGGCAACTAAACTGTCCGTCTGTCCCTGAGCCAACAGTAGCCACCCTCCCCTGTGGACTACATACCATTTTTTCAACCGAATTAACCAGGTAGCTGTGTAACATTATACTATTCCCGCCTACAATCCGTTCTCACTTGCCTATTTATGGATCCAATTCGGCAGGGTATTAGATCTGCCCCTGGAGATCCTATATTTAAAAATTTATTTTAATTAACGCTTGGCTACTTGCATTCTAAGCGTGTTGTAACATGGTCCAAACCTCCGTATACACGCACTTACATTTTTTTTTTTTAAAAGTCAGCGCTATGTATACCTTTCATAATCATCTGCGTATTATTATTATTATTTCCCAGAAATTGCTGAGAGTCAGAATGATGTACTCAAGAAGATTCACGCCTCTCCGTTCTGTGAAGTGAGAATGGGAGACTGGATGTTTTTATGGCAGACGCATTCCGCTTCTTATCAAGTGGTGTGGTAGAAATAAAATCATCAGCACCGGCATGCTTAGCATATGTGCATGCATACATTATTAAACAGTTTCCAGGAAAGCCTACTCTAAATCGCATTGGGGTAATGCAGAAAGAATAATAATTCTGTATTAAAAAGTAGCCATCGATTAAAAGAGATGACATAGCCGTTGCATCCACGATAGTTTTACAGAAGTATTTAAAAAGGGATTCAAATGTAAAAAGAATAAACTTGCCATATAAAAATGGCCCCTACTAGTTACCTTTTGTTCAATAACTTTGAGCCTGTTCTGCGCTCCTTTGATGAGAACTTTGGTAAAGGTCTTTTTTTTTTATTTTTTATTATGACGCAGTGTTAGGGTATCTCATAGAGCCAAAAGGGAATATATGGTTCTTCATTCCCTGCCAGTGCTGTGTAAAATGTAGTTTGATGCATCTGGTAGTGTTTCATCTGTACTTTGTACAGATTTAGTTTTTTTTTTTTTTTTTTGCATTAGGAACCTCTTAAATGATGAAGCCCAACCAGTTGTAATTCCCTAAAAACTGGAAAAAGTATTGGTTCTAAAACCCTGCCATGTAGAGAAAAAAAAATCAAATTGTATCCAGAAAATCTTTGTATAAGTTAATTTCCCAAGAATTAATGTATCCTTTTAATGTTGCGACGAAATCTACAAAACTTACAAAAGTAAATCAGTAAGAAACATGAAATTCAAACTATTTTTTAATATAAGCCCATATGATTAAATACGCAGTAACGGAAGAATTATTGCTTCTAGAGGACTTGACAGATTGATTTTGTATTAAAAGAACACACAAGTGTAATGTAGTGTGCACCCATCTTGTCCCATCTCCAACTGCTGGCTAATAATGCTCCTATTGAAGTCCAAAAATCTGGTCTGTCTATTAGATTATGCGCCTTTTTTTTAAGTGCTTGGTAGCTAAATCAAGTAACTTGTGTCTGTTTTCTCTCTGCTAAAAACTAGAGCTTGATCTCACTTAATGACTCTGATCCCGCGATGCTTTTATATCAAAGTCACTGCTCAAAAGGAAACTCATTCAAGCAGTAGATCTATAAATAAATATTGTGATTTCCACTGAAAATGATGTCAAGTGAGATAAAACATATTATGACAATGTCCCTTCAAGCACACACAGTCATGAATTGCTATGTGAAGGAGCTGAATTAGTTGATTGGTGCTGTTACAGGCTGGAATCCTTGTATCAAACAGTAAAATATTCCAAATGGTGAAAAAAAAAAAAAAAAAAAAAGTAAAAAAAAAAAAAAAAAAAAAAAAAAAAAAAGACAAACAATAGCAAATGAAAAGAATCCAAACATAAAAAAAATCCAAAATAAATATACTGGCTCTTAATTTGCACAACTGTACACAGCGTTCTTTGTTTTTAAACAGCAAAAATAAAAGTAAAAGACAAACAAAACAACCCACAAAGTACATAGAGTTTAAAACAAATTGATTATTAAAAAAATAATGATACTACACACCGCATGTGTCGCAGCATTGGTAGGGATTCAGAAGGCACAAATGATAAACCTTTAAATTTTTTTAAAAATTAGAGTCTTTCCTCCTGGCGGGTCGTGACGGAGACACAATAATAATGTCATCTGAATCGTCCGACTCCGGTTCTTCAATGGGTCGCTGGACCTTCCCTGAAACGGCGGACATGAAACAGTCTCAGCACTTTAATGCGTTTAGATACAGAGGGTTTTTCTTTGTATTACACAACACGTCGGTTTGCCCTACCTGAAGATGGCCTGGGAAGTGAAGGTTTGGCGAACGTTTTTTTCTGAGAGACTTCTTCCCTCTCTTCTTCCGACGAGAGCTCCTCAATACAATCTTCGCTAAGGTCGCCCATGCTTCCCCCGGCTAGGTTTGGTTTCGAAATAAGAAATGATACAATAAAAGAACTGGGCGCTATGTGGCCAAACACAATCCTCAACACAAACTAGAATTGCCACCAGTAAATAAACAACAAATTTCGTTATGTTTATTTGAAAGCTTGTATCGAGTGTGGATATTTTAAATAGAAATTCAATGAAAGATACAAATAAAGTATATAATAGGGCCCTATTTTCTCTGGGTAGCTCTATCATGTTGGGTCTGATCCATCTAACCCAAGATTCTAAAAAATGTCCGCCCCTGATAAGAGTTATACAAGCAAAGAGGGCCCAATAAGGTACTTTATTGGTATTCTTTCATTAAGGCATTTCTACTTAAAATGATCAATTGTCTGTCCCCTCTGGAGAAAGTTCGGTGGATGCCCATGCATCTATTTCAGCCACTAGAACAGGGCTGATGGTTTTTGTTTTATTTAAAGAGGCAAATTTGACCAGTGGTTTGCTTGACATAGTAAATATGGATAATGAAGGAGGCCCTGCTTGCCTACATCATCACTGGAATCAAACAGTGCTAGGGGCTGCAAGCTCGTGGCTCCCACGATATGTAATTAATAAGGCGCATTTTAAAGTCTGGAGTTTGTATTGAGTTGAGTGACTTACCGAAAGAATATGGAGAACCTCTGGTGGGAGATTTTCTGGCAAACGATGACCTTGCGTTCTCTTTCTGCATTCTGTTGAGGGGGCTCTCCCTTCCCCTCAGCTCAGTAGGTCTGAGATAGTGGAAGTGGTCAGCATTAGTTACAGAATCTCCGGGAATATGCATACATTATATTGGGACAAGTTTACGTCAACAGACTAGGTTATATACAGTAGGCTATGTAAGATGCCAAAACACAGAGGTCTATCAGCTATACTGTCCATATACAACCTTCCCATAGGATCTGACGCTGGATTTTGCAGTTACATCCTTGGAATGAATGGACAACACAATATTTGGGGGGGTATCTGCCACTGTCAAACTGTGGCCCTCCACCTGCTGATGGACTACCCATATAATCATGCCTGCTAACAGGCACAGTGGAGTATGGGAGACGTAGTCCAAAAACCACTGGGAGGTCCACAGTCTGACACCCCTGCCTAAAGGCGTGTGCAGATCCGAAGAAGAGGTGCACAAACACAGTCCTGAAGATTGTTATGGAGAAGGGTTTAGGAATATTTCTGGCACCGAGCCCCATGATCTTGTTCCACCAGTGTACGGCCGATAGAGTAAGCCATGCTGACTCCCGCTAACGTTCGTGGGAAATACCGTACCTGTGTCCGAGCATTTTGGTGCGCGCCAAATGTGCTCTAAATGCGGCTTGAAGAAAAGTTACAGCGTCCTCTTCAATCTTGCCGTAACCTGGCGAAACCTCCTGAAATTAATGGGGAATGGATAGTGAGAACGTGTGTGACCTCATCATAGTGCAACCCTACAGGCGTTACGCAGGAACGTTGGAATTGCTGGGAAATGACAAGGGAATTTCAAACTTAAAGGGATTGAATCACTGAAATACTGCTTATACTGTGAATGTAGAGAACACAAAAATGACTGAAAATGATCTATACATTGTGTTAGCAAAACTGCCAGCAAATGCCTGAATTAGGAGAAAAAGGCGTCTGTGGAGTCTCCGGATTATGACATCACCTGTAGTTTTTATGGTTGACACTGGTGGAAATACCATGTCAGACACACCATACTGACTCACCTTATTCGTGAGGCTCTCTGCTCTTGGAGACTTGGAACGAGGTAGTGATGCTGTGGATAAATACTTGTGTCTTGCTAAATGTCCCCTTAAAGCTGCCTGAAGCACAATCACCTGCGAAGGAAGGAACATGTCACACTATCACTGTGATGGCCATGCTGGGGAGGGACCATATTAAAGCTATTAAGGGCAACATCAGACGATGGGTGTCCGGAGGGAGGGAACTTGTCACCCCCTGGAAAATAGGTTAGAACTTATTGACATTTTTTTTTTTTAATAACATGGGGCTTGCTGGGGGAGGAGGCAGGGTCTGTGTCTAGTGCGCAGACACAGACTGTTCATCCTCTGCCTCTTTGCGTCATATGACAACTGGCACGCTGACCCATGGAGGCACCATACTGGCAGAGCATAAGGTGTCTGTATTCCTGGGCCAGACACAGAAAGGCATCGCTCCTCTCAAGCCATGAAAGGTAGGCAATCGAGAGGAGGTTAGACAGGTGGGGACTCAATCACGCCGGTAAAGCTTTCTAAAGTTGACCATGGTCCGCAAGTTGGACAACCATAGACTAATTGTCACCTATATAAAGTGAAAAAAGGTATTGTGCACAACCATGCGCTGAACAAATATATATATAATTGTTTAAGTTGTTGCTGATATATTTCCATTTTTAAGCAGTAGAATATTTGTAGTGCCAATTTAAAGAAATGCAGATTATGGTCAGCACTGTCTCTATCAATAACAAATCTTCCTAAATAAATGTAATACAAGAAGCACACCCGTTTCAATGTGTAGCAGAGCAGCAAATATGCACTCAATGTGTGCGAAAGAAAATACAAACGTGTAATAAGTAGGCCACAGACAATAATAGCCGTGTTACAAAGAGAGAGAGAGAGTTAAAAATCAGAATGACATCACAGCAGGAATAGCCAATCAGCCAGCAGTGTGGTGATATCATCATCCACCAATCATCTGCCTTTTCCCATATAAAGTCTGGTAATTGAAGCCATCTGTGTTTGAATGTAATGTAAGGTTTTTATAGAATAGGCAATATGATCAGATAGCACCAGAGGCCCTCGAAACATATATTTCAGCAGTCATTTTTTTTCCCCTTCACAAATTGTCTTAATGTGAAGAATTTCTTAACCTTCACTGCCCTCTGTAAAAGGAGATGGGTATTGCAGGCTTATCTGTTTTTTTTCAGCATTCTTCAATAGATTTGTGATAGATATGGCAAAGGGGAAAAACAGGGGGGGGGTGTAATTTACAAACCTGGTTCAAAGATTATACTACCAGACCATAGGTCAAAGTTCAAGTATTAAAGGAGACCAAAGAAAAAAAAATGATTGTATGTGAAATTGAAAGAATAGATCAGGTGCAGACATTTTAAATAGATAATAAAGAGTACAAGTAAGGTTGCTGGGGGCGGACATGTTTATAATCTTGAGGGAGATCTGTCTTCATTATCAGTCGTAGAATGTAGATCTGAACCAAGATTCTAAACAACATGTTCAACATTTCTATTTAAAATGTCCGCATTTGACCCAACTTTTCAATGAAATAGAATATCATTGTCCTTTAGAAACCTAAACATCCACCTGTCAGTTTCTTCCCATATATTCTCAGTTATTTACCTCGTCCGAGTGCCCCGTTTCTTTCTGCAAACAAAACAATAGAAAATATTTTTATTTTTAAATAAAATAACACAAATATTTGAAAACACTGCTTTACATTATACACACACACACACACACACACACACACACACACACACACACAGAGCTCAACATAAAGTAAAAGCATTCAGTTGTAAGTTAGATAAGGTAATAGAACTGCATACAGGCAAAGAAAAAACGGACGATACTTCACACAGAGGTATACTTGCACAGCGGAAATGGTTAGCCCTGCCTTCCATTCAGAGCTTCCGCTAAGAGAGAGACTCCAATAATACAAACAGGCAAGGGTATCGTAGGTGCATGGTCACCACCCCAGATGAAAAAGGAATACCTTGCATATTTTTCCCACTGTCGACTACAATCCGATACCCATGTCTGTTTGTATTATAGAATAACTGCATAACTTACGTAAAATTAAAGGGAGGTGTTCCCATACCCTCCAAAATGTCCTGCTTTGCATGGGACACTCCCAATTTGGGGGGCTCTGTTCAGCCAAGCTTCCCATATGTCCCACTTTACAGGGACAGTGGTAGAGTTTGGTGGGACACACCTCTGTCCTGACACTCCAACCTCCACAATCCCAAAGTTGGAAGGTATGTATTCACATTTCTGATTCACATCCTCTATTTAGTATTTGTGGGGGTAGAATAAAGCTTGTGGAACATCAGACAATACCACTATTATCACAACTAACATGGAACCCCAGATATTGTTCACAATATAGTTTAGGACTGGGCAGGACAATTCACCGGCATAGTCCCTTTACAGAGGGACTAATACGCAAAATGTATTTTTTAATCCATTTAAGACCAATTTTCTCCCGGTTTAAAAATGTTTTTGAACGATACTTCTATGAACTACCTTTCAAAAGATATCCCCTAGTCTTTGTACATAAGATAAGTCGGACATTTTGTTAAGCTCTATAATGTATGGCAGCCATTGGTGGCTCCTTGGTGTGTTTTTCTATCATGTAAACTGGGAGGGAGGAAAGTATTTGTGAAGGGGAATGCTAATGAAAATGTGAACGCCTATTACCCGTGTCGATGTCAACAGTTAGAAAAAAAATGACAATGAAACAGGAAAGAGTAGGCAAACCGTGAGTAGAGGCCACAGCCTCAGAGGAGTTGCACAAGACTGAAGTAGAAAATGGAAAACAGAACAACATAGGTAAAGGTGATGGCTTCAAACATCGCATGATAAGTTTTTCTTTTTTTAAGCTTACTAGTTTAATACCATACAGAACGTACAACATAAAGGAATGTACTTAAAGAGTAGATACCACATCCTAAACTCTTACCACCTAATAATTGTTGATAGGAATTATAAATGTGTGAATATAGAGAATAAAGAAAAATGTATTATCAGAACTGCAAGCAAATTAATTGCTTTTGTCTGCGAAGTCACCGACTTCTTTATGACATCATCTTCTGGTCTCATATGCAAATGAACGGTCTATTCCACATCAAGCCACCAAGTGATGTCACAAACTGGGCCCTATGTAAACACATTTCACTCTTAACTCTTTTCTGTATCCATTGGAGCAAACCTTACTTTGCTTTGATAGAGCCTCCAGTTTTTCTGTATAAGCTGGGCTGCTTCTTGCTTGCGATGTCTCTCTCTGGGATTGGTGGACGAGACCGCCCCTGACGATGTGCTAGATGTACTTCGAGCAGAATTAGGACGGGATCCTTGTAGTTCACTCTGTCACCCCCCACCCAAAAAAACAAGCATTTCTTTAGATGCAACATAAACATTTTCAACTTTATTTTTCCTTACGCACCCACATTTTCTGCTATTGTAAGAGACCTGCAATGGAAAAAAAAAAAAAAAAATGGAGAATTGTGTATCTGTGGAATATCACCTACAGCATTCCTCCACTGATGGGCTCCGGGTCCTCAACCCGACCGTTTAAATCGATTAAACAGCAGTATTAAAGCAAAATAATTCCCATTGCAGACAGACAGACGCATTTGGCAGATGCAGGATCCAAAATAAAATATAAAACTTCACTTTTATTAGTAAAAAAAAAAAAAAAAATAGCCAGCACAGCCTTACGCGTTTCGTCTGTGAGCACTTATTCGTAGACCTGCGAATAAGTGCGGCTGCGCAGACAATTTTTTTTACTTCCTGGTTTAGTACGCTCACATAGTCAGAAAAGTGTGGCACAGGGGAGTCCGATAATGAAAACTGGAATCATACGGAACACATTCAGTAACGTTACCTTTTTCAGGGCTTTCACAGTCACTTCCTTCTCACGCTTTTCATCTTCTAGTTCAGCCTCCAGTCGCTTTATTTTTTGTTTAAGCCGCTGAATTTCCTCTCTGAAGCGAAACACAGAGGGGTCTTTAAGAAGTCACATGACCAGAGCAAACAGGGGTACCAGTTACAGGAGCAAAGATCTAAAGGGTCTAGTCCGGTAGCTTCTACCGGAAAATCAAAGCTCCAAGTTTCAGACCTACACGGATCACCGACGTGATCTCGAATCAGCACAAAAATCAACCAATGTGGCTAATTATTGTCCTAACATTTTGGCAGCCGAACCCCCTACCCCCCGCCGGTCCTCTCCAAAGACTTTTATGGGGAGGACTTTGGCTTATTTCAGGAGAACCTTGGCTGTTATGGAATAACAAATGTTGGTAAAGTCAGACTGCATGACTAGGTGTTTGATCTTATACACCTCTGGCAATGGCTCTGACTGAAACACCAGAATTCAATCATTTAGAGACGTGTCCCAATACTTTTTTTACATAGTGTATGCAAGATGAATCAGGTATGCATCCGAATCATCTTGTTGCATCCTTACATGGCGTTCCCATGAATTAATCCCTTAACGTTAGGACGTACTATGCCGTCCTGAGTTTAATGCCTAAAATTCGTTAGTACGGCATAGTACGTCCTGTGTTAAACAGCTCGTCACGGCTCCCCGCGATGAGCTGTTCTCGGATCCCGCTGCAGGCACTTGCAGCGGGATCCCACCTGTCAGATGAGGCCACTTTGAGTGGCCTCAGTCTGACAGGTGAAATGTAGCTGGTGCTCAAAGCGAGCACCGGCTACATTTCTCTAAATCGCGCCGTGCCCGAATTTCTGGGTTTGGGCACGCCTCCGTGATGTCACACGTGTCGTCCGGAGGTCTCGTGATTTTTTGGCAGGGACCCACAGGGTCTATTAAGACCCTGATCGGGTATCTGCCAGAGTGTTCCTGGTACTGATCAACTTGCGTCGTGTGGAATGCAATCACCATGCGTCACGAAGGGGTTAAAATGGGCCTGTAATCTGCTGCCTATAATCTGGCACCACGGTATGAATAGCCTCATTAGGAAATAAAAACCAATACCTTTCCCCACTTTTCTGTAGCTGTTTCTCCAACTCGGATTTCTCCTGCTTTAGTTTCTTTAATTCGGTCCTGCAAGCACAAAGGCCAAACATGGAAATCAATGTACAGTACTGAGAGTAACAGGTATAAGCAATGTCACTGCTGATAATGCTTATTGTGAGTATCCTCTATAACTCTTATTTATAGATTAAATATTATTTCATGTAAAAGGCCATCACGCCTCTCTGTACATGATCAGCACGCTGCCAAAAATCACAAAAAGGTACCCTGAATCCGAGAGTGTGTACATACACCGATCAGCCACCACATTATGACCGCATGCCTAATATTGTATAGGTCCACAACAGCCCTGACCCTCCGAGGCATGGACTCCACTAGACCTCTGAAGGTGTGCTGGGGTATCTGGCACCAAGACATTAGCAGCAGATCCTTTAAGTCCTGTAAGTTGCGAGGTGGGGCCTCCATGGATCGGACTTGTTTGTCCAGCACATCCCACAGATGCGCGATTGGACTGAGATCTGGGGAATTTGGAGGCCAAGTCAACACCTTGAACTCGTTGTTGTGTTCCTTAAACCATTCCTGAACCATTTTTGCTTTGTGGCAGAGAGCATTATCCTGCTGAGAGAGGCCAATGCCATCATGGAGTACCGTTTCCATGAAAGGGTGTACATGATCTGTAACAATGCTCAGGTAGGTGGTACGTGTCAAAGTAACATCCACATGAATGGCAGGACCCAAGGTTTTCCAGCAGAACATTGCCCAAAGCATCACATTGCCTCCGCCAGTTTGTCATCTGTCAGTGGTCATAATGTTACGGCTGACCAGTGTTTGTGTGCCCTTCCATAAGGTGTAATGTGTGTGGCTGTACACTGGGTATTGTGAGAGCAAACACACATGTGCTCAACACCCCTGGCAATGTCACCTACACAAAGAATAGATTCGACGATATCCGTGCTTAAAATCATGTTTGCATTGTTTTCACCACTGGTGTATTAAAATTAGAACTCAAAAAGTAATTTAAAGAATGAGCCTTAAAATCAATCACTATGAAACTTGGGGCTTCTGATTTAAAACACTAATTGGATCCAGTGATGTGGTAATTAGAAAAGCCAAGCTTACCATTTTCATAACATTTTTGAATTTTAAATTATTGCATGTAGGCAGCCATTTTTCTCACTCCAAGACACGCCCATCTTTCCATTGTCACAGAAGCACTACAATTATATTGGCTTACATTATCCCCTTTCTCAGTGGATTCCATGGAACAAACTGTAATGTACAGTGATCAATCAAACCCCAGTGATTCTCAAATCCAGCTCTACCAGTTAATAGGTGTTCAACAGAGACTGCAATGTAACTTGTCTATCTATCACCATAAACAAAACATCTGCCGTACTCTTTGGTTCCAAGAAGCGTTTGAAGGGCTCCTCGATCTTCTTTGATTTTCTTGACCAAGGTCCTCAGTCGTTCACATTCCTCATTTAGATCTGGCTTAGAGTTGGAGGAGTCACTCTCCTGCTGAGACTTGGCATCTCTGCTGATCCGGGCCGTCTTCTCTAGTTCTGCGGAGGATGAGCCCTGCTTTTCTAACCTCTGAGTATTACAAAAATAAGGCAAATGTCACAAAAAAAAAAAAATGATGACATGAATTAAAGAGGCATTAAACTCTAAAAGTAAAACGTGCCATGTTAAAGAGTTCTCCTAACTCTATATTGGATATAAGCATGTTCGGTGCTCCTTCTTACACTACAGTGCCGACACCTTGTGTCTGTCTCACCTGCACCCTCCAGTGTCATACTCGTCATTTATATTCGCATACACTTTCACTCCTGCTCTGCTTTCATCCTTACTTACTGATCACATTAGCATTTTCATTCCCATTCGCAAATACTTTCCTCCCTTCCATCTTACATGAGTGACACACAGACAAACCACTAGAAGTCACCCGGACCGTCACAGTGAAGCAGTAGCTTCAAGAAATTATTTCTCCCAAGTCTTTGTTTTTTGATTCAGATGCCTGATGAATGTTACTTTGAGGAAGTAAATAATATATAATAGCATTTTTATATATATAAAAAAAATATATATAAAGGGTTGGGTTTACTCCTTCTAAATAGAAAAAAAACCCACCAGTCCAAAGTTTATAATGAGGAAGTAATATATATATATATATATATATATCTCTATCTCTCTCTCACCTTTTCAAGTTCTGTAATCCTTCGCACCAGTCTCTGTTTACTCCATTCGCTGTAACCTAAAAGGTTAGGAAAATAACAAGTCACAATGGAGTTGTCATTTTATAGTTTTTATCCCATAGAATCTTGTTCTTAAAATGCTTAAAGAGACGCAGGTAATCCCCATTATAATGCTATGGGCGCCAATTATAAAACCTCCTGCACCACTAGTGTCTGGCGGAGTCTGGCACAACCAAAGACCATGTAACTGGCGGAAGCAGAGCAGACTGTGCTGCTTCATACATAGGCGAACACACCAATAATCCCTTTATTTGGGCTCTGTGCGTGTGCGCTGCATGTATTTAAGCCCCCCAATGTGTTATAACGCGTTTCGTGATAAAATTATCTAGTGGAGTAATCGGATCTTCCATTTCAGATCGGAAATCTAGGCAGTACTTTCTGTGTATCCTGCACACCGCAGTATAGCAGGGCTTTGGGTGTAATGATACTGTGTGCGTCATAACTGTTTAATACAGATACGCGGCAGATTTACACTCATCTCTGCCTGTCAGCAGAGGGAGAGCTGGTCTAGCGGTATACATGCGCTGACAGTACCAGCACGCGCTCAGCCAATCAGAGCGGCTGATTACTGCTGTTGTCCGTCGGGACTGCCACGTGCCAAATGAGTCTCTCCGCTAGTGCAGGGGAAAGAGACGCACACTTTTTAAAAAGATATATAAAAGACGACACAGAGTTGGGGATCCCTCCAATGACTACATATATAATACAATTGTCTCACTGTACTAGCCAGTGACCAGATAACAATGAGGCATTGAGACAGCTAGTCACAGGATAAAAATGGCATGTATCTTTAAAACTATATTGCATTTTATCCCCTTTCTAGGGCCTCTTCATAGGACATTTTCCAAATCCACATAAAATTCCCTGATTGTTCACCAACAGTGATTTTTACGGCTTGTGCTAAATGACTTATTACATCTTTTAGGAGCAGGTTATTACGATGGTATGTACCTTTTGTTGCGGGCGACGATGGAGACTGAGCCATTGCTCTGTCCAGATCAGATTTCAAGCTTTGGTTTTCCTCCTGAAGTTCCTTAATCCGCTTCGACAACCTGACGACAGCAGAATTCAGCACTTTCTGCCGTTTCAGAGACTCTTTGCTTTCTGGCGGTGACCTGTCACACAACAAATATATATATTATTATTATTTTGTGCTGAAAGGTTATCAGTAGAAGTAAATGTAAAAAAAAAAAAAAAATCAGCATCTCCTCTGTGGTGTAAACCGGGCATGTATCATTATTAGATGAATGCAGGCCTATGGTTGGCTCTATCTCTCAGTTGAAGCAGAGCTGGTCTGGCTGTCCAATCATATTTGGGGCTGTATCGTACAATGCTTTATCTGTTCCCAGACAGCATTGCGTTTAAACAGAGACATACATTGTCTTAATGCTAAGAAGTGCGCTCCAGACACCTGGTACCTGTACCAGATAGGGAGGAGCTAAATGCTGTGGGTTCACGGAACGCTGCATGAGGTCACATAACTCCGCCCACTATTAGAAGCCATGATAATTAAATGGTCAAATCCCATCTACCTTTTGTCAAACATACCTTCTCTCGGTCGTCTCCGCTTTCGCCAGCAGTATTTGCAACCGTTGAATCTATCAATAAAAAAAAATAAAAAAAACACACAAATGAGAAAAATAATTTCAACAAGATTTTTGTTTTTAAATTATAGTTTCCTTGAAATTGTGAACAAAACATCCCTGATGAAACAGGGGATTGTGCAGAATTGAAAAGAAAATGGCAAAACTTAGAGGCTAAAATAATCAAGTTGGGAAAACTACAGGTCGTTGGAAAACCTATCGCGATCAGAAAAGTGCAATTTCAACATCCTAGTAGATTTTCTTGACAAAAAACAAAACAACACAGTTTAAGAACAGCAAGGCGTTCCTATATTGCAGGGGCGTCCAATTTGTTTCTGAAGTGGGACGCATAACCGGAAATACTGGTGCGTGTTGGATCAGATTTTTTTTTTATTTACAGTAAGGGCAAAAATAGCTTGTTAGCCATAGAAAAATGTTTGGTTATTTAGCAGTGATACAAAAATTGTCTAAAAACAAGTTTAAATAAACTTTATTCAAATAAAAGTGCCCATTTATAGGGATGATAATATGGGCAGTTAAGGAAGCATGAGTATAAAAAATAAAAAAATAATGGTGTTCTCCGTTGTCAAGTAAATCCGATGTGTATCTTTATAGATTCACTCTGAGCTCTGCCTCTACTAATGCAGAGAGAGACCTTGGTTTTTAATGCCACCAGCAGAAGAGACCTTCGCTCAAAAAGAAGAAGGTCCTTTCTCCAGCTCTAGGCTTGCCACCTTCTCTTCTTCTCCAAAAAAAAACAGCTGTGTTATTGCCTCTATAGACTGAGCACTGGCCTCAAGCCAATTTTTTATAGGACTGTTGCTGTCTAAGAAAGCATAATGGCAGCCGGTCAGAGAATAAAAATGGCATGTACCTTAAAAAAGTACACAAAAGTTTATCCTCATACTAGTGTCACAATTTATATTATATTATAAAAAAAAAAAATTATATATATATATATATATATATATATATATATATATATATATATATATATATATATATATATATAAAAAACACAAGTGAAAAGACAAAAAGAAAAAAAGTCTAGTGGCATGTTAAAGACATCTGGGCCGCACCTTGCTATCACACGGCCACATCTAGACGCCCCTGCTATACTCGTAATGTTTATTCGGGACTTCAAGTAAAATTTATAAAAGTATGGAGAGCCTCAACAATGAGACTCCAACAGGGGGTAACTCAAAAGATGCAAAATGATAGAGAACTTGAATGTGACGTCTTAAAACTTGTAACATTATTCAGTATTGTTTGAATCAAAAAAAAAATAATAATTTACACATAGCAGACAAGGTGTTAATAAAATGTGAAAACATTGGTTTTTTTTCCACCTTTATTAAAAGGGACTGTATCACCTAAACATTGTTTTTAGGTATGTATAGCCCCTGGTGTGGTTCCTTTCTCAGGCATCCTTTCCCAGGTTCCTTTCTCAGGCATACACGGTGTAGGAAAATTATTTTGCAGGAAACGTAGTATATGCCTGGAATAGCCTTTCAGTGGAAGTAGTATCTGCTAACACTAAGGAATTCAAAAATACCTACCATGTGCATAAAAATCGAATGAATCGGAGCTTTTGTTATTAGTAGACCAGTGCAGTGCTTCTCAAACCCGTCCCCAGGAACCCCCAACTGCCCAGGATTTAGGGATCACCCAGTTTTTTTTTTTTTTAATAAGAATATGTAGAACATCTGGTATGGTTCCCTAACACTTTTGCAGGAAACATAGTATATGCCTGGAATAGCCTTTCAGTGGAAGTAGTATCTGCTAACACTAAGGAATTCAAAAATACCTACCATGTGCATAAAAATCGAATGAATCGGAGCTTTTGTTATTAGTAGACCAGTGCAGTGCTTCTCAAACCCGTCCCCAGGAACCCCCAACTGCCCAGGATTTAGGGATCACCCAGTTTTTTTTTTTTTAATAAGAATATGTAGAACATCTGGTATGGTTCCCTAACACTTAGGGAACCATACCAGATGTTCTACATATTCTTATTAAAAAAAAAAAACTGGGTGATCCCTAAATCCTGGGCAGTTGGGGGTTCCTGGGGACGGGTTTGAGAAGCACTGCACTGGTCTACTAATAACAAAAGCTCCGATTCATTCGATTTTTATGCACATGGTAGGTATTTTTGAATTCCTTAGTGTTAGCAGATACTACTTCCACTGAAAGGCTATTCCAGGCATATACTACGTTTCCTGCAAAATAATTTTCCTACACCGTGTATGCCTGAGAAAGGAACCTGGTCTTGAAAGCTTGCAATCAAACTCTCAGTTAGCCAATACATGGCAACACTTTAACTCTACTTGTTTCATGTTATTCGATATACTGTAGCGAATGGTTAAATATCTACTTTCAGATCTTACCTCTTCATAATAGGTTTCCATGGCTATCCTCATCTCCTCCAGGCTGGTTGTTTTCAATTCTGTCTGGAGTTTGCTAAATAACCACAAAAATCCACATATTAAGGTTAGATTTTGGGAGTTATTCACTAAAACTGAACTGACAAGTCAGCTGCAAGTCATCGTAAAAAAAAAAAGGGCATAAAAATCACGCATGAAAAGGGGCTGTATCACCTCAGCGTTGTTTTTACTGTACTTGTGGAGAATAAAAAATGATCTATACCATTGTGTTAGCAAAACTGCCAGCAAATGTCTAAATGGGGAGAAAAGTGTGTATCCCGCTTATGACATCACCTTCGATTGAAATGCAAATGAACAACTTTTTTTTCCAACGGGAAATGCGGAATTTGCATATCAAACCACAGGTGATGTCATAAGCGGGAGACAGTGGACACATTTTTGTCGTAATTTAGGCATTTGCCTGCAATTCTGCTAATTCAATGAACAGGTCCGTTATTTAGTCTCTTCATTCACAGTATAAGCTATGTCTAGGTCATACAGTCCCTTTAATAGCCGAGGTGAAAAGACGGGCAAGTCGTTTGCAGTTAACTTGTCAGTTCAGTTTATAAATACAAATAAAGCCCATTAAATCCAAATAGACAAGTAGTAACATTTTATTTAAGGTACATAAAATGAAACAATGGGAATCTGTGAAGCACGAGTATATTGAGAGTATTTTGTACCTTAGTGCATTATCCTTTTCTTTACACTGTTTTTCCAACTTCAGGATCTTCTGTTTAAGGTTGTTTACAATCTAAAACAATAAAGCCATGCAATACACCATTATTCTATAGAACACATAGTGCCCCGAGAGGCAGAGCCGGGCCTACGCTCGCCCGAGAGGCAGAGCCGGGCCTACGCTCGCCCGAGAGGCAGAGCCGGGCCTACGCTCGCCCGAGAGGCAGAGCCGGGCCTACGCTCGCCCGAGAGGCAGAGCAGGGCCTACGCTCGCCCGAGAGGCAGAGCAGGGCCTACGCTCGCCCGAGAGGCAGAGCAGGGCCTACGCTCGCCCGAGAGGCAGAGCAGGGCCTACGCTCGCCCGAGAGGCAGAGCAGGGCCTACGCTCGCCCGAGAGGCAGAGCAGGGCCTACGCTCGCCCGAAAGGCAGAGCAGGGCCTACGCTCGCCCGAGTGGCAGAGCTGGGCCTACGCTCGCCCGAGTGGCAGAGCTGGGCCTACGCTCGCCCGAGAGGCATAGACCACCACAGACTTTTCTTATAATCTTTTATTGCTAGATAAATCCGGTCCTTGCTCAAACAGCAAGAATACGACTGTTTGAGCAAGTTGACAATTAAACAAATCAGTGAAAACACCGTTTTCTATTACCCGGTACATAAAACGTTAAGGAGGACCACGGGCCACTTACCAAACTGCTCTCACTTTTCTTGTCCACGAGGCTTCTTGTAAATTCCAAGCTCTGAACCATTAGAAAAAGAGAAATCTGATTACTGGAAGCCGGATACATTTATATTTTATTTCTTATACTTTAGAGAGCGCTAGCCAAATGAATCAAAGAGTAGAATGTGCAACTGGTACCTGCTTGTCACTCTTCACCTAGCGCTGGCCATTAGGGGTGTAAGACAGGCAGTCCAGACAGTGTTACACAAACATATAATGTATCGGCAGATAAGAACCATTCGGTCCATCTAGTCTGCCTAATTTTCTAAATACTTTCATTAGTCCCCAGTTCCCTATCTTATATCTAGGATAGCCTTGTGCCTATCCCACTCCTTCACTGTGTTAACCATCGTCATTCCTCCAAGCTATACATGTTAAGATGCTTTAACCTTTCTTGGTAAGTTTTATCCTTCAACCCATGAACCAGTTTAGTAGCCCTTCTCTGAACTCTCTCCAAAGTATCAATATCCTTCTGGAGATACGGTCTCCAGTACTGCGTACAATACTCCAAGTGAGGTCTCACCAGTGCTCTGTACAATGGCATGAGCACTTCCCTCTTCCTACTGCTAATACCTCTCCCTATGCAACCAAGCATTCTGCTAATACCTCTCCCTATGCAACCAAGCATCCTGCTAATACCTCTCCCTATACAACCAAGCATTCTGCTAATACCTCTCCCTATACAACCAAGCATTCTGCTAATACCTCTCCCTATACAACCAAGCATTCTGCTAATACCTCTCCCTATACAACCAAGCATTCTGCTAATACCTCTCCCTATACAACCAAGCATCCTGCTAATACCTCTCCCTATACAACCAAGCATCCTGCTAATACCTCTCCCTATACAACCAAGCATCCTGCTAATACCTCTCCCTATACAACCAAGCATCCTGCTAATACCTCTCCCTATACAACCAAGCATCCTGCTAATACCTCTCCCTATGCAACCAAGCATTCTGCTAATACCTCTCCCTATCCAACCAAGCATTCTGCTAATACTTCTCCCTATCCAACCAAGCATTCTGCTAATACCTCTCCCTATACAACCAAGCATTCTGCTAATACCTCTCCCTATACAACCAAGCATTCTGCCAATACCTCTCCCTATACAACCAAGCATTCTGCTAATACCTCTCCCTATGCAACCAAGCATTCTGCTAATACCTCTCCCTATCCAACCAAGCATTCTGCTAATACCTCTCCCTATCCAACCAAGCATTCTGCTAATACCTCTCCCTATCCAACCAAGCATTCTGCTAATACCTCTCCCTATACAACCAAGCATTCTGCCAATACCTCTCCCTATACAACCAAGCATTCTGCTAATACCTCTCCCTATGCAACCAAGCATTCTGCTAATACCTCTCCCTATACAACCAAGCATTCTGCTAATACCTCTCCCTATACAACCAAGCATCCTGCTAATACCTCTCCCTATATAACCAATCATTCTGTTAGCAATTCCTTCTGCTTTTTACACTGTCTGCCTACCTATAAGTCCTAGATGAGTTCTGGATTCCTAAAACCACGAATGGCAGGCCCACATATCATTGTGCACTTCTCCATCAAACTCTCTTATCTTTTACAAAGGCTGAGAGTGGACTATAACTTTTCAAATGAGCAAAGTCGAAGAACTTTTTTTAAAAGACAGTTTTAAATCATATTTTTTTCTCCTGCCTCGTTTAAAAAGATTTAAGCATTTAGTCCCTCTTTTACATAGATTATTAGCAGGGTAATCTGCAGGTTTTTGATCTCACAGCCCTGGGTAATAACATTATTATTACAAATAATTTACTTATGTACAAAGTAAAGATGTATTTGTCAGTAGTGCAAACTAGAGAAATCACATATAGACAGGGTCCGTGCCAATGTAACCACACATACAGAGAGAAAGCTTGCACAAGCTGGTGGAGTACAGATATCACAATGGTTAGGGACTGACCCTGGAAGGGTCCAGCAGCTGCTCAATCTGCCGATCTTTCCTGCTGTTCTCTTCTTCCAGTCGCCTGAGTTTTGTTTTCATGATATCACAGTCGGATTTCTGAGTCTGCAGCAGCTGGAAGTGAAAAAAAATGATGGATGTGAACCAATGATAACACCATCTGCGGGAGGTGGGATTACACGAGGGTCCGACTCTAGAAAATTGGCGCTCTGCATCTTGGGCCCAATCGTCTCAACTGGGTGATCAGAGAAGCCCTCAAATTAGGGGCTGCTCAGGGACCACTGAAGTGATCTCGAATTGGCACAAAAAAACGGCCAATGTGGCCGATTTTCGTGTGGACGTTTCGGAAGCCTTGTGCCGATATCGGCCATATTGGGTAGACGGACTGCGGATATCTGCACAATCCGACTTTATGCCCCGATCTGGCATATTGAGTAGACTGTGCGGATTTATGCTTTAGGGTCAGATAAACATATGTAGTAAAAGCAGAATCATTCGAAACAAATAAATTAAAGTCATTTCAATATGACAATGTATCACTTTATAGCGGATTCCAAGAGGACAATACATTGTGTTTGCCAATCTGGGCGGACTAAATGGCCAAATGGACCTTATCTGTTGACACACTCTTATGTTCCTATGTATAGAAATCATTTTATCCAGGTGTAATGTTTTACCGTCATGACTCTGTATAAAAACCTTTATGCTGAAGGCATAACATTAAAAGCTTTACAAATATGGCGGTGGTAATGTATGTATGTATGTATGTATGTATGTATGTATGTATGTATGTATGCCCGCCACCAACCAAAAATCCGATATCAATTTCCCACAGTGCTTTGCCTTCCACCCTGCAGGGGGCAGCAGACACTTCCAGATACGTATATCTCTTAAACTAGATTTGTAATTCTAATCTCTACCATAAATACCTATGTCTATAAATAAGCTATAAAAAGGTTTGTCCACAAACGGAGACTAAACAAGGAAGGGAAGGTGTAGAGATCAAACTTCTTAATGTTACCAAAATTGTACCCATCGGATTCAGAAAAAAAACTGCAGTAAATTTAATTGTGGTTAAATACTTGTTTATATAAAAGTATATGTTTAAACAATATATAAATTTACCTTCTTTAAGTCTATAATCTGATCGTACATATCCTCCTTCTCTTTGTAGTCGGGTGTCCCAGGAATGTAACCTACGTTTGTGAAAAAATATATAATTATTTTGCCATTGTAAGAGGGAATTTAAATATAAATATATTTATTAATGGGATCAGACATAAGAACAGCAAGAGTTTTCCCTGACTGGCTAAGTGTGTTGGGATTTGATGTCCAACAGCAGCTAGAGAATGGCATATTGTGTTGGCAATAAAGGCCTACATTTGGAGAAAAATGCGTTTCAAATGTGTCTGTGGCGTCCCCTGCTTATGACATCATCTGTTGCTTGATATGCAAATTACTGCTTTTCAGTAAAATGATGTCATAAGCAGGAGACTCCACAGACACATGTAATACACATTTTTCTCCTAATTTAGGCATTTGCTTGCACTTTTGCTAACACAATGTATTGATCATTTTCTATGCTCTACATTCACGTTAAAAAGAATGTTTAGGGGATGTTTTCAATGCTTCACTGTGTGTTTTACGCCACCTGCAGTCAAGTATCATGCTTGTAACAAACCTACAGCTGCAATGCATGTCTCCCTCTACTGGTAGATCTAAATATTTAACTTGTGTCGGAATTCCAATGGAGCCTGAATTTAATGGCTGGGTATCCAGGATGCTGCAGGTCACTGTGTTTGTTTAGCTATAGGCGTGGATTTGGTTTCAGTGGTCTCTCTTTAACAGTGGCTTTGATTGGATAATGCTCTGCACTGATTCTAAGCCGGTGAATAAGGCCCCATTGGCTGGTTAACTCCCGTGCAGTCTTAATGGAAGAAAGTCCATCAAGTTTGGCAGTGAAATCAGACGCATGGAGCCCAGACAGGAGCCAGGAAAGTTGAACTTCCAATTACAGAAGTTAGGAGCCAGCAGTAGGAGTTTTAGGAGCCTTGGTTCCCTGGCTCCTAAGACTTTACAAAGCCCTAATCTCAGATGCCCCATGTGTTGTTGGAACTGAAGTCAACCGCATGCTAGATCTAAGTATTCTTGGGCATTACATATTATCTCATATTGACCCTTATTTCATAGACCAACTTGTAGGAGACACAGACGATCCAACATCTAACTCCTGAAAGCATAAGGTGTGAAGATTGTGATTTACCATTGCTGGAAGATCTAGAATACTTGGGCTTCTTCATTCCGAGAGCTTCCTTGAGATACTCTGGAGTGCTGCTTGCCGGGTTAGTCCAGGCTTGTCCGATGTCTACGTCTGACTTCACAGGCTGGGTCACTCCTAAGAGAAGAAGACATAAGGCAACGAAACAGAATTGCACTCAAAGCAGCCATGCAAAGCTGAGCTTCTGTCTTAAACCATAAAAATAATGTGTTTCTCACATCGTGTTGACATAATTACATAAATATGTAGCCATGACTGCAGATATTTTGGGAACTACATGTCCCATGATGCCCAGTCAGTCACAAGCATCCTGGGATATGTAGTTTACGCAAACATCTTGCCGTACCAAGGCCAACAATCCCTGTGACATGTTTGAAACAGAACCTGTATTTGGCATCATCCACGAACAACAAAGACTTCATTTGAGCACAGTGCATTATGTATAGAGCTACATTAATATGATATTAGGTGTATCCAGGCATCAAGCGTCATCTTCTCTGATGTACAGATCCTGCCCTAATCGTTAGTGGAGCATTCGAGACAAGCCTGATCTGAATAATTTAATGAGCAGGCATGGGAGTATCCGCTGAGTCGTGGCTTGTGTTATCGCACTCACGTTCGAGCATGGCTGTATGTAAAATGATTACAGTGTGTACAGCTGATGCCTGTTACTAGTCAAACAGACATCTTCAGTAGCCAGTAGAATTAATTTTAGGAGGCAAGGCAATGGGACACAGTTCTGTGTAAAACGATCGAGAAAATGAGGAGCCAGCAGTAGGGACTATAGGAACCATGGCTCCCTGGCTCCTTGGATTTGGCACCTAGGGGTATTTGTACAAAAGGGGCGCATAGGGCAATTACGCCTATAAGTGGCACAATCATTGCAAACTGCAATTTATATGGCAAAATGCCCAAGGGTTACGCTGGCGTAACCCCTGGATAAATTTTCAGGCACTTTTCAGGGTCTGCACATAGTTGTAGAATCCCCACTAAACAGCATTTGGCAGAGGCATAAATAATGTTTTTATTTATTTTTTCCTTCTGAACATTTTAGACATAACACCCTACCGCCTAAGCGTTCAACTGTGGCCCTCCAGCTGTTTCTGGACTGCAGCTACCATAATTCCCTTCCTTTCCAGAAAGCTGGTGGGGAATTATGGGGTTTGTAGTTCTGCAGCAGCTAGAGGGCCCACGTTGGACGCCTAGGTGGCCTATAGACTCTGCAGTTCTATCCCAAAGTCTAAAAACTTACTTTATCAATGAGACAGAAAACAGAAGTTACAAACACAGGTTTGGGAATTTGTACATCGGAGAGATAAATCCTTACCATTCCCTTGTTTAAGTGACGCCAGCCACAGCTGCCTTGGGACCTTGGCCATGGGGTTCTCTGTGTGCATTTGACCCGTTCCCTTCAAGGACCGCCACACCGGAGACCTTTTAGTGTATAGCTTAGTGTTCGAGAGATACGGAGAATCTGCAGAAGGACAAGAAAAGTAAGATCCTCCAATAAAACCAGAGACGGGTATGGAGTGGAACTTGGGCAGACAGGCAAAAAGATAAAGCAAACATGCAATTAGCACTGTCATTGGCACAAAATTATTATGGCTCTTTCTAGCAATATCACAGGTTATTATTAATATTATATTACGCTGCTTGAAACTGGGAAATGTCTTTGGATAGTGATGCTTACTTTGTAACCTGGGAGACTTGCCCGTCTTCTTCTTCTTCCCCTTCTGTGCAACAAAGAAGGTGTAAAACAATTAAAATTATCATCTGTAGCGGATGGCACCAGGCAACCCTACAAAAATACTGTATAAAGCTGCATCCGTGTATCTGCTGTATTTTCTGTGTATTAAAGCCTTCCATTGTTTAGTTATGTCAGCCACCCAGTCTGACTACCTTGCTTCTGGCTCCAGATAAAAGTGGCTAGATACTGCTTTACTGGTGATGTGTTTAAGTTTTCTATTGTTTAATCAAGTGTTATCTGATTGCAGTTTGGTGTATATAAGTCTGTGTTGTTTGTCAAATAAAGGAGTTCAATCTTGCTGTAAAAGGCTTGTCAGTTATGCTCCTGAAACTGTGTGTCGTCCAGTTATTGGGATTGCTGTTGGGATATTGCTGTATTTGACCTGCTGGAAACCCTGCCTTTGGATTTACTATTTACTTGTTCCTGAGTCTCACTTGGATTATAAGCGGAGATAACCTGGGTAATATTGCATCTCCGCTACATTGGTTGGCAGCGCTGGGATCCAGACTCACAGAGGAACAAGCCTAAATGGAGTACAGATGGAGATTGATTTTGCCACACTAAAACGCTCCACGCTAAAAGACCTTCTGGAGGCAAAGGGTATACAAGCCAGCAATAAGACAAAAGCGGCACTTATCACTGAACTGATGGCGGAGTACCAAATGGAAGGCGATTCGGTTCCCGAACAGGGGAATTCGGGAGAAACACCGGAACAAAGGGAGTTCCAGAGGCAGGTACAATTTCGGCTGTCTTTCTATGGGGAACACCCTCCAACAGAGATTGTTTCCAAAACAATAATGGAGGTCCAGGAATTTATACTGAGGAGTCAAACAGCGGCCCCGGAACGCAGCTCTGCAGTAAATATGCCACATGAAGGTAAGCCGAAAATACCGTACCAGGCTTTTAAAACATATGTGGAGGCAGAGGAAGATATAGACGCTTTCCTGCAAGATTTCGAGAGACTGTGTGCACTGCATAGAATCAGCACAGAGGACTGGGTACCTATTTTGGCTGGGAGGTTAACTGGGAGGGCAGCTGAGGCATATCGGACTGTACCGAATGATGAAATACGGAATTACCACAAAGTGAAAGAAATTATATTGGCCAGGTATGCTATAACACCAGAAGCATACCGGCGGAGATTCAGGGATTTAAAGAAGGTGGAGAAAGACTCACATGCTGAGTGGGCATGCAGACTGCAACGAGCAGTCTTGGGGTGGGTGCAAGCGAGCAAGGCACGGTCTATGGAGGATGTATTGCAAATGGTACTGCTGGAGCAATTTTATGAAGGAGTAACCAGCGAGGTACAGGAGTGGGTAAGAGACAGAAACCCTACCTCCCTTACCGAAGCAGCCAGGAAGGCGGACGAGTACCTGGATGCACGCAGGCAGCAAAAACCTGCAGCTCCAAAAGTACCTTTTAAAACCTTTGGGGGAAATAACTACACGCCAGCTCTACCAAGGTCACTGCCACCACCACCACCACCCGCTGCACAGCCACGTTTCCGGCAGCCCACGTCGGGCCCTTGCCACCACTGCCAGAAGTGGGGACATTATAAAAGGGAATGCCCCCAGCTGCGGGACCGTTCCACCTGGATTCGACCCGGTCCGCCACCACCACCGAGAGCCGCCGCAGCCCATCACTACCAGGACATCGTGGCCACACCGTATTGGTTCAGCAGTTCCCATCACAACAGTAGAGCAGTGGGAGGTACTGCACGAGGCAGATCCCGTCCAGGCTAACGCAGACAACCGCCAGCATCACAGGCAGACCGTGTATCTGGAGGGTAAAGCGGTTCAGGGGCTACGTGACTCAGGAGCCACCATCACCCTGGTAAAAAGTCACCTGGTCTCAGACCAAGCTAAACTTAATAAGACTGTGGCCGTCAGGGTAGCCGGGGGAGCAGTATACCGGCTACCCACAGCAAGGGTACATTTGCATTGGGGAGCGGGGGCAGGGCATGTGGAGGTGGGGTTGATGCCGCAGTTACCGGCGGAGGTTTTATTGGGGAACGATCTGGGGAGGCTCACATCTGCTTTTGAGCCCCAGACACCCACCACAGGAGAAGCTCACCCTGTGGTCACTCGACAACAGGCCCGCACCCAGGACTACAACACACTCCCGGAGGTTCAGGTAAGAGATCCTTCCCCTTCCCCTGACTGTGTCCCCTGGGCCCCTCCTAACGAATTTGCAGCTGAGGTAGTGACTGACCCCACCTTGCAGGTGTATAGGGACAAGGTGACAGCAGACACGCCTGGGGGGGAGGGCGAAAGGTTTATTTGGGACAACCAGCTGTTATATCGGGAGACGGATAAGCAGGTATCTGGGTCAGACCCGATTGTGATGAGGCAGTTAGTGGTACCTCAGCGGTACCGGGCGGAGTTACTACGGATAGCCCATGACATTCCGCTATCTGGACATTTAGGGGTCAGCAGGACCCGATACAGGTTAACCCAAAGTTTCTTTTGGCCGGGAATTAGCCAGGAGGTGCGCAGGTATTGCAACACGTGCGATACCTGTCAAAGGGTGGGGAAAAGGAGGGACCGGCGCAAGGCCAAGTTACATCCCCTCCCCATAATCGAGGAACCCTTTAGCAGGGTAGCAGTTGACCTAATAGGACCCCTCAACAAAGCAAGCCCGTCAGGTAAAAGATTTATCCTGACAGTAGTAGATTATGCCACCAGATATCCAGAGGCGGTGGCCCTGACGAATATACAGGCTGAGACAGTAGCCGAAGCCCTGATGAAGATATTCTCCCGGGTGGGACTCCCCAGGGAGATTGTCTCCGATCAGGGCACCCAGTTCACCGCCGAAGTCACGCAGCGCCTCTGGAAGTTTTGTGACATTAAGCCGGTCATTAGTTCCCCTTACCACCCCCAGACGAATGGGCTCTGCGAACGTTTCAACGGTACATTGAAACAAATGCTCCGAACCTTCGCAGAGACCCACAAGGACTGGGAGAAGTTCCTGCCACACCTCCTCTTTGCTTACCGGGAGGTGCCGCAGGAATCCACTGGGTTCTCCCCATTTGAACTATTGTTTGGCCGCAGGGTACGAGGGCCTTTAGATTTGATCAGAGAGCATTGGGAGGGAGAACGGAGCACTGACGGCACCCCCATCATACCCTATGTGTTGGCATTCCGAGACCGCCTTGAGGCCTTAACTCAGACGGTACGCGAGAATTTGCAGGCGGCTCAGACACGCCAACGCACATGGTATGATCGGGGCGCCAGGGACCGTAGCTTTCAGGTCGGGCAGAAGGTGTTAATCTTAAAACCTGTCCGACACGATAAGCTGCAGGCCGCCTGGCAGGGCCCTTATAAGGTGGTGGAACAACGGTGTGACACCACTTATATAATCGGCTCGTGCGTTGGTACTGGGGGGCGACGCATGCTCCATGTGAACATGATGAAGCCCTACCAGGAGCGCTCGGAGGAAGTGACCGCTATATGTGCGCCTAACTCCGAGGAGTTTGACAGTTTACCTCTCCCGGATCTGCTGGGAGAGGGTCAGTTATCCGGGGACTTAGGGGAGGTCACCCTGGGGGATCGGTTGAGCCCACAGGAGCGGAGCGAGGTACAACAGCTGTTGAGGGAGAAGCAGGATATCTTCTCTAATGTACCTGGTTACACTCCTCTGGCCACTCACCGAGTAGACACCCCAGGGCAACTTCCCATGCGTCAGACCCCGTACCACATCCCAGAAGCGGTACGGGCGAACATGCGCAAGGAGATAGATGAGATGCTCCAGCTGGGGGTGATTGAGCCCTCTGACAGCCCCTGGGCATCTCCGGTAGTGCTATTGCCAAAGTGGGACGGCACGACCCGGTTCTGTGTAGACTACCGGAGATTAAATGAGAAGACGGTATCGGACGCCTATCCTATGCCCAGGATAGACGAACTCCTGGATCGGATGGCGAGGGGGCACTATCTCACCACAATTGACTTGTGTAAAGGGTATTGGCAAATACCCTTGGCACAAGACGCCATCCCTAAGTCGGCCTTTGTCACCCCATTCGGCTTGTACCAATTTAAGGTCATGCCGTTTGGGATGAAAAACGCCCCGGCTACTTTTCAGCGGATGGTGGACCGCCTCCTAGATGGGTTCCAGGATTATACCTGCGCATACCTCGACGATATTGCCATTTTCAGCAATACCTGGCAGGAACACCTGACCCATATAGGAGCGGTCCTAGACAGGATTAGGGCCGCTGGTTTAACACTGAAACCAGCAAAATGCAGCATGGGAATGGCTGAAGTACAGTACCTAGGTCATCGGGTAGGATGTGGCAAGCAAAAGCCAGAACCAGCCAAAGTAGAGGCTGTAGCTCAATGGCCCACCCCTAGGACTAAGACCCAGGTGTTAGCGTTCTTAGGAACGGCCGGATACTACCGGAAATTTGTCCCGAATTACAGTGCCCTGGCCAAACCGACTTGACACGTAAAAACCTACCCCGCCAAGTAACCTGTACCCCGTAGTGTGAACAGGCATTTCAGTTGTTAAAAGATGCATTGACAAATGCCCCTGTCTTGGCAGCTCCCAATCCAACTAAGCGTTTTCTTGTCCACACAGACGCTTCTATGTTTGGATTGGGAGCAGTATTAAGCCAAGTCGGGGCCGATGGCGGAGAACATCCCGTGGCTTACATCAGCCGGAAACTGTTACCTCGAGAAGTAAGCTACGCCGCCATCGAGAAAGAATGCCTGGCTGTGGTGTGGGCCCTGAAGAAATTACAGCCATATTTGTACGGACAAGCTTTTTCCCTGCTCACGGATCACAACCCGTTAGTATGGCTAAACCGGGTGGCTGGGGACAATGCCCGGCTGCTGCGCTGGAGTCTGGCGCTGCAGCCCTTTGACTTTAATATCCAGTACCGCCCGGGTAAACAGAATGGAAATGCTGATGGGTTGTCTCGGCAAACGGACCTAGAGAAATGATCCGTGAGCCTCCCAGGACATCCCCAAGCCGATCCGTGTTGGATCAGACTGTGTATGCCGGCTTGTGGGCAAGGGGGAGCAGTGTAGCGGATGGCACCAGGCAACCCTACAAAAATACTGTATAAAGCTGCATCCGTGTATCTGCTGTATTTTCTGTGTATTAAAGCCTTCCATTGTTTAGTTATGTCAGCCACCCAGTCTGACTACCTTGCTTCTGGCTCCAGATTAAAGTGGCTAGATACTGCTTTACTGGTGATGTGTTTAAGTTTTCTATTGTTTAATCAAGTGTTATCTGATTGCAGTTTGGTGTATATAAGTCTGTGTTGTTTGTCAAATAAAGGAGTTCAATCTTGCTGTAAAAGGCTTGTCAGTTATGCTCCTGAAACTGTGTGTCGTCCAGTTATTGGGATTGCTGTTGGGATATTGCTGTATTTGACCTGCTGGAAACCCTGCCTTTGGATTTACTATTTACTTGTTCCTGAGTCTCACTTGGATTATAAGCGGAGATAACCTGGGTAATATTGCATCTCCGCTACATCATCTTTCATTTTGAGATGAACATTTAGATTTTTTTTTTAGTATTTTCTCTGTAAAAATACAAATGGAGTGGCTGGCATCATGTTGGAATGTCCTAAAGACACACTTTGAGAACCTCCCAACTGTGGTCCTCCCATCTGTCACATGACATCTCGAAGCATAAAATAACCCTGTCTATCTATGGTTTGGCTCCATCACCCCTGGTATATCATTCTTATTCTCTACATTCACAGTACAGGTTGAGTATCCCTTATCCAAAGTGCTTGGGACCAGAAGCATTTTGGATAACGGATCATTTTCACCAATAAGATGTATTAAAGCCTCTCGGCTCTCATGAAATACAGTATTATCAATGCAAATACTGTATAAAACAAATAAATCACTGTTATGTGATGTAGCTGTGATGTGAGGCCTCGTTGGGAACCTGCCGTTGGCGTGTCAGGTCTGCACACGTGTCATTGTATTACCCTTTGTGGGCGTGGGGGAATCCGAGCATTCATGGAAAGGCTATATTGCAGCTTAAGGGGGCTGCACACTGAATAAACTGTTGTGTGCGGAACTTGTGGCAAAATCCGAAAAAAAAAAAATTGTGTGATGACGTTTTGGATAATGGATTCTCAACCTGTATAAAAAAAATGTCTAGGTGACGGGGACCCTTTAGCTCTCTCTGTAACTAAGGAAGTGTTTACAAAAACCTTAACACAAAATATACTCTTTTTCTTTAAACAGTGCCATTTCCCCTTTAACAAACAAACAGTTTGCTTACCTTCTCAGAGTCTGATTCATAAGTAATGGCAGAAGCTCCATCATCAACAACGCTGCTCAGCTAATAAGAAAACAAAACACAGTCTATGTAAAAAGACTGTAAGCTCTGTGGCTCAGAGCTATCCACGTCTATTGTCTATCTTTCATCAGATACATTGTTAAACATATGTTCCAGTCTGACAGCTGGCTACACGAACGAACAAACTCAGCATTTAGGCCAACTTAGATAGCAAAGTCTATTTAGGTGGGTGTGTAATGGCAGTGTTCAGATGTGCAATTTACAGCCAAAATGTGCTTTTTTTAATGATGATTTTTGCTAATACCTTCTGTGCCAACAGAAGAGAGATTTAAAAAAAAAAACGAATTACTTGCAAAAGCACTGGAATGTTGGCATAATGCTCAATTCCCACAATGCTTAGTGCAAGCTCCCAGAATGCAACACATGCAGACCAGACGAGAACTCAAGAAAGACCCACGCCAGGAGTAAGGAATATAAGGGCCACGACTCCCTGGCTCCTGAAATTTGTCAATACACTTTTCATTCCCTCTTGATTGTAAGCTTGCGAGCAGGGCTCTCTAACTCACGTACCAGTGTGAACACATAGTTTGTCTAACTTATTTGTAGTTCCCTCCTAAGCTCTGTATCTAGCGCTACGTAAATTGTTAGCGCTATATAAATAAATGTTAATGTAATTCAATTCAAGATTAACTGAATATATAAAAAAAAAAAATGTAAAACTTGAGTCGAAGAGGTCAGGTGCATGTGGGTAATAAGTACATGATGAGTAAGGAAACTGGATTTACGAAGCACTTGAACTGAGGCCATGTTTTCTATTGGGTATATATATATCCGGTACGACCAATAGTACAATAAGGCCAGGCAAGCTGATATTTCTTTTTAGAAATATAGTGAAACCCCCTTCTGTGGTTTCCTCCACCATGGTTTCACACAACCATGCTTGACCGTGGCCTGGAAGTAACTCACAAACATCTAGGGGGGGGGGGTCTCACCGGGGGCGTTATTCGGCCTTTAGTCTAGCATATTCGCTACATATCCGCGCTGAATACGCTACATATCCGCGCTGGATACGCTACATATCCGCGCTGGATACGCTACATATCCGCGCTGGATACGCTACATATCCGCGCTGGATACGCTACATATCCACGCTGAATACGCTACATATCCACGCTGAATACGCTACATATCCGCGCTGGATACGCTACATATCCACGCTGAATACCCTACATATCCACCGTGGATACGCTACATATCCACGCTGAATACGCTACATATCCACTCTGAATACGCTACATATCCACCCTGAATACGCTACATATCCACCCTGAATACGCTACATATCCACGCTGAATATGCTACATATCCGCGCTGAATACGCTACATATCCGCGCTGAATACGCTACATATCCGCGCTGGATACGCTACATATCCACGCTGAATACCCTACATATCCACCGTGGATACGCTACATATCCACGCTGAATACGCTACATATCCACTCTGAATACGCTACATATCCACCCTGAATACGCTACATATCCACTCTGAATACGCTACATATCCACGCTGAATATGCTACATATCCACGCTGAATACGCTACATATCCACTCTGAATACGCTACATATCCACGCTGAATACGCTACATATCCACTCTGAATACGCTACATATCCACTCTGAATATGCTACATATCCACTCTGAATACGCTACATATCCACCGTGGATACGCTACATATCCACGCTGAATACGCTACATATCCACCGTGGATACGCTACATATCCACGCTGAATACGCTACATATCCACCGTGGATACGCTACATATCCACGCTGAATACGCTACATATCCACCGTGGATACGCTACATATCCACGCTGAATACGCTACATATCCACGCTGAATACGCTACATATCCACCGTGGATACGCTACATATCCACGCTGAATACGCTACATATCCACGCTGAATACGCTACATATCCACCGTGGATACGCTACATATCCACCGTGGATACGCTACATATCCACCGTGGATACGCTACATATCCACGCTGGATACCCTAGTTTTAGCAGGTTATCCGTGTTCAAGTAACTCTTATTTTACTTAATAACAACCGGTACATAGTGTTCGCTACTATCCGCAGTTTTACGCAGGGGCGCTTGGAACCTATGCCCTCGCGTATATGGGGGTTTGTCTGTAAATGTCAATAACTGTTCAATGTTTTATAAACATTTTAATGCAATATATAAAAAAAAAAAAACCTATGGACACAATACATGATGCTCTTGGTAAAAGTCAAGTTATTTTTTTTTTTTTTTAATAAAGACTTCTGACACAAAACAGAGTTAAGATCCCCTACCACATCGTCCAACTCCTCCGCCTCTGTTCCATTTTCGGTGGAAAGCCAAGACATTCCAGAGTTACTCTACCAACAAGCTCCAGGAAATATTGGGAAAGTCTTCAACCACGGACTAGAAAGAGATGATGAAGAAAATCGACTTGTAGATACAAGATGTCTTCCTTCATTGAATTGTCAGAGGGACTGCGTCACCTAAACATATTTTTATTGTCTACATTCACCGTAAAAACAAAGGATTGAAAACTATCTATACAGTGTATTAGTGGAATTGCAGGCAAATACCTAAATTAGGAGAAAAATGTGTTTTAAATGTATCTGTGGAGTCTCCTGCTTATGACATCACCTGTGGCCTAATATGCAAATTGGAACTGTATACTTTGCATATCAAGCCACTGGTGATGTCATAAGCAGGAGACTCCACAGAAACGTTTAAAACACATTTTCTTTTCTCCTAATTTAGGCATATGCTCACAATCCTGCTAACACAATGGATAGATCATTTCCAATAATTTTTTTTTCTCTGCATGCACAGTAAAAACAATGTTCAGGTGATACAGACACTTAAAGGATACAGAAATGACAGTGACATGAATAGGATACACAGGATAGTGTTTGACAACAATTTTGTAGCATTTAGGAGCTAAATAGACCAATTTAGGAGATTATTTTTGAAACCAGGGAAATTGTACTTCTATAAATTAGTATTAAAAACAACCCCCCAAAAATTATAAACAAACAAAAAAACACCTAGATACTATGTAAAAAGAAAAAATTATAAACAAAAACACACAAATCATTAGGATCCAGAAGAACCTGGAAAACAGGGGAGGATCTCCTGAGTTTCTAGCTAGCGAAATCCAGGGGGGCTTGGAGAGGGGATCTGCAATTCCTACTTCCCAGTCCAAGATGAATTTGAGGGTACATGTAAAAAGTCACCGTATATTCATGATTCTGCAGTCTGTAAGATGGAAATCACTGAGCCCAGTTATTATTATTTGTTTTTAAACTGCAAACATATTCTGCAGCTCTGCACAATTATAGTATATGACAAAACAAAAAAGCATTTAAAATATAAGTTTTAATATTTCAGCCCCTACCTTGTGTTTGCTGTATGTCCAAACATATAATGTGACTTGTGTTGCTTGCCCATTGTACAGATCATGCTAGGGGGGGGGGGCTCTTACAGAGCATGCTAGGGGGGGGCCTCTTACAGAGCATGCTAGGGGGGGGGGGCCTCTTACAGAGCATGCTAGGGGGGGGGGGGGGCTCTTACAGAGCATGCTAGGGGGGGGGGCTCTTACAGAGCATGCTAGGGGGGGGGCTCTTACAGAGCATGCTAGGGGGGGGGGGCTCTTACAGAGCATGCTAGGGGGGGGGGGCTCTTACAGAGCATGCTAGGGGGGGGGGGCTCTTACAGAGCATGCTAGGGGGGGGGGGCTCTTACAGAGCATGCTAGGGGGGGGGGGCTCTTACAGAGCATGCTAGGGGGGGGGCTCTTACAGAGCATGCTAGGGGGGGGGGGCTCTTACAGAGCATGCTAGGGGGGGGGCTCTTACAGAGGGGGCATGCTAGGGGGGCTCTTACAGGGCATGCTAGGGGGGCTCTTAATAAATGAACTTGTAATATATATATATATATATATATATATATATATATATATATATATATATAAATATAATTACACCAGCTATATGCAATTCTGTTGTAATCCCTAAACCTGATATTGCCTATTATAGGACACATAGCAGTAGAGATGTTGTTTGCACAGTGGTCAGAGCTGCACTTATTGCCATGTCTATTACATGCAGCTACTCACTACTCACATACTCACCTGCTGCAGACTGTACCCCCCCAACATGAAGAGGCTCCCCCCCAAACTTCCACAGGCCGGATCACCAGCGGCACTCACTGCTCCCCTGCGAGTCCCTAGCAACTGCAACCAAGGAGGGTGACAACCAGCACAGCAAGCAGGAGCCATGCACAGCGAGCCCGAGGGCGGCCCCGCCATCTTTGTTACGGGCGAGCCTCTCACGGAAGTCAAAAGACAAGAGATAAAAAAAATAAAAAAACAAAAGGCTTTCAGTGTGTCACCAGACATGTTTCCAAAGGGAAATGGTGACACCTTTTGAGTCACTCCAGCTTTTGTAAAGCTGCAGTGGTGAAGGAGCATCATGGGAAATGTAGTTCACTATGTCATCTGCTGCCTACAGCCCCCCCCCCCTTCCCCCCCTTTTTTTTTATAAGTGTTCAAACGTGCACTAAAAACATTATGTAACTATTAATATGATGCCTCTTTCCCAAAAGTAAAATGTCCCCCTGGGATGTACACATTATGCTTGCCCTAAACAAATATGGCGGCGCCCGCGCTTTGACTGATGGCAGCCCGAGGGCCGCCCCTTCCTCTGTGTTCCAGCGTGCTGTGCTGGGGTAAGTTTGTGTCCAGCAGCCTAGTGCAGCTTCCTGAGCTGGGGGGAGCTGCATGCTGATATTAAAACCATTAGACATTTAATATGGCCAGAGGGCACTGCAGGCTGGGTGGTATACATTAAAAGGAGGGGAACATTGTACAGAGAGACACAGCTGATCCTGCATCATGCCATACCTCCCAACATTTCAAATGTCCAAAGAGGGACACTTGTATATTTGTGGGAGTGGCTGTGGGGTGGGGAACATTTTTGGCAACTTTATGGCCAATGGGTATCTATCTATTTAATTTGATCAGTCATTTAGAACAAAAAAAAATGTACATTTTATTTACACCTATTGCTATAAAAGCACACTTTCTGCAGGTTTAGCTCACTTTATTGTGAGTTTTATTGCTGTGGAGCTCTGTGATACAGTTATATATAGACCAAAGACCAGTTATATATAGACCCCCCCCCCCCCCCCCCCGAAAAGAGGGATTTGGGTACAAAATAGGGACACTTGGGAGGTATGTAATGCCATGCTAAATAAACCAAAGATGGAACTTATCACGCCTTCCAGCTTCTGCCCCCGACGGAGCACCGGAGGGCAGAGTTTGGAAGGTCGAGTATCCCTGTCACTCATATTGTCAGCGCCACTGCTCATGGGCACGGCACCCGAGAATTAATTTGAGGTATCTCACCGAGATCTACCTCTGTACCCGTTAAAAAAAATAAAAAAAAGTTCATTTTTTTTTTCAAGGTTAAAAAAAAAAAAAAAGACAAATACACATAGGTTAATTTAGCATAGTTGGCAGCAATCCTGAATTTTCTGGACCAGTCCTGTTTTTCTTGGGTCCAGTCCAGTAAAATTTGCGACTGTCCAAGGCTTTGCCGTAGCATTGCGTTTAACCAGTATATGTACTGGGTAGGCTAGAGCTCAACCTCATGGGGACATGCAAATTTCAACCTCATGGGGACACGCAAATTCGTGTGGTCACATGACCCTGCCCACTCTAGGCTCCACCCCCACAACATCCCAGGATGCAGCCTGAGAACCTGCACAAGTAAGAATTGAGCTCTTTATTTCATATAAAGTTCATGAGTCATGTAGCTTTAATGGCTACCTCCATGGCAGTGTTTTGGATACAATGTTACTTTTAGGAAGAGGATTTTATGTAGTTCTTGGTTTGTTTGTTTTTAGAGACCTAATGGATCCCGAATGTTCCCAGTTGCTGCCCCATGTCTGCGGAGTACTGCTTGACAACAGGCAGCTTATGAACGATGACTCCGTCTTTGAGAAACTGCTGGATTGGTTCAAATCTTTGACTACAAAAGGTAATGCCAGCATATTGGATCTGGGAAACTAGATTAAATCCTTACATAGAATGTCGTCTAGTCTGCCCAATTTTCTAATTAATTTTATTAGTTAGTGAGTTCCTGGACTTACCTTATATCTAGGACAGCCCTATGCCATGCATGCTTAAACTCCTTCACTGTGCTTAAACTCTACCACTTCTGCTGGAAGGATGTGCCATGCATTCACTACCCTCTCAGTAAAGTATTACTTCCTGATATTACTTTTAAACTTTCTCCCCTCTAATTTAAAGTGCTCTTGTTCTTCTTTTGAATATACTCTCCATCATATCCCCCCAAATATATACATATATAGCGCCAACAACTCACTCAGTGATTGTTACAGAACTTAAATTGGACCTGAATTAGACGTACAAAGACCAAATAAGGTATAAGGTTCTGCCTGGTTACACACAGCAATCATTTTATTGTAATGCATTAATTATATATATTCGTGGTATTCCTTATATATAAATAAAATGATTTCCAAACATATCGCCACCTCCAATGCAGTGCCATGTCTGCCCTTAACACCCCTTTTCCTGTGCCATGTCCCACCCCCCTCAACTTGCAATTGCGCACGCATTTTTTTCTTTTTGTGGACGCTAGATGCTACCCGCAGACCATTTTTCTAGCTGTAAATTGCAGTTTATTGTAGCCATATCTCACCTTTTAGAATAGCGTAAGACGCCTTTCATCTTTTCAACCGCGCGATGTGGCCAGATCTTCTGACTGAGTAAAAGCCGACTCTTGCCGAATTAGAGTATTTTTCGAACTTTGTTTCTCCTTTTGGCTAGTACGAGCGGATCTCTTGTTGGAAGAGAACCAGTGCATCATAGGACTCCTTCAGCAGGTCCTCAGCGCCGCAGCCATAGATCCCAGTCTCCTGGCGTTTACCATGAAGCTGACCGGAATATTTGCAGCCCACGAAGAAGGTTTCAATTACCTGCTGGTGAGTAATTAAGGATGCTGAATAGGTGAGGTGATAGTGTAAAGAAATAGGATGATCAGTTGAGGGGGGGGGGGGCCCCAACTAGGTCCTCTTTGTTGATTTTATGTAAAACAAAGGTAATCGTGGAGTAAAGGTGAAGGAAAAAACCCTCTACCTGAAATTCAGTGGGTAGCAGAGGCATTATCAAACACAAATAAAGTAACATTGATGGGTTAGGGAAGCGCATTACCACTTCAGTTTCCAAAGGAGGTGGGTCCAGAGTGGGTGGGGATGAACAGGATGTTTAATGTTTTGTCTAGGACCCAGAACCACTGATTGTGGAAGAAATAGTGCATATTTTTCTCAAACTAAATTAATATTACTGGCTAAGTTTTTTTTGTTGATCTGGCCATTCCCTGTCACTAGTAGAGAATCGATCAACAAGGCTCTCAATCTGCAATATACAGCTCAAAGGAACATTAAAACTACTCTGTACCCTAAACATTGCTTTTACTGTGGATGTAGAGAATAATGAAATCAGATCTATACATTGTGGTAGTAGAATGGCAAGATTAAGAGAAAATGATGTTTTTAATATGTGTGGTCTGTGCGGTCTCCTGTTTATGACACCACCTTGTGGCTTGATAGGCAAACAAACTTTCAGTGGTAAATGTGTAATTTGCGTATCGGGCCAAAGTGATGTCATAAATAGTGGACACCTGAGACCAATACTTTTTCCTTTAAAGGGACAAAAAACTTTTTTTCACTTGTGCTTCTAATATAAAAGCACGGGTGAAAAGTTAGTTGTCCCTAGTATGAGGATGAACTGGCGTGTACTTTTGATAGTACTTTTGATAGTGCACGCCAGTTTATCCTCTGACCGACAGCTGCCATGCTTCCATAGGAAGTAGGCAGCCGTCTGGTCGGTGACCGTCTCACTCTGCTAGCGCAGAGAGAAACCCTTGTTTTTGCATGAGATCAGCAGGGGGGACCTCGCATTCAGCTTTCAGAGCGGGGCAAGCCCTGATTGGCTGTGCGTGTGCTGAAATTTGTCAGCATGCGACAACCAGGAACTCCTGTGTCTCGCATGTGAGACACAGCAGTTAGTAGTAAACCCGCGTGTATCTCTATTAAGACCCTTCAAGGAAGCAAGGGTTAAACAATGTTTTGGGTTAAACAATGCTTTAATCTATGCATTTGCTTGCAGTTCTAGTAACGCAGTGTATAGATCATATTCTTATTGTGTGCGTTCACAGTATATGCCAGGTTTAGGGGACATGAAGTAGTTTGGACATGCACCTCGGTTCTCTCTCTCTCTTGCAGAATGGGGAGATTGTTCAGGATATGTTTGGTCAGCACAGCTGGACGAATGTGATGTGGCAACATGTCAATGTCAGGATGGCCTGGATTAGCGGTTTGCTCAGTATGGTTCAGCATCGGCAGGCTGTGAACTTTCTGTCAGAGTCTGGTGAGTACAATAAGGAATGAAAGCGGGCGAACCATCAAATCACTACAGCCCGAAACTCTAAGGTAGGCCGAGAAACTCGAGATACTACAACTCCCATGATGCATAAGCACCACTGATGTCCAGGCAGCAGCCCTTGCGCTGTATGTGACTCTCTGTGGGTCCAGTTCATTGTTTCTATTATGTCATGAATGTAAAAATGTCTACACCCCCCTGAGCTTCTGCATGCTATGTGACCCACCACATCATGGTAGAGATCAGTGATGGCTGACCTTGGCATTGCATATGCCATGTTGCTTAACCAATCATTAGACACACTGAGCATCATGGGATATGCTGTAGTTCCCAAACATCTGCAGTGCCAGTCCTAGCCATCACTGGTAGAGATGCCCAAGCATCATGGGAATTGTAGTTCCACAACTACACTGAAGCTGCATGTCTGTTCACCTGGTTTAACTATATGACAATAAAATCATATTTGCTCTTTGAAATATGCATAGCTTTCATTTGTCTTATTATTTTCTGCATATAATATATAGATATGCTGAATATATGTATATAGTACTGTGTGTGTGTGTATGTATATATGAAATACACTGATCAGCCATAACATTATGACCACTGACAGGCAGCAAGCCGGCGGAGGCAGTGTGATGGTTTGGGTAATGTTATGCTGGGAAACCTTGGGTCCTGCCATTCATGTGGCTGTTACTTTGACACGTACCACCTACCTAAGCATTGTTACAGACCATGTACACCCTTTCATGGAAACAGTATTCCCTGATGGCATTGGCCTCTTTCAGCAGGATAATGCTCCCTGCCACAAAGCAAAAATGGTTCAGGAATGGTTTGAGGAACAAAACAACGAGTTCAAGGTGTTGACTTGGTCTCCAAATCCCCTAGATCTCAATCCAATCGAGCATCTGTGGGATGTGCTGGACAAACAAGTCCGATCCATGGAGGCCCCACCTCGCAACTTACAGGACTTAAAGGTTCTGCTGCCAACGTCTTGGTGCCAGATACCACAGCACAGAGGTCTAGTGGAGGGGTCTAGGACAGTTCATTGTGACTGCTTCAACGCTGACAGTTCAGCGTAGCAGTTTGAACGCTGAACTGTCAGCGGTGAAGATAAACGCAGCCGCTTCATCGCAGCACTGTAATCGCCTGACAGTTCAGCTCTTACAAACATACAGCCCCCTAATTAATAAATCAACCCCCCTACAAGTGACCCCGAACCCCCATACCAAGCTCCCAACCCAGACACTAATACTAACACTACCCCCGAACCCTAATTCTAACACTACCCCCGAACCCTAATTCTAACACTACCCCCGAACCCTAATTCTAACATTAACCCCCTGAACTCTAATACTAACATTAAGCCATATTAAACATTAATAATACTCCCCTTCAGCAATACCGTGAGGAACTGTCTCGTGATGAAAGATCCGGAGATGACCTCTCGTACGATGAACTGCCCGTCGCGCGGGAGAGGACGATGAATCCGTTTTTTGTTTTTTTTTATATCTTGTTCTCTCTCTTCCCGTCAGGAGCTTTACAGACAATGTTGAATCTGCAGTGCGACCGCAGCATGTTTGTCGCCTCCGCAGTGAACGACCTTGTGGCTCACGTGTTCCTCACCAGTGTGACGTTACAGGCGGAGCCGGAACCTACGGTTCTAACCAACTTGCCCGACGTTCCACAGATCATCCTGAGCCGCCTGGAAAGCTCTCTAGATACTTGTGACACGGGAAGCCAAGCGGTTAGAACCCTGGCCGCCATATTTAGAGGCTGCACCAATCGACTGGCTGTGTTTCTTTGGCCACGCGTCGTTTCAAAGATAAATGCTCATCTTGACCACAAGCCTGCTTGTTCTGCTCTTTACCTGGAAGAGGTTCTCCTTGCTTCGATCAGGTAAATGTGGGTGGGCGGGGTTAGGGGGGGGGGTATATAGTTTTACTTATCCACCTCTATGTACCCCTTTTAAGGAGTCCATGTAATTCATGAGCAGGTTTGAGTGCGAAAATGTAAATACTCGTTATTAAAAAAAGTAGCTGTAAAATGCGTATGGTTCATGTTTGGTGAAGATGGAATCCTCCTGAATGGTTTTATTTGATATCTTTGTGAGTATATACTTTTTACTTATATTGTTATTATGTTATTAAATTGGGCTTCACTAGAGCAGGGCTTGACAAATTTAATTTGATTCTAGGAGCCAGCAAAATTTTTTAGGAGCCAGACAATCACGCAAACATACACGCAATTCATAAACACACACACCAACCCACTTCACATATACACCACACACACACACACACCAACCCACTTCACATATACACCACACACACACACCAACCCACTTCACATATACACACACACACCATATACATACACACACACACACACACCAACCCACTTCACATATACACCCCCCCCACTTCACATATACACCCCCCCCACTTCACATATACACCCCCCCACTTCACATATACACCCCCCCACTTCACATATACACCCCCCCACTTCACATATACACCTCACATATACACCCCCCCACTTCACATACACCTCACACACATACACCTCACACACATATACACCTCACACATACAAAAGTTGATTTTTTTTCCCACCTGTCTTAACTTGTGAGTGCTGGGTGTCGTCACTTGTCAACCCAGCACTCATCCGAAATAGCAAGGAAGAACGGCTGCAGCACGAATGTTCCTTCCCTGCTGCCTTACCTCATTGCAGGGCTGGGGAACATTCGTGCTGAAGCCGTTCTTCCTTGCTATTTCGGATGAGTGCTGGGTTGACAAGTGACGACACCCAGTACTCACACGCGCTGCGCGAGGGGGCGGAGCTTGCCGTCTGTGCGATCCGCACAGACTTCTCCCCCTCGCGCTGCAAAAATCCACGAACACACGAACGGCAGCAGCAAGGGGGTCATGTAGGGAACGGCACCCGGGCGCCAGGCTTAATTTCCAGGTCGCCATGGCTGGGGTTTGTCGAGCCCTGCACTAGAGCTGTTCCTTAAATGACCCATTGTTGTGTTGTTTAGCTTATTCATGAGATAATTCATTTGCAATAGTCTGGTCGCCAATAAGTCTAGATTGCACCATATGTTGGCTGTATCTCCTCCATCTCTTCTAGGATCCCTGCCTTCCAGGATTCAGATTGTGACCTTTGGCTAACAGTGAAAAAGGCCCTGAAACATTTACACCCGCCCCAGTCTGCTTCTCTCGCGGCTGAGATTTTGAAACTAAATCATTGGTTGGTTTTATCATTTGATTTTATGAAAGCAATTTGATACAGTGTGGTACGATAAAATAGCTTTTCCTTCTCTTGCAATAGGAGAGGCCCATATATTTCCCTCCCCCTACGATGGGAGAGTGCCATAGCTTTCCCTCCTCCTATGATGGTAGAGTGCTGTAGCTTTCCTTCCCCATATGATGGGAGAGCACCATACCTTTCCTTCCCCCTCCTATGGGACAGTCCCGGAGCTTTCCCTCTCCCCGTGATGCGAGGGTCCCGGAGCTTTCCCTCTTCCCGTGATGCGAGGGTCCCGGAGCTTTCCCTCTTCCCGTGATGCGAGGGTCCCGGAGCTTTCCCTCTTCCCGTGATGCGAGGGTCCCGGAGCTTTCCCTCTTCCCGTGATGCGAGGGTCCCGGAGCTTTCCCTCTTCCCGTGATGCGAGGGTCCCGGAGCTTTCCCTCTTCCCGTGATGCGAGGGTCCCGGAGCTTTTCCTCTCCCCGTGATGCGAGGGTCCCGGAGCTTTTCCTCTCCCCGTGATGCGAGAGTCCAGGAGCTTTCCCTCTCCCCGTGATGCGAGGGTCCCGGAGCTTTCCCTCTCCCCGTGATGCGAGGGTCCCGGAGCTTTCCCTCTCCCCGTGATGCGAGGGTCCCGGAGCTTCCCCTCTCCCCGTGATGCGAGGGTCCCGGAGCTTCCCCTCTCCCCGTGATGCGAGGGTCCCGGAGCTTCCCCTCTCCCCGTGATGCGAGGGTCCCGGAGCTTTCCCTCTCCCCGTGATGCGAGGGTCCCGGAGCTTTCCCTCTCCCCGTGATTCGAGAGTCCAGGAGCTTTCCCTCTCCCCGTGATGCGAGAGTACCGACGTGACGTAATGGACGATTCATTTTCCAGTGCAGCCATTTCATCATGACCTGTTCATTCACTGTTCATTAGCGGTTAGGGTTTTGTAGTGGCCAAGTAGTATGATTTTTTTTTTTTTCTAGGACAGCTCAACACCCTGAAATGCCTACAATAAACTGACCACCATCAAACGTCCTGTACCCAGCTTCCTCGTACAATAAGAGTGTACCGTAGTATTCCTTCCCACTAGGAGAGTACCATATTTTTACCTATGGAAAACATAAATTCCAATTGATAATTATAATACTGAAATGTTCTCTTAATTATTATTATTTGTTAACTATAGTTTCTGTTCTCTCCAGTCCACCAGATGTCAGTGTGCAAGCAATGTCTGTTATCCTTCATCCATTTCATTATATTCTACAAGTGTCTGCCATAGACACAGGACAGCCAGGTATAGCTTGTGTGTGTGTGTGTGTGTGTATATATGTCTGTTTGTCAGTGTGCTAGCTAGCTCCAAGTTGTACACTGTCCATGTTGTTATATAAATTACATTTTTCTATTGGTTTAATATTTATCCTGAAGGTTTACTGGAGGAGCTGGTGTTTGACCCTGACGTTGTAGAGCGTATTCTGTCTGCGAAATCATCCTGGATATCTCTGCTTTGCCAGTGTCTCTCTTACATCAATGAGCTATGCCAAGGGGTAATGTAATCACACCTGTGTCTTCTACATCATATGCTAGGGACATGTGCTGCGACCGTAGGAGATAAAAAATGATCTATATATTGCATTAGCAGAATAGTAAACAAACGCATAGATTAAAAGAAAAAGGAGTTTTAAATGTGTCTGTGGTGGCGCCTGCTTATGACATCACCTTGTGGCTTGATGTGCAAGTGAACTAATTTCAACGGAAAATGGAGTAGTTTGCATATAAAACCACAAGGTGATGTCATAAACAGGGGACACCACAGACGCATTAATCACGTTTAATCTGTGTATAGATATCCTCTTTTGAGCCCATTTTGATCATGAACAAGAGATACCACAGACATTGAATCCGTGTATAGGCACACTTATTGTCTAATTTCTTCTGAGCGTATTCCAAATGACGACACTGGTTTTTCTTTTCCTTTTTTCAGGACGAATTAAAAATACAGATCCCCCACAAGCCTGTGCTCTGTGCCGTTGTGACATTGTTACGTTTATGCGTTGGTCAAGCAGTCTTGACATCATCTGGCGGGCTGGACCTCGGCAAGACTCTGATAGGTTGCCTGAAAGTTCAAAAATCCGCTCTGGACACTATCAGATCCCTTTCGTGTTGGCCAAGTAAGACAAATATTGGACTTGTTCTTAAGTATTTATCATGGACCTGGTTTGCCCGTCTCTCATTGAACAATTAGTTTGCATATGGTGCCACAGTTGATGTCATCAGATATATACCGATTTGTTTTTTTTTTGCAATGTTTCCTTTTTTAAATCCTTGGTTATTTTTTCCTTCAGTGAGCAAAGATTCCTTGGACGAAACCCACAATGTGCTGTTTTCCTATCTTGAGAATCCAGATGCCGATGCAACAGTAAGAATTCAAAGTTATTGTTTAATCTGCAAGTTTTATAGACCGATTCAGGTTAAAAGGAATTTATTTGCATATTCCTACATAAAGAGGTCTGGATTCATTTGGGTTTCCTAAAATATCTTCATGTGTTTGTGGAGTCCCCTGTTTATGACATCACCTGTGGCACGGTATGCAAATTAGAGGATGGGACAGTTCATCGCGTCACCGTCCCCTCTGGCACGACGGCCAGTTCATTGCGGTAGAGGTCATCGCGGGACAGTTCATCGCGGTAGAGGTCATCGCGGGACAGTTCATCGCGGCATCGCTGAGGGTGAGTATTATTAATAGGGGTTAATTTTAGTATTAGAGTTCGGGAGGGGGTTAGGTATTCGTATTGGGGTTTGGGGGGTTAGGTATTAGTATTAGGGTTCAGGATGGGGTTAGGTATTCGTATTGGGGTTTGGGGGGGTTAGGTATTAGTATTAGGGTTCAGGATGGGGTTAGGTATTAGTATTGGGGTTCGGGGGGGTTAGGTATTAGTATTAGGGTTCAGGATGGGGTTAGGTATTAGTATTGGGGTTCGGGGGGGTTAGGTATTAGTATTAGGGTTCAGGGAGTCGCATTAGTATTAGGGTTCATTTTAGTATTAGGGTTCGGGAGGGGTTTAGGTATTAGGGTTCGGCGGTAGCATTAGTATTAGGGTTGATTTTAGTATTAGAGTGTGGGAGGGGGTTAGGTATTAGTATTAGGGTTCAGGATGGGGTTAGGTATTAGTATTGGGGTTCGGGGGGGTTAGGTATTAGTATTAGGGTTCAGGGAGTCGCATTAGTATTAGGGTTCATTTTAGTATTAGGGTTCGGGAGGGGTTTAGGTATTAGGGTTCGGCGGTAGCATTAGTATTAGGGTTGATTTTAGTATTATGAGTATGAGTGTGGGAGGGGGTTAGGTATTAGTATTAGGGTTCGGGGGTTAGGTATTAATAGAGTTCCGGGGTAGCATTAGTATTAGGGTTAATTTTATTATTAGGGTTCGGGGGGCTTAATTTTAGGATAAGGGATCGGGGGGGTTAATTTTTGTATTGGGGTTTGGGGGGTTACTTTTAGGAAGGGGTCATTTATTGGGGGGTTAATTTAATGGGGGGTGTACGTTTTGTAAGCGCTTACATAGCCGCGATGAAACGACCACGGTCGCGCTGAACGGTCAGCGCTGAAGCAGCCACAAAGAAGTGCCCTAGACCTTGCAAATTACAAGTTTCCCATTGAAAACCAGTTCAAGCCACTGGTGATGTCATAAACAGGAGACTCCACTAACACATTTGTCTCCTAATTTAGACATTTAGAAATTCAACACAATGTATAGATCATTTTCAATCTTTTTTTTTTTTTTTTATGCACAGTAAAAACAATGTTTAGGTGATACAGTCCCTTTAAATACTTTTTTATTTAAAACATAACATTCTTTAGTACAAAATCTTCCTGGGGCACCAAAAAAACTCTATTTTTATTTTTTATTGATCTGTTGTTGCATAATGAGAAACTCTCATCGGCTTATTGCAGACGAGATCAATACACAAAAATGTAGGTGCACTCCAGCCAAAGGACTAAAATGTTTTTCTGCATGGATACTTTTACATAAATGAGCATAATGTGACCGGCTTAAAGTGTGCCTAATACCTATTTTTGTTCTTTTGATAAGGTCCACTGTGAAATTAGTGTATCTTTCTGTGCGCTAGATCTTGATCAGTGTGCACCAGCATTGGCTCTGCCTCCACTATGAGGCAGGGCTGAAAGTATACCTCTTTGTCTCTCTAAAGATATACTTAGGAGAAGGGGAAACTAACACTTTAAACCTTGCTATCTTGAACGAAACAAGGGTTAAAACACATTTAACATGAACAATGTCATTTTTCATATGTTTGTATTGTAACAACGCAGACTCTTGTCTGTCCGTCGCCGTCTGTCTGACCAGTGATCTTTACAATTTTAGGTTTTAAAGAAGACTCTTCAGGCTTCCCTGAAATGGCTGCAGACATCTTCAATTCCTCAAAACTCAGACTACTGGGCTCCAAGCTTGATTTTTCTGGAGGGTATGTCCGGTCTTATTTTGAATTTCACCTCTGGGTGGTTTTTATATAGAAGCCTGTAGATCCAACCAAGTGGAGCAGTCGTTTCCTCATACTGCTGCTAATTACATTTGAAGTCTTCTCAGTTCTTTAACCCCTTCGTGACGTTAGGACGTACTATGCCGTCCTTTAAGTGCCTTAAAGTCGTTAGGACGGCATAGTACGTCCTGTACTAAACAGCACATGGTGGCTCCCCGCGATGAGCTGGTTTCGGATCCCGCTGCAGGCACTTACAGCGGGATCCCACCTGTCAGATGAGGCCACTTTGAGTGGCCTCAGTCTGACAGGGAAAATGTAGCCGGTGCTCAAAGCGAGCACCGGCTACATTTGTCTAAATCGCGCCGTGCCCGAACTTCCGGGTTCGGGCACACCTCCGTGACGTCACACGTGACGTCCGGAGGTCTCGCGATATTTTGCCAGGGACCCACAGGGTCTATTAAGACCCTGATCGGCTCTCTGCCAGAGTGTTCCTGGCCAGGAACAAATCGTGACGTTTTGGTGCTTGCGTCGTTTGGGACGCAAGCACCATGCGTCACGAAGGGGTTAAGTAGATGCTCTTGTGGTTGATCTGTACTGGGTCTACTGAGGTGGTTCCATCGTGTGTAGGCCTCCATGTGACCAGTTTTTTTTTATACTTAATATCTAATACAAGTTACGTTTTAAGGATCCGGCGTTTCATCTATGATTCCTGCAACTTGGACATTTTTTTTTCTGATTACCGTTTGCGGACGGGTTGGGGACCCGCAGTCCAGCAGGCAAGGAGCTACCTTTTGGAGATTTATTCTGCTGCCAGTACCCTTACCCCATCTTATATCTACTGAATAAAGAGAGAATTGCAGGGTATTGTGACTTGAATTTCCCACTTAAGGCCAAAGTAGCCGAGTTGGAAAAATTCTCATATATAGCCGCATTGGAGAATTTTTTTTTCAACTTTGCTACATTGGCCTAAACTTTGAACTATCCATCGGCAATTCTCAGTTTATTGAGTAGACTCTTCTGAAAGAGTCCAGGCTTTTTAAAGTAAATTGCGGTTAATGGTTGAAAAGACTTAATATCTTCCTGATGTCCATTTAGTAGGTTTTGCACCGTTCGGGTGCAGACATGTTGGTGTTAAGATTCTTAAGTTGAAAAATGTGCAACATGGCGAGTGAGGAACATCTTCAGTCAGTTGGTGGAAGATCCAGCAAAACAAACGCAACGTCTTAGCCACAGGGTACAAAACATAGCGAAGAGACAAAGGGTTTTATTCACAAGAGGGAAACAACAAAGGAATCTTAAACGTAAGGTCAAAGTTGGTGAGTTGGAGACATTCTCCTGAAATTTAGCTGAAGTAGAGAATTGTTTCCAGCTGGGCTACTTTTGGCCTTTTAAGTTTGAAATTCCCTTGTCAATTCCCTCTTTTTCATGTATAAAGCCCATCGAAAAAAATGTATATTATTTTGGTAAGATATTTAATGGTTATTCTCTTTTTTGTACAGTTGTCCTTTTACAAATCATTACAATGCACTGCTGGTGGGGTTCGAAAGACAGCGATCCATTCTAAAGACTGTAGACCATTCTGAGGGTTCCAAAGTTTTCGTCCCTTCTAAATACTGTAGATCCTTCTGAGGATTCTAAAGATGTTAGTCCCTTCTAAAGACTGTAGACCTTTCTGAGGGTTCCAAAGGCTGTCGCCCCTTCTAAAGACTGTAGACCATTCTGAGGGTTCTAAAGACGTTAGACCATTCTGAGGGTTCTAAAGACGTTAGACCATTCTGAGGGTTCTAAAGACGTTAGACCATTCTGAGGGTTCTAAAGACGTTAGACCATTCTGAGGGTTCTAAAGACGTTAGACCATTCTGAGGGTTCTAAAGACGTTAGACCATTCTGAGGGTTCTAAAGACGTTAGACCATTCTGAGGGTTCCGAAGACTTTCGTCCCTTCTTGAGACTGTAGGTCATTCTGAGGGTTCCAAATACTTTAGTCCCTTCTAAAGACTGCAGGCCATTGCAAAGATAGGCCACGATCCTCATTGGTGCTCTATTTGCCATTCTTGTTTGGGACCTAGTGAAAGTCTCTGGCTTGAGGTAAATGTAAAGAATAATATTTTCGATACAGAACTAACATGGACCAGTCCCCATTCACTAAGCCGATTCCTAATGAAAACATTTTCTTTTTCCAGCCCTCTGGCCGGTGCTGCATAAACGCCTCTGTAGCCCAATTTGGGACCATCGTGATACCACCTTGGAATTTGTCGGCGACCTTGTGGACATTCTTAAAGGTAATATTAGAATTAGGGTTATATTTTACATCATGCCAGCTACGGGTAATGAAAAATCTAAATTTTTTCTTAAATTAGGTTTTAAAAATTTTTTTTTTAAACTGTATGAAAATTACTTTAAAGGCCTGGATTCTCTGTGGATACCAATCTGAATAAGTGGAAAGGTTGATCATAAGAGTTAAACAAGGGAATATTCTTGGTAGTGGGTGGCTAAAATGACACCGCATTAGGCTAGGGGATTTTCCATCTCCTATAGCATAGCTCCTTGTCTACAGGGAGAGGCGGTCCGAAGAGCATCGCTCTTTGTGATTGGCTGTGTGCCATACAATGGCCGCACATACACACCAGTCAGAGGGGAGGAGATAATTATCTTCGAGACATGTTAGCCTCAAAGTCAGAATTTCACTTAAATAAATCTATGTTGGAGCATCATTCAGAAGCATTTTTAATTACACAGAAATGTGTCTTCTGTGGGATCAAAATATTCCACAAAGGGTTTAGTCCCTTAAATGACCATACCTGCTGCAAGCCCACCGGTTTGTGCCAAGGATACATAGCTGGGGAGATGCAGGAGCTCCACCTCCGGTCTCAGTAAGCACATCTGCTAAGCTTTGCTGAATAGATGTTCTGTAACAGTCTTTCTTCCCCTTTACTAGAACGAGATGGATTCAGGGAAGTTCTAAGCTCTTCAGGAATGCCACAGGTGGTGTTGGATCTGCTCAAGGATCCTGAGGGTTATGTTCGGGCCACTGCTGTTATCTGCTTAGGACAACTCGTTGGTGTAGATGACCTGTATCCAACAGTGGCCGAAGGTGTTGCTATATCCACTGGAACAATGAAGAGAGAGGTACGTGGCACACACTTCCCCTGTGCTTTTATTATTATGCTGTTACCGTAATAAGGGGGGTTATGTGTCATCTTGCTTCCCATCAGAAAATGGAGGGCAATTGCGCCATAATTAATGCTGACCCCATGTATAAATTGATTTCACAGTGCGGAAAAAATAGTCTGGCATCTGTTTTATTTGTGTAGACGGTAGTTTTTGTATAACAAGGACTATGAATGTTGTCTACAGCTCTGAACTATTTCTACACCTGAAAAACCATCTTTATGGGTGTTGTCATATTTACTGCGGACCCGCCACTATTGACTTTTTTTTTTTTTTATTCTATCCAACAAATCTCCTTACAGAGCATCGTTCCAAATTTCCTGGATATTTTATCTGAAGACACAGAAGGTTTCCCCAGAAGAGCTGTCATGAAGGTCTTTACGGATTGGCTGAGGTTGGGCCATATCCAGAACTTCCACGAACCCGAAAAGCTGCTCTTCAGGATCCTAGACCTGACAAGGGGTGACCTTGATTGGGAGGTGAAGGTCAACGCACTGGATATGGCTAAGGTCTTTGTCGATCAAACATTTGTAAGGTGTGAGGCCGCCGCCTGCCCATACACCATAGGGTTGCCTACCAACAAAGGCACAGTCCTAGTCACCGAAGCAATACAAACGTTTAACAAAGTAGGGTTATTTCCGTTTGTGTTGGATGCCCTTTGTGACTGCGACAGGATGGTGGCATTGAAAGCCTGCGAAATCCTCATATTCCTCAAGTCGAAACTGGGAGAAGAGTCTTCCATGGCAAACTCCATAAATCCAGAACTCTATGGTATCGAGTGGTTGGAATGTGTATTAAAAGACTTGTGCCTCAAAGACCAGCACCCAGCAAGCAATGGCATCTCAGCGAGCAAAAACTGGGTGAGTGACGTCCTCAACATAATGGATTTGGACAGCGTGAACAGTTCTCTGTCGAAGGGCAGCGATTATACGAATCAGACCCCACAGGCGCTCCTGCAGGATATTAAGATTACCTTATGGGGAGGAGAAGAACATGATGCAGACTGTTATTAACCTAGGGGTTTTACAAATATTTGTTAGCTTTAGGAGATAGACAGGTCAATTAAGGAACCAGCGCTATGGTACAAACATACCATTTAGGAGCCATGGCTCCCTTACGATCTAGTGTTTGTCAAAGCCTGTACTGATCTAGATTTGTTTCTTCAGAAAAGATATGCCAGTTGTTTCAATTGCTTTGAAATACGATTGCTCACAGATGTAGAGGACAACAGTGGCAGTGAGTTTTATTTTTTTGCAATTAATCTATTTTTTTTTTTTGTTGTTGTAGAGTTGCTTTGTGTTTTTTTAGGTCTAATTCAGATAGTTTTCAAGTTCTCTGGTTATAAGACACAATCAACAAACTTCCTCCACATAACTTTAAGAGTTCTCAACAATCTCTTATTCAAAGTGATGATGGGGAAGATATCATACAGCAACATGAGAGAAAGTCACCAAAAAATATATATATTTTTTTTCTTTAAACATTCCAGGGTGTGATACTAAGAGGTATTGCTTTTGTAACAAAATAAATATAAGTGCTCTCCTTTTTATAATGTTCATATTTCTGCTAGGAATTGGTTTCAAGTTGGGCATCCCCGTAATAGAAGCAAATTTATTGCTTCCATTACAGAACTTTCCCCAGCACCCACTTTGCACTCAAGGACTCGGCCCCAGCAACTGCTCTCGCTGTGTGCCTTCTAGAGTCTTGACATCAGGAAATCAGCTGCCTGCCCTTCTCTACTCCCTGAAAAAAAGAGGACTGACCTTTGATCTCCCCAGCCAGGCCCCCCCAAGAGTGTTGTGCCCTGTGCAGTCACACAGATTTCACATCCCTAATGCTGGCCCAGCTCTGCAATTGTCCCTTTGAGTACACCCTTAAATGTAATCACTAGGCAGAGTAAAAGCCCTGCCGCAGTTCAGGCCTTCAGGATATCTTCATACACAGGTTGTTTCTCTCTCTCATCCATCCATGAAACCCAAGCTTTATTTGCACCATACAGGCTCAACTGCAAAAAAAAAACCAACAAACAGTGCCTTTTCCATCCATCGCACTCATTTTGCCATATTTTCCTTTGGAAATGGAAAGAACCATTAGAGATGATAATGCCTCACTAGAGGCTCCCACTGCTCACAAGGACTTGGCACCGGCTCAAATAGTGCATCAGAATTCTGGTGGTCAACACTATTCAATGACAGCATCTTCCACCCTGTGCTTTGACTTATAAAATCCAAATCACTTTATCAGTTGCGGTGTACCAAATACACATCAGATTTATTATAAAGAGAGCTTTAAAACTGTGGTTGGGCCTCTGCTGCAGTAGGAAAGTCCTGCTACCCCATTGTTTTCATGCTTTGATAATGGGACTCATTGAGGTAGGAAAATAACACTCTTTTTTTCAAACAAATATATAAGAAAAATATATAAATGAAAATGCAAAACCATCCAAGTTTGTAAAATAGTGCATAGACGTATAAGGTAACTCTTCTGCCTTTTCAACGTCCCCTGCTGATCGCCTGCAGTGTTGCCGTTTCATATATTATAAATAAAGATTTAAAATTTTGAATGGACAACTGGCATCTCGAAAGTCCCAGGCGAAGGTGGTGAATTCTGTGATTTGCCACTTTATCAACGTACACGGTCAACTCTGGTAGGTAAAAGTCTTTTTATGCAGATGTGCAATTTGTCTCAGTTCTGGTGACAGAATCTTCTGGACCCCACATGACTGGTTAAAAAAAAAAAAATCAGGACCACCAGTAACTGACTGAAAAGCTAATGTCCAGTGCCTTAACATAGTGCCACCACTTCACGGGGATGAAGAGCACCTGACCGGGAGACAGAAGGCATTCCTGATGCTCTGCCTGGGAAAAGGTAGGGAACTTGATATAGTCTGGATTTTCAATATCAACCTAGGAAGTAAAATAAAATTATTAACACAAGGTTATTAAAAACACAGGGTGAGGCAAAATAAATGTAGGGGACCATATGGCATTTAGCATCCACTATATTTTTGCATGTTCAAACCCAAATAGTAATTTCATAGGCTCCACCCCTAGCTAAATTTTGAAAATTCTCAAAGTACAGCTGTATGCCAAGAACAGCATATGTCCAGGGCTGCTGTCAATAAAAAGGGGGAAGAATTGTCCACGTGCAATGGTGACATCACATGTGATCTGGGAGTGATGCTCATATGTGGAAATGTATTTACTCACCTGACTTGTGTTGTGAAGGAGCGAGCTGTCAAACGGGTACAGGTTTTCTGTTTCACTCACTGAATAAAGCCTGATATACTTCCTTCCAACTACCTGGAAAAAAAAAAAGATGCAGAATTCTACCTTACTTGTGACAAATCAGTATACATCTTTAGTGTTTTTAACCTGACAAGTAAGGAGAATAATTTGAATAAACCCCCTTTTGATGTAGGGGTTAATACAAACAAATGTGTAAACTTTAGGACCCAGGCTAATGGTACTTCCACAGAGCTCTGTGTACAACAGTCGATTGAGCTGCTGGGAGTTTAGGAGCTATAGATTATAGTCCAGCCCTTGTGCGATGTCTGCAGTTAAAAGGACAACGGACTGCAAAAAATACAGTTGTGTTTAACTGAAAGATTGCATCAAGTGTAGGCATTTTAAATAAAAAATACTTTAATGAAAGAATAAAAATAAGCTATTTAACGGAGTCTTTTTTGCTTTTTATATATCAGAGGGCAGAATCTTGGGTCACAACTCTAGATTCTAAACAATATGTCTGCCCCCTGAGAGAGCTATACAAGCAGAGAGGGCCCAATAAGGTACTTTATCTGTATAATTCCATTTGAACCATTTCTCTTTGATGTGATCTTTCAGTTAAACAGAACTTATATTTAAAGGACATACCTGTGCTAAGAAGTTCTGTTGTGGATCCTGATGAAGAGGAGACACCGTGCCTGCTGGACCAAACCAAGCGTTGATAGTGATGTCATCTTCATCGCCTTCACCCAGGCAGCAATAATCCGGAATACCAATATCTTCTTTCAGCTCCTGTATCTTTTCCACACATGTGAGGTTAAAAAAAAAAAGTTTCTAAGATCATTTATTCGAGGATACCAATTTGGTATATATATTACGACAAGCTGTGAGCAACATTAAAAAAAAAGGTTATATTGTTCTACTTCTTGTTTGAATATGAACTATGGCAATTTACAGATATTTGTTTTTATTTTTTAAATGGTATAGTTAAATCCTGGCAGAGCCAATATAATTCCAGGTCATCCCAATCTGGTCCTTAATACCCAATAGCCATTGAGGGCTGTCCTTACACCCTATAATCCATTAGAGGAAGAACAAAAAAAACAGTAGTGTCTCTTCCACAAGGCACTCGCCTAGGGTGGCATTTTGCCAGAGGGTGTTAAAGCACACTTCTGGTGCTTCAAACATGTTCGCTCCCTCCCCCACTGTTCAGCAAACTTTAGCTCCTTCCAATTAATTGGGGCGATAGGGGCATGTAATGGGGGTGATGGGGCATTTAGTGTGTATGGAATTGGGGCATGTAGTGTGTATGGAATGGGGTGATGGGGCATGTAGCGTGTTTGGAATGGGGCATGTAATGGGGTGATGGGGCATGTAGCGTGTATGGAATGGGGGCATGTAATGGGGTGATGGGGCATGTAGCGTATATGGAATGGGGGTGATGGGCATGTAGTGTATATGGAATGGGGGCATGTAGTGTGTATGGAGTGGGGTGATGGGGCATGTAGTGTATATGGAATGGGGGCATGTAGTGTGTATGGAATGGGGTGATGGGGCATGTAGTGTGTATGTAATGGGGTGATGGGGCATGTAGTGTGTATGGAATGGGGGCATGTAATGGGGTGATGGGGCATGTAGTGTGTATGGAATGGGGGCATGTAATGGGGTGACGGGTCATGTAGTGTGTATGGAATGGGGGCATGTAATGGGGTGACGGGGCATGTAGTGTGTATGTAATGGGGTGACGGGGCATGTAGTGTGTATGGAATGGGGGCATGTAATGGGATGATGGGGCATGTAGTGTGTATGGAATGGGGGCATGTAATGGGGTGACGGGGCATGTAGTGTGTATGGAATGGGGGCATGTAATGGGGTGACGGGGCATGTAGTGTGTATGGAATGGGGGCATGTCGTAGGTGTGCAGCGTGGGTGCCTGAATTTTGTCTGCCTAGGGCAGCACAAAACCAAGATACACCACTGCAACAACAGTGATATTTGTGGTCAGATGGGACTGAATACCCCAGCAGTGTAACAGCATACATTGTGTAGACAAGCATGGTGTGCACGTTTACATTAATCATATAGTACGACTGCAGAATATTGCCTCCTGTGAAAGTAATGGACCTCAAAGTTTAAAATCCCATTAAATGTCCTAATTAACCCCTTAAGGACAAGAGCTTTCCTTGGGATTTTGTAATGCGGGGGGTTCGTTTCCCTCATCCACTCGATGGAACGTTTGGCTCTCTTTTGGCAAATCACAGGTTGCCTTTTATTGAACAAGCAGTCGACCCATGTTTATTCCAGCGTAATTATAATAAAACAGATTAATTACCTGTTCAAACAGCTGATGCTGCGCAAGATATCCCATACTGCCTTGCTTCCGGGAAAAGAAAAAAAAAAAAAGCGATAGATGTGTGCATGAACATCAAACAGAAAAGTTACTTGTTAGGCAATAGGCCAGAAAAATATCGAACAATGTTAACATCTAATCAATCTGATATCATGGGTGTTTCAGCCTGGAAGAGGGAATAGCCCAGGTAACTATTAGTTCTAAAATGCTGATTTAGAATGATGTCACTGGCTCTTGATGTCATATGTAAACAATATACACCTGTGCACTTGTGTTAACAGTACCATTTATGTAGAGCTACATTATTAGAAATCCTGGTACCCACTGAAATGATCAATGGAAACTCGCAGGTTGGGTACTCAGATATTCCGGACATTCGAGGTTATTTTAAAAAAAATTCTAAAAGTGGTCTAATCAGCATGAATATTCCATTGGTTTCCATAGTGATTGCTTCACTTTTAGAGCTTGGTTCCCCAGAACTGACCTTGATAAATAATCCCCCATTATAAATTTTAGTTGAAACCAAATACAAAACTAAAAATGTATACTAATTTATAATAATTATAATATATTATTTCTGTCCTATAATATTGCTTATGTCTACCCTTACTGAGTACAGACTTTACTTGTGGGACGGATTTTTTTAATTCTGTTATTACGTCATTTGAAAACAAATATAAATATATTTTTTCAATAATAATATAAAATCTCTAAAACAGGCCATTTGATTTACATTCGTAACAAAAAAAGGTTTCAATTGTATAAACCAAATACAATAAAGTGAACATGTGCGCTAGTGACCAACACTAGAAAAAAAGAGCATTACCCTTTTCTATGAGACAAAATGCTCAGATATTATGCAAAGGGGAAAAAAAACAAAAACAATAATAGTGTAGTATATCAGTGCAATGATATAATAGTGCAAAGTGCATAAATGGTACACTCACATGTACATGAGCAATACCCTTTAAACCAATTTGTAGCAATTGTGGTTGGCGAATCACATACCGGATTTATTATGTATTTGTTGATAAACTCATTTATACTCATTAATTTCTGCGACCATTCTGTATCGGTGTATCTGGATCCCAACTCCACAGGAACAGTGCGGCGCCCTGCTACCCTCCCGAGGTACTCCACACTATTTGAATAAAAATACAAATGTGAAGTCTTTTGTACTGTTGAATGTTTAATATAGAAGCTAGTGAAAAATGTAGTGCCCCTAATATAAGGATAAACTGATTTTTTTATAGCATATGCCAGTTGCCATGATTCCCTGGTCCTGTCAGCAACGGTCTCTCTTCTAGTGCACATAGATCCTTAACTTGGAATGCTGCCACCACTGCAAGGGATCCTGGGTAGGCACGTGTCTACCCAGAATCCTTGGGTAGGCAACATCATGTGGAACATGACACTGATCTACACATGGTGGTAGCAGGATTGCAAGTAAATACACCGGATAAGAGGACACTGAACATATACATTTAAGTACATAATCTTGTGGTACCATACACAAAAAAAATGTAATACACATTTTGCCTGGCCAAAAATAAATCTTTAAAATATCACATTATTAGTGATTTTTAGCAGTAGGTTTATTTTATGGATTATTAAAAATAAAAAGGTTATTATTTGGGATATTTTTTGACGGCGATATAGTTTGTATTGTCAAAAAGGTGAGGTATCAAGACTCTGGATAATGTGTGCAACAAGATATCTGACCTCCATTTCTTCATGCAAGGCCAATGGTCGATGATACCCTCTAGAATAACAGGCTTTTGCAAAGTAAGGTAGTTATCCTTAAAGTACTCCAGAGATGGGCAGTTAAGCTTTGGGATTGTATGTTCTAAGTCCAGAATAGGTGTGAGAGGTCGAGGCACTTTCTGTGAATAAGAAGATTGAAAAGAGTTAATGTCTAAAAGACACAGCCCTGCAACTGATGGGAAGACTAGCTTAATTCAAAGATTATATGTCTTAGGGAGCTATTCACTAAGGGTGAACGGCAAAATCAGGCATTAACTGGTCTGTGGTGTCTCCGGTCTATAACATCAGCGTTATGTGTGATTTGCATTGCAGTTCTGCAAATCTGCTAATAAAATTTAAAGTGCATTTATTTTTTTATACCTCCCAACATTTCTTCCTCTGATCCATGGCATTCAGGGGGGTTTAGGAGCCCCCTGGTGGTTTTATCGGAGTATTTTTGAAATCTAAACTTACCTTTGGGATTTTAGCGTTGTCTGGATCCCGTTCACCTTGCATTCTCTTATGTCCATTACAGTGCAGATCTATGAAAGAAAACATGTTTTGATAAAGCATTGGAAGTCTAACACTATGCCATATTGCATAAGGGATTCCTAATAAATGAGAAGCATGTAAGCACCTGAAATCCTGGATACCACTGGGGGTTTCTCATGGAGGTCTGTGGCTGGAAATGGTCCATGTTCCAGCCTTCTCTTCTGTTCATCTTCAAACCTCTGCCCTGTGGATAAGGATGAACACAGCGAGCTGTTGGATAGTACTCGTTCATCCATGGGAATTTTTTCAACACAGGCTTGTCCATGCTGGGGAATCTCCATAGCAGAAACTGGTCCATCCCCTGGCCTCTCCTTGACAGATACCAGTCTATCCCCAGGCCTCTCCTTGACAGATACCAGTCTATCCCCAGGCCTCTCCTTGACAGATACCAGTCTATCCCCAGGCCTCTCCTTGACAGATACCAGTCTATCCCCTGGCCTCTCCTTGACAGATACCAGTCTATCCCCTGGCGTCTCTTCAACAGATTCTGGTCCATCTCTGGGAATCTCCATGGCAACAAGCAATCCAGACCTCTCCTCCGCAGACTCTGGTCCATCCCTGATCGATGACTGTCTATCGGCAGGTCTCTCGTTGGCAGATACCGGCCCATTCCCTGGCCCCTCGGTGGCAGATACCGGCCCATTCCCTGGCCCCTCGGTGGCAGATACCGGCCCATTCCCTGGCCCCTCGGTGGCAGATACCGGCTTATTCCCTAGCCAGTTGTTGGCAGATACCGGCCCATTCCCCGGCCCCTCGTTGGCATATACCGGCCCATTCCCCGGCCCCTCGTTGGCATATACCGGCCCATTCCCTGGCCCCTCGTTGGCAGATACCGGCCCATTCCCTGGCCCCTCGTTGGCAGATGCCGGCCCATTCCCTGGCCCCTCGTTGGCAGATGCCGGCCCATTCCCTGGCCCCTCGTTGGCAGATACCGGCCCATTCCCTGGCCCCTCGTTGGCAGATCCTGGCCCCTCGTTGGCAGATACCGGCCCATTCCCTGGCCCCTCGTTGGCAGATCCTGGCCCATTCCCTGATTTACTTTTGTAGGATACCAGTCTGCTCCCAGGCTTGTCCTCTGCAGGTTCATTCCTGTCTGGGTCCTGCAGGACACGGATTATTCGCCCCAGCACATTGTCTATGATTTGAGCCCCCAGGAGCAGCCCCATGTCACACACTTTCAATGCCTCCTCCTCCCTGTCATTCCCAGCAGGTCCCCAGCACAGCCCCAGGGCTTTAAACAAGCAGCCATAGGAGTACACGGCCCGCCATTCCCGGGACACCTCCCTCCAGCTCCGAGCATTCAGCTTCTCCCAGCCATAATCCATCAGCTGCTCCCCCAGCCGCACGCATTGCTCCGGCTCCTCTCTGTACAGACAGTCCGCCGCCTTCCGTACACACCAGGCCACACCCGGATCCACCTCCGACCCCAGCTCAACCGGGAACTCCTCCACTGACAGCGGCAGGGCAGCACGAAGCCGAGCCCACACCGAGCGCTGCATGACCAGCGGAACCAGAGTTTGTTTTCGGTTTCAACCGGAACTATTTACCTCACGAACGCGATTCCCGCCGGGACCATTTATAGAACGGACTCGAAGGCGCAGCTCTAACCCAGCGGTCTCCAAACTGAAGCTCGTTGCAGGACTACATCTCCCATACTCCTCTGTGAGCTTATTAGCTAAAACAGCATTATGGGAGATGTAGGCAGTCCAACCTAATACATTGACGGAAAGTATTTCCGTTTAGATGTAGTTTCCAATGAAAGAGACATTATTGTTTTTTTTTTTTTATAAACTTAAAATATCATAGTTGCCAACATTGGCCATTTTTCCAGGGACACATATTTGTTTCACATGCTGCAGAAAGAGCATGCAAAGTGCAACCCAGCAGTATGTATGATGGATATACACACAGACACAATCCAATTAATTAATCAGGGTGGAGATCTCACAGGACCTACCATGATTAATTAATTGGACTGTGCATGTGTGTGTATCCACTCTACATACTGTCGGGCTGCACTTTGCATGCTCTTTCTGCAGCATGTGGAACATATATGTGTCCTTGACTACGTGGGGCTGGATGAGCTTCATGGGAGCTGGAGTTCCAAAGATGAGCTGTTCAATGGACTATTGTTTCAACTCATCCAATAAATGGAAAAATAAAAATGATAAATGCTTATGTTAAAAAAAAGAATCTACATATTCTGACAGTAATAACTGCGCTGCACACTTAGCACTGAGCTGTGCTTAGAGATGCCACCTTTTCCAGGCCGGTAAAAAAAATTGGCATCAGGCCAATGTTAAGTCTATGGAGACCGTACCAAGGCCGGTATTTTTTTGAAGAAAAGGTGGCAACCCTAACTTAACATTGGCAGCAAGCCATTTTTTTACCGGCCTGCCGGTAAAATACCGGCTGGGTGGCAACCCTAGCTGTGCTGTGTATTTACAGAGTTTGTGTGCTCTGAAAAGAGAGCACACAAACCCCGGAAATACATCCGGGGGGACAGACAGCCACTGCGAATTCGACAACCGAGTCACTCACTGTTGCAAATTTGGCCCCTTGGATGTATCTCGTGTATTTTAAGGGGTTTGTGTGCTGGATGTCCGCAGCTCACAAACCCCCGAAATACAGGGGATACATCGTGCCCCTGAGTGACAGGTGTGCTCAGGACTGGCAGCACACCTGTCACTCAGGGCCACGATAAGCCCCTGAGAGATCCTTATAAATCTAGGTGATGGTCTTCCAAAATGTTTGTATTTGTGTGCAAGACCATAAACAATGGGCGCAGAGGGAGCACAGCGCAGAGAGTAACCTGGGTGTAGGTGGATTTGGCCCGGTAATTAGATGCCAGGGATGAGGCAAAAGCAGAGTCGGGGACAGTCCAGGAGGTCAGGGCAGGCAGCAGTAGAGTGTAAATGGAGAGACAAGCCAAGGTCTCTCTGTTTAGGAGAGAGAAGAAGTAATCCAGTAAGTATAGCCAAAGGTCGAGAGCTGGGAGAACCACAAGTAGGTAGGGAAGGGAGCAAAGCAAGGGACTTTAATAGAGAGCACGGTACAATGAGGGCGAGCTTAAGGTACTAACTTGTACCAGCAAGCGCTGAATGAAAGAAGTGCATAGGCTGCCCGGTCCTGGCTCCTTCCACCAGATCCCGGTTACCACGCTCCATACCTTAGCCAGTAGTAGTGGAGTTTAGTATAACTCCACCCCCTACATCCCTCTGTCCGCCCCCCTCCAATGAGGTAGCTCGATCGTGCCAAAAAAGTCAGATCTCTAGTCCAAATCTCCATTTATAAACCTATACACTTGCATGTGTTATCTTTATAGTTTCTTCATTTTATTGGCATGGACACAGAAACAATATATAACTACTAGACATTAAGCCCGTTAAATTAACAGGCACTAGAACATATGTGGACGGGGGGGGGGGGGGGGGGGGGACATATTGATACAGCAGTGGGATCACAACTCCTATCAAGATGAGGCAGCCCTCAAGGCTCCCCCCTCGCCAGGGTGCTTGCCCCTATGTTGCCCCCTTATGTCCCCCCCCCCGTGTTACTTACCACCTTAGCGTGGTGTGAAGGGGGCGGGAGGTGGGTAGCGTCGTTCGCGCATGCGCAGTCTTTACAAAGTTACAGCTGAGTGATCAGCTGTAACTTTGTGCGCAATTCGCAATGAGTAAATTCTCCTGCGATTGCGCAGGAGAATTTGCTCGAGAAATCTGTCAGAACAGGTGTTCTGCCCGAAGTCTCTGCGCTCCAAGTCCCAACGGCTGTCCGTGGGGCACATGCGCAGTAGCGCAATCCCACGGACACAGGGACTGGACGCAGAGACACTTGTCCTTTATTATAGAGGATATAGCAGACTTTCTTTATATCTATATAACTGCATAGTAGACAACATTTTTTTCCAATATAGTCTAGATGTACCGACACCATCAGTTAACAACGTAGCAACCTTCCTGTATACATATCAGCTAGCAGCTCTTAATCCTCACCTGCATTGTCAAACCACATTGGTGAATGCAGACCAACAATTCATCCATCATCTAGAACACACATTCAACATAATTATTAATTATGATTATAATTATAAGAATAATTTTAAAACATTATGTGTACACGTTATAATTATGCGGATCAAAAATGATAAAATAGGATGTAAGTATTGGCCTGACAATAGTAAAAGAATAAAAAATATTCTTATAACCCAAAACAATCCGTGATGTGTCGAGAGATTGAGGACTTTTTTGCAAAGTTAAATCACAGTGACAAAATATTTGGATAGAAATATGTAAAATATATGAAAACAATGTGGCAATACATTCAAGACAATTTGCTATGCAGTTACACTTTGAACCACAAGATGACATTATGCATTTAATAGGACCTTTTACAGGACCCTATATCAATCTGGCCATATATAACACATATTTAATTAGAAGGATAATCTAATGATTATGAGTAAAGGCATGTGCATACAATACAATACTACTTTTATCCTATTCTGGTAACAATAAACAGCATACTATTATTTAAGAAGGGATCACCCGCGGGTTTAGTTTAGACAGTGAGCAGCAGGTTTTTAACTATTTATGCACTTTCTATTAACCGGACATGACCTTTTGACCTTGTCTTTCCCTTGGTGACAAGGGCTCTTTTTACATTTCTGGAGTGTTTGTGTTTAGCTGTAATTTTCTTCTTTCTCACATACTGTACCCACACAAATTATATATTGGTTTTATCGTCATAAGAAGGGCTTACATTAGATACCATTATGTTCATCATATCTTATAATTTACTACAAACAAATTCATAAAATATGATGAAAAAAAAAAAAACTTTTTCTAATTTTGACCTAAAAAATAATTTACACAAATACAATCATTAAAAAATACCCCTCTAAATAGTTTCTAAGTTTTGTCCCGAGTTCAGAAATATGTTTGTTTCCATGTTTTTCTGCAGTTTTCTGCGAGTTATAGGGCAAAAAATAAAAATAGTGGGGGGGGGGGGGGGTTTCCCAACAGTGAGCTTTTGACCCCAACCCGAATGCTAAATTTAACTCTAACCCTAAATTTAACTCCAACTCTAACCCTTATGCTAACCCTTAATATATTTTAAGTTTCATTTAATTGTAACCCTATTCCTTACACTAACCCTAATTTAATTGTAACCCTAACAACTATTTTAACCATAACCCTAGATTTTAGCTAATTGAGTCTTTTAAAAAAAATTTTTTTATTGTAATAACTGCCTCTTGTAGCAGTCAAGCAACAGCATTAGAGCGACAGAAGTTAATTTTTTTTGCCAGGCACTTCATTGTTAGCAACGGAGTTGCCGGCTGGACATGCCTGACACGTCCATTGTCACGAAGGGGTTAACGCAACAAAATTCAAAAACAAATCGCCACTGCCACTTTAAAGAGACTAAACGTTTCTGGACTAATTGTAGACCCAGAAAAACAAGACTGTTTTTTGGTTTCCATTTTTTTGTGATGATGTCAAGCCTCACGTTATTTGTATGTAGGTGTCACAAAAAAGTATCTTTGAAAACCTCTCTCTTATGCCTCTCAGTGAATTGATAAACCCTCCTTGCACTTTTTTCCTGACTAACACATAGATAATGGGGCTCAGGTAGCGTGCCATGCTGGACAGGAACGATAAAAGCATCTTTGTGTATGCAAAACAAGACACATACCCAATTTATAGTATTGTGACTTCCAGTAGAGTGCATCTTCTTCTGGTACAACATTTCTCCAGATATGTAGTTATATTAAGGCTGCTCCAGCAAACAAATCTTCTTTTTTGAAGCCGACATGCTATTTCTCCAAAATAGACATGGATAAATGGGACTTTGAATGCATCTCAAGTTCATCTATCTTCATTTATCCTCCAGTACTGGAACAACCATAACCATGTTCAAATTATTTTCTTCCCTGCACACATCTGCCTCCACGTAGTGGTTTAAACAAAGAGTTATTGTTGTAATGTAACTTTCAGTCAAAATATGTTAGTTCCCTCCTTCTTTTAGGGAACAGTTTTTAAATTGTTCTTTGTTTATCTTCTGTAGCTGGTAGCGGAATAATTCAGACTTAAACTTTGCCCGCATTCTCCACCATTAAATGTTAGATTTTGTTGATTACAAGAAGTGTGTTTTGTTTGTCCCATTGGAGTTTCAGTAACACGTCAGATTATCTATTTATTTCAAATCTTGACTAGTTAATTTAATAATTTTAATTTTAATTTAATTCAATCTTCCTAGGTGAAATCCATTCTAAAATACTCTGAGATGTCTGTGAATGATTTTTGTATTGGTACAGAATTAGACTTTGCAAACAGTTTTTATACCTCTATTAAGTTAAACACTACCATAAAGTATGGTATTGATAAAAAAAAAAGGAAATTCAAATAACTAGGCATATATATAATTTTACTTAATCATAATCTATGTTAGCATCATAAAAAGGGACGTGGCTTAGTAACTGTAATGGAACTCCCCGTACTCCGACTGAGTACCTTCCGCTGATGGACGCTTCCTAGCTTGCGCCGAGGACCACAAGCACCGCACCGGACACCACAACCACCGCAGACTCCACAACCGCCGTAGCTTAACTGGAGTCTCGCCGTCTTCTGTCCACCCTGGATCAGCTTCTGTCCTCCAGGACCGTGTGGGGAAGAACAAGCTAGTGATTATGCTGGGCAGGTTCCCTTTCAAGAACGAGACAAGGCTACGTTTGAAGGGTGAAGTAGAACTGACCAGAACTGTTTATTGATTCAGAAACAGAGAATATATACAGTTGAACATCTTGACAAACCAGATACATACAGGAAACTAAATGACTTACATAAAGACAATGGGAAAGGTGACATAATGACAGGGATTAAAGGATAGGATCCAATCTTAACTTGGGGAAAGCACAGTGAATAGGACAAAGACTTGGATCCTAGTAATTACAGTACATTCCTCACCTCTGTTTGGGAGATAATTGAGTTAACCTTGGTATCAGCTCAATTATGTCCAAGCTAAAATATACAGGTTTTACACAATATTAATAACTTTCAACATATGCATCTTATTCACATAAAACATACCTTTTCAGAATCAACATACTTTAAATATGAACATAACTAAAAATCAGACAATTCCACCCAGTAGTTCAAAAGTTAGCTTTTTGGGGCATTTTGACCATGCCCCAAATATGTTCTTAAAGGGCCATACACAGTCTTATACAAGTCCATAGGCCCAAATAGCATTCTTAAAGGGCCATACACCCCAGGGCCATAGTCATGGGGGAGGATACTGCCAAGCAGGCCTCTCCAGGACCAAGTATCGAAGGGCACTTCGTCACAGTAACCATGTGGTTCCTTATATGATAAAAGCCATGTGTTATAACAAATGATTACACTTGGTGAAATATGATTACACAGAGGGGTATAGTTCTATAATAAAAAAAAACATGTTATAATTACAACCCGACTTTCTTTGTATAATGTCCATTCCTTAGTCTGACAACTTGATTGTTATCATATGTATCAGGCTTCTTGAATACAATATTCCATAGAATATACATTTATTAGGTCCATGTGCTTGGCCTCTTAACACAGTGATATATGAGAACTGGCTCTCTGTCTTGGCATCCAGCCTGACAGGGGGAGTTGGAAGATTTGTTCCTTGTATCTGCAATATGAAAAAAATGTATGCAAAGAAAATATGTTAATCCAATGACGATATTAGGTCCTACAATAATCAAATGATATAATCAGTTGAATATATTTAATTCCCTCCTGTGATGCTTATTTTTCATTTTAAAAAACCCCTCATAATATCTTATGCTGATTGGATTTCCCATACATTTGTTGTTCACTTGAAAGTAATTTACTTTGGTACACATGTATGATGAACTATAGTATCAATAATGTATGTGTGATAAAATCTGTCATTACTATACCTATTACTTAAACACATTATACAGAAAAGTAATGACAATTTGAAACAATACTATCAAGCATTCATTTGAATAATTCTAATTTAGTCCATGAACATAAAGTCCTCATTGGGTCAATGATCCAGATCCATAATGTCTGAGCTGATCTCATTATCAACCTCTGTTTCAGTAATTTCCACAGTATATCAGTTTCAACTCCCAGATTAGTAACCTGCATCTGCACTTTGTATACCATTTATAACATATCTAATTCATCTATGACATTGTTTTTTTCTAGCTAGCTAATTTAAGTTGGTTATTTTCATTACTTTTCGATCTTTTGTCATCCTTGTCAATATTACTTTACATTTCTTTCTTTTACTTCAGCGAAAATTGGAAAGGTATTTTATATTCTGACTTATGTTTTTGCTAGCGAAATATCAAATGTAACCACTGCTAACGACTTATGAAGAGATTTAACAGTTTTGCTTGGTACTGCATTTGACTTGTGTGTTGCAGCTTCTTCAGTAAACTATCCTTTCAAGAAAACATTTTGCTAATAATACAACTTAGGCATATCGCTTTCCCCCTTTTTTGTCTTGAATGCATATTTGTCCCTGTGGTCCCTTATTGGATTTTATCGGATCCTTTTTTATTAATACATTTTGAAGTCACATTTTTACCCCAAGTTGGAGTGCATACGTCTTTTGTTCGCTTTTTCTTTCCTCAGACAGTGCTGCATCTACAGCCCAGACGGAGCACCCGTAACTTGGTGATACTACACACGGGAGATGCCTTCATAGCCACCGGTGGAGCCGGCTTGCCCTCCTTATTTCACAGGGGACCTAGCTTGCAATATCAGTAGGGTTGCCACCTTTTCTACAAAAAATTACTGACCTTGCTGGTGCTTCCATAGACTTAACATTGGCATCAAGCCAATTTTTTACCGGTCTGCCCCGATGGACAAGTGTCTATTCACTAGAAAGTTGTTCAACTCTTGCTGATCTTTACAACTGATTTATTCATGTCTGATTTATGCAGTTCACTTGTCACTTCACTACAATTCACAGATTAGTGAATAGATACTAACACCAGAGTAATCTCAAAGCAGCACAAAAATCAGCCATTGTACCCAATTTTTCGTGCCAACCTTTCGCCAGTCAAACCATCCTCCCCATAGGCATTATCTGAACAACATTATACGCCACCTCTTTATTACATTCACAATATGTGTGCTTATTCCTTTACATTTCTTGTGGGTTCAAATTGCCCGTATTTCTTTTAAAGAGCACTTTTAAAGTGTTTTGTAGAAAAACGCAACATGAATAAATAATTACGATTCTTAACCAAACAACTTTAATTGTCTGGCTAATTTGCGGCTACTGACGTCTTCAGCATTGAAAGTGATAGTGATCCGCCATCTTGTAAGTCTTTCTTCATTTCAAAGGATAAACACTTAAATATAAAATAATAAAATAATTCCATTAACTCTATTTCCTGTGCAGAGAATCTCATGGGAATATTGACTCATTTGTATATACATATATACGTGCCCATGCATGAACGTATATAGATCCGCTGCCACGTGTAGATAGGGTCAAACCATTTTTTGCCTGGCTCCATTACAGTCACCTACGCTCCTGTCTCACAGATACGGGTAAGAGATTCTTGTTCTTCATTTACCGTATTTGCTCGAATATAAGACGACCCTGATTATAAGACGACCAACCAAACTTTGGATATTCCTTAAGGAAAAAACTAAAAGCCTGAATATAAGACTACCATATAGGAAAAAAAAGTTTAACTTGTATATACTCACATATAAATTGCTTTTTAATATTTAATAAAAAATTATGAAATTAAACGCATTTTTATGCATTTCTTCTTTTTATTTCCTTTTATGTGCTAATGCTGCCTCTCTCCCCCCCTTCCCCCCAGCGTCTCTCCCCCCGTTATCTGTCTCTCCCTCCTTTTATCTCTCTCTCCCCCCTCCCCTTGTCTCTCTCTCTCTGTGTCTCCCCCCTCCCCTTGTCTCTCTCTCTCTCTATGTCTCCCCCCTCCCCTTGTCTCTCTCTTTCTGTCTCCCCCCTCCCCTTGTCTCTCTCTCTATGTCTCCCCTCTCCCCTTGTCTCTCTCTCTGTCTCCCTCCTCCCCCTCCCTCCCCTCCCTCCCCTCGTCTAATCTTGCTCTGCCCCCCCCCCCCCCCTTGTCTCTCCTTCTCTGTCTCCCCCCCACTCAGGACCACCATCTGGACTTCATTGGGTCCACTACAAACTAAAATACTGTGGCACTCGCCATTTGAGTATCCTATCTTCCTTCTGTTCAAAATATATATTTTTGGTTTTTATTTTGTGCTTTTTTGTGTTTTTATATTCCAAACTCTATCTGCTGTTCTCCTCCTTATGCTCATTTTGGGCCCCCAAAGCCCCTTTCTTGTGTTTTTTCTATTATATTTTTGAATTGGCCCCAATCTCCTTTTTGTGCATATTGTACGCTCTATCAATAAAAACATGATTATAACAATTTTAATATTTCCAGGGTTCTTAAATTGGTGCAAGGTTTTTTTTTTTTTATTGTCTGGGAGGACCATTACCTGTTTGTGGAGCTCTGTTGGAGAAATCATCTTGACTTATACCCATCCTGTTTTGAAAAATGGTAAGTTTATTTCATTGGTCTTGTTCAGTGCCCCATTACAGCCAATAGCCTAAATTAAAATTTCATCGATAATTTCAGTAGTGCTTTATTTGCACTTTTGCTTTTTTTTTTTTTTAATCTGTTTACTATATGCAGGTTATTTAGCTATTTCTGCTCCTCAGGCTAGAAAGATAAGAAAGACAGATTTATGTGTTACCTGTATGTAATTTTTTGGACAGGATACATAATTGCCTAATACTCTATATAACCAATATTCAGCTTATCACATACCAAATTTCCTGCATCCAATATATCGTCTTCTTTTGTATTAAGTCACAGTGTGAGACACAGTATCATAGAAATAAAGATGAAATCCAAATTGCATTGTAGGGAGAACACAGAGCTTGCCATAGCTCTTAGGTATTAGTGCCCTGCAGACTTCCTAGATGTTGCAGGCTAGGAAAGAATAAACTAGGAGATAGACCAAGCAGATCATAAGCAGAACTGAAGCCGGATTAGGCTGGTGCCTCTAGGGGCAACTGGGCAGGTGCCATACTAGGACCAGCTGGGCAGGTAGTGCTATTAGGGCCAAATGGGCAGTTGCTGCTCTGATAGTAACCCCTCTGCCCATCTGGAAGCAGTCACGTACATATACAGTATCAACATGACACAAATGAACTATACGTTGCAGCTATAACCAAATAATAAATCAGTATATATTATCAATATATTGATGAGATTACATTTAACACACGTGTATAGTCCCACACACAGATATGTATTCATAGTGTAGTATATCACAGAATGAGCAGGACCTTCTTATTCAAAAGAGGAGAGGCAAATAGCGCAATAGATCTTTTGATGCAGCTTACGAATACCCACAAACAGTTTTCATGCACCAGAGTACAGCAACGGATATACACTCAAAGGAGAAGGTGGAAACAAAGGGTTAAGACAATATTCATTTAATATACAGACAGTAAAATCCACTAAAAGCGTATTGTGTTGAGATGGCGGACCTTGCCGGATGCGGAAGTGCATTCTGATCCACATGGACCTGGGGTGAAAAAATTATTGATGGCAGTGGGTTTTTATCTTATTTTAATGTAAGAGTGGATTTTAATTTTTGTAGAAGGTCTTTTGTGTTATTTGCACCCAGACCATGCTGTTGCCATAGCAACTATGACATTAGCCCTGCCTCTTTCTCCGTGCCTTCCTTCTTTTGGATGTCCCTGAATTAAGAAGCCCCAGTGAAATTATTTTCAATGTAAAACTATGGGAGATCTGTAAATCCTGTGACAGCAAAATATATATCATATATTAAACACACGTACAAAATACAGAAAAAGAAGCTGGGTGGAACTGTGCATGCAAGACAATTTCTTCGCCATCAATTATTTAAATTCTTCTTCTTTAAAAAGATTTTTTTTTTAAAAGCAATGTCCAGCACATACCACTTACTGTAAAATAAATACTGAAATATTAACATGTGTAAATGCAGTACAATCCCATCACTACACAAAACGGGGCTAGCATCCAACTGAATAATTAGTAAAAACACAATAAATAGTGGGACTCGCTCTATATATACTCTCACTATGCATAGAAGGTGTGTATACAAGTACGGCCGCTTGCTAATGAAGATTTGTTTTGCTGACTCAAAGACCGGGTAAGATCTATTTTTGCATTTATTCCGCACTAATATTGACGGCAATTGGAGAGCATCAGCAGCATTAAAGTAGGCTAGTAAGGGGTGTCCAATGTAAATGGATGATTTATAGGCAGGATTTCAAGCATTTAAGGACCTCGCTAATAATCGTCTACTGTTTTAGTTGGATATTTAAGTTAAATCATTGTAAAAGTACATGCATTAATGTGACTATCTGTATTCTAAATACCTTTAATTTACTTATTAAAGGTTTAATATATCAAGTAGAACTCTACTGATCAACCTACTCAGCTCCTTAGTGCTTGGCTGGGAGGGAAAAAAAAGTGTTTCAAACCAGCACAAATCATAGTATCTATATGTACATGGGATAGCACAGATCTGCAGGGTTGATTACTTCAGGTGTACAGCTAGGATTGCCAGTTCAGTCTGTTTTTTTTTTTTTGCTGGACAAATATAGCTTTTTAAATTCTCCTGCAGAATGTGTCCAGGAGGGGGGGGGGGGGGGGGGGGGGAACAATTAATTAATAAATTAGGGTATTTTAGGCACCATCATCCCTAAGGTGTCCCTAACAAAATGTCGGATCTGGCAATTCTGTGTACAGCTGTATGCTTGGAATCTTTGATATGCAGGTAGGAGGTGGAGTTATGGTATGATACTTTTTGGTTAATAGCAGGAAAATGGAAGTGATTCAGAAAATGAGATATATTTCGAGGGATGGCTGCTTAAGGTAAAAGTAACAAAACAGTTGATTATTTTGCTCTGATGGAGTTGACTTTTAACTGATCCCACTACAGAGAATCACTGACCGTGCTAATTTCTCTTTTCCAGGTTCCAACGCAGAAAATGAATCTGTCTCAATTATTTTGCCAATTCAGTATAGACCTTCACACTTCTGATGAGCTTAGAGATCTTAATCCAAGGAGCGACAAGCCATTGGCCATCCAGTACTCCATCCTTGTGTTGTCGGTGCTTACCTGCACCCTAGGCTTTATGGGCAACACAATTGTGATTGTTTTCACTGCATTCACCATGAAGACGTACAAATCGAAAATCTGGTTCCTGAACTTGGCGATCGCTGATCTCATGTACCTCCTGGTTTTACCTCTCAATGCTTTTGCCGTATTGCGGGCGAGCTGGCCTTTTGGAAACGACGCATGCAAGATGCACAATTTTCTGTCCATCGCCAACATGTACGCCAGTATTTTCATCATTGCGGTCCTAAGCGTTGACCGCGTTCTGTCGGTGATGAAACCCATCTGGCATCACAAGTTCTGTTCCCGAAGGTTTTGTTACTGTACCTGTGCATTCATATGGGCAGCAACTGGGATAATTAGTGGCCTGGTAATAAAATCGAGTCACGAATTTCAGTTTGGTGATCACGCACAATGCCTCTTGTTTACATCTGACATAACCCACGTTAGCTTTCTTGGCGACTTCCGATTTAACGTCACGGAGGCAGACAAAGAATGGTGCCAGTGGTGTTGTGGCGATGCCGATAGTCTAATTCTCAATCTGTGGAATGACATTCTACTTACGACCAGAGCGGTTTTAGTACCGCCTCTCGTGATTGGATACATTGTTCCCTTGTGCATTATCCTAATTTGCAATGTAGCTATTGCTTGGCAGGTAAGAAAATCTGGAACTGTCAAGTCCTCCAAACTTTACTGCATTGTCATTACCGCCGTCATGGCGTTTTTCCTGACACGGACACCCCTTGTGATAGCGCAGATCGTCATGTTGATATCTGGTGACCGTATGAACTTTCATCTGATGTACAAGGCAGTTATGCTTTTACCGCTCCTGTCCAGCATAGCCAGTGTCAATTGCTGCCTGAACCCCATTATCTACGTGTTGGTCGGTAAAAATGCGCAAGGTGGGTTTATCAACTCACTGAGAGGCATCAGAGAGAGGTTTTCAAGGAGCTCATTTTCGGGGCCAACCACATACAAATGACGCGAGGTTTGACATCATCACAAAAAATGGAGACCAAAAAAACAGTCTTGTTCTCCAGAGTCTACAAATAGTCCAGAAAGGTTTAGTCTCTTTAAAATGAAAGTTTGTTTTTAATATTTGCTACATGAATGGAAAGTGAATAATTAGTTATAAACCTAGTGCCCAGAGTAAACCCGACGGCGTCGGTGTGCTCACGGCCAATCAGCAGGTCTGTCAGGTACGGTTTGCCTTTCTCTCTGCTAGTGAAGCAAGAAACTCCCGTATTTGAATGCCACCAATAAAGGGGACCATAACTAGGTTCCCCTCTGTTGGTGACATTCAATCACAAGGATTTTTCACTGCACAAGCAGTGAGATACTGTCGGTGACACCCTCAGCCACAATGCTTCCCAGGGATATTTATTGAGCGCCTGCATGTGGCATATTTAATGGGCCCCTCTATGTGGCATATTTAATGGACTCATATATGTGGCTTATTTATAAGGCTACTGTAGGTGGCATATTTCTTGGGTTCCAGCATGTGGCATATTTCTTGGGCTACTGTAGGTGGCATATTTCATGGGTTCCTGCATGTGGCATATTTAATGGATTCCTGCATGTGGCATATTTAATGGGTTCCTGCATGTGGCATATTTAACGGGTTCCTGCATGTGGCATATTTATTGGGCTCCTGTATGGGGCATATTTCATGGGTTCCTGCATGTGGCATATTTAATGGGTTCCTGCATGTGGCATATTTATTGGGTTCCAGCATGTGGCATATTTATTGGGCTACTGTAGGTGGCATATTTAATGGGTTCCTGCATGTGGCATATTTAATGGGTTCCTGCATGTGGCATATTTAATGGGATCCTGCATTTGGCATATTTAATGGTCTCCTGTATGTGGCATATTTAATGGGATCCTGCATTTGGCATATTTAATGGTCTCCTGGATGTGACATATTTATTGGGCTCCTGTATGTGGCAATTATTTTTTTTTACTGGGAAGGCCGGGAATAGAAAATGATCAAATAAAACAAAAAAAAGTGAAATTTTAACTTTTTAATGATTGGGGGAAGGAGTGGAAAGGTGCTGATATAGCTCATCGCTAGATAGGCCTCTGGATATAAACCAACGAGAAACACCTGTGAACAAAAATGTAAGATTTTCCATTAAATGTTCATGAAATTAAAAATCTTCTTTATTTACCAGTGATGTGATTATTAATCTAACTATGGTGTTAATTTGAAATGTACACAGTTTATGTTGTGAGGCATAGATGCATCTCATTACAAGCATCCCTAATTCCTCTAATGTTTAAATATTAGGGTAAAAAGGACCAGTGCCCCAGTTTGCTCAGTGATAGTAATTATACACATGTAGCACGCCAATTTAATCATGTAAACTCCAAATCAATTATAATAGACACAGAGATATCACTTAAAAGTCACAAAAAGGTAACAAAATAAATAAAATGGTGAGATATAAGTGTGTGATATAATTTTGTGTACATACTGGGGGTATATATTGCCATGCGCAGAGGTATATATATCAGGTCAGTGTGTAAGATATAATATTGTGTACATACAGGACGGATATATTTACTTACCCCAGAACCCAGATTGCATTCACAGGACTTACCCCAGCACCCAGAACTTACCCAAGCAGCCAGAAAGCACCCAGTACTTACCCTAGTACACAGATTGCACTCACATGACTTACCCCAGCACCCAGAATTTACCCAAGCAGGCAGAAAGCACCCAGTACTTACCCTAGTACACAGATTGCACTCACATGACTTACCCCAGCACCGAGAACTTACACAAGCAACCAGAAAGCACCCAGTACTTACCCTAGTATACAGATTGCACTCACATGACTTAGCCCAGGGCCAAGAACTTACCCAAACAGCCAGAAAGCACCCAGTACTTACCCTAGTACACAGATTGCACTCACATGACTTACCCCAGCACCGAGAACTTACACAAGCAACCAGAAAGCACCCAGTACTTACCCTAGTACACAGATTGCACTCACATGACTTACCCCAGCACGCAGAACTTCCAACTGCAACTGGCTGCATGCAGAAAGGAAAAGGTGCCGAACATGACTTTATGTCATATCCAACGGCAAACCTATTCTGTCACACTCTCACAAAAGTGTAACTACAGGCAGAATAATAATCTAGTACAATATAATTAAAGAGGAAGTCATTTGGCAGGGGATTTTAAACAAAAAAAAATCCTTTCGTGGCCCTTAAGAATAATTAAAACCAGGTCTTCCCCTTTTTCTATTGCGACAGCGCATGAATTAGCAGCACACTTTAAACCTCTGATCTCCCATGTAATTTCTAATATAGTAAACACTAATAATCTGCAGTTTGAGTTATTAATTTATGATAATTAGATTCTTAATGTGTTTGTTGTTGAGATTCTCACTGCATTAGCCGGAAATTTTCCCAGCAGTTAATTGGTTTCCTCGACTTTAAAATTGAGGCAATTAAAGACTCCTTATTTTATTTTTTTCCAAATAGATCTCTTTCTTGCATCCTGTTAGGGGTGGACTGACCAGTTGATGAACCAGACACATTACCATCTCCAAATATGTGGGACAACTCCACCACCCCATAAAGAAGTTGGCAATCGAGGCCATGGATTTCGTCCCATTGCAGTCCCCCACCTTTGGCGATAACACGTGCAGTCAAAGGCAAAATAGCTAGGTGTCAAAATAGAACGCAGACGGGATAAAGATAAATCACTGGCATAGTTAGTAAAGTTTGTAAATATTCTACGACCTGTTAACCGAAAGTATGAGGAATGATGAGTGCAGAGCAGTGACATCAACCGTCAACCAGAAATAATCTTTCTACAATTAACCGACTCAAGGGCATGGAGTAGTTACTTAGTATCCCTTAGATAACCCAGGAGTCTCACAACAAACTCTTGGAAATAGTGGTTAACCCACATAGAAGATGTTCCACCAAAGAGCCTGTACCAGAGATAACAGGTCTCCCATGGGGTCTATAAAGGTCTTGGTTTTTGGTCAGTGGTGAAAGGTTGTTACTAAATCATCAACTGATTTATCTAGGACACCCAGCTCCAGGAGAGAATTTGGAATCCCTAACCATCTAAGTGTGAGTTCACCTGTTACTCTGTTCTTATTAAATAAAAGTTACTACTTAACATTGGTGCAGCTTCAGTGAGACTCTTCACAGGTCCAATAACGCTGTTTATGTTATGGAGTATTGACATCAGGACCGGCTCAAGGCAGGCCTCTCACTAGCACTACATATCTCCCAACATGTGCCCTGGGCGAACCGGGATGCTTGGGAAGGGCGCGTGTCACTCATACTGACAGCGCTACTGCACATGCATGAGTTCAACACTAAGTGTTTCCCCCTTTTCCCACACCATTTGTTGCCGTACACTTCTTTTTCCTTTTTGCCATTCAACACTTTTTTGATTTCATTGTATATCCGTAGTGCGAGTTTTCCTCCTTCTCCCCTGCTGCTGTTTATCACTGTGAGCTACCCTTGCTTGAGTATAACGGTTTTATCAAAGGGCTCCTTTCACACCGTTCTTTTCTCTCGTCATCCAACATACAAAATAACTCACAGCATTGTAGTAATGTAATGCCTTTAATACAATTATAATGTAAGGATATGTCAGGATCAGTTGTACATTGACCACATGAGAACAGGATAATATGTTTTACAATTTAATAGTGATTATGGGGTGTCAGACATTAGAGTTTCTCTGTCACCTGCTCAACATTTAATAATAATCTACAGAATAACTAGCAGAATTACGTGCATATCTGCAGACAGGGCTTCCATAAGGGGGTGTCAGGCCGTTTAAAAAAAATAAAAATCTCCCCCTCACCATCTCCGCGCAAGAAGGCAGCATGGTGTCGATACAATGCAGAGACAAACTTCCACGCTGCCTCTCTTGCGATACCCGTGCACTGATTTAACGTCAGCGCACCAGGGGTCATGTGCTGCCGGCACCCCCCCGCATCGCGCTGCTTAACTTTTTTTCTGGACGCGGCCGCCGGAAAAAATAAAAAAAAATAAATCACAGCAACCAGATGTGACGTTACGTCACATCCGGTGACTGTGTTTCCCTCCTCCATGCAAGAGGGAAGACTGCACAGAGGAGGCGTCCGTCCGGGTGCAGAGAGCAGCCTTTAGGTAAGTGATGGGGAAGGGGGGGCACTATTTTACTGGGCTCTGGCTGGCACAATATTACAGGCATCTGGATGGCACTATATTACTGGGCTCTGGCTGGCACTATATTACTGGGCTCTGGCTGGCACTATATTACTGGGCTCTGGCTGGCACAATATTACAGGCATCTGACTGGCACTATATTACTGGGCATCTGACTGGCACTATATTACTGGGCTCTGACTGGCACTATTTTACTGGGCTCTGGAAGGCTCAATATTACAGGCATCTGACTGGCACTATATTACTGGGCTCTGGCTGGCACAATATTACAGGCATCTGACTGGCACTATATTACTGGGCATCTGGCTGGCACTATATTACTGGGCATCTGGCTGGCACTATATTACTGGGCTCTGGCTGGCAATATATTACTCGGCATCTGGCTGGCACTATATTACTGGGCTCTGGCTGGCACAATATTACAGGCATCTGGCTGGCACTATATTACTGGGCATCTGGCTGGCACTATATTACTGGGCTCTGGCTGGCACTATATTACTGGGCATCTGGCTGGCACTATATTACTGGGCTCTGGCTGGCACTATATTACTGGGCTCTGGCTGGCACAATTTTACAGGCATCTGACTGGCACAATATTACTGGGCATCTGGCTGGCACTATATTACTGGGCATCTGGCTGGCACTATATTACTGGGCTCTGACTGGCACCATATTACTGGGCATCTGGCTGGCACTATATTACTGGGCATCTGGCTGGCACTATATTACTGGGCTCTGGCTGGCACAATATTACAGGCATCTGGCTGGCACAATATTACTGGGCATCTGGCTGGCACTATATTACTGGGCATCTGGCTGGCACTATATTACTGGGCTCTGACTGGCACTATATAACTGGGCATCTGGCTGGCACTATATTACTGGGCTCTGGCTGGCACAATATTACAGGCATCTGGCTGGCACAATATTACTGGGCATCTGTCTGGCACAATATTACTGGGCTCTGGCAGGCACTATATTACTGTGCTCTGGCTGGCATAATATTCCTGGGCTCTGAGTGGCACTATATTACTGGGCTCTGGCTGGCACTATATTACTGGGCAACTGGCTGGCACTATATTCCTGGGCTCTGACTGGCATAATATTCCTGGGCTCTGACTGGCATAATATTCCTGGGCTCTGACTGGCACACTATTCCTGGTATCTGACTGGCATAATATTCCTGGTCTCTGACTGGCATAATATTCCTGGGCTCTGACTGGCACACTATTCCTGGGCTCTGACTGGCACAATATTCCTGGGCTCTGACTGGCACAATATTCCTGGGCTCTGACTGGCACAATATTCCTGGGCTCTGACTGGCACTATATTAGTGGGCTCTGACAGGCATAATATTACTGGTATCTGACTGGCACTATATTACTGGTATCTGACTGGCACAATATTCCTGGTATCTGACTGGCACTATATTACTGGTGTCTGACTGGCACAATATTCCTGGGCTCTTACTGGCACAATATTACTGGGTTCTGACGGGCACAATATTACTGGGCTCTGACTGGCACAATATTCCTGGTATCTGACTGGCACAATATTCCTGGGCTCTGAGTGGGACAATACTATTGGGCTCTGAATGGCACAATATTCCTGGTATCTGACTGGCACACTATTACTGGGCTCTGAGTGGCACAATATTACTGGGCTCTAAGTGGACAATACTACTGGGATCTGAATGGCACAATATTACTGGTATCTATAATTGTAAGATTGTCACCTCGTAGGGCTCCTGTGTGTTGCATAATTAATGGCGGTTTCATGTGTGCATAATTATGGGGCACTTGTGTGTGGCATATTTATTGGGCCCCATGTGTGGCATAATTAAGGGACTCTTTTGTGTGGCGTAATTTAGGGACTCTTTTGTGTGGCATAATTATGGGGCACCTGTGTGTGTGGCATAATTAATTGGGCAGAGGTAAGGCTTAAATAGTGGGGCTCTGGTGTGGCATAATTTATGGGGCTCTGGTGTGGCATAATTTATGGGGCTCTGGTGTTTCATAAGTTATAGGGCTCTGGTGTAGCATAATTTATGGGGCTCCTGTGTGTGGCATAGTTATGGGCTCCTGTGAGTGGCATAGTTAATAGGCCATCTAACTGGCATTACTAAGGAATCTGTTTGGCATTGTATGGAGGAAATCCAGGGGGGTGACACCATGAGTTTCCGCACCGGGTGACACCAACCCTAGTGACGCCCCTGCAGTGACATATTAATGGAAACACAGTGACATAATAATGGACATACTGGCTGTGACATATTAATGGGAAAACAGTGACATATTAATGGACAAACTTGCTGTGACATATTGATGGCCAAACCGATTGTGGAATACTAATGGGTAAACAGAGGCATATTAATGGACAAACTGTCTGTGACATATTCATTGAAAAACAGTGGTATATTAATGAACAAACTGCCTGTGGCATATTAATGGACCAACTGGCTGTGGCATACTAATGGACAAACTAGCAGTGGCATATTCATGGGAAAACTGTGGCATACTAATGGACAAACTGGCTGTGGCATATTAATGGGGAAAGTCTTGGATGTGAAACGTGGGTGATGGGGCATGTCCTAGGGGTAACTGCAAGTCCTGGATGTGCAGTGCTGTTTTTTTATGTAAGGGGGTCCCAAAATGTATGATGGTGGCCCTGTCTGCAGATCACTGTTCTGTAAAATTTTAAAGGGACGCCTGTGATATCACATGCAATTATTTATTCTGCTTCATAGATGCTCATTTACATATGATTGTGTATTACAAAATCACATGCAAAATAGGAATGTGCGTATTTTTATTCTATGCTCGGATATACAGCTGTGACCTTTTATAGCGAGACGCGCGGGGGTCCAAAGAATGATGTAACTGGGATCTCAACGTGATTCTTTGGACCTCGAGCATCACCATTCAGTGATGGCCAACCAATAACGAATCCTTAGCAGTTCAATCATTTCACAAACACACTGAGCTAATCTACGAAGGTTCCCACTTTAAGAACTAGAGGAAAATCTATTTTGAATTCTGCTTATGAAATCTGCAAGTCGACTCCTTACTTTTGACCCAACCAACGCGTACATGACTGGGTTGAGACAGTTGTGGGTGCCAGATATGCTGAACAATAATGGCATAAACAGGACTACTTTGTACACCAGTGTGATGTTCATAGTCTTAATGGCTGCCAATAAAATAATTTCGGCTATGACAAGTGGGGTCCAGGTGAGTAAGTAAACCATAACGACTGTAACTATAATCTGGTAGAGTCTTGAGGGCTTCCCTCCTTTGGATTTCCTCACCTGTATAACAATGATTATATTGGAAATGAAGATCACACATAGAGGGATGAAATAGCCTATCAGTAGCAGCGGGATTGCGAGGGACTCCATCGTAGACACCAGTTGACGCCATACTTTTTGAGTGTTTTCATCAGCGCAGCATTGAACAGTATTACACTGGTCTAAATAGTGGGACAAAGTACGAAATGTACCCATGTCGATGGATGCAACTAAAACACGAGGGACCTCAGTATCAACTTGTACTTTTTCAACATCAAATAAACTGCATTGTATTTTATTCTTACTTTCAACTTCATCACTAAAAAATATGGCCGGAATGCTGAACAGCATGGTAATTACCCAAATCAGCGAGCAGATACAGTAACAAACGCGACAGGAGATGAACTTGTGATGCCAAATGGGTTTCGCCACGGCCAAAGCTCGGTCAATATTCAGAGCCGTGATGATAAAAATACTAGCGTACATGTTAGCGGTGGTCAGGAAGTTGTACGTTTTACACAGCGGCGATCCGAAAGGCCAGTTCCCTTTCAGTTCGGCCACGGCGTTGAGGGGCAGACAGAGGAGAAACACCAGATCTGCCACGGCTAGGTTGAGAAACCAGATCTTTGACTGGTGTTTCTTCATTGCGCATCCAGCGACACAGATGACAATGGCGTTTCCCAAGAGTCCAATGACGCAGGTGGCCACAGATAACACAAAACTGGAGAGCTGGACAGAGCTTGCATATTCCTCATGAAGATGTTCAAGGGCGGTCATTTCCCAGGTGAGAAGACACATATTTCCCGACGACCCCATTTCGAATTATTGGTAGAACCTGAAGACTATAAATTGCCACAGTTACTAATGATTTGGTATGGCTATAATGGAAAGTCATCTTTAATGAAGCAAGGAAAAACCATGACCCCTTTAGAAATTATCTATACATTGTATTATCAAATGTGCAAGGGAGTACATAAAGAAGAAGGAAATGTTTCGTGTCTGCGGTGCTTATGACATCACAGACTTATGCCTGTGCTTATGACATCACCTGTGCCTTAATATGCTAATGAACAACTTTTCAGTAGAAAAAGGTATGATTTGCATATCAAACCACAGGTCATGTCATAAGCAACACAGACACATAAATACATTTTTCTCTTACTTTGTGCATTTGCATGACATTCTGCAAACATAATATACATTTTTGATATTTTTCTAGATTCCCGGTATATATAATATTTAGATTACATATTTAGTGGAACAACTTTAAATATATAAATACATAGATACCTCTATATATTAATACATTCACCTAGGCATCGTCTTCAGACTGTGCTCTGTACAAATACACTCTATAGTCTCTTGCCAAAGTAAAACATGGCTTAGAGTTTATGATAGGCAGGTGAGACGCAGTCAGGTTAGATATTTCTATATTGTTTCTGACTTACCGTAATGTGACGGACCTGGGCGAAGAACAATGATTCTCAGGAGCTGGTGTAATCACAGGAACATTAGATTTTATTTGGATCCTTCTACGTCCTTGTCTACTTTTCAACTGCCAGCTCTGAATACTCTGTTTACGAGTTTTATCCTCCCCCTGAGACATTCAAACAGATTAAACTGCATTAATGGAGCAACTGAAAATTCAGAATTTATAACAGTATCTAATCCCTCATATCTGGCATTTAAAGTGACATTCTCGATGCCTAGTGGGGGGGGGGCATGTGATGACGTACGGTATGTCTGTTTAGTGGGAGGAGAAACTTTCCGCAATGCCTGGGAAAAAGCATCGGTCTCCCCTCTGTATTTTTTCTTGGCTGCAGGTGATGCTACATGTGTATAGTGGATAATTGAGGAAATGACATGGTACCTCGACGCCTCATTTCCTCTGCCGAGTGGCAAGAGATATGAACCTAAAGTCCGAGGTTGAGTTTACCAAGCTGCACCCTTAGCTGGTTGATTAACACGAAGAAGGGAGCTGCTGATGTCGTAAGGCGACAATTTATTGCTGGCATTGACAATGGACCAGAGTCTTTTCAGTGTTTTTGCTGAACAGTTTACCTATTTGTGAGCTATCCTCGGATCTTTTCAATTTTTCTGTTTCTTTTGGACTGGGATAAAAGATAATTTGATGGTACAAAGCTTGTGAACTTAATCGGTACAGATGATTTTTAGAGGTGGAGAGGGGCAGTTCCAAGCCGGCCCAAGTTTGGAGGTCTGAATCTTACATATAATCTTACTATGTGTCAAAACATACTATAAGCATGCCGCTGAACTAGGCTTAACTAGGTTATTTACCGATAGTTTCTGACCCAACCGCTCTGACTAATTTTGTTTATCAAGATGGCGCCCAAAAGGAGATATAAACCCAAAACTATTAGTGCGTTTTATTCTCCCAACGGACAAAAGAATATATCGGTTTCCCCTGTAAGATCATACCCAAACCAAGCTTTAGGATCTCATAGGCAAAATCTGAAGATACCAAGAATTCCAAAGGAGACTTCCAACCTTGAATGGTGTTTGACTGAACTTTTCTCAGTATTGATAGACTTGACATTTTTTGGATAGAAAGGTAATAAATTGTTGCGCAAGGTAAAACACTTTACTACCTTTCTATGCACCTATTTGTGCCCTTTGGAGAGAAATGCACTAGTGTTGCTGCAATGAACCTATTTCACAGTGCTTATCACTTTATTCACTTTTCTATTTGACATTTTTTGGCCTTATACCGATTGAGAGAGCTCACAGATAACCATGCAGCTTGAGGCGCATACGTTTCCCTGGAGAGGTTATAATTTGCTTTAGTGACTTTTGTATAAAAAGATACTCTAGTGAGAGAAATGAGGAAGAATCTGTCCAAGAATACAAAGTTTGCTTTGAACACTCTCCTTGGCAACTAAATTATCTAGAAGAAAGTTTTCAGAATATACTGCCTGCCTTAGGGAGAATGATATATAAATGGGGGTTTCCTACAAAGTTATGCATATTGAATAAGGAAATATTATATATTTGTTCTGGATCCTAGCAAACCAATCGGTGTATCACAGATCTGGATAAATGAAGAGTGTAAATCACTTTGCTTGTATATATTAAAATATTAAGATAGTAGATATGGTAAAATTTGATTTGGACTAATGAGAAAAAACGTATAATAGTAGGATGGTGTGGAGACTTAAAACTGTTACTGATAATGCCCATTATATATGAATTTGGATTAATGGAGGGCTATTGGAAAAAAATGTACCTAAACATAAAATATTCAGTGGAGTTAATGTAAACACAGAACTTTTAGATACACAAATTTTCTCCCTGTCAAGTTTGATGGTTATGTTGATTGTGTATACATATAGACTGCACAAGATTATAAATTTATATTTTAATGGCAAATGGAGTGGAGTTACATATATCTATTCCTGATGGTCCAGGGATTTTTCTTTTCTCTACTTGTGTTTTACCCATTTCTTATACGTAGAATAATGAATTGTATTTGTGTTCTTAAAGGTAATTTACTGCAAGTGCCGGGTGCTGGAGTCAGTGGGGGGGTTTATGAGGGGCTCACAGATGAGGGATCAGCTGTTAAAGCGGCCAAGAATAAATTTGATTGTATTTACCATGAAAGTGTCCTAGATGGAAGAAGTATTATTTTGATTTGTCGCATTAAAGACCAAGCTTTATTCTTTGCGGAATTTTTATGCTCCATCTGAGGTTTTTTAAATCTTTCGATTGAAGCCATAGTAAAGGTGTTCGGCGGTCTTCTTGTGATTGGTGGAGATTTGAACTGTATAGGTGATTTTGATAAAGATCGGAGAACAAAAACATTTTAGAATGACTTCCGTCTTAATCTATGGTGGATGCATTTTCTTCTACTTTGTTTTAAACACAATCTTCAAGATATGTGGAGAGGAGAAGGGTGTTTCCTTCTACTCGGGCATTCATGTCTCATATTCATGGACTGATTTATTTTTAATAATGGGTGCCACCCTGGAAAGTTAAACCAACTCCAGGTTAGGAAACATTACTTCATAGACAGCAAAGGAAGGGATTCTTTACGATTAGGACAATAAAGTTATGGAACTCCCTGCCAAGAGAGGTAGTGCTATCAACCACAATAGATGCATTTAAAAATGGTTTGGATGTTTTTTTTAGGAAAGAAGAACATACAGGGCTATTAATAATAGAATAAGCGTTAATAAAAGAGCTTATTGATCCAAGGAGAAATCTGATTGCCTCTTGGAGTCAAGAAGGAATTTTTTACCTCAGGAGGCAAAATTCGAAATAGCTTCCTTAGGGGTTTTTGCCTTCTTTTGGATCAAAAGCTGTAATAATAGGTAGAAGGGTTGAACTTGATGGACTTGTGTCTTTTTTCAACCTAAATTACTATGTTACTTGGTCGGACCATGCTCTGGTTTTGGAGTTATATGTCTCATTAAAATTACTACAAAGGCGGAATAAATTAAATTACACTAGGGAGACTGAGCTGAGGTGACTAAGGATGTCCAGAAGAAGATAATAGAGAAGCTCAAAGAGAAAACTGATATGACTTTTGTCTCGTTTGAAATATCAATGGTATTATAGTAATACCCGTAATAATTAGACATGTGCATTCGTTTTCGGACGAATGCATTTTCATCCGAAAATAGCATTTTCGTCAATTCGAAAAACGAATAACGAAAATGCTAAGCTAACGAAAGCCGAATGAACGAATGGTTAATAAACGAAAATCATTCGTCCATTCGTCCATTCGTAGTACTATTGCATTCTATAAGCCGATATTGAGTCGGTTTATAGAATACAATAGCATTTCACTACACGGAGACAAAGTCTCCATTCATAAATGTATGAATGGAGACTCTGTCTCCGTGTAGTGAAATGCCGACAGCCTATAAACCGAACGTTCGGTTTATAGGCTGTCGGCTTATGTAATACATGTAATTCTATGACTATTCTATAAACCGAACATTCGGTTTATAGAATAGCAATAGGATTACATGTATTCCATAAGCCGAAAGTCTATAAACCGAACGTTTGGTTTATAGACTTTCGGCTTATATAAAACATGTAGTACTATTGCCTTTCTATGAACCGAACGAGAGCCCCATTCATAAGAATTTCTTATGAATGGGGCTCTCGTTCGGTTTATAGAAAGCCAATAGTATTACACGTATTCTATAAAACGAACGAATAAAAATGAACGAATTTCGTCTTAAACAAATGCAGTAATGAACGCAATTCTTTTTAGACGAAATAAATAAAATTTTCGTCCGAATGGACGAAAACGAAACGAAAATTTTAGATTTGCACATGTCTAGTAATAATCTAGAATAAAACAAATTGTACACAATGGTAAAATCTGTATATCCTCTTGCCAGATTGGGAATGCATTTACATCATATTACGAGACACCGTACAATTTGGCGGAGCAGGGTGGCCCACTTGTAGATGTGAGGGAATTTCTGGGCAGTCTTCATCTCCCTTGATTATTCACGGATGGCCTAAATATTTTCGGAATTTCCACTAAAATAAAAGATAAGAAGAAATGTAAGGCCCTTGGGCCTGATGATTTCCCAGCCTTGTTTTTCAGATTCCCAAGCCAGTGGCTAGTCCAATTCTTGAGAGAGTATTTAATTCAGTGGGAGAATTGGCTGGCTTTCCAGCGGGAATGTTGGAGTCAATTATATCTCCAGTTTTAAAGCTAGACAGGGACCCTACAGTGGTCACTAATTACAAACCAATTTATTTAATAAACTTGGACATCAAGATATATTTCAAAATATTTCTTCCGTTTCTTCCGTAGACCCTAACGGTGTTTGGAATAACTAGATTATTCTGTGATCCTAATTTGTCCTTGTATACTTGCCCTCAAGCAGGGATCAAGGGTCCATTTCTTGACTCGGAATACTTTTTTATTTGGAATAGCACTTGACATGGGTGCCCAGTAGCGCCCCTGTTATATATCTTAACTATTGAACCTTTAGCACATATTTGGAAAGATTTTTTGACCTTAAATACCTCTATGAATTTAGTTTCTAAGCTTTGGGGATTGCTAGTAAATTGTAAGTCAGTTGAAAAGGCTAGAACTTTTCAGAAATGGGAAAATGACTTGGAATCATCTTTTCCAAAACAGCCTCGGTAAAAAGTTGACTTATTTCTAAATTTGTTTGAATGGCATTCTGTGATACCACTTATAATACCAGACTCCAGTGCTAATTTTTTTATTATAAATCATTAAACAAAGGGGCACATTGTCACTAGTATCAGAGTCTGTATCAAGTCAATTAAAAGTACCCGAAACTGAATACCCGGAAAGTGTTCTTTTAAAGTCAACACACGGATAAACCTATTCACACCAAGAACTGTAGAAAATAAATCAGAATGCCATGTAGGTGAAAAATTAGGTCCTTTGGACTAAAAACTTAATTCTGCAGCAGAAATTGATGGCTTGACAGATTAGTGACACTTAGCTGTAAATGCTCAGATGTCTGCTCTGTCTGCTGGATTTTCTTACATGTTTTTTTTTTTTTTTTAAATTGTTTCCCTGTGTGTAGTTCACTTTGTACATGCTCCATCTCTGCTTTTAACCGGAAGCTTTCAGGGAAAGGTGTAAACAAGGTGGTGAGTGAAACGCGTTAGGTGAGCGTTTGGCATCCATAAACATCCTCTCTTTGACTTCTAAGTGTGAGTTCACCTGTTACCCGTTGCTTTTTAAATGCTTTAATAAAAACTGTGTCTGAACCTTAGCCCAGCCTCAGTGGGATTCTTCACTTAATGTTATGGAATATTGATATCAGAACCGGCTCAAGGCAGGTGCCTGTGTTATTCTGCACCCTGGCCACACACTAGCACTGCACATCTCCCAACTTCTGCCCTAAGCAAATCAGGATGCTTGGGAGGGTGAGTGTCAGCGCTACCCATCATGCACAGAAGTAGCACGGTCACTCAAGCTGACATATCTGCACATGCGCACATTGCTGCTCTTGAAGAGTATGCATTTTTTGGAGAAGGAGATAGGGACTGCAGTCTCAAATTCTGCTGCCTGCTGAGTTCTATCTCTGTCTTAAAAAGGAGAAGAAAGGTAGAGCTGAGAGGGACAGAAGCTCCAAACCAGGACTGACTTGCGCAAAGTGGGAGAGTTGGGAGGCATGGCACTGATCCCATTATGGGGGATGCAGGAGAGGCAGGTCAGGGGAGATTCCTGGAAGCAGAATCAGCAGTAAGAGGGGTCTGTGCTACCTGGACATGACATGTGACCCCTGGACTTGCCACTAGACCACTATCGATTGTACTTCCCTCCTACCCCAAGAGAAGTGGGACATGTAATATGGCTCTCCAAAATACAGCTACAGTAGTAAAATTCACAATGTTTGATCTCTCCAGCTAAACTTAGCATGCTTAATTTAACTTGCCAAAATTGGATGACAAACAGAAATGTGTGAAGTGGCCTGTGCTGGACATTCACACCAGACATCGGCAAAGTGTCCGTACAATGACTCCAGTGTCCGTGGCAAGGTGTCTGTGACGGTCCATAGAATCTCATTACATTGTCCGCCACAGAACCCAGTAGATGATCACCATGAGAAATGTTGGTGCTTACCCGAGCTTCATACTCCTTCCCTTCCGGTAACACGTCATGTCATGGATATGGGTGTATGGATGTAAGGATCTCTACCACATGAGTAAAATGGCTTTATCAAAGGACTCCTTTCCTACCAGTCTCTTCTCTGGTCATCAAACTTACAAAATAACTCACAGCATTGTAGTAATGTAATGCCTTTAATACAGTTATAATGTAAGGATATGTCAGGATCAGTTGTACATTGACCACATGTGAACAGGATAATATGTTTTACAATTTAATAGTGATTATGGAGTGTCAGGCCTTAACAACATTTAAGAATATGTGTACAGAAAGCTTCCAATCGAATGTACGAGTCAGCCAATAAATGGTATCGCTCTACCTGTTTCCTACAGAACAACTAGCGGAAGTACATCACTGCAGATCACTATTACGTAGAGTTTATATTGATGCCTTAGTGATATCACATGCAAATTATTACATTCTGTGCTCATCTGCATATGAGTGTGCATTACAATATCACATGCAAATTGTAATGTGCGTATTTTTATTCTATGCCCGGATATACAGCTGTGACCTTTTTATAGCGAGACGCGTGTGGGTCCAAAGAATGAATATAAGTGGGATCTCAATGTGATTCTTTGGACATCGAGCATCACCAATAACGCATACTTAGTAGTTCCCACTTTAGGAACTAGAGGAAAAACTATTCCGAATACTGCTTATGAAATCTACAAGTCGACTCCTTACTTTTGACCCAACCAACACGTACATGACTGGGTTGAGACAGCTGTGGGTGCCAGATATACTTGACAGTAATGGCATAAAAAGGACTACCTTGTACACCAGTGTGATGTTCATACTCTTAATGGCTGCCAATAAAATAATTTCAGCTATGACGAATGGCGTCCAGGTGAGTAAGTAAACCATAACGACTGTAACTATAATTCGGTAGAGTCTTGAGGGCTTCCCTCCTTTGGATTTCCTCACCTGTAGAACAATGATTATATTGGAAATGAAGATCACACAAAGCGGGATGAAATAGCCTATCAGTAGCAGTGGGATTATCAGGGACTCCGTCGTAGACACCAGTTGACTCCATACTTTTTGTGCTTTTTCATCAGCACAGCATTGAACAGTATTACACTGGTCTAAATAACGGGAAAAAGTTCTAAATGCACCGACTTCAATGCTAGTTGCAAAATAAAGACGAGGGACCTCAGTATCAACTTGTACTTTTTCAACATCAAACAAACTGCATTCGACTTTTTTTTTACTTTCCACTTCATTGCTTAAAAATATGGCCGGGACACTGGAGAGCACGGTAATTACCCAAATCAGCGAGCAGATACAGTAACAAACGCGACAGGAGAAGAACTTGTGATGCCAAATGGGTTTCGCCACGGCCAAAGCTCGGTCAATATTCAGAGCCGTGATGATAAAAATACTAGCGTACATGTTAGCGATGGACAGGAAGTTGTACGTTTTACACAGCGGCGAGCCGAAAGGCCAGTTCCCTTTCAGTTCGGCCACGGCGTTGAGGGGCAGACAGAGGAGAAACACCAGATCTGCCACGGCTAGGTTGAGAAACCAGATCTTTGACTGGTGTTTCTTCATTGCGCATCCAGCGACACAGATGACAATGACGTTTCCCAAGAGTCCAATGACGCAGGTGGCCACAGATAACACAAAACTGGAGAGCTGGACAGAGCTTGCATATTCCTCATGAAGATGTTCAAGGGCGGTCATTTCCCAGGTGAGAAGACACATATTTCCCGACGACCCCATTTCGAATTATTGGTAGTACCTGAAGACTATAAATTGCCACAGTTACTAATGACGAGGTTATATAATATGAAACTTTTCTATCCTGGAGCAAGGAAAAACCCCCTTCCCCTAAACGATCTACCCATTCAATTAGCAAAAGTGCAAGCAAGTACAATTCCGTTATATGTCCGTGCTTATGACATCACCTATAGCTCAATATGCGATGGAACTATTTTTCCATAACACAATGTATCATTTGCATATCAAGCCACAGGTGATGTCAGAAGCTGGAGAAAACACAGACACATTCTCTTAATTCATCCATGACATTCTGCAAACATAATACACATTTTTGAAATTTTGCTACATTCACATTAAAAAAAATATTTAGGTGACAGAGTCCCTTTAAGTTATGGAGGCATCTTCTTCAGGCTATTTAGGTTTCAGACTAGACAAAACAAATACAGTCTATATTCTCTTCTAAGTAAATACAATGATTAACCTGTCTTCTTACTGTCTCTATCCTATAGATCTCCACTCCTCCTAGACCTATCAACATTTGTTTTTACGTAATATATTTCTTTGTGTAGCAAAATCTCACCTGCAGAGACCAACCAACTTTTTGAAGTCTCGGAGAACCTTCTAAACTCCTTGATCTAGCACAGGTGTAAACCTTTAAACGTGAGTAGATGCTAGATTGTCTATCATTTCTTCGTTTGATATCTCCAGAAAACTACTGAAGCCCTTCTTAAAACACTGGTATAAAAATGAAAAAAAAAAAAACCGACGTGTTCTTTCCCTTTCATAATTATCTTAGACTGAAGGATACAACTGTTTGTATACACTATACAAGACTAATAGTCTGGAAGGAAGTCACATTAGTCTCGAAGGAAGTCACATTGTAACTAATCTCTAAAGTCAACTAGGCTTTTTTTCCTGCCTCTATTATGTTCCAGAGAGGTTTGTGATCATAAAGTAAACGAAACTGGAAATTATGAGGTGGAAGTAAATTGGGAGAGAGGAAGGGAGAGAATGATAACAAACAGCAGTTATCCAAGAAGGTGTAGACAGGGGAGGGCTAGGAACTTTTGTCCCTAGAGGCAGAAACAATTTGGTGGACCATGGTCCAACGTTACCAACCCACTTTAATATCACACAAGTGCAGGGTCTACATAGGTGGCCAGAATACCGATCATACATGACCTTGGGGCCTTGGGGACAGTAGTCTTTCTTAGATAAGGCTCTGGTTGGGATTAATAGGATAGGAGAATAGGATAGGTTGGGATTAATATCCTATTAATCTCAACCAGAGCCTTATCTAAGAAACATAGAAACATAGAATGTGTCGCCAGATAAGAACCATTCGGTCCATCTAGTCTGCCCAATTTTCTAAATACTTTTATTAGTCCCCCGTTCCCGGTCTTATAGCTAGGATAGCCTTGTGTCTATCCCACGCATGCTTAAAATCCTTGACTGTGTTTACCTCTACCACTTCTGCTGTAAGGCTATTCCATACATCCACTACCCTCTCAGTAAAGTAATACTTCCTGATATTACTTTTAAATCTTTGCCCCTCTAATTTAAGACTATGTCCTCTAGTTGTGGTAGTTTTTCTTCTTTTAAATATACTCTCTTCCTTTACTGTGTTGATTCCCTTTATGTATTTAAATGTTTCTATCATATCCCCCCTGTTAGGGGAGATGACTGGCACATGGACTTGGCTGTTATCAGTCAAAAGAAGTGCTTTAGCCCATTGAGTAAGATTAGAGAGAACCCCAGGGGGCTTTAACCCCTGACTCCATTGCCAGCCCTCCCCTGGGTGTAGATTTCATAGGACAGAAAAGACCTGGCGAGAGGTGAGAAACTGTAAAATGTGTTTCCATAGATTAAACATTATGGTTACCCACAAAAATAATACAAAAGTCATAATGTTTATATATGTTTATTTTTTACATTTTCTTCTCCTCTCTCCAGGACTATCTGCATTAGAGGGGAGCCGCTGTTTACCCTTTACATTAAGTTGGCTTAGTTAAATCTCATCAACATGAGGAGAAGCCTTCTCTTACTGCTGAGGCACCCTGAAATGGACACTCCAGGCATCAAATTAACATTGACGCATCTGCTTAATTTTATCTCTATTGATAGTGGGATCCTTATGGTGGGAGGTCAAGTCCCCACAAAAATCCTGCAAAAAACAACAACTGGAACAATGAAATTCATTTTTATTTTTAAAGTTTTTTTTACGGTTAGTTTTTTTTTTTCAGCTTGGAGTGACCCTTTAAAATACTTAGTGCATATCAACCCCGGGGAAACTAACGAGGGAAATATGGCTTAGAGTTTATGATAGGCAGGTGAGACGCAGTCAGTTTAGATATTTTATATATTGTTTCTGGCTTACCGTAATGTGACGGACCTGGACGAAGAATAATAGTTCTCAGGAGCTGGTGTTATCACAGGGATATTATATTGTCTTTGGTCCAATGTTTATATCTACGCCCTTATCTAGTTTTCATCTGCCTGCTCTGAATACTCTGTTTACGAGTTTTATCCTCCCCTGAGACATGCAAACAGATTAAACTGTATTAATGGACTAGCTGAAAAAAGTACAATTTGGAACAGTTTCTAACCACTCATATCTTGCATTTAAAGAGACATTCTCATTGCTTTCTATTACACTCTAATGTTATGGTACTAACATTAGAGTGTAGTGATAGTTTGCTTATTAGTGTGCATGTCACTTTAAACCCCTCCCACATAATCTTGTGTATAACATGCTTAATACATTTTACTGTTTCAGACAATGGTAGGTGTATTATAGGTTAAATCAAATATGGTGGTGGGGCCGCTCAACATCAGAAATTGGCAAATACTAACTGGAAGAAGGTGCAGGCAACACAATAAATCTAAAAACTATTTTGAGCAGTATATTGTTTTAAAATACAACAATTTTAGCTACAAACAGAATTAGTATAACAGATGATTCAAATATTGTTAACCCAAAATTGAGGAATATTTCAAACAAATTAAAACTAACTTGTTTCCACCCCACTGCTGGTGCTTCCTCTGAAGTATTGGAGTATTCAGTTAAAATAAAGCCTACTCTTTATGCCATACCATACCTGGAAGAAACCTATACTCCACCTATACCCGTTTCTTTGCCATTTGGAACACTCTGTAAATCCCCCTCCCCTTGGAGACCACCTGGGTGTCCGTGGTCAAGCCGGCTCATGCTCTGGCTGATTCGTGACTATAATAACATTATGAGACAGTTCTTTATGTCAGCCAATCTCTAATTTTTTTTCTTCTTTTTTACATAGCATATGTTCTATTAGATACTAAATACTTCTGACTTCAAATTTAAAGACACACAGTCTTTTGGGCGAGTTAACCTGACCGTTTGTAGCTCTTTTATTATTCTCATTTTACATGTACCGCTTAAACTTAATTTTTATTTAATTCATTTCCTGAAATTGCTCACTCCGCTTTATTAAGTATTTCTGGACGGTACTCATAGCGTCCCCAAAAAAGGACTAAATGGTCTGATACCTCCAGATTAAGTACGACTTGTTGTTTGACGTCCTCAACTCTGCTTGTGACCAATTTCTTCCTTTATTTTATTTTTTTGTAACTATCATCTTCCTGGAAACCTAATGTCTCCCCTTTTCTTCCCACCCACCCCCCTTTTCTTTTTCTCTGCTGTCTCTCTTTCCACTCCTCCTCTCCCTACCTTCCACCCTCACTCTGCCTCTCTTCCCGTTTCTCTTCCTTTCCTCTTTTCAGCCTAAGCCGATCTCTTGATTTCGCAGTTGATGTATATTATTTGCTTTTTGTATTTACCCTCCATGTTTGTTTATTTTTTTTGTATGATTTATCTTATACAATAAAGCTTCTTTCAAAAATAAAAAAAAAGCCTACGATATGTATGCCCCTCATCACTTTCCACAGTACCATATACCCTAAATCACTTTCCACAGTACCATATACCCTAAATCACTTTCCACAGTACCATATACCCTAAATAACTTTCCACGGACCATATACCCTAAATCACTTTCCACAGTACCATATACCCTAAATCACTTTCCACAGTACCATATATCATAAATCACTTTCCACAGTACCATATACCCTAAATCACTTTCCACAGTACCATTTATCATAAATCACTTTCCACAGTACCATATATCATAAATCACTTTCCACAGTACCATATATCATAAATCACTTTCCACAGTACCATATATCATAAATCACTTTCCACAGTACCATATATCATAAATCACTTTCCACAGTACCATATACCCTAAATCACTTTCCACAGTACCATATACCAAAAATCACTTTCCACAGTACCATATACCCTAAATCACTTTCCACAGTACCATATACCCTAAGTCACTTTCCACAGTACCATATGCCAAAAATCACTTTCCACAGTACCATATACCCTAAATCACTTTCCACAGTACCATATATCATAAATCACTTTCCACAGTACCATATACCCTAAATCACTTTCCACAGTACCATATACCCTTAGTCACTTTCCACAGTACCATATATCATAAATCACTTTCCACAGTACCATATACCCTTAGTCACTTTCCACAGTACCATATGCCAAAAATCACTTTCCACAGTACCATATACCCTAAATCACTTTCCACAGTACCATATGCCATAAATCACTTTCCACAGTACCATATACCCTAAATCACTTTCCACAGTACCATATACCCTAAATCACTTTGCCTTTTGGAATCGGTAATGCTGGCTCCTAACCTTTGTCCGTTTTACACAGACCTCTGTGGATATAAAAATACCCATCCCTAGCTCCTAGAAATAACTAGACTGGCTCCCTAATAATATAATTATTTGTTAAGTGGTGTGTATACATAGACATAGAGTCAGAATATATATTTTGCTGAGAAGGTGTCTGAAATAACTTCTACCACATCTACTGGAAGGTTATTAAAGTGAAGGAGTTTAAACATACACGGGATAAGCGTGAGGCTGGGCATAAGGCCAAGCAAGGATCAAAAAAGGCAGGGCTTAACACATATTTGTATACAAATTCAGGAGCCAGCCTAGTATTTATAGGGAAATGTAAACATAAACTTCTCAGACCCTGAGGTAATACTAGTGAAGTGACATATTTCCAAGAAGTCCACCTACCAAGAGGCTCACTAATCACACCCTGTTTTTGATTGGCTGCAGCATTTTAAATCAGCAGGGGTGTCACTGAAGAATTACAGTAACGTTCTTTATTTGCACATACATTCTTCTCCAGGCCCCAGACCATAGTCCGTGGTAAGTAGAAATGTGGGTGGGGCACACTGGGTGCTTTGGCCCCCTGATAGCGCTATACAGAGCAAAGAGGGCTGAGTAAGGTACTTTATTTGAATTATTGTATAAAAGCATTTCTATTTTAAAAAAATCTACACTTAATACAATATTTATTTAAAAATAAGGTTTTGTTGTGTTGCTTATGTTGTTTATGCCTATTGTACAATTATGTAGAAGAAAAAAAATTTTTTTTATAGACTGACAGATTTGTTAGAATCATACTTTTTAATTTTGGTGCAAACTGCCCACTTGGGGGTAGTAAGAAAAATACAGCATTCAAGATTATTTCACCAACAGCGCTCTCAGGCACGCAGTCAGGGGGGGTCATGGATCTCCCCCACATTATTGTGCATGTGGAGAGGTCATCAAATATAAGCAGTGTAGAATCTTTAAAAGGGAGTTTCCCTGAGTTCTCGGCCACCAGACATGACAGCTGATTGGTCCAACACCGAACAGAATCTCAGCACAATATCTAGTGGGGCTTCCTGCTGGACTCTCATCTCATTCCTGAATGTTTGGGTGTTTCTGTCAGCAGTTTCAGAGATGCAATCAATTTTTGGAGGTGAGTGTGAAGAGTGGTGGCCCAACGACCTCAGACACATACACGGGGTATTTGGACATTCTTCAGATCTAATTTGTTATCCATCAGTGTTAAGCCATCAAAATATTTTTCATCAGGGGTGCCCAGTCATGTGCCCAGTCAAGTGCCCAGTCATCTGGGGTGCCCAGTTGTGCCCAGTCAAGAGCTGAACCAAGATTCTAAAAAACATGCCTGTCCCCTGATAGTGTCATACAGAGCAAAGAGTGTTGAGAAAGGTATACTTACATTAAAGGGACACTCCAACCAACAAAGGAAAAAGGTTTATTTTCTTTATTTTGTATTGTTGATTTCAGATATGTCTTTTGTTTATATTATGTGACTGTATTCAATAAAACATGTAACTAAACATGTGTGACTGGGCGCTGCCATTTTGTGAAATATAGTGTTTTTGGGTGCCCCCTAGTGACTTTACTTCACTAGTATCTCACTTTGGGGCTGGGGACACAGAATGTAGTCTATCTATAAGTCAGAATTCTGACCATAGACTTGCATTGAATGGGAGGGTAATGTAACTATTACATCACAAGGGGGGCGGAGTTATGATCCTGTTTGATCAGGTTAATCTCCTCTCTTGGTGTTGGAAGGCAGGTGAAAAAAAGTTGTACACAGCCACCTAGTCCTGCCCACTAGTGATACACAGGAGCCAGTAAGAGAGCAGGGGTGTATCTTATGACATCATCATGTAGGCTTTGGCCACAGTTGTAAAGTGAGACTGGCTGGAAGATTTTGGACGATGTTGCATCATGGAACCAGTGGCATATGTCTTATATATGTGTTTGTTTTAAATGACCAGCTGATCTACTTACATCTTATGTGAGTGGTAGTGACCCTTTAAAGGATTTCTATTTAAAACATCTCCACTTAATGCATTCTTTCAATTATAAATACATTTTTTTGGTTGCCTTCAACAGTTCTTAATATGCTGTTTCTGCCTATTGTACAATCAAGTAGAATAATAAAAAATTTTTTATACTGAAATATTAATTGCATGCTTACATGCTTTTGAATTCTGGTGCAAGCTACCCTCTTGTGGTTAGTGAGAAAAATACAGTTTTTAAGATTACCTTGCGTCTGAACCGAACTGCAAAACATCAGTCACTTATAACTCAGATGTCCAGCTTGTCTACCTTTCCAACTAAGCAAACCACCCTCCAGCAACTCTTGAATGAGTATCCGTGAATAGCTTGGAGGAAAGACGTAACGGGGGGGGGGGGATATGATAGAGACATTTAAATACATAAAGGGAATCAACACGTAAAGGAAGAGAGTATATTTAAAAGAAGAAAAACTGCCACAACTAGAGGACATAGTCTTAAATTACAGGGGCAAAGGTTTAAAAGTAATATTAGGTAGTACTGAGAGGGTAGTGGTTGTATGGAATAGCCTTCCAGTGGAAGTGGTATATGTTAATACAGTGAAGGAGTTTAAGCATACGTGGGATAGGCACAAGGCTATCCATGATATAAGATAGGGCCAGGGACTAATGAAAGTATTTAGAAAATTGGGCAGAACAGATGGACCGAATGGTTTTTATCTGCCGATACATACATGTTTCTATGTTTCTAATACTTGTGGGTTTCAAACAATATGTATAATTTCTTAGATACATCTGATATGCACATGACAATGCATATCGAAATCTACTAGCTTTATATATGTGCACCCAAGGGTAAAAACAACATATTATTATTCTACCTTTATACTATGATCTATTTCAATTTTTTTGGTATTAATATTTTAATATATATTTTATTTATTATTACAAGGATTTTAAAATATGTTTTTTTTTTTGTTATAGATCCTTTAAGGCTTATGTATAAATATTTCCACACACAGAAGGGTAGTAAAGTTTTTGATAAAGGGTCACAATCGCCTTTTTTGAATAATGGCGATTGCTCCTCATTTCTACATTCTGACACTGAATTTTTCCCCCGACACTTGATAGGCGCTGGATCCTTTAGACATGGGTTGCGCGGCTCTGTAGACGCCTTGAAGTTCAGGACCGCAGCACAGAGCGGAAGTCTGGTTTATAAATAGGCAAACATGGAGACAGTGCTGATAGCAGGGTATAGCATCAGTATAGGTTGTGATATCTGTGTGGACCAACTATGTAATTAACCCAGATTTTTCCATTAGAGATGCCCCCCCCCCCCAAAAAAAAAACATTGTGCTTGGCGACCCAAAAAAGCGAAAGCTTTATGTGATGTAACAACGTATACATATTAGCATGGGGTCATCTGTTTCTGTAATTAATTCTGATGACTAAAAACTTTGGCCATTCTGAGAATTAACCAAAATGACAACCTGGCCAGAGGATCCCAACCAGCACTTTAGGTAGGGTTATTTGTTTTTTTAATAATAAATGAATCAATTATTCTGTGTTCAGTGTTGACACTCAGCTGGAAGATGTCACTAAGCCTTTTGACTAGCGGAGCATTATGGGAACTACTTCCCACACGTCCGCCGTGCCAAGGCTATTACTGCCCTATGCAGAGGCCAACTTTCAGGACCATGGATAGCGATCTATTCTCTGTAGCCATCAACAGCAAGGACAGAATGGAAAACAGATATCAGACATCTGATCTATTTAGAACACTGTGTTTCCTTTAGCACAACACTTCAAGTAGCGAAACACTGTATTTATATTATGCTAATGGCTGCGCTTATGCTATGCTATCAAACATCACACCCCATTGCGCTGGATCACATCCTCTTCTATTTATCAGTTTTAATGGAAGATCACATAGTGAGAATTTACACAGGAACATGTAATGTGCTAAGCGAAAACAAACACCTACCCCAACCTCTTCCAGCATCTCGTCTTTACATTAGGAAGGATGGGCCAAAAAGGAATATTAAGGTGACTCTAGTATTGATAATACTGGGAATGGAGAGGAGAAGAAAAAATGATCTATACATCATGTTGGCAAAATTGCAAGCAAATGCACTAATTAAGAGAAAAATGGTGTGAAAAATGTGACTTTGGTGTCTCCAGTGTATGACATCACCTGTGCCTTGATGGGGAATGTGTAATTTGCATATCAAGCCACGGGGATGGGGCAGCTCTTCACAGTTCATCACACAGTTTACCGCGACACTTATTACGGGTTATTATTAGTGTTTGGGGTTGGTATTAGGATTAGTATTAAAAGTTAGTACTGGGTTACTTTTAGGGGTTAGTATTAGTGTTTGGGGTTAGGATTATGGTTAGTATTAGTGTTTGGGGTTAGTAGTAGGATTAGTATTAAAAGTTGGTATTGGGTTAGTTTTAGGGGTTAGTATTAGGGTTACTATTAGAGGTTAGTATTAGGGGTTAGTATCAGGGGTTAGTATTAGGATTAGTATTAGAGTTTGGGGTTAGTGTTAGGGTAGGGGTTATGGGTTCGTTTTAGGGTTGGTAATAAAGCTTGGAGTTAATTCTAGGATTGCTACGAGGTTTTGGGGTTAGTATTAGGGTTAATATTAGGGTTCAGGGTTGGTATTAGGGTTTGGGGCTAGTGTTAGGGTTACCATTAAAAATTAGTATTAGGGCTAAGTATCAGGGGTTAGTATTAGGATTATTATTAGAGTTTGGGGTTAACATTTGGGTAGAGGTTATGGGTTAGTATTAGGGTCGGGGGTTACAGGTTCATTTTAGGGTTAGTAATAGGGCTTGGGGTTAGTGTTAGGGAGGTTTACCACTGTTTATTTGTAAGTGTTGACAGTGTCAGTGCTTGAGAAAGCCTTGAGAAAGCGCCTCGTTTTGGCGCGAAACGCGTAGGCGTCTGGGTAACACCGGGTAGGAGGATAGTGGCGGTGAGGCTGTCCTTTTACTTATGGATTAAAGCACTTATTTCAGCTACATCTCCGTTGTCTACGTTATTCTTCCCTTTGGATCTTCATCGATTTTTACTTCACTTCAAAATTTCAGTTTTGTTCGGTGGAAGCACCGAGCGGTGAAGTCACGAAGGAGTGGGTGGCGCTATTAGGTCTGACAGATGGGATCCATCTTCTCTCCTTTAGTGTCAGTGCTTGCACTGCTGCGATGAAATGGCCGCGCTGTACTGTCATACACCTCTGACACTTTAGCACTGAAACTGCCATACTAAACTGTCAGCAGTGAAATGGACACGATTTACTGTCCTAGACCCATAGTCACAAGGTGATGTCATAAGTAGGAGACACCACAGACACATTTACAACTAGGGTTGCCACCTGGCCGGTATTTTACCGGCAGGCCGGTAAAATATTGGCATCAGGCCAATGTTAAGTCTATGGAGACAGTACCAAGGCCGGTATTTTTCTGAAGAAAAGGTGGCAACCCTATTTACAACACATTCTCTTAATTTTTCATCTAGTTTTAAACTCTACATTCACAATATTAAAAATATTCAGGTCCCTTTTAGTCTGTAAGCGTGTCAGATTCCATCTTCTATTTACTACAGACCCATGAGGACTGTCATGTGACATCCCAACGCCACCTTTGCCCTTAAAGCAAACAGAACTACTAACTTAACGGAAGAGTTTTTTCCAGTCCTTTCCCGCTAGGCCTTCCTCATTAGTCCATTGGCTCTCCAGGGAAAAAAAATGTACGTAAACAATTCAGTGTTTACCACAGAATCATAACATTATTATTAGTTCATTTATAAAAAAAACAAAGCACAGAGACAAATAGTGGGCAGATACCAAATACAAGTAATTGGTGGTGGTATAAATGATATATGTGGACAATGGTTATCCTTTTTTCGTTTTATTTGCCCATTAAATGTAAAGCTTAGTCCCCATTAGTGTAGTGTTTCCCAACCTGGGTTGCCGATGCAATATCTCCAGGGAGGAGCAGGCAACTTGAGAAGTCCAGGCAAAGTGTTGGCTTGAATATCTAATACAGTTTGTCGTATAATAGACCCACAAACAGAGAAGATGTAGAGCAACCAATGTATAAAACATCCTGTCTCGGAAAAGCACCTGTTTAATATTGGGGAATCTCCTTCCATCCACCGTTTTATGGAGGTCCCTCTCTCGCAAAGTGTCGGGATTTATAAAAAGGCGCAATCGCCGCTATACATATCACACAGCGATTGTGCCTTTTTTTCCCTCTCCAGACACTTTGCAGCGCGGGAGTTTTATAAATGACCTCCATTTTGTCCTAATTGAAGCATTTAGTTCCTTTAACAACTAAGACACAGTAGTTATATGCATGGAGATTGGTGCACAAACCTTCGACGAAAATCGGATGGGGGAAAAATCTTAAAAACGTTGTTTTCGGTTGATTTTTAATTTTTATTGAGAGGCTCACATATCACTTTCATTTTCAGGAGAAAATACTTATATTTCGACTGAAACAGAATCTGCAGATCCATAGTAGGAAGGGAAGTCCCAAGAGCTTGCAATCTAAGTTGAGGATTAATAGGAGCATGATTGCTTGGTTGCATAGGGAAAGGTATTAGCAGTAGAACTATGGAAGTGCTCATGCACGGAGCACTGCTGAGACCTCACTTGGAGTATTGTACGCAGTACTGGAGACCGTATCTCCAGAAGGATATTGATACTTTGGAGAGAGTTCAGAGAAGGGCTACTAAACTGGTTCATGGGTTGAAGGATAAAACTTACCAGGAAAGGTTAAAGCATCTTAACATGTATAGCTTGGAGGAAAGACGTAACAGGGGGGATATGATAGAAACATTTAAATACATAAAGGGAATCAACACAGTAAAGGAAGAGAGTATATTTAAAAGAAGAAAAACTACCACAACTAGAGGACATAGTCTTAAATTAGAGGGGCAATGATATAAAAGTAATATCAGGAAGTATTACTTTACTGAGAGGGTAGTGGATGTATGGAATAGCCTTGCAGCAGAAGTGGTAGAGGTAAACACAGTCAAGGATTTGAAGCATGCGTGGGATAGGCACCAGGCTATCCTAGATATAAGATAGGGAACCGGGGACTAATAAAAGTATTTAGAAAAATTGGGCAGACTAGATGGACCGAATGGTTCTTATCTGCCGGTGACACATTCTATGTTTCTACTGATTCTCTATGAAATCAGGAACTTGAGAGAGGGTGTTCCAACTGTGTTGTATTTTCCACTCCGGCATAAACTGCAACCTTAATATTCTGCACGTTGGGTCCAAACGCCCCATACTTAACCAGCGTCTCCTCTTGCTGTAAACATGTCAGATCTCATCTGCTTCAAATCAATGAGCCCGGCACCCTGCCATTGTTTTTGTATTTTATTAAAATGACATCAATATACATGGTTTGAAAATTCGCCACTTAAGTCCTAAGTGGGGTATTTTTTTTGCTAGATGGATCGATTGTTAAAATGACAGCATCTGTTTGCCTGTATACATTTACTTCTAATTCTTCCCCTGGTAATTATATGGGGAGCTTGGTGCTTTAATAGCCAGCTGTTTGAATTAGTGAGCAGTAAACACAGTTATTTGATCTGTGAAGGAGTATCGTATCCAAGGCCAGACGCGGAAAGGGAAGGGGAAAAAAATAAATAATAATAATAATAAAAAAAAAAAAAAATACAAGACAGCTGTTCGGAATATAAAAATCACAAAACAAAAAGGGATACATTTCTTACACCGTCATAGATAAAGGATGCAACGTGTGCAGTTTCCAAAAGCAGCGGAGCATTGTTTTACCTGTTTGTCATTGAGGAAAGGATTGAGAAGGAGGGGAGAGGGAGAGGTGCTGATTTCCATAGTTTGGGCTATTTTGAAAAAGGGAGATTGTGGTTTATTTTATCCGAGGTCAATCTTGCCGAGGTCAAGGAATAACCATTACGGAGCAGGGAACAACAGAAGAATTCCAAAATTAATTTTCAAAGGATTGGTGTCAGGAATGTTGTCCAGGACCAGACAAGAGTCGACCTTGAGATGTCCTTCAAAGACAGCACCTTCCTACATCTTCCGGTGGGCACACTGGTGGTAGCAGTGGACAGTGAATTCCCTAAGTGACTGATGAAGCCACAAGTGAGATGGGCAATTGTCATCTTGAGGCCCTTCCAATTCTCCCACTGTTTGGTTTGAGGCCAATTTAATGAAGACTACTTGCTTATGAACCAAAGGATTATGGGATGTACTACTGCTGCTCAGCTTATTGAACCTTATTCAATAATATTAAAAAATAAAAATTAAATGATGCAGGACATCTCTATTTCTTTCATGTTCAAATATGCAAAAAAAAAAAAAAAATAATAATAATTATGTCCCACCAAACTATAATTTTTTTTTTTCAGAGTGGACATTTCAAAAACATAGGGAATTATTAGAAATGCTCTACTTTCTTCCTAAATCATGTATTTTGAGATGAGAAGGGGTGAAGCATGGTAGAGAGGGGGGGGGGGGGGGGGGATTGGCTTGGAGAAAGAGCAAAAGGTTATGGCCGATGCTTAAGAGGAATTATATTCTGCTAGGGAATAATCAAAGTGCCATATCAATTCTGACAAATGTGGTTCTTCCGGGCCACGACTGAAGCTTTCAAAGCTATGACAATATATTGAGCTAAAACACAACAAGGTTAATCAAATGTATAGATAGCATTACCCAATTGAATGGTACTCATTTTATTGAGCTCAAAATATGGGAATGCTGACCCTGCCAGGACTGTGACTTCCCCAGCTGCCACGTTGGAGGGGTTAAAGGCACGGCGATGGTGGTATTATTGTAGGCTTCTGCCTGCTATCTCAGTTGATTTTGCTTGTGAGACAGACATTCTTGCATTTTAATTCCATCACGCGGTATTCAGTAATTGCACAGAGCAAGTGTAATGACTGTGATGTCTTTATCAACCTGTTCTCTGCATTTTTGTTTTTAGCACAGCCATCTGCCGCGCTGGAAGTGGCAGCTGACATGTTTTACAAATAGCAAAGTCATGCCTTTATTTTTAATGGCTCTCTTACTGTAACGTGCCTGCCTTTGCAGCAAGCAGCTTTTCTTTCTTTCTTTCATTTTTTTTTTTTTTATCAATAGATGGATCCTGAGTAATTCTTAATGGTGAGTTTGTTCTGAAGCACAGCCTTCCTATTTTTCAGATTTCATTTAGAAAGACACACTCTTTCATTTACATCTCATTACCCAGAATCCTTTTCTGCACTGTGTCGCTTGGTCATGCGCTGGAACAGATATAGGAAGATCAGTGTGCTTGCATGTTATTATATTGTTACTTGTTATCATTAAAGCACCCCACCCTACCGTATCATTTTGCGCGGCACAGCGCCGTATTCGAGGCTCTGTCCTGATCTTTCGACAGTCCCGTTCTCATTCTCTGTTGTCAGGGACACTGGAGAATCCGTAGTGTGCATGCACAGTACCGCCGTGCTGTTAGTTTGAGTGACAACGCAACCTTGCATGCTTGCAACCAACCTCCCCTTAGCTCCGCCCCCAGCATCCTGATTGGCTGGGGGAAGAAGTTGGGAGGTATGTTAAAGAGACTGTATCACTTAAATCTTGTTTAGAATGTGAAGGTAGAGAATACAAAAATGGTGTAACACGATCTATACATTGTGTTAGCAGAATGGCAAGCAAATGCTTACACTAAGAGAACAAAATATGTTTGTCTCTGGATTATGACATCACCTTGTAGCTTCACATGCAAATTACAAATTCCATATTGAAAAGTAGTTCAGTAGCCACATGTGATGTTTAAAACAGGAGACCCCACAGACAAATGTAAAACATATTTTTCTTTGAAGTGACGCATGAAATTATGCTGAATCTGTATAGATCATTTTTTATTCTCTGTTCAGTGTTTAGGTAACAGAGTCCCTTTAATGAAGCTTAATGATATTTTTCTCCTCTGGATTACTCAACCCTAATTACTCGACCAGAAGGAGGGTAGAGACCTGCAGCTCCGTTGCTTGAGAAGGTATCAGTGTAGTTATGCAATATCATCCCTGTGCCCCCTCAATTGTGGGGCTAGTGCCGCAGTCGCCTCACCCTTGATTCTGATCCGACTGATGATATAGTACATGAGAAGGAACCCTCCATCACTGGGGTTCTTGGAGAGAAGTAATGTCCCGCCTCCTCCCCATAGACTATGGACCCTGTCTGTGGGTGTGATGGGGGTGCAAACTTTGGGGCCACCAGCCGCACCCTGTCTTCAGTACAGTTGGACTTCTAACACAGGGTGCCCAGGACTAGTTCACCCAAGATGTCAGCTAAGCCATTGCTTTTCCCAAGTTGAGATTGTCTCCTGTCCTTCACACTCCAGTCTCTCAGGAGGTGTTAAAGAATGTTATTATGTTACTGTTGCAATAGGTTAAATATTTAGTTCCTGGTTATATCTGTGCTGTTTTCAAATAAATGTTCATTCCTGTTCCACTCCTATACTGGTGTTTGTCTGTTCCTGTGGCAAAGTCTTCGGATCTGTCAGCATTGAGCTTATTACTTGGCAGCCTTTGTAAAGGCTGCACATGGAGGCAGAGGGGTCAATACGTCCCTCCCTCTCCAGTGGATAGAGGACTGCCCTGGCTTTGGTCACAGTATGCTACCAGCTACTGCCCCTTCAGCCTCACTTTGCAAAGTCCCTCTACTGAGACCAGCATCCTGGGGGAAATATAGTCACTGACTTGACCCCGGTCTCAGCAACGCTCCTCTTCAGGACGACACACCTAGGGGAGAGGCTGCTCTAAGGTTCCCTATCTTCACACTACAGTATACTGTTTTTTTGTGGGGCTGCTGCTTGGACACCCTTAAGTAGTTAGAATTCTGAAAAATATCCTGTCGAATATCTTTAATATCCATCAGCATTGAAGGCTGGAATCTTTAAAACTTAACATTTATACAAAATACCTTATTAAATCAGATATACGGGTAAATAGTGGGCATTATAATACTGGTGATAACCTACTGCCTCATGTTTCATCCTTTGGTAAGGACTTTCTCAGACCCTAACATTAAACGAGGCCGCTCCCTTTAAGCAGGACAGTCCCGATTCACAAGATTTCTGTCGAGCGGCGTTCATTATCCCTACACGGTTATTGACCACGCCTTGCTGAATGTGCCTAAATCTTCCCCTGTTTTCCAATGCTTTAAAAAAAAAAAATATATATATATATATGAGCAGGTATGGGATCAGTAAATAAGACATTCAATATAAAATTGTATTAGTTCCTTCTATTTATTTAATGGTTGTTTATAAGCCATGTCCCATCTGTTGAGTTACGGGGAAAAAATGCTGTTTGACTTTTTCCTAGGACCAGTTTATCATTTCATGTAATGGTTGGAAGCACAAAACAATTTTACACACTAGAGGAGTGTGTCACTTCAATAAGGAAGATACAACCGAGGAGGGTCAAATAAACATTATACCTTAAATACGCGGAGTGGCATTTGCATCCTTTGGATGCTAGCCATCTGTATCATGTATCATGAAATTATGAGTTGTGTTCTTCGATATCTCTGACACTGAAAGCGCCAATGGGGATCAGAAAAGGAGATGTTTCACAATGTGACCATTCGCTCTTTCATTAATAGTCTTCACCATTTGACAAACTGGGGTTTAGGAACTACATATCCCAGGATACACTGCCAGCCTTATGGTTTAGATGAATTAAGGGTTATTTAAAACAAAGTCTGGGTTCTCTTGAACTAATTCTATTGTTTCTTTAGAAAAATTCTTCTCTGGGACATATTTCTGTGGTTCACTTGAATCGTCTCCTTTTTTTACGGCCCTGAACTCCTTTCCTGTGGTTGGAGCTAAATTACTGACTCTCGCGTTGACCTATGAAGGCTGAGTCTTCTGCTACGCAATAAGACTGTCCTTCTAGGCGCGTCTCAAAACTCAGTATCGCCATTTTTTTTAAATGTCCGCATAAAACGGTTTGGACATAATGTGAAAATATGCTGATCGGACATAAAGCCTGGAGCAAACATCGCACATTATGCGAAATTCGGATAACGTCTGTAATACCTTATGTGAAAATTGTCCGTTATGCGAAATTATCATTAACAATTGACGTACAAGTACCGTATGTGTCAAAAGCAATTACCTGTATTTAATATATCACTATAAGCAGCGGTGAACTCAAGCCAATGATCAATTAAAATAGACACCCAAAAACGCAATTATTTCAGAAGAAGTCCAAGTACATAACCTTTGCGTATTCTTTAAAAATAAGTCTAACTCTAACTACAGTAGACGACTACTGATTGGCTTTTGTGTTAGTATTTTGGAAACTTGCAAACTGTTTTTCTCCCCTTAGACTTGCACTGGGTTAACTGTAGATACATAACATTTTATGGCATTTTGTAATGGATTGGCATTACCGTTAGCTGTTGGCATGAATGGGCTGCGGTATTACAATATGGATTAAATACAATCCTATTTGCACAGCATTTTTTAAGCTTTTCTTTTCGCCAGTAATCAACAATTCCACACTCCCTACTCCCTTCCCTTCCAATAGGAACTCAATACGTAAGGCGAGAGGATGCTGCGAACACACTACAGGAGAGACACAAACCAGAATAGAGCGAACACAGTAAAGCTGAATAAATCAGGTACACAATCCAAAGGGTCAAGGGCAGGCAACAGGCAGAAATAATCATCCAAATCACAGTCCAGTCAAAGGGCATGCAGCAAGAAAAAAGGGCTAATCAGGAAACAGTCCAGGTAAATAGAATAAACGATAACAATTTGTGTGGATACAGTATGTGAGAGAGAAGAAAATAACAGCTAAACACAATCACCCCAGAAATGTAAAAACAGTCATTGTCACCAAGGGGAAGTCAAAATGTCTTGTCACTAAGGGGTTAAAGGAATGCTGTTGCACTGAGAACATGCATTGTTCCAATTTATTTCATGCTTTCTTAGCAGCTCCAGAATAAGCTTGTTATTGTGGTATATAATATACATTACTTTCTAAACAATGGGAGAGTGAGGCGTGTTAACACCTGATCTTTATTTTTATCATAAACAAGAGTCCCCGGGACATCCATGACTCCACCGCTATGACCTCGAAGTCCCTCCCTCCTAATTTATTCCATAAGATGAATAAAAGTGAACAGTGCAGTCACCGATAGACCAACTGTTATTATAAATAAAACTCCAGAAACAGATGTACATAATAAATAGAATAAAATGATTAAATATAAACGAGGGATGTGTAAAATGATTATACATAGGAAAAAGGAAATATCTAATATCGCTAGACCACAAATATAGTAGCTGGTCACATAGATCATATGGATAAAATATATAAATAAAAATACTATTTTTATACATAAACACATAAAAAAATTGCTATATACTTAAAAGAATGTATTACTATGAGTTATATATACATATATATATATAAAAAAACATGTTGGCCATTTCGAGTGGCCATTTTGTTTGTTGTTGGAACAAGTGTAATCAAGAAACTCTGACATAACTATTTTCCCAGAGATTTAAAGTTGTTAAGTCATCTTCTTTACCAATAAATCTAATTGATCACTTTACCGTGGACATTTATCTTGACCTGATTTGCATAATTATTCCTCCCCAATTTATTTATTCCATGCCTTTGACAGATGCTATCATCCCTGGAAAGATTCATGAGAAGGATGCCAAGCTATGGAAAGTGAAAATTGACAAAAAAGGCACATGCAGGCACACAGCAGAGCTATGCAGATATTTAAAAAAAAAAAGCCCTACGTAATAACGCTAATATCTTCACGGCTATTACTCTGCTTGGAAAATAAAGATGGATCATTATAGTAATTTTCGAAAAGGTAAATGAAGTTATAGAGGCAGAAAATCATGTTATACTTAACTGAAGTGGAGGCATTTTAAATAGAAATGCTTAAGTGAAAGAATACAAATATTAAATTACCTACCACCATTCAGGACCTCTGACGAAGCCTTCCTTGCGCAAAATGCGTCAGGTCCTAAGATAAAAAATCCCCCTACTTCTTTTATCAAACTTCTGTAAAAAAAATAAATTTTTATATCAAGAATTAACAAAACTATATTAAGTTGTACTCTGTATGTTAAACCGGTAATATTTGTCCTGTGTGTTTAAAAAGCGTTCACCCCAACATAACACATTCGAGAACACACATAAAGTTGAGCAGTCTTTGTATAGCTCTATACCTATCGGAGCGCCGACATGTTGGGTTAGAGGAAGGAAGATCTGACCCGCATGCCTCAAGATTCTAAACAACAGGTCCGCCCCCTGATAGAGCTTAAAGGAGCAATGACGGCTCAATATGGCAATGTATTTGTCATTTGTAATTAAAGCGTTTCTTTTGAAAATGCCTATACTTGCTGAAACACAGCTTCATTTTTAACATAACATTGCAAATATCTCTGACGTCTTTAATCGTTTCTTTTAATAAAATGGGAATTAATTCTAGACAAAAGCTGCCCTATTATTTTTTTATTTTTTTTTATTCCATTTACAAGCATAGATACCTTTTGTTTCAGCAAAAAGCTTTTAGTATCACATTCAAATGGAAATGAAGACGGAATTTGTTCCGTACAAGAGGTTCACACGCAGTGCCATCTATATGTAATTTTTATCTCTCTCTCTCCAATAAATGACGTTGAGGATGCCAGACAAATCATTCTCCTCCGAGACCGATACAAGTAACAATTCCTTATATCATAAACTCTTCATGAAACATAATAAACATAATGTGCTACTCCTCTGTACCGAGATTCTGATAGTGTCAACATGCGCTGCTCTTTCATTAATAGACTAATAATTCTTTTTTACAAATATATATATTAAACAGGCAAGAAAAGGCTGGTACCCCGTGTGCATCAATGCACACCCTTTGGAAGAAAACAAACAAACAAACAAAACAGCAAGCTAAATACTGACAAATGAATAGGCTTTACATGAAAGGATAGGGCATTCTTATGACTGTCATAAAATCCTTGAAAAACAGAAGACAAGGCTCTTAGTATCATCCATTACACAATGTGTAGAGAAAATGAGAGAGAAGCCAATATAGTGTGATCAGTTAAATAAAATGTAAGCATGTACCAGGTGTCCATAGAGAAGATATATTATGGTGTCCATAGAGAAAATGCAGAATTTTGTTTCTACTCTGCCTTGTGTGAAACATGTAGTATATAGTTCACCTTTTCGAGGACAGTTATAGGAACAGAAAATAATTATACATTTTTTTAAGTGGGAGCGGAGCACTGAGATAATCTCTGGTCCTGGGGATGTTGGTATTACCCAACAACCATTACGGTTATTATGATGAAAGGAACAATTGACCCTGCCCTGCCAGGAATTGAATCTGCAACAGATGCAACAGATTAAAGATATTTTTAAGATGGTACACTGAGTTATATCAGCAACAACATTGTTCAAGCTGATCACTTTCGAAATGTATATTACTGTCTCGCTGCTCTTAATGTTTTTATATATATATTTCTCTCGAGCCTGGTGCCCATACTCAGGGGTGGGCTTCCTAGGGCAGGAAGGCATTTGCCCCCCAGGCTACTCATTAATCTCACTCAATAGGCTGGGGCTGCACCACGTTTCACTTTTAAAAGCCCCAGTCGGTAACACTTTCGATCTTTCTAATTAATTGTCTGGTCTACATCTCTTATTTGTCAGCAGATCTGTCTTGCATGAGTCTACCTCTGATGATACCAGGTCGGCTGACCATGTAGCACCAAGGGCAACTTTTACCTTCCTCCAGGGCTAACAGTAGCTAGCCCTCCCCCGTCCACACTCCATGTTCCACCCTGTAATGGCTTCTTCAATGGCGTCATGACTGCAACTAGCCATGACATAGGTATGACAAATGGATAATCCCAGGCTGAAACATTTTAATCAATGTAAATATTTTGATAAACTGTAGTGTGTTGAAAAGTATTTTTAGTATTTTTGGACTTGTTTTCATGAGACGAAAAAAGTTGTTTTTTCCAGAAATCTACTTGTTATTTCAGGAAAACAAGTCAGAAAAATCTCTGGGATTCCGCAGCTTGCATCCGAACTATGCTTTTAACTTTTTTCCCTTACTGCCAGCCCTCAAACCCCTGTGACATTTAAAGATGAAAAGAACACAAGCATTCTACAAGCTAGCTTCTACTTAAATATATAATGGGTTTCAAAGGCATGGCGTGATACTAGCATTAATGTACCATCCTAAAATTAGTTCTAGGTTCTAGAAAAGCAAATATGAAGCATTAAGTGCAATGCTCTATGAAATAGCAAAAGAAAAAAAAAATTTGTTTTTTTAAACACATGGGAAAAAAAAAAAAAAAAAGCAACGCTTTAATATAAAAAAATAAAAGTTAATAGCCTGTGCAGGTTTTTTTTTGCCCGCTATAATGCAAATACCATGTCAGACATTAATGGCATCCATTTCTTTTTCCCCCCGCGGAGGGCGAGAACGCTAAACGACGTGTTCAATATTTAAGTCTCAGTTGAACTTTTCATCGGAGCTGGTAAATTTAAGAGATTAATGTACCTTTTCGGATAGGATTTTCTAGTGCGAATGAATTTTATATGGCGCAGGTGTTTCTGTTTACAGAGCGAACCTGTTAGTAACAATAGCTTTGAAGAAATTATGGAGATTTTTTTTTTCTTTTTTTTTCTAGCCCGATTTGAATGCACACACACTGGGGAAGCACCTGGCGCTCACACCATGGAAATGGTCTGAGCGCAGTCACTTTAGATCCGTTTATCTTTTTTCCCAGCTCGGCAATGTGGTGCCCATCTGGCAAGGAAGAACATAACAATTCGTTGACCAGGGAGGTATTGGAAATATTATATTGGGTGGGTGTTTTTTTTTTTTGGGGAGAGCTGTAACAAATTTAACAACACAAATGATGTGGCTTCCGCTCCTGAACCTGTGTTATAAATGGACCTCTTCAATGCCAGGTGGAGGGATGCGGATTTAACATCTATGTCTGCAGTGGATGCATGGAATAGCCTTCCAGCGGAAGTGGTAGAGGTAAACACAGTGAAGGAGTTTAAGCATGCGTGGGATAGACACAAGGCTATCCTAGCTATAAGACCGGGAACTGGGGACTAATAAAAGTATTTAGAAAATTGGGCAGACTAGATGGACCGAATGGGTCTTATCTGCCTTGAGTCTATGTTTCTATGAAACATCACAGACATCATTGGAAGTCTGCGTGCTTCTCAACACATGTGAGACATTCATGTTGAGTCACCCTTTTATGTGTAAGTTGGCAGGGATGGGCTGGCAAGCAGAGAGGGTGGATATTTACTCTCTGGGCTGCTCTTTAATTTCTCTCAATAGGTTAAGTCTGCACCCCTTTTATATACCCCAGTCAGTAACACTTTTGATATTTCTAGCCAATTGCATAGCAAGCAAGAGTCCCGTTTTAGAAGGGACCTTTCCTATTTTGCTCCCAAGCAACTGTTCCTCTTGCCACCTCTATTGAGCCTCATTTCTGGGAGCTCAGCATGTTTGTATGAGTGTATCACAGAGCTCCACTGCAATAAAACTAATGCAAGCAACCCACCAAGCCCTTGCCAGATTCATATCATTTTCCCTACTAAGAAGGATCATTGATCTGCCTGTAATTATAACTGTCATAAAAGAAACAGATTGATTATGGATACTGACCATAATTGCACCACATTTTCCTTATCCCACCGTAGGTGATATCATGTGTGGTTCACATTTTATTACAAACCTTACAAGGTGATTGGCCAAAACCAAACTTATACTGATGAGTTGAGGTCCATGATTAAACAGCTGTCCACCAGTGGGTTTTCTGCCACTTCACCTCTTTTTTTTTTAAAGGGCTGTCTGGAACAGCATGCATAGGCTCCAAGAAGTCCATGTATAAGATAAATATCCCAGGCAAAAGGTGACTACCTTTGGCCTTACTTCTTACCCAGAATCCATTCTTAAAGGGACTGTCTAGTGCCCAAAATGCATCTACCAAATATTAATGCATATTAATGTGCTTTCAAAGTACTTTAAAATGCATGTCTTACATGTTGCATTGCTTAAAATATAAAATACTTACAGCTAGAAGAAATTGTGAAATTACAACAGTTTGCAAGAAACAAGGACTGCCCACACTAGCTGAGTAAAAGCCATTTCCTTTTTTTTGCTGCATGAGCCAATGAGAATAATTCCATTCAAATGAATGGAATATCCTGTCTCTCTAGTGATGTCATCAGACAATGTGTTGCACTGTTAAGAGATCCTACTGTGTACAAGAGCAAGGTCACTCATAGGCCACTCACTAGGCTCAATTTGAGGAGGACAGGAGGTGACTATATGAAACAAAACTTTATATGCTCAGTGTTTTTAGAATCAGTGCTGCCGCACCTGCAATAAACATGCAGAGTAATCACTGGGGGACAGGTTGAGTCAAATATTAAAAATGAGATTTATACAGAGTGCCTGCATCAAATCACACAGGGATAAAAGCCTGTGCACTATACAAGCAGTGATAGTCATCTTGCACCAAAGTGAGTTTGGGGACTAGACTGTCCCTTTAAAACAGGTCTGCAATCCTGTGTGGGGTGTGCAGACTTATTCAAAAATCATTTACTGACTCTTTAGATAAATAAATGACAGCCATATCACTGCTATGTTAAACAGGTCACTTAATGAAACGTTTAGAGCAATCTAAATGTTATTTATTTATAAAGTATTTTACCAGGAAGGAAGATTTCTCTCGTTTTCAAGTATGTCCTGGGTTCATGACCAGTGGATTGTTACAATAGGTTCCAAAAATATTACAAAATACAAAATAATATTAAAATACAAATAAACAAATTTAAGACAGAACACGATCAAGAAATATCATGAACCATGATTATATGTGTATTCTGTATTGAGGTATATTGAGAGAGATCTCTGAAGGGATTTTACATCGGGGCGAAGACTTGATGATGTCGATGAGGTTATTCCATAATTGTAGAAACATGAGGATCGAGAAACTGGATTGTTGTATAGTAGATAAAGTGCTGGTACTGGAGCGGAGTTTATAGAAGCTGGGAGATGAAGCTCTCTGATGTATCCTATACAAAGTAGCCTTTCCAGTCAATGTGGAAGTGTTTCAGGAGCAAAACACAGTTGTTGGTTTTTTTTTCCGACTCTTACACTGTAGGGAAGGCTAGTCTTCCTAGGGGCTCTGTTGTCTATAAGCTGGCTAATTATTCAGTGGCTTGTTTTTAGACTGCATCTGTAATTAACTTCTACTTGCTATTCATTTCCCATTGCACGTTCTCTTATTTATAGATATGTGCGTAGAGTTTGCATGCAAAAAAAAAAAGGAACCAAGTCCATATGTGTACATTCAGTTTTATGTCGCTAAGGTCTATGAAAATTTAATTAGAAGAAAAGCGAACAGACTCTGTAGTCAGCCTGTATCAGCCCAGCAGGACGTCTCCATTCTTTACTCGAGAAAAATATTTTCAAGATTATTAGCATGTAATCTGTGATTAATTAAATTCTTTAAAATTGCATTTAGTGCAGGTAATTCAGGCACTCCCTGCTGATATCATGTGGGCCAAGGAGTTTCCAAATAGGCATGGCTTCCAATTAACATTTTAAGATGGATATAATACTTAGTTTTGTTGAATTCACTTATGCTCTGTGGAGTTTCTCTTATTAAGCCATCACTTCCTGCGTGATTGTCTGAATAAAACCAATAGAGCTCAGTGCTCTTTGTATAGACCGTCAGGGGCTGAAATTTGCTCAGTTCCAGGGTGAAAATGATTCATCCAACTTCGTGTCCATATCTTGAGTACCAGCCAATGAACGCTATCATCTTGGTACAATTATCTACAACTGGCATTTGTGGGGCGTTTAGGATGGGAGGTGTTCGAAATACATTAAAAACACTCACAAAATCACAGTGCCATTAAACCTTGGGTCCTGCCATTCATGTGGATGCTACTTTGACACGTACCACCTACCTAAGCATTGTTACAGACCACGTAGACCCTTTCATGGAAACGGTATTCCCTGATGGCATTGGCCTCTATAAGCACGATAATGCTCCCTGCCACAAAGCAAAAATGTTTCAGGAATGGTTTGAGGAACACAACAATGAGTTCAAGGTGTTGACTTGGCCTCCAAATTCCCCCGATCTCAATCCAATCGAGCATCTGTGGGACGTGCTGGACAAACAAGTCTGATCCATGGAGGCCCCACCTCACAACTTACAGGAGTTAAAGGATCTGCTGCTAGCGTCTTGGTGCCAGATCCCACAGCACACCTTCAGAGGTCTAGTGGAGTCCATGCCTCGACGGGTCAGGGCTGTTTCGGTGTCAAAAGTGGATCTGCACAATATTAGGCAGGTGGTCTGCAATATATGCAGAACAACATAACTGTATTACTTTGAAACGCTGCACATCTCCCATAGCTTCCAGACTGCTTACTTCTTAAAGGGACTGTATCACCTAAACCTTGCTCATACTATCAATGCAGAGAATTTGAAACGATTGAAAATGATCAACATATTGTCTTAGCAGAATTGCAAAAAATGCATAAATTAGGAGAAAACTTATTTTAAAAAGTGTCTGTTGCATCTCCTGTTTATGACATCACCTGTGGCATGATATGCAAATTAATTTATTATCAATGGGAAATGTGTAATTTGCATATTAAGCCACCAGTGATGTCATCAACTGGAGACAATGCCGACAAATTTTTTCTCCTAATATAGCCATTTTCTTTCAGTTTCGCTAACACAACAATGTATAGATCATATGTACGTCATGCGCCTTTAAGATCTTGATTGCTCTCAGGAGCAAAAGTACACACTTCACCAGAAAAGCAGCGCCATACGGAAAATGTGTTAATGCTCCAAATGGTCTGTCTGACTGTCAGGCCATCAGAGAAGTTAAAGTCTCCTGCACACACACAGGTGACACTAGAAAAAGCAAGTGTCCTAGTGCTAGGTTTCCACCTACTAGGTAAGTGGTATGTTTTAAACAAGACATAACAGAAAAATCATTTTAAAAGTATGCAAGTCAGCAGAACTTGTCCAAAGTATTAATCATTTAGACATGTGCAAAACTAAAATTTTCGTTTCGTTTTCGTCCATCCGGACGAAAAAGTTATTTATTTCGTCCAAAACGAATTTTGTTCATTACTGCATTCGTTTCAGACGAAATTCGTTCATTATTTTCGTTTCGTTTTATTCATTTGTACGAATTGACCTATTTTAACCTCTCTTTCGGTTTATAGACTTTCGGTTTATGGAATGCATGTAATGCTATTGGTATTCTATAAACAGAAATAGAGTCCCCATTCATACGAATTGACCTATTTCGGTTTACAGAAAGCCAATAGCACGAATGGACGAATGGACGAATGATTTTCGTTTATTAACCATTCGTTCATTCGTTCATAGCATTACATGCATTCCATAAACCGAAAGTCGTTCATTATGTTGGTTTATGGAATGTATGTAATGCTATTGGCTTTCTATAAACCGAAAGAGAGTCGGTTTATAGAATACCAATAGCATTACATACATTCCATAAACCTACATAATGAACGACTTTCGGTTTATGGAATGCATGTAATGCTATGAACGAATGAACGAATGGTTAATAAACGAAAATCATTCGTCCATTCGAAAGTCGTTCATTATGTTGTTTTATGGAATGTATATGTAACGCTATTGGTATTCTATAAACTGACTCTATTTCGGTTTATAGAATGCCAATAGCACAAATGGACAAATGGACAAATTATTTTCGTTTATTAACTATTCGTTCATTCGACTTTCGTTAGTTTAGCATTTTCGTCATTCGTTTTTCGGACGAATGGACAAAAATGCTATTTTCGGACGAAAATGCATTAGTCCGAAAACGAATGCACATGTCTATAATCGTTTGAACATTTTGGTATTACTCCTTTTAAAAAAAAACCCCACAAAAAACTCTTAAACCAAAAATACTCTTCGCTGGTCTCCTCAACGTAGGTAAAGGTTCTGACCGTCCAATTATTCAGATAAATCTATGTTCAGAAATATTCGTGCTGGCTCTCAATTGGAAAATCAAGAGTTCAGAGAAGTTGAGAAAACTTGTGCCCATTCCATTCTGATTTGCATTACAATCAATAAACAAAACAGCGTCGGAGACTGTGAGAGCAAAAAAAAAAAATACTGGATTTCCGCAAACTTTCAAAACCTCGTAAAATGCTTGATCCCTGCTCCCCCCAAAATTCCAATTTTCGAATTTACTACATCTGGATATTGTTTATGGTCGAGCCAACCCTTAATAATAACCAGCTTTTCTTAAATAACAAGACAGCTGATGTTTACAGTTTATTTCATTCTAACTTCGTGTTAGATTTGAATGGTTGCCATAAAACTCTATTAATCAACAGCTATTTCATTAGCGTTTTTTTTGGTCTTTCTTTGTGTGGGGATTTTTTTTTTCAAGCCATGTAAATTGTATCTATTATATTTTATATTCAAACTGTACCACCATAAAAAAAAATCTCCAGCTAAAAATAAAAATAGAAAAAAGTTAAATTAATTTTTGTTTATACGGCGGATCGTCTCTCTATATTTCTGTGTTAATCTTTGAACTTCATTTTCAATGAACTGGCAAAGTAAACAGCCCAACGAAGTGTTTCAGTAAATTATATATTAGTTTTTTTTTTTCCCTGTACCAATGAAAATGTTTTTATTGGACGATTATGCTGATGTGTGTACATATTTAATTGGTCCAGACAGCTATAAAATGAATGAATTGGATTACTCTAGTGCTAGAGTTTGGCTTCAAACTCAGTGTAATTTTATTTGAAATAGAGGTTGCGTGTTAGAGACAGTCAAGAGCGTAGGGTATGCTGTAGAGTAATTGTTTGAAATGTAGAACAAGTGGCACTCCTCCCAAGGCAGGCAATAATAAAAAAAACTGCATATGTAAAATAATTCCAGCAGAAAGATGTTTATTTGCCACCCGGTGTAACCCAGAGCAACAGCGCAGACCTACTCACCAGTCTAACGCATTTCGCGCTGTAGTTAGGTCTTAATCATAGGCTTAGGGAATGATGTAGGAATTCAATCGGGGTGTGGTTACAATAATGCACATTATTATAACCATGGGCCAGCAAAATAATCGGTACAAAAGTAAAATAAAGTAAAAAAAAAATTCAGTTGTTATTAAAGGGCCTCTGTCAACTTACACATTACTTACACTGTGACTGTAGAGGAACATAAATGATGAAAAATGATCCAAAAATTGTGTAAGCAAATTTGCAAGCAAATGCATAAAATAGGAGACGTGTCTATAGAGTCCCCTACTTCTGTGACCGGTGGCCTGATATCCAAATGACACATTTCTCATTTATAAGTAGTTCATTTGCATATCAAACCATGTGATGTCATAAGCAGGATACTCCACAGACACTTTAAAAACATAGATTTCTCTAATTTTATGCATTTTCTTACATTTTTTCTAACACAGTGTATAGACCATTTCTTATCATTTTGTTTATTCCCTGCATTCACAGTATAAGTAATGGTTAGGTTGGGTGGCTTTAATACACCTTTATATACTCCTTTTTGTTACTTTTTTCCCCCAAAATGTGAGCCAAGTGGGAGGGTCAAACCTCACCTTTAATCCTGATATTGGTCAGTACATTAAAGGACAACCATATCTGGTAGACTGGAGTACGTGTATTTTAATAGATACATGATGGTTTAGTCTACATGCAGATTAAACATTGTTTTCATTTAGTCACTTCCTGTGCTGATGGAATACAATAAATGTTGTGGAATCTAAGTGACCTTGGTCTAGTACACGTCGAATCCCTTAATAATGCAACACATTGTTTAATGACATCACTAGAGAAACAGGAAATTCCATTCATGTGAATGAAATTATTCTCATTGGATCCTGCAGCAAAGAAAAAAAAAATGGAAATTGACTTTTACTCAGCTAGTGTGGGCAGTCCTGGCTTGCAAACTGCTGCAATTTTCACAATTTTATCTAACTGTAAGTATTTAAAATTTTAAGTAATTCAAAATTTAAAACATGCATATTTAAGTAGTTAATATGCATTAACATTTGGAAGATGCATTTAGGGCACCAGACAGTACATTTTAGGTATTAAAGTTTTTTTTTTAAATATTATTTATCATGTACAGTCTCACATCCCAATTAATTTGACATCTACACAACTGGGAAATGTTATTTTATTTTAATGTCCCTCATTGGTTAGATAGGCACAGCTTGCCTGTCTGTGTCTCTATACTTTATGCTACTTTCCAACAGTACAAAAGCAATCCGTCCATGCTTCTGGAGTTACAACCAATATAACTGAGCAGCAATGTATTGTCATGAGAACAGGCAATGGAGGGTTCAGATGTAACTGGGACCCTGAGACACAAGGATCCCCCAAAACACTGCTCTACCTTGGAGCATCACCTTTACATGTTGTTCAGTTAGAGGAGAAGGAGATCTGTACCACTAATCTCTCTCCCCTTTTCCGAACAGATACAATGACATAACAGTTGAGATTAACAAGTATTCCAGATGTCACCAAGGCCCTAAGTTACAAAGGCCCCCAGCAACACTGCTCCATGTGTGTGCCTGTTGTTCACATAGAGATGAAGGAGATCTGTGCCCCTAATCTCTCTCCCCTTTTCCGAACAGACACAGTGACGTAACAGTTGAGAGTAACAAGTATTTCAGATGTCACCAAGGCCCTAAGTTACAAAGGCCCCCAGCAACACTGCTCAATGTGTGCGCCGGTTGTTCACGTAGAGATGAAGGAGATCTGTGCCCCTAATCTCTCTCTGTGCACTCAGGGCATTGCGGGATTCATTAGTATAAGGATCTATTAGTATTTCCTACTTCACTCACTAGATAGCAATGTTTGTCTTATGTTACAATATTGCCGCTTTCTGTACATCGGTCCCATGTTTTTGACTTGTTATGGCATTATTAAAAGTCTCAGAATCCAGTGCTTGTGTGCTACACTCTGTTCTACACCATTTTAATTGTTCAACATGAAAGAAATTGAGAAATTGGCAGGATTATGGCCCGCGAGACATGAGTTTGACATTCCCAATCTATTCAGCAACATGCCCCCATGCAAGAAAGAGAGAATTGCAGGGAACTGACAAGGGAATTTCAAACGCAAGGCCAAAGTATCCGAGCTGGAAACATTCTCCAATTCATACCCCAACCCCCATAATGCGGCAATTTAGAATAATATTTAATTAGCTACACAATGCATATTAGAGCTGCCATTTTGGATATAAAATAATTGCATTTATTATGGGGTTTTTTTTGGGAGGGGGGGGAATAAATACCATTAAAATTTGTTAAAATTGCATTTTGCAGGGTTTATGTTCTGGGAATCCATGTGTGGGATGTTGCACTAATGTGACTGTGGTCTTTATTATGGAAGAGGGGATTGCAGAGAAGAGTGGGGGGGGGGGGGTCTGTGTTTGGTTTTTAAAAGGGCATGAGCACAGGGGAGTTAGTTAAAGCCCTGTCTGTAGATCCCCTTTAAAAAAACAAAAGAGGGTCTCTCTCTCTGCATTCAAAGAGAGAGACAGTCGCCGACCGGGCAGGACTACCTGCTTCCCATGGAAGAATGGTAGCTAACGGTCAGTAGATATACTGGCAGATTTTATCGAAAGTACATGCCCGTTTATCCTAATAGAAGGGACATTGCATTCTTCACTTGTGCATTCATATTAGATACACAAGTAAAAACAAAGTGTAGTTGTCCTTTAAGAATTCAAGAAGCATCTCTTCGGAGAGTCAATGTCACTGAAAGCCCTGCAGAGGGCAGCATAGTTAAACTGATCCTCGGAATTCAACTGTTTTACTAAACTAGCACTAGAGAACATTGGGCAGTTGTTTACTTATTTGATGCAACAGGCGACATTAACTGTTTCCATCAACACAGCTGGACAAGTCTAGAATGGGATGTGCATGTAGCACCTTTTTTGACACAAGTATTGATGTGTAACATTCATTTGCAGCGTTGCTTTCTTCATAGACTCAGTATGTTTGGCGGTGCTGTTCTGATTGCATCTTTCAGATCCGTGTATTAATAAGGATATCTGCAGACCAACCATAATAAAAGAGATGCTGCCAGCTGCTGCCACCAGGGGAGAGAGAGCTGGCAATGGGGGACAAAGGGGCATTTGCCCCCCCCCCCCCCTGACTGTGCTCTATCCTGGTTCAATTGACTGGGGCTGTCCCACCTTTCATTTCTAAATACCCCAATGTGTAGCACTTTTTATTTTGTCTTATCTATTTAACAATCTCTGTACCTTATCTGCCAACATATCTGTCCTTTCCGTCTATAGATTTACCTCTGATGATAACAGGTGGACTGATGAAGTCACACTATGGGTCAATGTATTTTTTTTGCCCTCTGGTCCAAACGTTGCCAGCCCTGCCCTGACTGCCTCTTTTGCTAACGAGCAACAATCAGGGTAACAGGAGGTGCAGATGTGAGCAGGGGCCAAAATCAAAAGGGAGCCCAACAACAATGCTCCACCTTTTATTTTTGAGCTAGTGGGGGAGCAGGAGATCTGTGCCACCTGTGGCATCGAGCTCCTTCCCTCCTCCCTCACAGCACACTACATTACAGACATGGCACACCATGTTCATATGTAATGTTTTTGGTGAATATTGTCTCAGAGCAGAGTTGCCTGACGGGGCAACTCACCCCACCACTGACTGAGCATCTAGACCTCCAACCGTTAAAACGTAGAGAAAAAAGGCATGTGTGGGTGGGGGAGGCTGGATGCAGAGGGGGTTGTGTGGGTCATCTCCATGTACAAGGAACCTATCTATTGTATTTGCAGCATCACTACATAATGCCCAAACTATAGAATTTAGTGGTGGTAGTCTGGGCACATATAAAACAACACAAGGATGTGACTTCAGATCTGAATTAAAGATTAAAACGTTGTGTGGACAGGGCCCAGGTGGGTCGAACATGTCTAAAACCCGGTGGGGCTATCAGCAAAATATGCAGTGTTTTAAAAAGAAATGTGTGTGTGGGGTTCAAATAAAACAGGGGCCACCAACACTAAGTCTGGTCCTTTTAAAAGTGATGCTCTATCCAGCACCTTGTCTTTTTAATAGCAATTTCTGGGGCTACATTTTTCAATGAACCGTACGGACTTTGCATTCAATTTTGATCTGATCTGTTGCAGCAGAGCAGAGTTGTACAATAATGCCAAGTTTGATTAATATATAAGACCCCCCCCCCCCCAACTCACCCCACCCCACTGTGTCCCCAGTACTGATGGGTTAAATATTTTGCTTCTGCTTGAAAGAAGAGATGGAGTTTTGTAGCTAAGAAACATCCTCTGATCTAAGATCTGCCATCGAGATTCCAGACACATACACATTTAGTGCAAAGGAGCAAGATGCACCTCTATAGAGATCTCTGATATTTCAGCATGACTTTTCAGGTTGGGGTAACCCATTTCTCATTATACAGCAGTCGCAGCTGATTTTTTTTTATAAGCTGGAAGCAAAGGGAAATGCTATGCTTAAAGGGAAATTATACTGATATAATTAACATATGGCATTTACCCGGAGGATCGCGGTAAAGTGTATTGGACAAAGCTGAGATATGAAGGAAATAGGGGAAAACATAGTCCCAGAGGTCAATGTAAATTAAAGGAACCCCGTCACCTCAATGATGTTTGTTATGTGAATCTAGAGAATAAAAAAAGAGATCTGTCTGCTGTGTTAGCAGATTTGCAAAACAAGTGTGTAGATAAAGAGAATTTTTTAAAAAAATTTATCTGTTCTGTCTCCAGCTTCAGACACACTTAATATGCAAATGATTAGCACTGATTATATAGACACTGACAATATAACGTTATGTTTCATGTAGTTTCTTCATGTGTTGCTGGAATACAATGCATTGTGTGGAATCTAAGTGATCATGCTCTGTACACAGTATGACCGCTTAACAGTGCAACACATTGTCTGATGACATCACTAGAGGAAATTCCATTAATTGGAATGGCATTATTCTCATTGGTTTCTGCAGCAGGTTAGGTTATGATTTTTAATTTGAATATTAAACTACACGATGATGTGATAAACATGAGAACAATATGCATTTGGTTTCAATTCGGCAAATGTATAACCTTTTTTTTTTTACTTGCTAAGTTTCTAGTACAAATAATATTTAGGTGATATCCTCTTAATATTTCTTGCATTTGCATTCAGGATGTATTGGAGCCATTTTTCCTGAACCAATTTATATAAAATCCAATTTACGTTCTTCAGATTGCAAAAATTTGAGTTCTGTAGATCTGCACAAAATTTACAAAATGGGACAAACTCACTGGCATGTCAAGCCTTGGATTTTGGATGCTGGTATTCTAGAAACATTTTCCTGTAGAGCTTGCAATTATCTAGGTAACCAAATGGGCAGGACTGTTTGGGAAAAATGTTTTAAAGCAATTCATGATAGTGTCTAATTCATTTTGTATTGTACACACTCTATGGTCTAAAGCCCTGAAAGACCTAGTGGATTCTTTTCCCTATGTAGGGTTTGGTTGACCTTGACTTGGAATCTAGAGGGCAAACCTCAGTCCCAGTTGACTCTTTGTGACAACTCTTCTAAGCTGTATAGTCTTTCCTTGTTACATCAGACATGTTGTTAAAGAAAATATTTTTTTTATTAAAAACAGATGCACAAGGGCTATATGATGATAAATTGAAACGTAATGCTTTCATGTCTCACTTGACACCAAGGATTTTCATCCGATGACTTCAGTCCTTAACGTAAAAGTATCATATGCAAAGATGGGCATACGACTTTATTCCAACAGCAGAAAAACGATAGGAGAACATTGCCAACGTAATTACTAGTTAAAATATTATAGCATGTGTATATCACAGTTTTATGGCACAGTATCTGTTGCGAGAAGATAATAAATGAGAATATATACTTATACGCACTGCTGTTATAATGCATTCAGTCATTACGGCACGCAAATGGAAAGTATAATCCAATAGTAACAATATTTATATGTATACAAAAACAACCATTCATCTCTGGCTCAACATGTTAGTGTTTTTTGCTTTAATTGGAAAGATCCTGTGCTGTACTGTACGGCACTGTCAAATATCTAATTCATAACGAATCCAGCTTAAAACACCGTATATAATGAAGTTTATGATGCAGAGATGATACTGTTAAATAACTGTGATATTAGAAGTAATAATGAGCACGGAAATTGGGTAGGTAGAGAGCTCAACATTTTAGCCTCCAAGCAATGCGAGATAAACCACAACATTTGGTTCGTTTTAGGGAAGTTACACTTTTTGATAGACTAGGGTCTGTTCAGTAATCAGTGGAATGATGCAACATGCCCACTGTGCCCAAAGAAAAATGATATGAAAACTAAGGTGGCCTGGGAGCCATTGCAGCACTCTATTATTCCATGACTAGGGGATAGTGCATTAACATAAAAAAATCAAGATATTGGGGAAATTGTAAGTATGGAAATATATTTTGTGAGAGTAGGAAGGAGATGGCCCTAGTTGCAGTCCAATGGCCATATTCCACAGTAGGTAGACTAACCACTTTCCTGGAGTACTCTCTTTTTATGAGGGCCATTGGAACTAATGGACTTGTTTTACCATTTAAGACAAACCTCTTCTCATTTTTTTTTTAACAAAAGCCCATTCTTTTTGCTCATATCCTGCCTTTTGTGATATCCCAAGACCATCTTTGCTAAGCCCCACCCTCACATCGTTCATCTTGCCCACAAATGTATCAGTCTAGGTGTAGGGACCTCTGTAGCTAAGGATGTGTGTGAGGATCTAATAATGCCTTTGAGGAGCTCCTTTGACATAAGGATAATACTAGCCATTCAAACCCAGGGGTATAGTATAGTTACCAAATGAGATACTTCTCCAAACCTCACCTAAAACATTATTACTATGCACAGTATCATTATATGCCCCATGACCCACTATAGTTCCACATTATTTTTATTGTTAAACAGCCTTATGTTTAACCTAAAATATCTATTAATAGCCTGTTAGAATGTACAGAAAATGTTGTCTTAAAATACCTTTATGTACATTTATTTTAAGTACATTTAAATTAATTTTAATTCTTGAGATTTTTTAAAAAAAATTTTTTACTCTCAATCTGAAACAATCTTTAGTTAGGGAGCCAGTCGTGTCGAATTAATATCATTTATGAATATTATTATTAATTTGCCCCGTCTACAGTTGATCAAATCTATTTATGGTTTTTTTTTTAAAAAGAAGCAATTTCCTTTCCTGAACTGAATGTACTGTTTTCCGTAATCTCTTAAGGTTTTAATAAATAGAAAAATATCTGAAATTAAAAAATATCCAGGAGGCTTTTTGCAATGATCTGGCAAATCCCAAGTTTTTTTTTTTTGGGACCAAGATGTCATTAACGGTTTATCAGAATTTTAGTACTATAATTAACAGGATGTTTTTTGTTTGTTGGGTTTCTGTTTTTTTCCATGAAGGAAAAAAACAAAAATCTTTAATTACCAGCCGTCTGAATGTCGATGAGATGATAGTAAACGGTTCTTCAGTTTGGCATCCTTGGCCTTTCTTATGGGAGGAGGTAGTAGTCTGAGCATAAACAAGCTTGTTAGATAATAAAAGGAAATCCAAAAACACACAGAAAGAGTCTTGAAAAAGAAGATATCTCACCTTAACTTTGTTTTTACTGTGCATGTAGAGAATAAAAAATGATTGAAAATAATCCACATTGTGTTAGCAAAACTGCAAGACTAAATTAGGAGAAAAATGTGTCTGCGGAGTCTCCCGCTTATTACATCACCTGTGGCCTGATATGCAAATTAACTGGTTTTCAATGGGAAATGAGTAATTTGCATATCAAGCTACAGATGATGTCATAATCAGGAGACTCCAAAGTCCTATTTAAATAAAGCACATTTAAGCATTTTCTTGAAATTTTAATAACCCAACGAATAGATTATTTTCGACATTTTTTATTCTCTAAATTAGTATAAGCAGTGTTTAGGTGATACAGACCTTTTAAGTCGCCTTTTGATAGAACTTGTAGATCAAGCCGCACGCAACATGACCACTACTGGAAGCATCACATAAATCTATACATGGATATAGAATTAAGATATAGTTGGAGATAGGGTAAGTGTGGGCTGCAGTGCTATGTGGAATGGTACCAGGCCTGTAAACAGAGAACGTGGAGGGCAGCTTACACATTCAAATGAAGCAATGTGCCAAACGGGGAACTTTCCTAGGCCAGTAGTTGCTGAGCCAAGACATATCTATGTATGTTACATGCAAGTGCATCCTGGTGAGATAGCTCAGTGAGCCAATGAACCGTACGGTCTGCTCAATAAAGAGAGAACTGCAGACAATTGAGATCGGAATTTTGAAATCTAGGCCAATCAGGACAAGTTGGAAAAATTCTCCAGTAGGAGAAATGTTCCAACTCTGCTACATTCAGTTTTTATTGAGTGTTTTTTGTTGAGTGTTTAATTGAGCCAAAATGGGTCATGGACATGTGAGTCCGTCATCACTGTATAAGGCTGAGAAGCCCACCGAAGAATATATGGCGTTGTTTCAATAGTGCCACTGGTTCCAGTAACACCTGAGGCTTCACCTTTTTTCTTAAGGGATACAATTTCCAAATACGCCTTAGATCGGTCAAGTGAAGTCTGGCCTTGGTTCAGCAGATACAAAAGAGTGAGTGTTTAATGTACCCATCTTTCGGAGAGTGGCTTCTTCTCTTTGAGAAGCTGAAGACAAACTGTAGGAGCAGAATGGACATTGAAAATGTCCTCCGGGTTACTTTGTCTATCATCACCCCATATTTTGAAACACTTATCAGGAGAAAAAAGCATCCCAGCTTTCCCATTAGTTCTAATTAGTCTGAATGCCTTTTTTTTTTATTGTTTTTTTTTTATTATTTTTTTAGCTCAATAGCACCTTCTTTTTTACTTGCACTGCAATTAAGTCACTTTTCATTTTTGGGAAGGATGTGTATATACATTGTGGATTATTGTGCAAATTGCTTTGTGGAATAAATTATAATTTTTTGGAAATTAAATTCTTTTGGGGTCGTGACATAATGACCATGGACAGATGTGGGTCTTGAGGTTAGACAGGTTGAGAAACACCGGGGTAAACCATATCTGTTTCATCCTGATGGGTTGCAGGTTCGACTCCTGGCAGTTTCACACACAGCGGTTCATCCTGCGGAGGTTGATAAAAATGACTACCAGTAGGTGAGTGTAATACTAACTGGATTCTATACATTAAACAGTAAAATGATACAATGTGCCCACTGTGCCCAGAGAAAAATTACAGGAAATACACAACATGTTTGAAAATGAGAGACTATCTCAATGTGTCCTGTCTTGTAAAATACTTTGTTACTATAATATATATATTAGGGTATAATAGAAGTGTTTCCAATACAACACAATAAACCACTGTAGATTTTTAACTACTAGTATTAATAAAAATTAAACAAAAAAACGATGGTAGTGAAAAATGAATAAATGAAAGAGACAGAGGTGTTAACCTTAATTGCACATGCCTACCCAGAATCCTTTGCAGTGGTGGTAGCACTGTTTTCCGGGTCTAGGACAGTTCCGCGCCGCATCTTCATCGCTGAGAGTTCAGCGCGGCAGTTAGAACGTTGAACTGTCAGCAATGAAGTATAACGCGGCCGATTCATTGCGGAGGAAGCTATGTAAGTACTGACAGTTCAGCGCCTAACTGTCCGCTCTTACAAATCTAAAAGTAAAAAGAAAATACCCCCCCTAATAAATGATTCCCAAACCCCAATAGTAACACTAAACCCCAATACTAACACTAAAATTAACCCCAATACTAAAATTAACCCCCTAAACCCTAATACTAACCCTCGACCCCTAATACTAAAATTAACCCCCTAAACCCTAATACTAACCCTAATATTAACCCCCGACCCCTAATACTAAAATTAACCCCCTAAACCCTAATACTAACCCTAATACTAACCCCCGACCCCTAATACTAAAATTAACCCCTAACACTAAACACTAACAGTAAACACTAAACCCCAATACAAACACTAAAATTAACCCCAATACTAAAATTAACCCTCTAAACCCTAATTCTGACCAAACTAAAATAGGTAAAATACTTACCTTTAGCGATGAAATGTCCCGCGATGAAATCTCCAGCGACAATCTGTCTTGCTGTGTAGAGTCGGCGGTGAATCGGCTGCGCGGAAGCAGCCGCGATGAAGAGTCCCATCCCCCTGTTTTCCTTGGGCAAATCAAGTCTACTGGCTTGTACGGGGTGTAGATTTGTTTTCAGTAATGCTCAACAAATTTTCACCTTTTCCCCCACCATAACTTTCTTGTATTTATTCCCGAGACACATGTTTGTGTATCCTACTGTGAGCTGAGCCTTTGTGTTGTTTAATGATACTAAGTATCTGTTTACAGTTCTGAGCGTTTGTAGCTACTGAAGAAGGAATTCGTTGCTTTTCGTGTTCCATCACGTAGCTGTTAAACAGTTCTTGGCAGCAAAGTAAGTAAACTAGTTTGCATTTTTTTTTAACTGGTTTCCTGGCAGGAACTGGAAAAATTTTTGTCCGTTCCAAATTTTTGATGTATCTAGATGGATGGCGTGCTGCTAAAGAGAACCTTTTCGATGACTATCCAGGGGATATAGCAGTTGTGCTTCTACATTTTTATACTGCGCAATTTTCTCTTGTGGACTCCAGATAGTTCTGGAAAAGACAACCATCTTCTATGTACTTCTTTTAAAAGGAAAAATAAATTACTCTTAAAGCATCCTGGAGGTAAGAGACAAAAAGAAGAAAAATCTGGCACAGCTTGTATTCAAATAATTACCTGTTTGTGTGTGTGCGTGATAATAGATACTGACAACACCACCTACCTCTGAGATATTTATGGACTGCATCCATTTCCTGTGGTTCGTGTTGGATCTAAGGTGTTAGAATATTCGCTTCTACACTTCCAGACATTGTTACCCTTTGTAAACACAGTTCTTCTGTATTCAGAGCATACTAGCAAGACAAGAAAGGTGTAGGATTCTTTGAAGCTTCTGTTGTTGAGGCATATGACTGGAGATGACCATAGCCTGAAGCTTATTATAGGTAAACTGACCAGAGACCTCAAGGATAGGGCCTTGATAATCTAGGCAGAGTCTAGACTCATCGTGCCATAAAATAGAGTGCTGATGAGTTAGAATCAGTGTGCGGAATGTTTGGTTTATGCAGTACCATTGTGAAACCAGGGATCACTCTCACTCTTGGGATTTGTCTATAGTCTTCCAATGCATTTCCTTTTTTTGCGTGGAAAGTATTTTATTTATTATTTATTTAAAAAAATCTCAGGGAGTTTTTAAATATTATTTTGGAATGAGAGAGACTATATTATATCTAATAAATATCTGCAGAGTTAGCCCAATAACCCAAGAGATCCCTGGATTTAATCTCAGATTTTTATATAAAAAATAAATAAAGGATACTTCAATTGGATATTATGTCTATAATTCCAATATTATTATATGTCTTTTTATAATATTAATAAAGTCACAACATTAGGTGCTATATTTATATTGGGTTTTTAAAAAAATGTTTTTATTGAATTTCTGAACACATAACAATAAAGATTCATGTTTTTAACATACATTATTGATTGACGTAATTTGAAACAGGTTATAAAATAACACATTTATAAAATTACAAAACATAAATAAAGTGAGAGGGAGAAGGTGGTTTTAGTGGCCAGGTAATATGTTATAGTCTATAGAATAGATTTATCACTGAATTGAAGACCCAAGACATAAAAATATATTACTGAATAAAGAGAGAATTGCAGGGAATTGAGACGAGATTTTTTTCCAACTTGAATACTTTAGTCTAAAATTTGAAATTCACATCTTAATTGCAATTGCAATTTTCTCTTTATTCAGTAAACCCTTATGCTATCGTCAGTTGTCATAGTCCTACAGGGAGAGTCTAGAGACCAGACCACAAGGGAGAGCCCTCCAGGTAATTCATCCAGGTTGGCGATTTATAGCAAATGCTGTATTTTTTAAATTTTTTTTTAACTTTCTCAATATTATAGTATCACTTAATATTTTTGAAATTATTTATTTTAAAAAATTAGTTTAGTGTTTTGTAACATTTGTGACTCAATTTCTATTAAGTATAGTATAGTGTAAAATATTTTGCTTGATAAATACAGAAACTATACCTGATCTAAAAAAATTTTTTTTTATTATGATTATAATTTTTGTTATTATAATTACTATAACTTTTGTACAGAAAATGTAATATTCCTAAATGTTGTCAAACACATGCGACGGAAAATTAAAACCTTCTTAATTTTGTTTTGTTTAATTAGTTTGTTGCTTCACAGGGGGAACAAAAAAAATCATGAAGTAAATTATCTGATGTAATTAATCCTGATTACAGTATGTTTATTATTTCTTAGCTGGCATCTTCAAACAATGTACGTGGTATTGTAACCTTAGCGGTCAGAATTTAAATCTGTTCATTTTTTCAGTCATGCATATTTTATCAGCCACTTTTAGAAATCAGCAAATCTATAGACTCATGTGTCTTTGTTTTAGAGAAAGCACAGATGTTATGCCAGAGCAAATGAGTTAGAATGAAACTGAACTTGGGAAGGGGGGGGGGGGGGGGGGGAACACAAGAGTCTTGTAAATGTATATTCCAATTACAGAGAATCTACAACCGCTTTCTTGAAAAAGGCTGGCTCATTTTTGTTACATTAACATTTTTTTAAATAGTGCCAACAATTTACGTAGCGCTAGGAACAGAGCGTAGAGGGGGACTAAATATTAAGTTAGACGAACAAGAACAGAAGGTGGTGGTAGTACAGTATTAGGGATGGTTGGAGCTATGTTGGTTTGGCCAGACACTGACTAAAGAGAGGCAGCTCACCTTGGGTGGGGAGGGGGGGTATATATAATAAATGCTTCAGTGTGTATTAGGGAGCACTTTTATTTTGGAAGTGTCAGCTGCAGCTCCTTGACAAGACATCACTGATTGGTGTTCCGTGTTTGAGAAACCTCCAGCTGGGGAGTATATAAATATATCCTCCTCGTCTATTGTATGATGCAATTGATGTGTGGTATCTCTGCTGCTATGGTGCCTTTTTGAGTAGGATAATGCACCCTGCCCAAAAATGGTTCAGGAATGGTTTGAGGAACACAACAACGAGTTCAAGGTGTTGACTTGGCCTCCAAATTCCCCAGATCTCAATCCAATCGAGCATCTGTGGGATGTGCTGGACAAACAAGTCCGATCCATGGCGGCCCCACCTCGCAACTAACAGGACTTAAAGGATCTGCTGCTAACGTCTGGGTGCCAGTTACACCAGCACACCTTCAGAGGTGTAGTGGAGTCCATGCCTCGACGGGTAAGGGCTGTTTTGTCGGCAAAAGGGAGCTACACAATATTAGACAGGAGGTCATAATGTTATGGCTGAATGGTGGACGCGGCCTTATTCTTGAAGTCAAATTATTTTTGCTTTAATCGCACCTTAACGCTGTCTTCTAAATGCAGCGTGCAAATTCCAAGTGAAACTGGTTAACACAGGTGGTTAACACCTTCTTGTGCATGCAAGGAAATCAAATGAATCTCAATTTCCAGCAACAAGACATTAGAAAGCACTGTTGCTGTACGACTAGGCCACCTATCCAATCTTAACAATGTAAAGACACCTGATTATCCTCTTTGGTTTGTTCATGGCAGCTGTCGCAGGCAGAACGAAGGGGGGGGGGGGGGGGAATGCTATAAATCTATGTAAATCTGGGTTTTTAGAAACTGTATTTAGGAAAAAAATATGTCAGACGCACATTCCTTGCATTTGCCTTTTGATGTTATTTCCATTTACGACGTGGCCCGCGAGATAAAGAAAACAAATGCAAATAGTGGGTGTAGAAAATAATTGCCTAATACGTGTACTTGGCCTCGGCATAGATATGTAAAAACATGCAATGCACGGCAGATCTCTCAATATTTATAGGATCCTTGCCAGAAACAAACAAGCTATGTTTAATTGAAAGACTTCATTAAATGTTGGAATCTTAAGTAGAAATGTTTAAAAGAAAGAATACGAATGAAGTACCTTATTGAGCCCGCTTTGGCCCAGAATAGCTCTATCAGGGGGCGGGTATGTCGTTTAGAATCTTGGATCAGATGGTCTTTTACGAGCCGTTTCAGCACCACCGCTGCTGAACTGTTCGGCTGCCAAACTGAACTGCTGGACTAAACGTATCCCCTAACCCTAACACTCTAACCTTCACCTGTAATGCCAGTGCCCCATCTACACCGAATAGTCAGTGCGCCATCTGCTCTGAACTGCTGCTTTGCCCACACTGAAAGTGGCACTCTGAAATGTCGGTGAAGAAAGGTCGCATTCCGGGGTTAGATGGGTTGGAACATCTTTCATCTGATGGCAGATAGAGGAAGATCTAACCCAAGATTCCAGACTAGGCCTACACAGACCAAACAAGGGTCAATAAGTCACTTTACTTTTTTATTAAAACTTTTACTTGTTTTTATTAAACCATGTCTATTCAAAATGTCTACCCTGGATGTAATAGTTCTTTAAGTGTTTTACATTCTACGAAGATGTGTTGCTGATGTGCACGACACAAGTTGTCTATCTGGCGACTTCAGCTTATCATTCAGCATGTTAATAAAAGGCTAATGTGATCTTTTAAGACCCCAGTGTTGTTTGACAGTGCTGTCCCATCGAGTTTGAACGTTTTCAGTGGAGCAACCTTTGCATTGGAGGAGATGGTATAAAACTATTTTGTATTATATATGTAAATGTATACGGATCAGGGGATGGGGTAAAGATGGAGCACTTGCCCTTCAGTCAGGTGCGGAAACAGTGGGGGGCAATTGCAACAGAGCAGAGCCAGTGGAGTGGGGGGGGGGGGGGTGGGGGGTGGACTGCACCGGGTGCGAGGTGAAGGTCCGCCCCCCCACCCTGTAGAACAGTGCACAGCACTTAGCGGGGAGGACACTGGCAGCACTGGTTCTGTGTGTTAAACCAACTCAGAGCTCAATTGGTGCTGCCTCGCACTCCTTGCACATAGTGATGATTTAGAGCATTAGAAATATGAGGCTCTGGGTCATCACTATGCGCGAGGCAGCACCGATTGAGCTCTGAGTGGGTTTAACACACAAAACCAGTGCTGCCTGCATCTCCCTGCTGAGTGATCTGCACTGCTTCAGGTAAAGATGGGCTTGGGGAAGAGAACATGGGGGAGAGGACAAAACACTGACAGGTGGGGGGAGAGAACACTGACAGGTGGGTGTATAGGGCAGAGAATACTGACAGGTGTGGGGAGAGAACACTGACAGGTGGGTGTACAGGGCAGATAATAATGACAGGTGTGGGGAGAGAACAAAAACAGGTGGGTGTATAGGGCAGAGAGAGAGACAGACATGGGAAGGAAGAGTAAAATGACAGACATGGGAAGAGAGGAGAGAGACAGGTGAACATGGGAAGGGAGATGAGAGCGGCAGAAGAGGAGGAGAGGAAAAGACAGACGAACATGGGGAGTGGAAAGACAGACAGAACTGTGCAGTGCCTCTCCCGAGATCAGACTCTGGATCCGCCCCTGCCACCACTCTGGAAAATATCACATATTTGGGTTTTATCTTTAACATAATGCAGTCCTAAAAGTGTGACAACTTCATCAATGGCACAGACTCTTCCTGCTGTTACATGACAACCTGCTGCTAGTATCCAGAAGAGGAGCCACTGGACCACCAGATAACCCCTTTTCCAAACCTAAAAAAGGCAGCCACGTGGGAGTGATGACCACAATTGCAGTTTTTTTTCTTGTTAGGATGAGCAGTTCTAGAAGGACAAAGTGCAGTGGAGAATTTTTGAATCTATTTGGATGTATTATTATTAACTCCTAACTATTTTTGCAAAGACTAGGGATACATATTTTTTTTAATTGGCGCACAAACAGCGCCATTTAAAGTACATTTTTAAGGAGGCAGAGGTGGTCTTCGGCTTCAGTTAAAGAAAAGAAAAAAATTCTGTTTAATCCCGCTTTAATATAGAGTCAAAAATCCTTAGTAAAGAAGTTACAATTCTCTTAGCATACATGCGGGATTTAATTGCTCAATCTCCCTTTCAAAAACGGGAAGAAAAAAACAAAAACTGTTATCGTGCATTGTCTGTGTTTGTGTCTGTTCTGTGTGGGGAAAAAAACAAAGCTAACAAGGAATTTGTAAGCAGATTTAATGCTCCCCCTCAGGAATTTATCGTATGTAAAACAAATATTATTTTAAGTTCATTAATAATTGATTGCTCGCCAGCACAGATCCTCAACGCATTAAGGGAATTGGAAATTAAGGCTAAGACACTACTTTAAGAAAATATCCTAATGAATAATTAATTTAACTTTGGTCTATTGAAAACGAAAATGAGATTACATCTTGCATCTAACTTTCTGCTAAGAAAATGTATCCCTGCCTGACAGAATGTTCTAGCAGAACGAAAGAACAGCACTAGGTTCTCTGGGGATGAGAAATAAATCTTGGCTCGCGAAAGACTTGTAGGCCTCATTTTTGGGGCAGGGAAAGAGTGTGAGATGTCAGAGGCCAAAATAAAAATCTTTTCCGTTCACAATTCTTGAATATAGATTTTTTTCCTTTAATGTATACCTGCTAGCCTGGAGCTCAATGTTGCAGGGTTACACCGCCACCCTAGGCCCCACGCAGTTTTCTCCATGGAACAGAATGTTATCATCAGTAATAGACAGAAATTGACAGGGACGATACAAGATGTAATGACAGAAAAGGTATGGAGATTGGTAGACAGACAAGACAACTGGATAGAAAGAAAGACAGACAAGACACTAAGACATACTGTCAAACCTCGCACCACCGGGTCCCTTGTCTGCCACGATTGTGCTGTAATTGGAATCCAAGATGGCGGGCACGATTCTCGCCACATCCAAGATGGTGGCCTCGATCCACATAACCCGCCTCCTCCAAGATGGTGGGTGCAACACACGCCACATCCAAGATGGCGGGCGCAGAACAAACTCCAACCTCCAAAATATCGCACTCTGGCCTGGAAACAACTGCTATACATGCAGTGGCGGATCCAGGGGGGGGGGGGGGCAATGGGGCAATTGACCCCCCCCCCCCCCCGAGAAGAGTAAAAGAAAAAAAACTGCCGCTTTAAAAAAAAAAAACGCGCTTGCAGGCAGAGACAGAGGTGAGAAGAGATCGGAAGATCCCCTCTCACCTTCCCTCTACCTGGCAGCAGGCTGCACGGGGAGCCGAACAGGCGGCACAGAGAAACCTCCGTGCTGCCTGCCCCTAGCCACCAGGGAAATGTAAGTGCTGGGGAGTGGGGAGATGGGGGGATGTGCTGGGGAGTGGGGAGATGGGGGGATGTGCTGGGGAGATGGGGGGATGTACTGGGGAAATTGGTATATTAATGGCAAATAACACTGGCATATTATTGGGCAAATTGGCTGGGGTATATTAAATGGCAAATAATACTGGCATATTATTGGGCATTATTTCTTGCATAGCAATAGGGAAGAAGATTTCTTTTCGTTTGTGGATTATCTTGCTATTGAGACTTTCTTGTTGCACAGAAGCTCCTACACTCACTGGGACCTACCTACAGAGAATAGGTGCAGGATTTTTACACTTTATTCCGTTGGCAGCTTGGGCATTCTACCGATCATAAGTGGTAGTGTCCCTTTAAAAAAACGGTGACATGGCGATCCATTTAAATGGCTTATCTAAAAAAAAAATGTAAAAAAAATGGACTAAAAACCTTTATCGGTTCACATCTCCTATGGTATTTAAAACAGTTAGATAATAATCTTATGCAAATGTACCAAATAAACACATCCATAAAATCTGGCTGCGAGGTATTTAGGAAACTGGTTTATCAGATTCTTTATTAATTAAAAAATGGTTAGAATACGTAAGTAATCATAAAAAAGACTGTGGGTTGGATTGTGCTGTCTGCATTCATTGATTCATTGACTAATACAAAACCGGGTGAATGAGACCCCCCTCTGGAGGTGCTGGCTCGTGTACGGATCCAGTTACTCATAAAACAGGAAGAATAATTTAAGAGATTTTTTTTTTAAACATTTTTTTTTACAACAGCATCGCCCAAAGAGTTGTAGTAAATTTTTAATCTTCAGACTCCGTGGCATCAAACATTTATATTCAGTCACCCATGGTGCTTTTATTACGAACATAGAATCATAAAGAGTAACTTGTGGGTAATTGAAATTTCAACTGGTAGGATCGGGTTAAAGGGACTCTGCCAACTTATTCATTGCTTGTGTAAACATAGAATGTGCCGGGAGATGATAACCATTCCTCCCATCTTGTCCAGTGCCGGGCTGGGAATAAAAAAAACAGCCCTGAAAATAATTGTATACTACCCCACACATAGCATTGCGTCATTATACCAGCCCCATAACATTATTTTTTTATTCATAATAGGTAAAAACTTGCATTTTAAAGCACATTTGAAGAGTGTATTATGTATAGATAAGACTGATACATAGCCTTGTATGGGGCAATATATACCCATAGTATGTACACAAGTTTATATGTCACTCACCACCTTTATACATACCCCATGAACAGGGCAATATATATATATATATATGTCCTAGTATGTACACAAGGTTATATGAATTGCCCTGTTCATGGGGTATATATCAGTTCATTGTGGGAGATATAACCTTGTGTACCTACTGGGTGGATATATTGACTTACCCCAGAACCCAGATTGCACTCATAAGACTTGCCCCAGCACTCAGGACTTACCCCAGCACTAAGAAGGCACTCACAGGACTTGCCCCAGCACCCACCCCAGCACTTAGATTGCTCTCACAGGACTTTCCCCAGAACCCAGGACTTACCTATATATATTAGTACATGATTACTGATTGCACACATAGGACTTGCCCCAGCCCCAGCACCCTTTCCACTCACAGGACTTGCCCTAGAACCCATTACACTCACAGGACTTGCCCCGGACCCCACTACACTCACAGGACTTGCCCCAGAACCCACTACACTCACAGGACTTGCCCCAGCATGCAGATTGTACTCACAGGACATTCCTCAGCACCCACAATGCACTCAAAAGACTTTCCCCAGCACACACATTAGCATTAAGTAGCTGAAAAGGTCATGCATGCCCATAGACACCCCTTTCAGCCACGCCCATAAAATGAAAAGTGTCCCTCTTGGCATGTTGGGACGTACACAACATACAAATCCCTTTTCACCATTATTTCATTCTTCAAATTAGTAGTATGCAAAACAATATTTAGGTTGAGTCCCTTTAATTTCAGTGTAAATAGCACATTCTGTGTTGGAGCATCTTCCACGAAGGGTAAATTAAAAAAAAAGTCCTTAGAGAGCCTTCGGTAGTAAATACTGGTCTTCTAAACGAGGCAATGAAACAAATCTAAATACACTGTTATTGGCATATATGCCTCTTGTTGGAAGGTTTTCGTTCAGACAAAATTGCTTCCCCACAAAACAGTAAAGCATATCAGAATCAGGCATAATTGCAGAACTCAAAACATTGAACACATTTCTTGCATATCAATAGGGAAGCTGCACAGTATTACAAGTTTTTTCACAGCTGGCTAGGGACTTTCGGTTTGTGCTAATTAGAGCCGGGCTCATTTTTGCAGAGGACTGTACTGAAAAGTACAATTATACATAACGTGTTTGTTTTATGAAAGAACATACATATGTATATTTAAGTGTATGTTCCCTTGTTTTTATGCACAGATATTTGAAAATTATATTGCTGTTTTCTTCTTTTGGCAGCAGGAGGGAAGCAATTTAATGTTGCACTTGATCTTTTGAGCACTTCCTGTGCCCTGGTTAAACAGAAGGCAGTGAAAGAACAATACATTTCTGATGTTAATAATGTTTGCATACTGCATTTGCTTTTTGTGACCTATTTTGTAAAGCTATAAAAAAAATGCTGAAGAATATAATGTACCAGGAAAAAAAGGTTTACTTGCATGTAACAGCTTTCAGGATTACCTTTGCAGAAAGGGTGTTACTCTCTTTGGGTGTGTACAGTAGTGTATGTTCCACAAGGCAATCAAGGCACTCGCCTAGGGTGGCACTTTGCCAGAGGGCGGCACTTTGCCAGAGGGTGTTAAAGCACACTTCAAACATTTTCGCTCCCTCCCCGCCAGTTCAGCAAGCTTTAGCTCCTTCTAGGGTTGCCACCTGGCCGGTATTTTACCGGCAGGCTGGTAAAAAATTGGCATCAGGCCAATGTTAAGTCTATGGAGACAGTACCAAGGCCGGTATTTTTTTGAAGATAAGATGGCAACCCTCGCTCCTTCTAATTAATTGGGGTGATGGGGGCATGTAATGGACGTGGTGGGGGTATGTAATAAGGGTGATGGTGGCATGTAATGGGGGTGATGGGGCATTTAGTGTGTATGCAATGTTGTTGATTGGGGCATGTAATCAGGTGATTGAGCATTTAATGTGTGTGCAATGTGGGTGATGAGGCATGTTGCTGGTGTGCAACATGGGTGGGGGGGTGCCAGAATTTTGTCTGCCATGGGCAGCACAAAACCAAGATACACCACTGGATGTGTACACCTCACACCGACATGGCTAGGGATGGGGCAGATTATGCCCTTTGCCCCAATGCTAGGGTTGCAAGCTACCGATAGGCAGGAAAAAGGTCGGCTTAAAGCCAATGTTAAGTTTATAGAGGCAACAGGTATTTCTTTAGAAGAAAAGGTAGCAATGATAGTCAATGGTATTGCACATGCCGAGTATTTGTTCTTTGGTGTCTCACATCGGGAATGTCCCACTTAAAGCAAGACACATCTATTGACATGCAAAGTCTACTTTTGTTGGATGTTCAGTCAGCCATTTTATATCAGCAATATGTATATTGGATTGTTCCACACATTTCACAAACACAAAATGGAGTCATTCTAGCCGATGTTGTCTTGAAACCTGACATTTTTCTCCAATTTTGGACCCACTTTCAGCATATTCGCTTGGGGGATTTCAGCCCTGTGATTCCTATGGATTTGTCCTACTCAATATGGGCCAAAATGTATCTGAAAAGAAGCTGAAGCTTGACATTCGTGTTGGATGCGCCATGAATCAATCCACAATTTCAGTGCCCATTATCGGCTCATACTGAGTCGACCTTTTGAAACTGATATAGATGTTTAGTTACATAAATGTAATTGCTTTTTATGTTTTCTGTAAACCAGGAGATATTATAATATACTTATTTAGTTAAACAAACTTTATTGAAGCCGCGCGGCTGGAGGGCGCTCACAACGCTTCCCTCACAGCCACGGACCGGCTTAACAGCGGGAGACAGAGCAGAAAGTGGGTAAGTAAACCCCCTTACGGTAGCGCCGGCCCTGCCCTCACTATGCGATCAGTGCTGATCGCATAGTGCAGGTAGCAGTTACAGATGGGCAGCGGGCCCCCCCATAAGACGACACCCAGCGTATAAGACGACCCCCGGCTTTTGAGAAGATTTTCCCGGGTTAAAAAGTAATCTTATACGCCGGAAAATACGGTAATCATCCCCAAAATAAATAAGGCTTTGACTAGGAGTCCTTTGGGAGGCAGCACCTTTTCAATAGGCAATGGTCCAGTTTCTCTCCAATCAGAGAACTATATGAGCAAGGAATGAAAAAGTCATCAGGTAGGGGGCACAAATATTTCTTAGCTGCAGCCTTCTTGCTCCTCCACAGGTCAGGCACGGGAGTAGGTAGGATACACACTGGCTCAGTCCAAGATTCCATTGCAAGGAACATGTGGAAGTAGGGTATATTTTCTTTAATCAGTAGTTACTTTTTTCAGTGCGTATATATTTTTATGAATGAGATCAAGGGTAGTGAGGGCCCACTGTTAAGAGCTATGCCCTCAGCCCACCGCTCTCTGGTATCACCCCTAAGTTAGGACTATCCCGCCTATCCATGCACCCTCGAAAGCTTCCATTAAAAAACACTCAAGAAAATCTCATTGTCCTCCAAGTTTCCGATTATGAATTACAGGAAAGCTGAGTTTTTCCCGCAGAGCTAATTTTTTTTGGGTTGAGATCCGACAATGACAGTGCGTAAGGGCCTAAACTCGGATCTTGATCATAGGGATTTTTAAAGGTCATCTTACGTAGGAGTTTGACAAAGGCCAACTATTTTTCTGAGCCTTTGCTCGAGCAATTTTTTTTTTTTTTTTTTTACATCGTTAATTATCGTTACAATCGATCCATCGGTAGTAACTCATTGGTTCTCTTGGAAACCACGAGCACGAACATTTCTTAAAGAGTCTCTGTCAGTCTAAACACCGCTTATACAGAAAATGCTTAAAACAAGATATGCTTTAAATGTGTGTCTGTGGTGTCACCTGCTTATGACATCACCTTGTGGCTTGATATGCAAATGACACATCTCCCTTTGAGGATTAGTTCATCGGTATATGAAGCAACAGGTGATGTCATAAACAAGAGACTCCACAGACACATTGAGAACATATTTTTCTCTTATTTTGTGCATTTTTATGCAGTTCTGTTAATACAATGTATAGATCACTCTTTTTTTTTTTTTAATTCTCTACATTCTCGGTATAAGCATATATTAATATAAATAGCATTGTTTTAAAAATATAAAAAAAAAATATAATTTTATTTAGTGATTATTTGTGCACATAACAGGTATTTGTTTAATAGGGTCATCAATATTTGAATAAATACAGTAGGGCAATATTTATAATTTGCGATTATTTTTTATTTTATTTTTGCGTTGTTGAGTACATATTCCCCCACGTGTCTCGCCAACTCTACATAGCATTGTTTTTGAGACAAACCCGTCAGCTCCTCCTGCAAGAAGAACAAAGTTGGCCTGACTTCATAGCACTACAACAAAAAAGAGTGCACAGAGTGTGTGTAAATGTAAAAAAGAAACAATGTGGAAATATGTGAAAGATGAAAGGGAAGTGGTAATAAGTATATAGTCAAAATGAATAAAAAACTAACCCGTATTTACTCCACACACAGAAAAACCTCACATTAGAACAAATATGGAGGAAAGGATATCTCTCAATTTGGTGAGGGGGGGCAAACCACTAACAAATGTGGAAAAAGGTATAGCAGCTAGTCTTAAACTGCAATGGACTGGACCACGGCAAAAAAGAAGCACAGGATTAATAAAAAGAGAGACAGCGCTAAAATATACCCCAAAAAGAACAAGACATAATTTATAAAAGTAGAAAAGATTTATTGTCACAAGATGAAAACATACATGTATATAAGGTAAAAAGACTACAACTAAGTCTAGTACCACAGTAATATGATAAGAAAACAAATAGAATAAAATATACACAAAAAGAAATATAAATATGCAGTAAAGTAGAATAAAATATAATATATAAAATATATATAGTACAACCTTACGCACTGCTAGTATAGTGTTGTTCGCCTGCCAGGTACAGAACATATGTATAAGATATACACTATAAGCACAGACACAAAAACAGGACACCCCTCAGGACGCGTTTCGTAAAAAACTTCTTCAGCTGGTGGGTGAGTGTGCATCATGCTTATATACATGTATGTTTTCATCTTGTGACAATAAATCTTTTCTATTTTTATAAATTATGTCTTGTTCTTTTTGGGGTACATTTTAGCGCTGTCTCTCTTTTTATTAATCCTGACTTCATGCACGGATAAGAACCTTTTTAGATTTAACCTAGAGCCAGTTGAGCTCTTGTAGCAGGAGAAACTCACCATGTTGGCCTCACACTCTACATAGTAAAGAGCAAATGTTCATCCCACCTCAACTCACCTTTTATTGAATAGGCATGTCCATTAGTATGTCCATTAAAATAGTAAATATGCATATTATTTATTTACTGTCTGCACAGCTCTAAAGTTTGTTTTTGAGCTGTGCAGTAAACTCCTAGTCTAATTCTCAGATATTTAGTGTGTAATCTGGTCTACTACTAATGAGAGGCTAAACAGCGAGCTAAACTACCAAGCACTAATTAGAAAATAATTAAAAAAAAACAAGCTACAGTAATATGTGCTGGGAGCTGTGTATTCAACCCAGCGTAATTGGTGTCACATGTAGCATTATATAAGGGAACTCTATGAGACCTGTTTTGCTCCATATGGATTTATCTAGGGGGCGGACATGTTGTTTAGAACCTTGGGCCAGATTGGTTCATCCGACCCAACATGTCTGCCTCCTGAAAGAGATATGCAAGCACAACGATCTGAATAATATACTTTATTTGTATTCTTTCATTAAAGGATTTCTATTTAAAACACGCAATCAAATAAACAGAACTTAATTTTTTGCCGAAAGTTTAAGACTTGGCTGGTCCAAATTTTTTTATTTTCAGATGAGAAGAACTTGTATTTGAGAATCTTGCTAAGCCGGCACATAGTTTTCTCCCTTTTTTTGTGTGTGCTGTGCTATCTTTCTCTTGTTGCTGCCAGAATGTTCTGTCTTCAAAGCTTTTATTCCTAGGATAAGCCAGAAACTTTGCGTGACCTTTTGCAAAGAGCTTTAACAAGCAAATATCTCTGAAAGCATTTTACTGATTTTTTAGGAAACTACATCTAAATGGTATTGTATTCTTGCTGGGCTTAAGAATGACTTTGTTGGGTAGGTAGTAAAATGAAAGGTCTTCGGTTTTCTCTTGAATTAAAAGAAAGTTGCCTTCAGGTTCCTCTTACAAACAGGGCCCTCTTTAATAGTGATTGGACCCTGGGCAAACATTTGCTTGGGCCCCCTGGACCCTGCCCCCTCCCCTGCATGCAATCCCGCCATCCATCGCAATGTTACCCCCCCCACACACACACATGCCATAATTGTTGTGCCATTCAGATGCCAGTATGTGCCTTTCAGATGCCAGTAATATTGTGCCATTCAGAGCGCAGTATTATTGTGCCAGTCAGAGCCCAGTAATATTGTGCCAGTCAGAGCCCAGTAATATTGTGCCATTCAGAGCCCATGAATATTGTGCCAGTCAGAGCCCAGGAATATTGTGCCAGTCAGATACCAGGAATATTGTGAAATTCATACCCCAGTAATATTGTGCCAGTCAGATGCCTGTAATATTGTGCCAGTCAGATGCCTGTAATATTGTGCCAGTCAGATACCAGGAATATTGTGCCAGTCAGATACCAGGAATATTGTGTGAGTCAGAGCCCAGGAATATTGTGCCTGTCAGATACCAGGAATATTGTGCCTGTCAGATACCAGGAATATTGTGCCTGTCAGATGCCAGGAATATTGTGCCAGTCAGATGCCTGTAATATTGTGCCAGTCAGATGCCTGTAATATTATGCCAGTCAGATGCCTGTAATAGTGTGCCAGTCAGAGGCCAGGAATACTGTGCCAGTTAGAGGGCAGGAATATTGTGCCAGTCAGATGCCTGCAATATTATGCCAGTCAGAGCCCAGTAATATTGTGCCAGCCAGATGCCCAGTAATATTGTCCCAGCCAGATGCCCAGTAATATTGTGCCAGTCAGATGCCCAGTATTATTGTGCCAGTCAGAGCCCAGTAATATTGTGCCAGCCAGATGCCCAGTAATATTGTGCCAGCCAGATGCCCAGTAACATTGTGCCAGCCAGATGCCCAGTAATAAAGTGCCAACCAGATGCCTGTAATATTATGCCAGACAGATGCCCAGTATTATTGTGCCAGTCAGATGCCCAGTATTATTGTGCCAGTCAGAGCCCAGTATTATTGTGCCAGTCAGAGACCAGTAATATTGTGCCAGCCAGAGCCCAGTAATATTGTGCCAGCCAGAGCCCAGTAATATTGTGCCAGCCAGATGCCCAGTAATATTCTGCCAGCCAGAGCCCAGTAATATTCTGCCATTCAGATGCCCAGTAATATAGTGCCAGTCAGAGCCCAGTAATATAGTGCCAGCCAGATGCCCAGTAATATTGTGCCAGCCAGATGCCCAGAAATATTGTGCCAGCCAGATGCCCAGTAATATTGTGCCAGCCAGAGCCCAGTAATATTGTGCCAGCCAGATGCCGAGTAATATAGTGCCAGTCAGCCCCCCGCCCCCCCCATTCCCAAGTACTTACATAACCCTGCTCCGTGTCCCCCGCCGGATGTCTCCTCCGTGCAGTCTTCTCTCTTGCACGGAGGAGGGAAACATTCACCGGATGTGACGCGACGTCACATCCGGCGTCAGTTTTTTTTTTTCCGGCCGTCGCATCCATCGGATGCCGGAAAAAAGCGTTCACAAGAGCAATGCGCTGTGAACGCGGCAAGCAGGGCTGGGGGCCCACGGGACAGCTGCCTTAGGGCCCCCCAGAAGTAAATGGGCCCAGGGCAGCTGCCCCGTTTGCCCCGCGTTAAAGACGGCCCTGCTTACAAACTAGTGTGTATTGCAGGGAGAAGCTGTCTGTGACCTCTGCTTGTTGGTGCACAACCCTTTCAACACAGTGCGTCTTTTTCTGTCCAAGTGTTAAAGGACAACTGTCGGCAAACAATTCAGTTCTGTTAATTGAAAGATCAGGTGAAGGCATTTTAAATAGAAATGCTTTAATGAAAGAATAAGAAAGAAAGCACCTTACTAAGCCCTCTTTGCTTGCATAGCTCTATCAGGGAGCTGACATCTTGGGTCAAAGGAAGGAAGAGCTGCCCCATCTATCCCAAGATTCTAAACAACATGTCCGCCGCTTAGAGCGAGTGCAGAGCAGAGAGAGCTCAATTAGGTACTTTAATTACCGTATTTTCCGGCGTATAAGACGACCTCCCAACTAAGTCATCTTATAAGCCGGAAAAATCGCATCTATATTTTAACCTTTTAGGTTAAAATATAGAGTTTTCCACCCTCCTCCCCCTTTCCCCAATCCCCAATCCCCAGTACTTACCTATTTTCTGCTCTGTCTCCCGCTGTTTAGCCGGTCTGTGGCTGTGAGGGAAGCGTTGTGAGCTCCCCTCAGGCCACGCGGACAATAAAGTTTTGTTTAAAAAAAAAGTTTAAACAGACTTTATTGAAGCCGCGCGGCCTGAGGGGAGCTCACAACGCTTCCCTCACAGCCACGGACCGGCTTAACAGCGCGAGCGGAGACAGAGCAGAAAATAGGATGAGTAAATCCCAGTACCCGGCGTATAAGACGGCCTCCCAACATTTGAGAACATTTTCAGGGGTTAATAAATTGTCTTATACGCCGGAAAATACGGTATATTCTTTCATTAATTCAGCCATTCAACATTAATATATAGAAAAAGATATAGAGACCAGATTCCAGGGGGCAATAAAGAAAATATCCAAATGGCAACAATCTTGCAAAGTTAAAGGGATCCCGTCAACTTAAGCGTTGATTGTATTGTGAAAATAGAGAATAAAAACAAAATAAAAAATGATCTATACATCGCGTCCGCAGAATTACATGCAGAGGCCTACATGGAGAAACTTGTTTTAAGGATGTCTGGGGTGTCTTCTGTTTATGATGTCGTCTTGCAGTTTAATATGCAGATTACACTTTTCCCGTAGAAACGTAGTCGATTTGCATATGAAGCCGTGGGTGAGGTCATAAACAGAAGACACTACAGATACTTTTAAACAACGTTTCTCCTAACTTTTAAAAGATTTACTTGAACTTCTGCTAACATTATGTATAGATCATTTTGTTTGATCATTTTCTATTGTCTACTTTCGCAGTACAAACAGTGTTTAGGTTGCCTTTAATCTACTGGGTTTCTTTTTAACACCTTGAGAGCATTTAATCAGCGCAAAAAACAAGACATGCCTCACGCATTTCGCATCCTCATGCGATGCTTTCTGAAAGGAGTTTCCAGTCTATCACACTTCCGTTCTGTAAGCCAACTTTTGATCAAGCAGTTCCATAAAAAAAGATTGTTGTCATTTTCATATGTTGTCTATTGCCCGTCGAATCTGGACTCCACTCTTCTGATCTCGTACATGTTTACATGAATAATAGTGTCATTTTTTTTTTTTTTTCATTTAAATATTGATCGGCTGCCCAGCCTTGCAGAGATCTGTACAGCATCACATACCTCCTGCATCCTCGTCCATCACAACCTCGGAGGATTAGTCTAAGGACACTGGGTTAAGTAAGGTTGGCCTCAAACATGAACTCTCTGTGTTGTGTACAGTTGTGAATGTAAAGCCTTGTGACCACCCTGGAGGGTGCAGAGGGAAATAAAGTAGGTGCAACAGAATTTTTATGTTGGAAAAACCCCCTCCCTACATTTCAACTATTTTCAAAATGGTCTAAATATATAGGGCTTAATTTGTTCAGACAGCTTCAAGTACTTATAGTACTTATACAACGAAACAGGACTGGGGATCAAATTTTGGTGCTCCCAGCACCTTCTATATCACCTTCTAGCACACTAATAGCTAACCTTGGCACTGCAGGTGTGTCGGACTTACATACTGAAACTGATGGGATACGTAATTCTGGAACAACTGCAGTGCCAAGTTTAGCCACCGCTGTTCTAGCAAGATGGTCACTTATCATAAACATGTTCTTACATCCTAATTTTCTGTAGACACCATAATGCTGAGAAGACCACCCATGATCCACGGTAAAGTGTATTACCTAGGACTCTGTGGAAAAAAAAAAAAAAAAACACCACTGGCTTCTATGGTTATAATTACATTTACTATTGATTTATAGCACCATTTATACCCAGATTTTAATACAGAGCATAACGGGTAGATACAAACACAACTAGGCATACAGAGACAGACTAAGACATACGATTGGGCCAGTCCTTGCTATCAGTGCCAAGCAGCATGCATATGTTCACATACACGGTTATTGCATGCCAATTGTTGTCCATGTAATAAGTATCTGCAATTTCTAAGTGACAGCAAAAGCCTGTTACAAGACTTATCTTTCAGATGTACAAGCTTCTTGGCGGCAGGATGATTAACCCAACATTCTCTGACAATGTAGAGCTGCCAAGACCTATTTTCGTGTATTTATAGTCAGATAGTGTGGACATATTTTTTCAAATTGACATGAAGAGACATCCCTTTTTTTTTTACACCAAGGACCATTTAACCTAAGATTAGTCTGCATGTGCAAGACCAAGTAAAATTTCTAAAATCTGGTGCCACCTTAGAGATGCACACAGGTTTACTCTCAGCTCTGCTTCTCAGCTGAGACAGAGCTAATCTGGATGCTGGCTCAGCCAATCAGAGTGGAGGCTCGCCACTTGAGACTGATCAAGCCCCTTAGGTTGTAGCGGTATCTTTCTGCTAGTGAAGTGAGACCATTGTTTTTAAATGCTATCAACAGAGAGGATGTAGATAAGGCTCCTCTCTGTTGGTGGCATTTAAAAACAATGCACCGGCAGTGAGAAGATGTGTGTGTGTAGAGTCTTAACCTCAACTCCCAGGATGGATCTAGGACACTTCATCGCCGCGGCTTCATCGCTGACAGTTCAGCGCGGCAGTTAGAAAGCTGAACTGTCAGCAATGAAGAATAACCCGGCCGTTTCATCGCGGAGGAGGCTATGTGCTGAACTGTCAGCTCTTACAAATGTACAAGTAAAAAGAAAATACCCCACTAATAAATGATTCCCACCCCCAAAGTGCCCCCCCCAAACCCCAATACTTAACCCCAAAACCCCAATACTAAAATTAACCCCAAAACCCCAATACTAAAATTAACCCCCGAACCCTAATACTAACCACCTAAACCCTAAAACTAACCCCCGAACCCTAATACTAAATTTAACCCCCTAAACCCTAATACTAAAATTAACCCCGAACCCTAAAAACTAATTCTAACCCCCTAAACCCTAATTCTAACCACTCTTAACCCCAATACTAAAATTCTAAATCTAAAACTCTATCTTCTAACTCTAACACATTAAAACTCACCTTTAGCGATGAAATATCCCGCAACGAGCTGTCGTGTTGTGAAGTGACGGCGGTGAAGCGGCTGCGCGGATGCAGCTGTGATGAAGTGTCCCATTCCCCCCAGGATGGCTGCCGGTCAGAAGGAAAAATGGCATGTATGTTCAAAAGTTCATGCCATTTTATCCTCATATTGAGGACATTGGTCATTTATGTGTACGTCTATATTTAATGCATAAGTTAAAAAAAAAAAAACATTTTGGCTTCTATTTATAAATAAACAGAAGATTCGAGAACATGCTTTGGTGGAACAGAGTAGACACAGAGAGATATCTAATAACCGGAATCAAGGTTGGATGCGTTTTGAACAATAAACTAGAAGCAATTTCTGTTGTATTTTTTTTTAATAGTCTCCTTTCAAGGTAACACTAGAATTTGTTACATCTCTGGCTGTTTCTTTTGTCCGAATCAATAAGAAAGACAATTAGCAAAAAAAACTAAACTTGAAGGTGCCTTGCCTTCTGTAGAAAAAAATAGTTACCGAAGTGGTGGTCGTCTCCTTTGAAGACATTTTTATTTATTTAAAAAAAAGCTAAAACAAATATACTTTCACTTTTTTCCTTAAGTGTCTACATCACATAAAAGTATAAAAACTTAAATAAAGTGGCAGAATAGACGGAAATTTTGGCAAAAAAACAGCAAAAAATAAGTTATGTTCTTTTTTTTGAAAGACTGCATCAAGTTGAGACATTTTCAATAGAAATGCTTTAATGAGAGAATACAAATAAAGGACCTTATTGAGCTCTGCCTGCTTGTATAGCTCTATCTGGGGGCGGCCATGTTGTTTAGAATCTAAGGTCAGATGAAGGAAGATCTGACCTAACTGACCCAAAATGTCCGCCCCCTTGTAGTGCTATAAAGTCATTTTTTTTATATTTACCGTCTGGAAGTAACTACCTTTTCTGTTCTAACTCCTTCCTTTTTCTTCTAGGTACCTTTTGTGGCAAATGCTGCGTTAATGACTAAGGAGGAGGATGCTAGGAGACGATAAGAGGTTTGCTATATGAAATTAAACTCGGAAAAATACATCACATGTTAAATTCATTGCCTGTAAGTAATCCATTCATAGCACTATAAGAGCATAAAAAATATATAAGACTAATGTGTCACGGCTGTGCGCATTCAAGTCCTTTCTTACTTTACAACTTGATGAACCCAACAAGTAAATGCTGGTTTCTTTTCCCAGGTATTTCAGAAATTAAATGACAGTGTGTGTGTGTGTATACCAAACAACACAGAGGAAAAAAATGAATAAAAAAATGGATAATAATACAAAGCAAAGTTACTTGACACGCTATCAGATCGGCGTGACTTTGATCAATTCGCTAAATCTAAATAAAAGATGTTAACTGCTTGAAGGCATATTAATAATTTATAATATTCTATTATATACAGTGCAATGCCTTTAGTAAGGGGATTGACTTGTAATGAGGCCTGGTATATCCTGTGCGTACTCGGAGGAGGGGAAGGTTACACAACAAATTGCAGAATGATTTTTTTTAGGTTTGCAATATTCCCCCCCCCCCCCCCCCAAAAAAAAGCATAAATAAATACAATGACAAGCTTTGAACCTGTGGCTCAACACAATGAAGTAATGGCTCCTTCTAGGGGTAATGGATTTTTCTAATGACACATTTGCAGCTGGGACAGTGGACAAAAAAACATAAAAATAATGAGGTCATGTTTTTTTTTTAACAAATAATGGAATATGTATCCTATAAATGCCCCAGATTAAAACTGTTTTTTTTTGTTTGTTTGTTTGTTTTTTGAGGTCCTTGTGAATAGGAACAATTGGTAAGTGTTAAAAGCGCTCACTGAAAACAGATGAACAATCACAAAAAAAAGAAAAAAATTCCCTCCCCCCCCCCCCCATCTCTTTACGCTTTATACTTTGTTTCCCAGATTCTGTATCTTTGAACTGCAAATAATTCACAGTACAAAAAGGGGGAAAAGAAAAATATTTTTGATGACCTACCGCTGGTGTTGTAAACATACGGATGAGAAAGTCAAAAAGCTTTTTGCTAACACTTGTACTTGCATATATATATTTGTTTCTTTATGCTAGGTATATTCAGGGTGGTCCAAGGTTAATTTAAATTGATGGGCCTTATGGGGGTGGGGGGTCCGGCACCTAAACCTTGTTTATACTGTGCATTTAGAGAATAAATAATTTAAAATAATCTATACATTGTATTTGCAAAACTACAAGCAAATGCCTACATTGGAGAAAAATGTTTTAAATGTGTCTGTGGAGTCTCCAGGTGGCGGATACTCCACATGTGCTAGGTGTGCGCCGCACACCTGGGACGTAGCACCCACGCAGTGTATTTCTGTGGTTTGTGAGCTCCGAGCACAGAGCACACAAACCCCAGAAATACATCAGAAAGGCGACGCCAGCTACGAATTCGGCAATAGAGTCTCTCACTCTGTTGCCAGTTCGACAAGCACGAAAAGTATACGAATTATCATATATTTTTCGTGTTTGTCGAATTGGCAACAGAGTGAGTGGCTCTGTTTCCGAATTCGTAGCTGGCGTCGCCTTTAGGATGTAACTTATGTATTTCCAGGGGTTTGTGTACTGGCTGTCCTCAGCACGCAAAAATCACTGGAAATACCAGAGAGACATTGTGCCTCTAACTGACAGGCGTGCTCAGGGCCGTCTTTAACGCGGGGCAAACGGGGCAGCTGCCCTGGGCCCATTTACTCCTGGGGGGCCCCAAGGCAGCTGTCCCGTGGGCCCCCAGCCCCTGCTGCCGCGTTCACAGCGCATTGCGCTTGTGAACGCTTTTTTCCGGCAAGCCGCAATCGATGGATGCAACTGCCGAAAAAAAAAAAAAAAAAAAAACTGACGCCGGATGTGACGTCGCGTCACATCCGGTTTCTGTTTCCCTCCTCCGTGCAAGAGGGAAGACTGCACGGAGGAGACATCCGGCGGGGGACATGGAGCAGCTTCATGTAAGTAGGGGGGGGGGGGGGCTGGCTGGCACAATATTCCTGGTATCTGACTGGCACTATATTACTGGGTATCTGATTGGCACTATATTACTGGGTATATGATTGGCACTATATTACTGGGTATCTGATTGGCACTATATTACTGGGTATCTGACTGGCACTATATTACTGGGTATCTGATTGGCACTATATTACTGGGCATCTGATTGGCACTATATTACTGGGCATCTGATTGGCACTATATTACTTGGCATCTGATTGGCACTATATTACTGGGCATCTGATTGGCACAATATTACTGGGCATCTGATTGGCACTATATTACTGGGAATCTGACTGGCACTATATTACTGGGCATCTGATTGGCACTATATTACTGGGCATCTGATTGGCACTATATTACTTGGCATCTGACTGGCACTATATTACTGGGCATCTGATTGGCACTATATTACTGGGCATCTGATTGGCACTATATTACTGGGTATCTGATTGGCACAATATTACTGGGCATCTGATTGGCACTATATTACTGGGTATCTGATTGACACTATATTACTGGGTATCTGATTGGCACAATATTACTGGGTATCTGACTGGCACTATATTACTGGGTATCTGATTGACACTATATTACTGGGTATCTGATTGGCACAATATTACTGGGCATCTGATTGGCACTATATTACTGGGTATCTGATTGGCACAATATTACTGGGTATCTGATTGGCACTATATTACTGGGTATCTGATTGGCACTATATTACTGGGAATCTGATTGGCACTATATTACTGGGTATCTGATTGGCACAATATTACTGGGCATCTGATTGGCACTATATTACTGGGTATCTGATTGACACTATATTACTGGGTATCTGATTGGCACAATATTACTGGGCATCTGATTGGCACTATATTACTTGGTATCTGATTGGCACTATATTACTGGGCATCTGATTGGCACAATATTACTGGGCATCTGATTGGCACTATATTACTGGGTATCTGACTGGCACTATATTACTTGGCATCTGATTGGCACAATATTACTGGGCATCTGATTGGCACTATATTACTGGGTATCTGATTGACACTATATTACTGGGTATCTGATTGGCACAATATTACTGGGCATCTGATTGGCACTATATTACTTGGTATCTGATTGGCACTATATTACTGGGCATCTGATTGGCACAATATTACTGGGCATCTGATTGGCACTATATTACTGGGTATCTGACTGGCACTATATTACTTGGCATCTGATTGGCACAATATTACTGGGCATCTGATTGGCACTATATTACTTGGCATCTGATTGGCACTATATTACTGGGCATCTGATTGGCACTATATTACTGGGCATCTGATTGGCACTATATTACTGGGCTCTGGCTGGCACAATATTACTGGGCTCTGACTGGCACAATACTGGGCTCTGGCTGGCACAATATTACAGGCATCTGACTGGCATAATATTACAGGCATCTGACTGGCACAATATTACAGGCATCTGACTGGCACAATATTCCTGGCCTCTGACTGCACACTATTACAGGCATCTGACTGGCATAATATTACAGGCATCTGACTGGCATTATATTACAGGCATCTGGCTGGCACCATATTACTGGGCATCTGGCTGGCACAATATTACTGGGCATCTGGCTGGTACAATATTACTGGGCATCTGGCTGGCACAATATTCTTGGCCTCTGACTGCACACTATTACAGGCATCTGACTGGCATAACATTACAGGCATCTGACAGGCACCATATTCCTGGTCTCTGGCTGGCACAATATTCTTGGCCTCTGACTGCACACTATTACAGGCATCTGACTGGCATAATATTACAGGCATCTGACAGGCACCATATTCCTGGGCTCTGACAGGCACAATATTCCTGGGCTCTGACTGGCACACTATTACAAGCATCTGACTGCCATAATATTACAGGCATCTGACTGGCATAATATTACAGGCATCTGACTGGCATAATATTACAGGCATCTGACTGGCACAATATTACAGGCATCTGACTGGCACAATATTCCTGGCCTCTGACTGCACACTATTACAGGCATCTGACTGGCATAATATTACAGGCATCTGACAGGCACCATATTCCTGGGCTCTGACAGGCACAATATTCCTGGTATCTGACTGGCACAATATTATTGGTATCTGACTGGCACAATATTATTGGTATCTGACTGGCACAATATTACTGGTATCTGACTGGCACATTATTACTGGGCTCTGACTGGCACAATATTGCAGGCATTTGACTGGCACAATATTGCAGGCATCTGACTGGCACAATATTACTAGGCTCTGACTGGCACAATATTACTGGGCTCTGACTGGCACATTACTGGCATCCGAAAGTTACAATATTACTGGCATCTGAATGGCACAACAATTATGGCATATGTGTGTGTGTGTGTGTGTGGGGGGGGGGGGGGGGTGTTAACATTGCGATGGATGGCGGGATTGCATGCAGGGGAGGGGGCAGGGTCCAGGGGGCCCAAGCAAATGCTTGCCCAGGGTCCAATCACTATTAAAGACGGCCCTGGGCGTGCTCCAAGAAGAAGTTGGTTTGCATATCAAGCCATGTGTGATGTCATGGATAGGAAGCATCACAGACACATTTAAAGGCACTGTATCACCTGAATACTGTTTTTACGGTGCATGGGCAGCCTAAAAACAGATTGAAAATGTACAAATATACATTGTATTTTTGTATAGTAAAACTGCAAAATGCCTAAATTAGGAGAAACGTGTTATAAATGAGCCTGTGGAGTCTCCGGCTTATGACATCACCTGTGGCACGGTATGCAAATGAACTGCTTTTCAATGGGAAATGTGTAATTTGCATACCGTGCCACAGGTGATGTCATAAACGGGAGACTCCACTGTTATCATGGGCCGACTCCAAGTGCCAACTAGTTCTTTTCCACAATTTCGTTATGTTTTCGTGAATCTGTATTGCCACTAACACATCGTTTGTTGTTCATTCAGGCATTCACAACTGTGAATGTTAATACAGTGAGAAAAATATCTGATGAGCCCCCTAGATCATCTTTTACATGAATGATACCACCTTATCAGACGCGCAACAAATATTATTTAACGACTTTATCTTCTAAACGTCCCCAGCCGTTTATTGATCTGCTGGGCTCCTGTGACACATTGCTTAATTCTGATATATTTAGCCTGTAATAATAACTATCATTAGTGCGTCTACATATTTTTTTTGTTATCTCATTTTTCTTTGGGTGAACGGTTACGTACTAACGCCAGACATGTTTTTTTTTTCTTTTCTCTTAGTACTCGGAGGGCACTGAGAACAGTCTGTATATTTCTTTTTTTTTTTTTGAGAATTTGCGGAGTAACAGAGTTCCTTGCTGAGAGATTGTATTACATTAGAATACACATTTCCTAACAGAAAGAGATGGAATGTTGGCCATGCAGTGCAGCCAGTAGATAGAAGTAACTGCCAGTTTTTTTTTTTTTTTATATACATATTAATACCTGTCATATACCTGGGAATAGTCTCAGATCACTCAGCTATCCCATGCCTGGTTTTGTTTCTGCCAATTTTTTCAAGTTTATTTTATGCCCCTTTCTTGCATAACAATACTTCAGTATTTCACCAACTCTGGATAACACTATTTATGCCACTTAGCTTCAGAAGGTAAATGTATCAGGTTTTTTATGGGTGTAATAGTATTTTTTATTTTTTATTTTTTTTACTGATAAAATCCACTGGTCGAAGAATTTCTGCTCTGTTATGGGTTTATTTACACACAAAAAAAAGTACAAAAATAATCTTACTTATTTGCCATGTATATAAGACGCCATTTTTAAGGCACCAAAGTTGTTGCCTAAAAAGGGTGGCAGCAAGTGGTGATCTAGTGGAACCACCGCAAGATCCATGCTTGCCGTCAGTGCAATGTTTTGACCTAGGGTTGGGTAGACTAGATGCCCTTAGACAAATTTCTTTTTTTTTTTGCTTGGAGTGAGACTTTAAATCAAGGAGAGGCAAAAGGTTCTACTGAATAAAGAGACACTTTGAGGGAATTTAGACAGGAATTTCAAACTTAAAGGGACAGTCTAGTCCCCAAACTCACTTTGGTGCAAGATTAAAGTTACTGCTTGTATAGTGCACAGGCTTTTTTACAGTGTGATTTTGACTCAGCATAAATCATATTTTTTACATTTGACTCAAGCATGCATGTTTACTGCAGGTGCGGCAGCAGTGATTATATAGACACTGAGGATTTAAAGTTTTGTTTCATTTAGTCACTTCCTTTTCTCCTGAAATTCAATGCATTGTGTGGATTATGATAAACTTGCTCTTGTACACAGTAGGATATCTTAACAGTGCAACATTTTGTCTGATGACATCACTAGAGAAACAAGATATTCCATTCATTTGAATGAAATGACTTTTACTCAGCAAGTGTGGGCAGTCCTGGTTTCTTGAAAACTGCTGTAATTTCATAATTTCATGTAGCTGTAAGTATTTTATATTTGAGGCAATGCGACATGTAAAACATGCGTTTTGAACATTTGAAAGATGCATTTTGGGCACTAGACAGTCCTTTTAAGGCCAAAGTAGCTGAGTTAGAAAAATTCTCCCATTCAGCTTCATCAGAGAATTTTTCCAACTCGGTGACCTTGGCCTAAAAGTTTGGTATTCCCATCTCTCTTCCTACAATTCTCTCTGTATTGAATAGACCCGAATATTTTAATGGAATGAATCAATTTTCTTGAAACGGAGGCAAGGAATATTCAAGCCCATTAAAATAACTTTTTAGGGAACTATCTTTTTTTATAAACAGAGCTATATTTTGGGTAGGCATCAGCTCTTTTTGTGTATAGGGAATACTGGCGTTTTAAAATAAAGGGCAGAATAGCAGTGCTTTAACATACTAGATATTTGCGTCCCCCATTGCAGTTGATTTGCATGTTATTCCCAATAATGTTAAATAATAAGGGGGGGGGGCAATACATTTACCCCATTATCTCTCTCTATGATCCATAGAAGATAACTGCTCCTGGTATTTGTAGCTACGCAATGTCTCATTACGAGAGCAGCACCTCCAATACAGGAATATGGAACATTAAAATAAAAATGAAATTATTACCGTACATTCTGAAGGGAAAAAAAAAAAAACGAGACCGAAATGAAGATCTAATCTGAAACAATGATATTAGACGGTCATAAAAAAAAAATCTCTCAAGTCTAGTCTTGGCCGTATTCCAACAGATATGTTCCTTCAATTGATATAGGGATTGAGCTCATTTTTTTTTATAATTCAAACTGGAAGATAAAATATCTTTCATTTGGAATTATTATCTGCTGAGCAGTTATTCAGCTTGAAGCATTTCTAGGGCAGGGGCATTGTGTCATTAGCTTAAATTTCTTTCTCCGTGCCCGTAATGTAGGCCTATAAAAACTCAGAGTCATTCAAAGGATATACCAACAGTGGAGAGGCTGCATAAAGTATTAAAAGAATAAAAAATGGATTCATTCTTTCCTCCGTTCAATAAGCGCCTGTATTAGATTTCTTCTGATCCATGAAATAAGCTGTTATGGAAATAGGAAATAAGACACCCCCCCTCGCAAAAGGAGTCTATATAATTTCACTCCTCTTAGCCAAACTCGATTGGACTTGCTTTATAATTTAGCTGTCTTTGTTTATTAATTAATTGACAAATGAAACAAGGTGGTTCAAAGGTGGCTGTGAATGCATATTGCCAAGTTATGATCATTGTGGCAAACCTAGCCACTTTAGGTCATATTGCAAAACATTTAAAGGCTGTCTGAAATAGCTGTGTTAACCTGGTGTAAAAATGTAGTCCACTACTATATAGCCCCTGGAAGGGGTTTAAGGAAACCCCGTACGGAGGGATAATCCACTTAACAGGATAGTTTAGTGGGAGTGCCCCTCCCGTACAGCAGTGCATGGTGGGAGAAATGTCTTGTGGTTTCAGTTTCCCATGTAGTCCACTACTGTATAGCCCCTGGAAGGGGATTAAGGAAACCCCTTGCATGGGGAATTGCATAAATGCTGGAGCCGTGAATAAACTAATCAGTTGAATCCCAGAACTGTGTTTCGTCTGGTTACTGGGGGATTTGGGATATTGCCTTACTTTCCAGCGCTTTACTTGGATTACCTTATTTTACCAGCGGAGATATTGGGATTTAATATTGCAGCTCCGCTACAATCATTACAGGTCAGGTCATTCCATGTCATAGAAAGTGTTTTCAGGGTCTTGCAGAAAGGTTACAGAAAGTTGTGCTAGTCTTCAAAGCCTGATACAGATACGTCAGGAGTTATATACAAAGGTTAATTCTAGGGCCAAGTTCTAAACGCGGAAGAATTGGTGGGAACGTTCCATTTCTTTTCTATGGTTATTGCTCCATCAACTACGTTCCTCCTTGATGTTCTATCTTTTTCTTTGATGCATACATCATTTACTCATGTCAATCCTGATGCAGACACTACTGTGACATGTATAATAAAGAGACATAGTGTAGCACTCCTTGTGATGTGGATTTATTGCAGCCAGGCAACGTTTCTACCCCGTCGACTTCTCATGACTGGGACTGGAAATCCAGACCTGATTCTGTCTCAGGAACTTGTAGCTCAACCCAAGTGGAAAAAAACAGTCCCTTTTGGATTGTTCCAGACATCTTTCAGACTCTTGCTTCCTCCCTTAAAAGCTTGTCTTCAACCTTGTCTTGAAGAACTGAATGAGTTATATACAAAAAAAATAATATATATATATATATTTTTTTTTTTTTTGCCTTGACCTTTTTCAGACTAACAAATCCTTTCTCTGAGCTTCTATCTTAGGTACAGCACGTGTTGAACTCCAGACCAGTTTTTGTTGTTGTTGCAAGGGCTGTAGCATTGAAAGCCTCCGTGTCTCAGCAGATTTGGAAAGAGTTAAGATTACTCCTGCATTCTGCTGAGGACTCGCGGTCTACTTGGCTGCAGAACAAGAGAACGACGAGAGAGAGACAGTGAGGAGGTTGAGGCAGGATGATTTGGATGTATCTGACAGAAGTAATAAATGAAATGACAGCCGAGTTACAGACTAGTGCAGGGAGGGTTTCCGGGATGACAAATGTGTTTAAAATTTAAAAGCAGAGAATTTTTTTTTATAGATTGGTTTAGATACGGAGATTATTTTGCACTGTAAATTTATTAAAGGAAACAACAGCATAGCTGCCAACAGTCCAGTCATATTTAGGGTTCAGCTAGTTTCTTGTTTAACCCCTTCGCGTCGGTTGGTGCTTTCGTCCTTAACGACCAAAGCACCAAGCCGACGTATTTGTGTTCCTGGCCCCCCGATCACACCAAACCGGCATCTTTGTGTTCCTGGCCCCCGATCACATACAAGCAGGGACTTGATCAGGGTCTCTATAGACGGTGTCGGTCCATGTCAACATCCCGCGATACATTGTGACGTCACAGCTCATAGCGGGGAGCGTTGATGAGCTGTATAATGCAGGCCATTCTGTGCAGGACAGTAGTGAGGATTTGGCTAGGGCCCAATTAGGAAGGATGGACTTTGTAACCTGTCAGCACTATGATTATTTTTTCTTTTTCTTTTTTTTTCTATAAGGACGAGAGTTGGTGGAAGTGTAAAGATTTATAGAAAAGACCAGTGGATTCAAATCAACTCAACTCACCTCTTTGGTAGGATTTGAGGCCTGCCATCTGGCAAACAACGCTATACATTACACTTTAATAGCGATTAGACCCTTTTCCCCCCAAACTAATTTTGCTTAGAAGCAGGCTAGTCAGTCTAAACGTGCTTGTTTAGAGCTCCAGGCCTCTACCATCACCTGGGAGGCTGAAGTTCAGTCTCATGGGTCACACAATGTCTTTTGACCCTCCCCTTTCTGGGCTTCAGCTCATCTGCATCACAGTCTCCAGTCAGGGAGTGTGTTACTGTTCCACATACATCCACCAGTAGTTTGATTCAAACTCATGGTTTTCAGCTTGTGGGTCCAGTAACTTCACCATTACATCACAGCCTTCCTGCAGTTCCACGTGTGACCACTGAGCTATGCTTTTCCTCTACCTGTGCAGTAACCTAACTATTCATCCCATGGTACTGTTCACGTGACCTCCTTTGTCACTGAAGCTGCTGTATCTGTTCTACCTGCTATTTAAACAACTCATTTGCAGTGCACTTTTGCCCTTGGATGGTCTTTTGATCCAGAGTGTGTGTATTCTGTATTTTCCTTTTGTGACCTGGCTTTGTTTTTCAACTGTAAGACCCAGGGCTACATGCATCCTGGGACTCAACACATAGGTAAAGGTAGTTGGAGGGAAAAGCACTCTATTCTGGTTCTTCAGGAGTTTTTCGGATACCTGTGTGGTCCTAGCTCCACTCCTGGGTTACCCTGAGAGGAACAGAATGTTGCCAACTTTGCTACATCAAAAATGAATTCCCCTGCCTGATTAGTTTAATATTAACTCTCTTGGTCCAAGTGGTGGATGCTCTATAAATGCTAGGTTTGTGCCGGAGCAGCCACGGCGTGTATTTCTGGGGTTTGTGTGCTCCAAACCGAGAGCACACAAACTGTGGAAATACACAAGTTACATCCGACGGGCCGGCAGCAGCTACGAATTTGTATACTTTTAGTGCTTGTCGATTTGGCAACAGAGTGAGTGACTCTGTTGCCGAATTCATGGCTGCCGTCGGCCCCCCGGATGTAACTCTTGTATTTCTAGGAGTTTGTGTGCTGGCTGATCGCAGCACACAAACCCCCCGGAAATACACAAGATACTTCGTGCCTCCGAGTGACAGGCGTGCTCCGGACTGGCAGCATGCCTGTCACGCAGGGGCATGATACACGCCTGCTTGGTCCTCAAAATATCCAACAGAACCTATTACAGAAAAAGCAGCTTTGGCTTGGAGGATTTTTATTAACAATATATCTAACTCTATCTATCTTCTACTAGGCACAGTGGGCAGTTGACTGCCTGGGCTTAGCAGCACATGAGAGGGGTCTCATTTTAACCCATTTGCCCATTTTTCCAAGACTCCACCCATTAGTTTAACATGCCCCACCCACTTTCCACAGCCCACCTCACCTCCTTTTCGGGTTTTTATGGTTTACTCCATTTATTTTTTATTTTACATGTTAAAGATGTAAACAGGTTACTATAGTAGTGTCTTTAACAAGGGTGGGTAACCTTTGGCACCCCAGATCTTGTGGACTATATTTCCCTTGATGTAAGAGCATCTGGAGTGCCAAAGGATGCCTAACCCTGGTTTAGAACATAAATCTGGCCTTTTTGTTCACTATTACACAGTGATATAAAATATATATACACACTGGGGTCTATTCACTAAAAAGTGAACTAGGGTGAACGAGTAAGTGAACTGCAAAACATCAGGCATTAGTACCTGAGAAAATACACCAACTTGTCTATCTTCCCAACCTAGCAATTATTACCTAGATTGTTCTATTCCCTTGTTGGTTCTCCCTAGTTTACTATATATTAAACACATCCCATGGTATTTATGGTTACAATTTGTTTATACAATTTTATCGCAACACAGGAGGCACGATCCTTGGGGTATTATTCAGCCCTTTAATCCATTTTCCCTGGAACATTTATTAACTTGATAATATGATAATGAAACACGGTAATAAAAATGTTTAATGATACTGTGTTACTAATGCATCTTTGGAGTAATTATAAATGGGAATTTCTTTTCTAACTGGCATTTCAGAAAAAAGGTGAAGAAAGACGACTATTAAATATTAATAAATGACCATTTTTTTTCCCGCAGACGTTTGCCCTGTGTTTTGAAAAAAATAAATAATTTCTTCCCTTGTTGGTTTCTCCAGACAGGTGTCAAAATATTCTGTCAGCATGATAGCATTAAACAGAGTTATAACTTGCGCAGTAGTGAGGATTTGGCCAGGGTCCAATTAGGAAGGATGGACTTTTTAACCTGTCAGCACTATGATTATTTTTTCTTTTTCTTTTTTTTTTTCTATAAGGACGAGAGTTGGTGGAAGTGTAAATATTTGTAGAAAAGAATGGGCTAACAGTGGATAATCCACCAGCACTGACGGAGATGAGAAATGACCAGTGGATTTATCGGCACTCTTAAATAAATGGTGTCCAAAACCACTAACAATAAATACAGCAGAATGGATAAATAATACCACAATGGTATTGTTTATACAGAGATGCACTCTAGCACCACAAGATAAAAATACCAGATCATGATATCAAAAATGGAAAAGGATACAATTTAGTATATGAGGGTATGGCCAGAGAGCGAAGAAGTAAACAGAATATGGGAAATTATAATAATTGTTAGATATTGTGAGAAGCAGTGTGTTCCCATTTAATGTGAATGTTATATAGCCAGTCTAATCTGCAAGAAGTGCCTTGGAATTGTGGGATCCTGAAGATTAGATGAGAAGAGGATCTCCTATAGCACCAAAATTTAGAGCGTTGATGGACATGCCTTTCCCCAAAATCCGAATCAATATGACAGGCAATCGCACCTCACGTGGTAGATTGATATCCAACCTCAGCCTAGGCAAGAGAAGTGGAAAAGCACAGCTGGCATAATATCGTCAAGAAACTTTATAAAAAGTACGGTTATAAACAGGCATGGTATGAAAAAATGGCATCACGGATTAAAGACAGCACACAAACCCGTAACGAGCCATACCCTACTGTCACGAGTCAACCTGTATTCAGGCTCATCCAAGCTGTATCCAGGCTTTTTCAGTTTTCTTTCTGCATTTGCTATTTTGTTCTGCTTCTTTGTTATTCTTGTTCCTGGGTTCTTTTCTGTTCTGTTTTCCTTGTGTTCTGATTGTCTTAGTCCCGGCCACATGGTGGCATATCCTACTTTCAGGGCACAGTTGTGGCATGTCCCTAGTCCCTGTCCTTTGTGGCTCCTGCCTAGCCTGGCCCCATAGCGGCACCTGCCTTAGCCTAGCCAGAAGACCGGCACCTGCCTAAGACTGGCTATAGAGAAGCACCTACCTAATCCTAGACATAGTCCGGTACCTGCCAAGTCTATCCCCGACTGGCCCCTGCCTAAGTCTAGCTAGTCTGGTACCTGCCAAAGCCTAGCCATGAACCGGTACCTGTCTGGCACCTGCCCAGTTGGCCCAAGAGTGGCTTCTGCCTATGCCCTGTCTTGAGTTCCTTCAGTGGAATGCCCTGTCTTGAGTTCCTTCATTGGAATGCCCTTTCCTAGAGTTCCTTCAGTGGAATGACCTGAGTTCCTTTAGTGGAATGCCCTGTCTTGAGTTCCTTCAGTGGAATGCCCTGTCTTGAGTTCCTTCAGTGTAATGCCCTGTCTTGAGTTCCTTCAGTGGAATGCCCTGTCCTAGAGTTCCTTCAGTGGAATGCCCTGTCCTAGAGTTCCTTCAGTGGAATGCCCTGTCCTAGAGTTCCTTCAGGGGAATATGCTGTCCTAGAGTTCCTTCAGTTGAATGTCCTGAGTTCCTTCAGTGGAATGCCTTGTCCTAGAGTCCCTTCAGTGGGATGATCTGTCCTGTCCCTTTAAATGTAATCCTTTGTCAGTTTCCAGTCTGTTCTGTCTCTGTTTCTAGCCTTGCTCCCTGTCTTAGTTATTCCTCGCTCTTGTACCCAGATTCTATGTTTTCTCTGTCCTTTGCCCTGTTCCATTTCTGGTTTTCCTTTGTCTGTGATTATGTTCCATTCTATGTTTTCTGATTCCCTCTGCCTTGTCAGTTTACTATTTAAACCACACTGTTTAGTCTTTTGCAACAGTCTACGGGTATTTTCTCTTTGTTTAAGTTCAATGCTATTTTTGTGTCTTAGATTCTATTTATGCTTTTCTAATATTATGTCTTAGTTAGGGACTTGCCTAATGTGGCGTACCTTGACGTGGTTGGCAAGCTAACAACTAAATTGGTCAGTTTGTTTGAACCAAACCTCCACCTTTACCAACTTTAGTGATAGGTTAGTTCCTGTTTTTATATTTATTCCTTTGTATGTGTCTCTTGTGTTCCTTAGTCCTGTTACCTGTAGTATTCTTATGTTATTATTCTGCAACCCTGAGCCGTGCCTTGCCTTGTATTGTTTATTCTTAGTTGGTTTCTGTTTTATCTTGCTCATGTCTTGCCTCTGTCCTGTAGCCCAGGAATATTATGCCAGTCAGATGCCAAGGAATATTATGCCAGTCAGAGCCCAGGAATAATTTGCCAGTCAGATGCCCAGTAATATTATGCCAGTCAGAGCCCAGGAATATTATGCCATTCAGATGCACAGGAATATTATGCCAGTCAGAGCCCAGGAATATTATGCCAGTCAGAGCCCAGTATTATTATGCCAGTCAGATGCCCAGGAATATTGTTCCAGTCAGAGCCCAGTAATATTGTGCCAGTCAGAGCCCAGTAATATTGTGCCAGTCACAGCCCAGTAATATTATGCCAGTCAGATGCCCAGTAATATTGTGCCAGTCAGAGCCCAGTAATATTGTGCCAGTCAGAGCCCAGTAATATTATGCCAGTCACAGCACAGTAATATGGTGCCAGTCACAGCCCAGTAATATTATGCCAGTCACAGCCCAGTAATATTGTGCCAGTAAGATGCCCAGTAATATTGTGCCAGTCAGAGCCCAGTAATATTATGCCAGTCAGAGCCCAGTTATATTATGCCAGTCACAGCCCAGTAATATTGTGCCAGTCACAGCCCAGTAATATTATGCCAGTCAGATGCCCAGTAATATTGTGCCAGTCAGAGCCCAGTAATATTGTGCCAGTCAGAGCCCAGTAATATTATGCCATTCAGATGCACAGGAATATTATGCCAGTCAGAGCCCAGGAATATTATGCCAGTCAGAGCCCAGGAATATTTTGCCAGTCAGATGCCCAGGAATATTTTGCCAGTCAGATGCCCAGTAATATTATGCCAGTCAGAGCCCAGGAATATTATGCCATTCAGATGCACAGGAATATTATGCCAGTCAGAGCCCAGGAATATTATGCCAGTCAGAGCCCAGTAATATTATGCCAGTCAGATGCCCAGGAATATTGTTCCATTCAGAGCCCAGTAATATTGTGCCAGTCAGAGCCCAGTAATATTGTGCTAGTCACAGCCCAGTAATATTATGCCAGTCAGATGCCCAGTAATATTGTGCCAGTCAGAGCCCAGTAATATTGTGCCAGTCAGAGCCCAGTAATATTATGCCAGTCACAGCACAGTAATATGGTGCCAGTCACAGCCCAGTAATATTATGCCAGTCACAGCCCAGTAATATTGTGCCAGTAAGATGCCCAGTAATATTATGCCAGTCAGAGCCCAGTAATATTATGCCAGTCACAGCCCAGTAATATTGTGCCAGTCACAGCCCAGTAATATTATGACAGTCAGATGCCCAGTAATATTGTGCCAGTCAGAGCCCAGTAATATTGTGCCAGTCAGAGCCCAGTAATATTATGCCAGTCAGAGCCCAGGAATATTGTGCCAGTCAGAGCCCAGTAATATTGTGCCAGTCAGATCCCAGTAATATTATGCCAGTAAGAGCCCAGTAATATTGTGCCAGTCAGAGCCCAGTAATATTATGCCAGTCAGAGCCCAGTAATATTGTGCCAGTCAGAGCCCAGTAATATTATGCCAGTCAAAGCCCAGTAATATTGTGCCAGTCAGTGCCCAGTAATATCATGCCAGTCACAGCCCAATAATATTATGCCAGTCACAGCCCAGTAATATTATGCCAGTCAGTGCCCAGTAATATTGTGCCAGTCAGTGCCCAGTAATATTGTGCCAGTCAGATGCCCAGGAATATTGCGCCAATCAGAGCCCAGGAATATTGTGGCAGTCAGATGCCCAGGAATAGTGTGCCATTCCAGTGCTCGTTATACCTCCCTCCTCCCCTGCTTCCCCATCACTTACCTCCAGCTGTCGTGTCCCCGGCCGGACGTCTTGCGCAGTGTTCCCTCCTGCACGGAGGAGGGAAACACAGTTACCGGATCCGGATGTGACATAACGGTAAAAGGTAAACAGTGCGGAGGGTGCCGGCAGCACCCCCCGCGGGCCGGTTAAATGTCCTCAGCGGGCCGCATGTGGCCGTAGTTTGAGGACCCCTGCTCTACAGCCACATTTAAAATTGATATGTGTGGCTCTAAAGGTGTAATATACCTCCTAATGTGTCCATATACCTCCTAATGCAGTCCATACACAGACGAAAAAGCTCTTAAAAGACACCTATGAAAGCATGTTAACAATATTATTGAAGGTTTGACCTCCAGTGGCCTGTCCGAGCACTTTAAGAGAGCTCATAATAAAAAACCCCTCTGGATTGATTTTCACAGCAATTGAATTTGTTCCAAAAATCCAAATTGGTGCGATGGTAATTTTTGCGCACAACTGGACAGGAGGGAGGCTTTTTAGGTTTTTAAGTTACAGACTATCCAACCAGGTGGTACGAATATAGAATTTCAGTTAAAAGCCTTTTTTAAAATAAACCTTACCAACATTTCTTTGGATGTGGATTTGGTTTACGTTTTTAAGTATAAAAACTTTAATTTATCTTTGTTTCTACCTTTTAAACTATTAATCATTTTTCTTTTTTCCTTTCATTCTTAAATTATCTTATTAAATATAAAACAAACAAAGTATTATAATTCCATTTTCTCTGAAACATCATTACATTGCTTAAGAAAAAGAAAATAGTAAGAAGCAAACAAGATTATTAGTATAAATATAAACAGATAAACAACAAAAATTGGACCAATCCAAGAAGTACCATAAATGTGCTCGAGTAAGTGGGTTGAATAAACCCCAAAAGTGGAAACCGCATAGCACAAAAGCCAAAAATAAAAAGTTCGGTTGACAAACTGTGTTATTAATTAGTGATCAGGGACCATCTCAACCAAGTACCGTATTTGCTCGATTATAAGACGACCCTGAATTTAAGACGACCCCCCAAACTTTGGATATTCCTTTAGGAAAAAACTAAAAGCCTGAATATTAGACTACCCTATAGGAAAAATGTTTAACTTGTATATATTCACGTGTAAATTGCTTTTTCATATTTAATAAAAATTATGAAATAAAAAAATGCATTTCTTGTTTTTATTTCCTTTTATGTGCCAATGCTGCCCCTACCCCCCAGACTTACCCAACCCTGGCACTCTATCCCCAACGCTGCCTCTCTCCACCTTGATTTAAGGTCAGACTATAAGACGACTTTGAATATAAGACGCCTTATATTCGAGAAAATACGGCATTATCATAAAGCCCCAACCTAGCCCTCTTACTATCATAAAAGTATTTCTCTGACCTTGCTTGAAATTCTATTTGGGCTTTTATCTCTGGCCAGGAGTTACTTCCGGTCTCATCCAGAACCTAGCCAAGCAGATCTTAAATGTTAAGAAAACATTAGTTAGTAGTCGGATGGGATTTTATTCAGTTCTGGGAAATCTACATGAAAAAAGAAAAGTCTCTGGGGTAAAATCATACTGTATTATAGAAATCTGAAATATTTGATTAAGAAGGGACTAAATGTATACAATTCCACCATATGTGAATTTGTGAACCTGTCAGCACTTACATTGCCATGGTGAATCTTATGCGTTGCCTTTCACCGCTGAACTGTCAGTGATGAAACAGCCTTGCTGAACTGTCCCAAACGCTAACACCTGCATGTTGGTTATTAGATTGTTTTTTAATATAATATATTATTTCATATTTATTATTACGTAGTTGCTTATAATAATATATATATATATATTTAAAATATTTCTTAACTATAAAACAAAGTGTTCTTTTGTTCGTTCAAAGCAGGAAGCACTCTTGAATGCTGTACTCTGGAATCATGAAATTTGCACAACTCATTCATGTTGGAATTTCTGGGTCTATGCAACTATTTGTCTCTTTCCATTTTTTTTTTTTTGTTTAAACTTGCTTTTTCATTGAAATATACATGTAAACTTTGGTGTAGGGGACAGTGGAAGAGGGAAGGTAGGAAGGAAACTAGAGAAGAGAGAAAAAAAAAAAAGGGGGGGGGGCAATTGAAATATACATGTAAACTTGGGGGGGGGCAGTGGGAGAGGGGAGGTAGGAAGGAAACTAGAGCAGAAGAGAAAAAAAAAAAGGGGGAGGGAAAGGAGAAGAGGGGAATCGCAATCGGGTTCGAAACAGAGTAAGTAGGGTAGGGGGGGATAACATAATTGGGTAATAACAATTTGCAGCGGTGTTGTATGATTAAACATGACAAGTACAGGTTGTTGAGTTGTGAGATAACATAGATAAAAATAAACATAGATAATGATGCCTATGTAGCAAGGGCTATGCATTCCTGGCTCATTAAGAATTCTGTCCAAGGGAGCCAGCAACTTCTCTGGTCATTGCTGTGCCCCAGGTTGGTGTGTAGGAGGTCTTCCACAGCTTGGATGTCTGCCACCGCAGCAAGCCAATCCCGGAACATCGGGCTTCGCGGTTGTTTCCATAGGGTAGGTATCAGGGATTTCGCTGCACTCAGCAAGTTTGCCGTGAGGGATGTCTTATATATATGAATGGGGTGTGAGTTGTGGTGTATTAGGTATGTGAGTGGAGAGAAGGGGATTTGTACGTCTGAGTGTTTATCTATAACTGATCTGATGCATTTCCAGAAATTTTGGATCAAAGGGCAGGACCACCATATGTGTAGAAATACCTCTTTCACTGTTGCATCTCCAGCATCTGTCTGATACCCTAGGGTAAATTTTGTGCAATGTTGTGGGTACGTAGTACCATCTTGTCAGAACTTTGAATGCGTTTTCCTGTATCTTTACCGATGGGGAGCATTTGTGTGTGAAAGTGATGATTTTATGCCATTGTTCGTCTGTGAATATGAGATTGAAATCCCTCTCGCAGCTGGAGATGTAGTAGGGTTTTTTTGCAGCCTGTAGGTCAGCTAGTTGGGCTTGTATGTTTGATATCACTTTTGTGGGCCTAATCTTGGTCATGCATAGTTCTTCTATCTTTGTCAGCGTTACCTTTGTCAGGGGAGAGGGCTGGGGTAGACTATGATAAAAGTGGGTCATGAGGTCGGATGGAGGGTCATTTTTGCCTAGGTCTGTTAGTGTCTTAAGGGATCCGTCATCGTTGAGAAAGTGGCCAAGCCTGGGGAACGGTGTGTATTCTGTAAAAAATCTATCAAAAGGTCTTCCCGTCATGCCCGGGGGAAATAGCGTGTTATGTGAGAGAGCCATTAAGGGTGATGGATCGTTCCGGACCCCAGGATTGTTTGCAATCTTTTTCCATACCTTTAGCGTCGGAGCAATGGTCGGATGGGTGGGGTCCCCTTCCGACATTTGCTTGTGTGGGATCCATGCCGCTATTGGTATGGGAACAGACATTGAATTATGTTCTATAGACACCCATAGCTCTGGGGCCGGGCAGGTCCCAGTCCCCCTTCAGTCTTGTGTCTGGTCAGATATTGATATCGGAGTCGAGGGGGTTTACCTTTCCATATGAACTTCGTGACCATGGTTTTAATTTCTTGGAAAAATAATTTTGGGAGGGCAATCGGGAGGGTCTGAATAAGATATAGTATTTTGGGGAGAATGGTCATTTTAACCGTGGCCACTCTCCCAAACCAGGAGATTAACTTTTTATCCCATCTGTCTATGTCTGATTTAAGACTCTGTATTAATCGTGCGAAGTTGTGTTTGTACAGCATATGTGTTTGAGGTGTTAACTGAATTCCTAGGTATTGTAATGTGGGGTGACTCCATCTGAATGGGAAGGACTGCCTAAGAAAATCCAGTTGTGTGTCAGGGATCGAAACATTCAGTGCCTCCTATTTGGACATATTTATCTTAAAGTACGAGAGTGTGCTATATGTCTCGAACTCTTTCAACAGGTTGGGGAGGGAAATTACAGGTTGAGTAAGCGTCAGCAATAGATCATCGGCAAATGCTGCCGCCTTGTGGGTGTGGGGGCCGACTTCTAAGCCATGTGTAGAGGGGTTAGATCGAATTGCGGAAATGAGTGGCTCCAGTATCAAAACAAAGAGTTAGTGGTGACAGGGGGCACCCCTGCCTCGTACCATTCGACAGGGTAAGCGGGTCTGAAAGGACTCCGTTTTCCCTGATCCGTGCAGATGGAGCATGGTAAAGGGCGATTATACAATTATACATAACATCACCGATGCCTATGTGTCTCAAGACCGCTTTCAGGAAAGGCCAGCTCACCCTGTCGAATGCTTTCTGTGCGTCGGTGGACAACAGCATCAGGGGTGTTGAGTGTATTTTAGCATGGTGAATAAGGTTGATCACTTTAACCGTATTATCCCGGGCTTCCCTACCAGGGACAAAACCCACTTGATCTCTATGGATCAGAGAAGGTAGGACTTCACCAAGCCTGGTGCTAAGGACTTTGGCCATGAGTTTGACATCTACATTTAAAAGTGAAATAGGCCGGTAGCTACTGCAATTCTCTGGGTCTTTTCCTGGCTTGGGGATGATAATAATGTGGGCTTCTTGGGATTGGAGTGGGAGCACACCCCCTGTTGCGAGGGTGTTGAATACCTTGAGGAGATGGGGCAGGAGTGTGTCTTTAAAAACCTTGTAATAATTGGTCGTAAGTCCGTCTGGGCCTGGGCTTTTACCTACGGGGGTATTTTTAAGTGCACCCTGTATTTCTTCTATGGTTATGGGCATGTCCAGTGAGGCTGCTGCTTCCACCGTGAGTGTGGTGTGCATGTGCTGAGTCAAGTACTCCGAGATCCTTTGGTGGTGTGTCATATCGGGCAGGGGTGGTCGGTCTGTGTCAAGGTTGTAAAGATCATGGTAGTATTGCTTAAACACGTCCTGGGGTTGCATGTACCAGAGTATTGGTCTTTGTCCGGATTTTGGCTATGAAAGACTTCTCCTGTGTGTGTTTCAGGGCTTTGGCTGAATGTTTGCCTGGTTTATTTTGTGTGAGGTGCATCGTGTGTCGTAATTCTCGTAGGGCGTATTGGGTTTTGTGATTACACAGTAGAGCTAGGTCAGATCTTGAGGATAGGAGCTACAGGTAAATATGCGGCGTAGGTGATTGTTTATGTTGGGACTCCAGTTCGTGGATTTTCCTCAGATTGTCTATTATGGCCTGTGTTCTCTGTTTTTTGACATAGGAGCCTATCTGTATAAGTGTGCCCCTTATAACAGCTTTATGTACCTCCCATGTAACTTGTGGGGTAACGTCTTGTGTGGTGTTCTCGGTAAAATAGTTGGTCAGTGATGTTTTGATGGTGTCTACATGTGTCTTGTCTTTTAAGAGGGATTCGTTGAGTCTCCAGTTAAAAGAACGTCTGGTCATTGAGGGAAGTGATATCTTCATATATATCGGGGCATGATCGCTCCAGGTGATATTATGAATACGTGTATCATGTACTAAAGGTAAGTGTCTGTGTGACAGAAAGAAATAGTCAATACGTGAATATGTGTTGTGGGGATTAGAGCAAAAGGTATAATCTTTGGTCGAAGGATTGGCAATCCACCATGTGTCAGCTAATTGGGACATATGTAATTTTCGCTTTACCTTATGTATTTTGTGCTTGTTTATGTGGGTTGTTCCGGTGGAGACATCCAGCTTTGGATCTAAGACCATGTTGAACTCGCCTCCCAGCACCACCATACCTTCAGCAAACTTGTCTAGTTGGGAGAGAAGAGAACATATAAACATATGTTGGTTGACATTGGGTGCATAAATATTTGCAACAGTTACTACATCGTTTCCTATAGACCCTTTAAGAAACAGAACCCGGCCTTCACTATCTGACCATGTGTCAATAACCTCAAATGGTAAATTTCTGTTAATAAAGATAGCTACTCCTTTTGTTTTCTTAAAAGGGGAATGGGAATAAAATACAGTGGTATAGGTGCGATCCCAGAATTTTGGTACTTTGTGTCTGCAGAAATGTGTCTCTTGTACTAGTGCTATATCAGCTTTAACAGCGCGGATTTCCCCAAACAACCTCGACCTTTTGGAGGGAATATTAAGCCCTTTGGCATTAACTGAATATAACCTCAAACAAACATTTTTCTTATCCATTGAGGTAGCTAGTTTTGTCGTCAACAAAATATACATACAATTGCGCTGCTAAACCTTGAACAATACATAAACATGAAACTTGGGTTGAGGTAAGGGGGGGGGGGGTGTACCATCTTCCAGATAGGTACTCTCTGTGGGTAGACAGAGCCATCTATGGCTGCTATCCACTAGTCTCGGGCTACGTGTGACGGGGTCAAAAACCAGGGGGTCTAGCCGGTCCCCTGGGTTCCCCTTCGTGCAATATACTCAGAGCCTGGGGGTAACGTGTCGGAGTCCTGGGGGAGTAGACTCCTCAGCTTATAAACAGATGGTCTATTAAAACAATTTGTGGCGAGCTGGTGCCACCTTCTGACTGTGCAGTAAATATATCATAAACATATATCGAACCTGTGGAATAATAAAAGGGAGAAAAAAAGGGGGGGGGGAGAGAAGTAAAATAAAAGTCCCTGGGAGGGTAGGGTAATGGCTTGAGAGAACTGATCAGTTCCATGGGCAGGGAGGGTTTGTGGGCATATACAGTCCAATTGTAGAAGTTTAATGTTGTTCTTGGATCATGGTTTATCATGTGGGGTATGTTGGATGAGGGGGTCCTGCCGTGCTTGTAGACGTTGCGGTGTATTCGCTGAAGTCCGGCAGGTGTGGTATTTCCCGTCCATGACCTGTCCTACTGATGGTATTTCTGCTCCATGGAATGGTCAGTGGTCTGCTGAGACCGCTCAATCCTGTGACGGGGGTCTCTGGTTCCAGGTCCTTTCCCTACGTTTGCGTTGGGGCCTGGGTCTCCAGGCTGTTCTGGGGTCCAATGCCAGAGGGGTTGTGCCATCGATGCGATCTTTCCAGGCCGTCAATTCTGGTGGGGTGATTGACAACGCTTCACAGAATCCCATCAGGTCATTGGGGTGGCGCAGGGTGTGTGTAATGGAATCCTTTCTAACAGTCACTGAGAGGGGGAACCCCCATCGGAATTGCAAGTTGTTTGCTTTCAGGAGTGCTGTTAGTGGTTGGAGGAGTTTGCGGAGTTGGAGGGTCCCCCCCGCGATGTCATGGAGAATCTGGATCTCCGTCTCTTTGTGTCGGGTCGGTCGGTTTTGGCGGGTTGCCTTCAAAATACTCTCCTTAACAGCGTAGGAGTGGAGACAGCATATGATGTCTCTAGGTACCGGGTTTCCCAGGTCTTTTGGCCTAAGAGCCCTGTGGGCCCTGTCAAGTTGGATGTCCCCCATCGGGTCCCCACTCAAGATGGATGTGAAAATAGCTTTAGTAAGGGTGAGGGTGTCTTCCTCCTCTTGGCTCTCCGGTACTCCCCTGATCCTCAAGTTATTTAGTCTTCCACGGTTATCCAGGTCCAGGATCTGGTGTGTTAGTTGCGATGTTATATCTTTCTGTTCACGGAGCTGGGATGTTAGAGAAGAGACTGAGGACCTAATCACAGGATGATCTTCTTCTACCGTCGAGATCCTTGTGCTGTGTTCCTTTAGATCCGTCTTTATGTCAGATATCTCATCTCTAATTGTAGAGCGTATCTGTTCAACTGCATTGGCAAAGTCCTTTGTGATTTGTGCAGTGAACGTATGTAGATCCGCTTTGGACACGCAGTGGATACATGCCTGTGAGTTGTCCTCTTCTTTTTCAGAGTCTGAGGAGCCAGAGCGTGAGAATGGGGACTTATCTCGCTCAGCCGGCGCCATTTTATTTTGCCGCTGCTGCGAGGCCCCAGACGGGACCAGGAATTAGGTAAGTGTGTTTTCCGTCGTTTTCGACAGGGCGTCTAGCGCTGTGAGGTGTGGGGGGCATCTTCTTGCCACTTTTCCCCATTTTCTGTGCGTTATTGGCGGTTCAGGGTGTTATAGTGTGTCGAGGTGGAGGGAGCTCAGAGGATCAGCGACTTCTCCGTATGGCCGTCCGGACACGCCCCCCATTTGTCTCTTTCCTTATGATTTAATTAAGTTTTGAGGTGATTAGACACAAGATAATTTGCGAAGTTGATGGGTCATCGTTTTATATCACCAGTGATGTCATAATCTCTTTTTTGTCCATGCCACCCATATTATTATAAGCAATTGCGTAATAATAGAATCTTTGAAACCTATAACATAAGGTCTACAGAATAGAAATCTAATTTGCTGTTGTGCTACTGCTTTGACAGAAATATGGAGGAACCTATGCACATTTCAGAAATAATTTATAGATATCAACATGACTGACCTGGATGCTGACAGTATGGGCATTGCGTATGGACAAAAGAAGACCACTGTCGATGTAGAACGTCGATGTAGAACAATAACCTATCAACTTTACAGCTCTTGTAAGATTTTTAAGATCATTTCTAAGTAGCTCGTTTTGTATACTAATTCAAATCCCCCAATTCACATACAACTACACAAATATCCCTTACAAATTTGGTGCTACATGAAAAAAAGACCGTAGTGCAGGGTAATTCCTGACTGACAATCCCAGCATGTCTTTAATAGAGACTGTACAGTTAGTGTTTCAAACATTCCGAGAATGATCCGAGAACAATGTGTAGAAAATATAGATTAAAAGCAATTCTTTTCATATAGGTAAACGGCTGTTTTGAACTCTTGCATGTAGGAAATTGAAGAGCACCTCTAGGGCCTTCCTATTTATCACTGGTACGAGGCACTTCTCCCACGGGAGTTTCCAGAGAATTAACTTTTTAAATTAAATGAATCTTCGAATCAATAGCTTGCTGGATAATCTGTCTTTCCCTATACACACTCCTGGCAAGTTACAGGTTACAGATTACTTTCCTCCGCGTTTAAGTTCTGTAAAGATCTGTGAAAAGGTCATTTCAACATACCCCAATAAGGGCTTAATTAATTATGCAAATATGTGCGAATAAACGAGAAACGAACCCAAAAAATCTCTATATTTTGGATTTATGTAGAAGAATAAGCACGATGATAAACGTGCCTTGTCGAGGATTTATTTTTTAATTGATTGTAGGCTATAAATTAACATGGCCCTAACGGCTAAATACAATCAATACATTTAGTAACTCTTAGAAGGATTAACATCCGGTTATATATTAATTTATATTGATTTGGGTATAGCAGTCCGGGCACCGTTGGTCCCAATAGTTTTAGTATTGGTGTACATGTGTATACGTTCCAAAAGTAGACTATGGACTAAAAGACAAAAAAACGCTATTGAAAAACAAAATAGTGTTTGAGATCTTTATAATAACTTAATATCAGTTGTTTTTTTTGTATGTATATATTTTCTTTCATTACCTTTATGCCAAGAAAAACATATAATATGTACCAGGTATTGCAAAGAATACATAGATTTTTTTATATATATATTATAGAAATTAAGAGGCGATATGTGCTGTGTCATTTAAAAAATAACCAGTCAATGAATTCCTCTTAATCTTTTTAACCTTTTTAACTAAAATAACTTTTCCCATTTGTAAATAGACATATCAAAAGTCATACATACATATATGACATATTATTTTTTTTTATACAAATGACACAGTTGCTTTGAAATATTAATAACAATAATAATTTATTCAAGGTATAAAGTGAGGAAAAACCTGATTCCATATGAATAAAAAATGTGATTTTTTTTTTACCTGGGTGAAGAAATGTTTGTGTATATATGTGTGTCTGTCTACATGTGTATATATGTGTCTGTTTGGGTTTATTCCAATGTAATGCTTCATGTAGAAGAATATCTAATTTTAGCCAGATTTTCATTTAATTAAATATAAAATTAAAAATAACTGTAAAATAATATTATTTTCATCATTATGGTTCATATTATTATTAAAGTACATATGTGTGCATAGTAGTTCTCTATATAGTTATCTTGGGAAAAAAGTAGGGTACCCATAATCATAGAATCAAACAACATACCAAAGGGTCTATTTAAGTAGCTTTGTTTTTCTATGAGAATATTGGAGCTTTGAGCTATATTTGGGCCACTCGGAGGCCACACAAGTGATCTCGAATTGGTATGAAAATCGTCCATTCCTACTCTGGAGTCTGTCCAACCACAACAGTAGCCTCTATCTGCTTATAGACATTAACGAGAGCACTATAGCGGAGATAGATGAGAATGGCCCCAAATGAAATGGGCCAAAGTGTAATAAGTTAAAACACATAATGTAATGTACAAATAAAATAAAATGTTCATAAAATAAATAAAATAATGCAAACAAACATTTAAATTTTTTTTTATATTAATGTTATATGTAGTATTATAATATATGACAATAATATCTTATATTTGTACTATCATTTTTTATTTTTCAATTTGTAAAAATATGCAAAAAATGGAGTTGCTCTCCCGAGTAGGTATTATCCTACAGGACAGACTATTGCAGTACTGTTTGTTCTCGGGCATTGTAGCACCCACCCCCCTTTTTTTGTCGCCATAAGTATCAGGGTATGCCTACGGCCGTGTGTCCCTGGCATGCTTGCACCTGGAGGATCATCAGCCATACCACACTGACGAGGCCATTGAAGGCCGAAACGTACGTCTGTGGTTTGCTGTGTTCCTCGTGTAGAGGGTACTAGCCATGCATTTCGGGTCTGGACTGCCCTTATGGGTGGGATCAGTCTGATATGCTAATGGAGTGGTTCCTCTGCAATGGTGTAAGCAGGCAAAAAATGGAGTCGCCCTGCCGAGTAGGTATTATCCTACAGGACAGACTATTGCAGTACTATTTGTTCTAGGGCATTGTAGCACCCACCCCCCTTTTTTGTCGAATATAAATGTTCTAACATCAGTTATTGTAATGGAATTCATGTTAATTTGGGGGGCTCTTTAAGTTCCCTAAACTGAATATAGTCAAAAAATCAGCACAATATAGGTAGAAATTGGCAATATTGGGTAGCTGAATTGCGGAGTTCCACATAATTCGGATGATGAACCTCAATCTGGCCCTATTTCCGGTCAGATAGTGGCTTCAGATAGGGCCTAAATTTTATTTATTACAGGCTTTAATGGGTAAATATATATATATATATATATATATATATATATATATATATGTATAAAATATTTATTCATGGGCTATTTATATTGTATATATACTAGTAACACTTATAGTCAATTAGATTCCCGCACTATAATTTTTTAAGCTTTTACCGGAAGAAGCCGAAACATATGTAGACAAGTTGTCTGAAAATACCCATTGTTTGCTTATGCTAAATGGAAAGCTTTTACTATAATTGCTGTACAATTCTGTCACTGGGATATTTGATTAAATAGGTTGATTACAGGTCTCACTGGCAAGGAACCAGTAATGCAGTAACACAACAAAAAGATAAGCTAATTACGACTCCCACTACATCTATGTTTCTGGTGGGCTGAAAATAAGCAAAAAAAATAATAAATAAAAGACGTGTGATTCACTTAAATGCGATTAATACATGATTAAATATTAAACAAAATAATAATAATAACATGTAAGACATCCTGCTACAGTTTGTTGGGAATAAATATATCCCGGACGGATGGATGAATATTTATAGAGAGTTTGCCAATGACAGAGGTTCAGGCTGATTTGCAGTGTGCAATCGTTTTGCAAATAATCACTGATATTTCCCTATGTAATTGAAAAGTCATCGTGACCATTAAAGAGAGCTGAGTGATGCACGGACCAGGATCAGTATACATGGCTTGGAAGGAGAGGTCAGAGGTCGATGTAATCCCAGATAGACATGGAAGCTTGGTGTGATATGAGCAGTGCAGGCTGGGTTTTAGGCAAATTGCCTGTTTCTAGGTGTGAATGTTATTATTATTATTTGTAGAAATAAGTCAGCTTGCCTGATCCAACACCAGGCTCATCAATAGGTTTTTATTTTTTCAATATTTGGGGTAACACGTCCTATAAATGATAATATTCTAGCTGATATAAAATGTCCATTTAAACCCATTAGTGTATCAGCGCAAAAAAGATCTTTGTTTAAAAAACACATAGGGTTCTGTCGAACAGAGCTACGCATGTAGCGCCCCCCGTGTAATAGATTGTAAGCTCTTGCATACCTGCCAACATCTGGGAATGCAGCCGTGAAGTACGGAAAGGGGGTGGGGTTATGTGACATCACCAAAAGGGGCGGCATAATGTGATATCGCACAAGATTACTGGCTACAGGTGTCTGGAGCTCACTTGTTTGAATGTATATGTAATGCTGCTCGTGCATGAGCTGGGACAGCAATAAATTTGATGTAACAAAACTCCCCCCCCCGAAAAAAAATGGGACAGTCCTTTCAAATATGAAGATGCTTGCAGCTATGATCTTGGGGCATATAAAGTGGTAATCTATATGGATTAATAACTCTATTCCGTTTGTCTAACATACATAGCTTAAAATGATATTGCACAGACCTACTTGCTTCCCCACACAAACTGTATTCCATAGTAAATCAGGATTTGCCAAATTTACAGTTTGCAACTTTGCATTCATTCATTGGACTTTGTCATTGATGACCAGATTTGCATATGCCTACCCAGAATCCCTTGCAGTGGTGGCAGCACTGTGAAGGTGGGATTTATATGGGCCCTGTACAGCTGACTCTTGTGTTCTGGAACTATTTTTGCAGAGATGGCCCTGGGCAGCAGAGGTGGGTAGATGAACTACCAAAGAAATGTTACTGAAGATGGTGAGACCAATCAGCAGTCAGTTATCACAAGCAGGGGAGGAGCTATCCAAGGCAAGGGAGGAAACAAGAAACTAGGTCTAGAACGAAGAAGAATACATAAAATGAACCAAACAGAAAGACGAAGTCAGGTGCACCAGGCTCATATTATATTCTATAACCAAGAGACCGGAAATATGTATAATGTCACAAAAAAAACCTTCTGGACTAATTTAAAAAAAATTCAACATAAGATAAATTAGTGGTAAATATTTATTTTTTATATTGATTGAAGGATGCTGATTTAATTCATGAATAGATCATAAGTGACATTCTAAGACTGAAATACATACTGTGAAATAATACTACTCAAAAAACAAATTCTGTTTATTGTCAACAACACCAGCTTTATTATTTATGATACATGAGATACGGTTTGTAATCATTTTTTTGGCCCATTTTCAATGCCAAGAATAGATTTATAAATATATATATATATATATATATTTTTTTTTTCCAAGAAAAATTCAATGAATGTCTTAACCTGTGACTAATACAATTGTAAACATATGAAAGATCCTCCCCACCCCACAAAAAAATGCTGATTCTTCTTTTTCTTGCAGATACATTTTTAATGCTTCAGATATATACTCCGGCCCAAACACAGGCTTTCACATATAAATTTTGCATTGGCTTTATATAATGTCATGGGGAAGAAAACAACAGTAAAAGAAAGAGTCACCGCGGGCTGAGAAAATTACTGAGACATAACAGAAACTAGTAAAGCAGAATAGATAGAACAGAAACTAGTAAAGCAGAATAGATAGAACAGAAACTAGTAAAGCAGAATATGCGTCTAATTAAAGAAGTAACGCCCCTTCTTCCAAACACGGAGGATGACGTGATTGGTTGAATCTCATTTGGATTTTGATTGTTTCATTAATCAAGCCAATCTTACACTACCTTTTATTGGCTAGAGTCTCCCCTTCTTATCACAACAACTGAGGATATGGGTGACCTATCTTACAAAGTGGCAGATCAGTGTGAATGGCCCTCTATATGAGCTCCTTAAACATCGCATAACATCCTGGTGATCAAGGTGGACCAATGACAAATCTTCTACCAGCTGGCACCCCTCAGTCTATTTGAGGAGTGGTGATACACTGCATGTGTTTTCTATTTTTAGAAACCGCATTATGCTATGTTATATACTTAAATTTGAATCTTTAAATGGAATGTGGAATTATTTTTCCAAAGTGGAGGAATACTTTCAACACTGCAGAATTTTGAAGAGAGGCGCCATGGGGAAAGAAGAGAAAAGGACAAAATAGTGCTATAGTTCCTCCCACAGGGGTGCCGGAGGTACCACTCTGGAACAAATCTGCATATATAATGGCCATGCCCCAGGATTCATCTGTTCTGGGAAAAAGAATATTTGGGCCATCAATGAGGCCGATGACTCAACATACTCTCCAACACCTGAGCCACACTCCTCCACCATACACCCCACTCCTAAAAAATCTCTAAGTGTTCCTTGACCATACATTTCCTTAATGATTCTAAAGCAACCGTACCCTAATTTTGGAAGTTACACATATTCTACCGCTCGAGTTTTCGCTCAACAAAATTAACTTCACAGTCACAGTGGAAGACCTGATCACAACTTCCAAATGGAAAGGCTATGCTAATCACTTTAAATGGTTAAAGTTGAATTTGTTTTTTGGACTTTTTCAGAACCCTTTCTACTTAATCTAATCCAACATCTCATATGTATCAGCAACAGCATCTCTTCTCTAACGCAAAACAATGGTTAGCATGTTCTCCTCAATTGCACCAATGTTGAGTATTAGTATTATATATGTTCATTGCCTAGCCAAATGTTGACAGTCTTTAACATATCTATCTTTGAAACCTCACCCCTCATACCCATGTATGTGACTCTTATTTTGTTTATCATTTGGCTTCATGTGATGCTATCAAAATCCAAGAAACATAATAAAAAATGTAAAAAAAAACTTTTAGGTGATTTCTTAGAATTATCTACTTTACATCAGGGGTAGACAACCTGAGCCCTCCAGCTCCTGATGAATTGCATCTCCCATAATGCTCAGCTCTCTCAGCTGAGAGGCTGGCAGAGGAGCATGGGAAATGTAGTCCTGCAACATCTGGAGTGCCGCAGGTTGCCTGCTTTACACAGAGGAGCGCTTATCTGCTATTATTATCTATATTTTGGACAGTATTGTTGGAACTGCACCATTAATTCTAGAGAAATTTGCCAGAACGACTTGTTCTAATACTGTACTTTCGAACTGTGCCCTTTTCTCATTTGTACCAATTAAAACAGACCAAAGGTGGACAGTAGTCCTTTGAAGAAGATTTAATAATCCATCTGTTGTTGAGCTGAGATTTCCTTTCAAATTGGTTTTCACTTTGAAAGAAATGATTTATGTTCTGGATAATCAGCTGTCTAACCTGAAATGCAAACAGATTCTATCTTATCTGATGGGGTTTAATGCAACGGAAATTAGAAGTACAGAGTTTCATTTAAAATGAACCTTTCTTTTTGAAAGCAATATCAGAAATGAGCGTGAGATGCATGTTAACCATGTCACCCTGACACATCCATTGTTATGTCTCTTTAAAGTAATGTCTGGTGAGATAGTAATGTGTCAAAGTGGCCTTTGTCTCAAGTCAAACTTACTGCAGAATTCATGGAGAGATGATTAAAGGACTACTGTTTATTTGAAAGATTGAGAGTGTAGACGTTTTAAATAGAAATGGTTAAATAAAAGAATACACATTAAGTACCTTAGTGAGTCCTCTAAATGTTTTATTGTGAGTCTTCTTTGCTGTGTATAGTTATACCAGGAGGTGGACATGTTGTTTAGAATCATGGGTCAGATCTTCCTTTATCTTGATTCAGATCTGACCCAAGATTCTAATCGGCATGTCTGCCCCTTGATAGAGCAATACAGAGCAAAGGGCTCACATCAAGACATTGTGATCTCCTACAAAAACAGGGCACCAAAGATGGACATTTGTGCACAAAACATGACCCTCTAAAATTCAGACAGGTGTCTCATAACCACAAACTTTTGCTCTGCCCCAATCTATCCCGGGATGCTGGCAACTAAAATGGGGATACTTACAAGTTAGGGTAAAGTGTGTGGTAGAGGGTCTTGTTTGTTTTTTTACCTTCTAAGAGACCAGCGTTAATTTTGTCAACTAAACATTTTCATCATAGTTTTCGTCAACTGCATGTTTTCAGTGACCAAAATGAAACAATAACTAAATAAAAACCAAGTTAATAGGACTAAAACTATGTTGAAAATCCATTGCAATTTTCATCAACTGATGGAAATTTGATTAACATGTAAGGGGGAGGGACTAGTGTATTTAACTATTTGGAATTCTGGTTCCCATGGATCTCTGCCAAAGCCCATTCCCCTGACTTTATCAGCAGTTAGATTGGCTAAGACGTAGGCCCCCTGGGACAAAACCTTGCAAACTGCAGAGGAATAGGATACTCCTCCATCTGATACCGTCACTAGTGTTTCCCCTCCCATCTAACAAGTTAACTTAACACTATGTAACAGCCTTCTCAGACCTGTTCCCTCCCATCTCCCTAGCAAGTTAACTTAACACTGTGTAACAGCCTTCTCAGACCTGTTCCCTCCCATCTCCCTAGCAAGTTAACTTAACACTATGTAAGAGCCTTCTCAGACCTGTTCCCTCCCATCTCCCTAGCACGTTAACTTAACACTATGTAACAGCCCTTCTCAGACCTGTTCCCTCCTATCTCCCTAGCAAGTTAACTTAACACTATGTAACAGCCTTCTCAGACCTGTTCCCTCCCATCTCCCTAGCAAGTTAACTTAACACTATGTAACAGCCTTCTCAGACCTGTTCCCTCCCATCTCCCTAGCAAGTTAACTTAACACTAAGTAACAGCCTTCTCAGACCTGTTCCCTCCCATCTCCTTAGCAAGTTAACTTAACACTCTGTAACAGCCTTCTCAGACCTGTTCCCTCCCATCTACCTAGCAAGTTAACTTAACACTATGTGACAGCCTTCTCAGACCTGTTCCCTCCCATCTCCCTAGCAAGTTAACTTAACATTGTGTAACAGCCTTCTCAGACCTGTTCCCTCCCATCTCCTTAGCAAGTTAACTTAACACTCTGTAACAGCCTTCTCAGACCTGTTCCCTCCCATCTACCTAGCAAGTTAACTTAACACTATGTGACAGCCTACTCAGATCTGTTCCCTCCCATCTCCCTAGCAAGTTAACTTAACACTATGTAACATCCTTCTCAGACCTGTTCCATATCTCACTTCCATTTAGTCAACTAAAAACCACTGACGATTTAGTTGACTAAAAACCAGGCTAAAACTCAAACAATTCAGTTGACTAAAATACCACTCAACTGAAATGGCATTAAATCTAGGACTAAAACTAAATCAAAATTTGCAGTCAAAATTAACACTCTATAAGACATGCAAAATAAATCATACAGGCCAAAAATCCATGCAATTATTGCATAGAAGGTTGTTCAGTGTTAATCAGTTTCCACTTTAGAAAGATGTGTCTTTTTGGTTTAAACAGCAACATGACCAATGTGGCAATTTCACCATTTTGAATGATGAGCTCACTTTCTTCAGAGAAAAATGGCCGCAAAAATACGACGGAGGAGAAATGAAGATGAATGAAAGAGCGTTCGTCACATTAATAGAATCCTTGACTATTGATTCTCGTCGGCTACTTTGATTTAATGTTCTCAGTTAAGCATCTGGGAAAACAAATTAATATAAAAGTGCATGAGTCACATTCATTGGGCTAACAAGGAAATGGAATGGACTTAAAAGGGGTCAGGATGGCCTAGCTCGAAGATGTTTTTAAATAAACTGGTACGCAGTTAAAAGTTCAAATGTTAAAGAGACGAAAACAAAAACTAGAGAACACATATAAAAAAAAAATGCAGTCCGTGCTTATTCTTCCATAGTCTTTACATTAGCCAAAATATGAGCTGGGTAGCGACGTGAAAGCCAATCGGAATACAGATGGAACGCAAATCAGGCTTGTTGACCAGACAATGCCCCCCATAAAAGTAACATTAAAGGATCCACTCAATGAATGTTTGGGCTCAAGTTTTTAATTCCCGTCTCAAATGCCAGCAATTTTTTTGCTTTATTGAGTAGGGGCGTAACACTGCATTTGAAAAAAGGACAACTGCATTTGAAAAAAGGACTTCTGTTTAGTGGAAAGAGTGCATCATGTGCAAGCATTTTAAATAGAAACACTTTACTGTAAGAATTTCTATAAAGTACCGTGCTGTGCCCTTTTTTCTCTGGATAACTCAGGGGGAGGACGTGTTGTTTAGAATCTTGGGTCAGATCTTCATTCACCTTAAGTCAGATAAAAAAATCTGACCTATCAGACACAAGATTCTAAACGACATGTCCGCTCCCTGGTAGAGCTATAAGGAGCAAAAGAGGGTTTCAAAAGGGCACTTTGTATGTTTTCTTTTAGTAAAGCATTTTTATTTAAACTCACTACACTATGAGGCAGCTGGCCACTTCGTTGGAGCCTCGTTCAAAGGCCTTTTTAATTAGACACAAGTATTTTTTTTAGTAGCTGTGGCAAGTATTTAGCGTGATTGCTGCAATGTTCCAAAGTGTACACATAAAGAGAAATAAATATAATTAAACTGCGTATTGAATGCTCCAAAAAAAATTAAAAAAATCCTGCATGTTCCAATTAAAAGGCAGTTACGCAAGAATCTAATTCCGTGTAATGTAAAGCCATCCACTTGAATCTGACACAAAGTTGCTGATCTGCGAGGTGTCATTTTTATGTGCAGTGGATGTTAACTGCCTTCTAGCTAGTAGCAGAATATGAACTACTGCTCAGACCTGCTTTGTACTGTTGGATACGTTTCACCCTTTCCTTTAATCCCCTGCAGGCTCAGGGGTGAGGGAAGGTAGTAAAATGATTAAATTATTGACCAGGGCTGTATTTTTTTTAGAAGAATCGGTACCTAGGGCTCTTCTGCTGTGTAACTGCACTGTGTGTACAATGGGGGCTTGGGGGTCCGCAGGAATGTTTCCCAGGAAGGAGGGGAGCAGAATGAACAGACCTTCAGCCACAGACTCTACTCTAAATGCATATATCTAGCGTCTGGGGGATAATCATAGGAGGACAAGTGCATGACTTGATCCCCCACAAAATGGCTGCTGTGGGAGGATATAAGCCAGTATTGCTACCACCATGCATGCGTCAGTACAACTGTTCATCATACCCACACACATCCACAACCCCCCACACTCATACAAGCCCCCCTGTCTTCCTATCTTCACCTGCGTACCACGGAACTGGCTTGATAAAAAACGTGAAGAAACAGGGAACATTGCAGGGCCTTTTTCAGGAAGGTCTTTTAGGTCCTAAGCTTTTAAAGTGTATTTTTCTCTTGGAACCATACAGTCAAAGACCACCCTAAGTACCTTAAGGCAGGTAGGAATCACTAAGGTGACAGCATCGTTATTGGAAAAAAAAAAAAAATTAATAAAAGTCCCTTCGTTCATTAAACTAAACCCACAAATGATTCCAGTTTGCTTTCAACCTTGATGCTGCTTATCTGTAAATGTGGCAGTCAAAAAACAGCCCAGCGTGAAATATTATATATAAATGACGCCATTAACCGACCTTCCAGGCGCAAGGTGGATGGGGTACGGAAATTGTCCAGATGCGAAAACCAAACACTGATGCTGGGAAATATGTAGATGTGAAATAAATAAAAAAAAAAAAAAAAAAACAGGAAAATGTTTGATTTATTCTGGAGGATGCAGACATATACATAGCTGTACTACAGTCAAGGTTTATATATATATATATACACACAGATTTTTTTTACATCTTGAATAAAACCACAAAAGAGAATGCATTATTAATTAAAAACTATGAATAGTGTGATTCAATTCACATAAATCCAGAAAATGCATATTGCATCAGTGTCACCTTGGGTGTAACTATTCACCCATGTGCTGGCTCATCCAGACTGTGTCTAGGCATTTTAGTATTTTTTTGCTTTGCTTTCCTGTTTATTATTTATGCCCAGAGTGGCACCTGCCCGGTTGGTCCTAGTATGGCACCTGCCCGGTTGGTCCTAGTATGGCACCTGCCCGGTTGGTCCTAGTATGGCACCTGCCCAGTTGGTCCTAGTATGGCACCTGCCCAGTTGGTCCTAGTATGGCACCTGCCCAGTTGGTCCTAGTATGGCACCTGCCCAGTTGGTCCTAGTATGGCACCTGCCTAATCCGGCTTCAGTCTGGTTTGAGTCCTGTCTTGTATTCCAGCCCTGTCTAGTTATTCCAGCCATGTCATAGTATTCTGTTATATGTTTTCCTTCTTTTTGGCTTCTGTTCTTCTGTCTTGTCCAGTTCTGGTTTTCTTGCTGTTTATTGATCTGTTCCATTCCAGGTTTTCATTGTTTCTCTCTGCCTAGTTTCTTTGCAGTGTATACATGTGCAACCCTGCCTGTGTGTGCTGCTTTCTTCCATTAGCATCTTTAGTATTAGGCTCGTTCCTGTATATTTTAATGTTTTGTTGTGTTGTTTAGCCCTGTCCTCTGTATGTAGTCCTAGTTGTATATATCTGCCTGTCCCTTTTAGTTTTGTATCAGTAGCTGTGGAATAATAATTGGCATAATAGTGGAATAATAATGGGCAGACTAACAGTGGCATATTAATGGGCATACTATCAGTGGCATATAAATGGGCAAATTGGTTGTGGTATATTTTGTGGGGAAATAGGCTGTGGTATATTAATGGGCATATTGGCTTTATCATATTAATGGGCAGACTGACAGTAGCATATTAATGGGCATATTGGCTGTGGAATATTAATGGCCAATCAGTGGCATATTAATGGACATATTGGCTGTGGCATATTAATGGGATAAATAGTGGCATATTAATGGGCATACATTGGCAAGACTGGATGTAGAATGTCAAGTCTGGGGCTGTATTTACAAGTCTGAGGTGCAGATTGACAGGTCGAAGGAGCAAAGTGGCAAGTTTGCGGATGCATTGTCAAGTCTGTGGGGCAGATTGGCAAGTCTGAGGGGCAGATTGGCAAATAAAAGGAAATAAAAAAATTAAATGCATTTTCTCAATCATAGGTTTTATTAAATATGGAAAAAAACTGTTTACATTAAATTAAAAGTGAATTATTAATTACTAGTAAAACTTTTTTTCATGTAAGGTCATCTTATATTTACTGGGGGGCCTCACAATACCTGTAGCCCAGGGGCCTACAATGTCTTAATCTGACCCTGCATGTGCTGCTGATGCATGGGCATTACGTGCCACACCAGTTTCCACTGCAGCATTTCCCTTCAGTCAGTTCTGACTTGAGCTTACCCAATCTGAAAACAAAATGGCTGCTTCCTCCCTCAGCTTTGCTGATGTCTGGTTTTAGCTATGGACTGATTGTCTTAGAGCAGCTGGAATACCTTCTATACTATAGTCTAAAGTTTTCTATTACTTAAAGAACCAGCAAAACCTAATTTCATAAATTATATATTGCATTAAAGGCAGCACTGCAGCCAATAGGCATGCTACGTGAAAAGTAACATGCATATGATATCTGAGATACAGCACACCTCTTTACTAGCACATGGGCAAAGTTCCATCTGAAAGGTCCACTCAGAGGCATATAAAAAGTTGCTTGATGTTCATTGTGGTCATCTTCTGGACTTTTGTGAAGGACAATTTAATGATGTTCCATGGACCTCTTCATAAACACCTGGCCTGTGAGGTCCACATTCGTCCTTATTAGTTGTATACAATCTATAAAATACTTATGCCCACACAACCCTTCACCATACCACCCTATATTTGAGCATGCCTAGAAGCTTTGTCACTGCTCTCAGAAGGAAAATCGGGATGGTCCCAATGGGTACTGTCCCACTTAGAGTGGGACACTTGAGGAGTATGTTTACTTGGAGAATCGTACGCAGTACTGGAGACCGTATCTCCAGAAGAATATTAATACTTTGGAGAGAGTTCAGAGAAGGGCTACTTAACTGGTTCATGGGTTGAAGGATAAAACTTACCAGGAAAGGTTAAAGCATCTTAACATGTATTGCTTGGAGGAAAGACGTAACAGGGGGGATATGATAGAAACGTTTAAATACATAAAGGGAATCAACACCGGAAAGGAAGAGAGTATATTTAATAGAAGAAAAACGACCACAACTAAAGGACATAGTCTTAAATTAGAGGGGCAACGATTTAAAAGTAATACCAGGAAGTATTACTTTACTGAGAGGGTAGTGGATGTATGGAATAGCCTTCCAGCAGAAGTGGTAAACACAGTCAAGGAGTTTAAGCATGCGTGGGATAGGCACAAGGCTATAATATATATAAGATAGGGAACTGGGGATTAATAAAAGTATTTAGAAAATTGGGCAGACCAGATAGACCGAATGGTTATATATACATATATGTAGTGTCTATAGGGTGATAATATTCCTGCTGTGCTGTATAATGATGCCGAGTGTCTATACATTGATAATGAGCACACTGTGCTCCTTAATGATACTTTGTGTCTATACATTGATAATGAGCACAGTACGTTATGAAATATTTGGCCTTGTTTTTCCTTTTTGTTGGCAAGGGGGAATTGTAGGGGAGGGTAGAAACACCACTTTGAGTTCATACACAAACATGCAGAAAATATTCTTTTATTTTCCTTAAACTTAATAAAAAAGCCTTTCGTTTTAAAGAGGGATTGTCAGGCCCATCTAGACTTGAACATCCAGCATGCTATGTGAGGATCATCCAGGCTGATTATCCGGTATCTTGTTTATCCCTTGTTTGCTATGTCCCTTATACTTGCTTTCGTTCCCAATCTGCTGTGTTTCCTCAATATTACTCATTATGTTTGCTTTTGCCTCATACTGGTTTTGCTGTGTTTTTTTGCTCTCATGTGTTCCTGATTTTCCTGTGCCTTGTTTCTTTGCTTCTATATAAATGTGCCCCACCTGTTTGTTTTCTGTGTTTCAGTTCTCAGTTTTTCCTGCTACAGATATCTTTTGGTTTTTATGTTTCAAGGTTGAAAGCAAACTTGAACTTGCCATATTGTGGGCCACCTGTTAGCAAGCTTAGCATCTCATGGCCATTTGGTGTAACTAAACACTCACTATTTGCCATCCTGTAGTCTTGGTCAGTCCTGTGTATTCGTCTGTCTCCTTTAGTTTTATTGCCATTTTCTATGTATGAAACCTGTGTTTGTCTGCCCTGTTTTCTCTTAGCTCTGTGCCCTGTACTTCTTATCCTTTTCTCAGTTTGCGTTCTGCCTTGCTGTTATTCTGATTATTTCAGATATGATTTTGTGCCTTTCCAGTCTTTGCCTATGCTCCCTTTCATAATTCTGCCATAGTGTCACAAAATGATAGGTAAATGATAGGTTTCATAGAAAATGTTTTAGTAGCTCAATATGCCTTTCTTTGCTTTTGGCCCCAACGTAAATTATTTTTACATTTTTTTAGTCATGGGGAGTTTTTTTTTTTTTCAAACGTTGGGTATTTGTAGATTACATTTTGCCTTTTATTTTATTTTTTTTAAGAAAAGGTGCAACCTTTGTGCTATCTGTCTGTTATCATTCCAGCAGCAATGGCTGCAAATAGTTAGAGAGAAAAAGAGCAAAGGAACTAGAATGTTCACTAGTTTTTTCCAAGGCCCTGGAAAAGACTTCTATCCTGCTAGTCGGTAACTCTTCCGCAAAAAAAAAAAAAGAGATCATTAACCTGAGCAACCAATAATTATGGGGATATTAAAATGCTAGATGTGCAGTTATCTTCATGTTACCAACATAGAATGGGAAACAGAAAAACACAAATGAAAAAAATACTTACACCTATGGATCCATCCTACCTTTCTGGTGGCCATCATGGGGCATAAGCCCATACTCCTCTACACCTGTCTCAGCTTCCTGGGAGTTATAGATTCACAATAGTTGGAGAGCTCATTGCTGGCTTTATTCGTTTAATCAGTTATCTGCAAATTACGGTAGATTACAACTGGAATATACAAAATCCTTTTTTTTTTTTAACATAAAAAGTGCTGTGAATGCCGGGCTACATTAATATTGAAATTGCATAGTAAAAATAATTAAACTTGTTTTATCTGTGTCCAATTGTTTTTTTAATTGTAAAAAAAAAAAGTAATTCTCCTTTCATATAACTCATCCTGCTATCTAGTGTTGTAAACAGCAGTAACATTCTGTTTAAAACATACAAGATTATTTTTTTTTGAAGGTAATGAAAAATTTTGGTGGGATATAGTCACAGTGATTACAGAATTCTACATTAGTCCATTTGCTGGAAGCTAAATTCCAATAATTGTTAGAAACTTGCTTTAAACAACTCTACATTACTGTCCAAATGTTTCCATCCGAACGGCCGTATTTTAATATTATGAAACTAGGTGAAACGAATGAAAAGGAAATAGATGATTTGTTTTCCTGACCTTCAATGACAACTGTAGGTAAAACTAAACTTATGCTTTAATATACGAATACAAACAATGTCCTGTTTTGGGAGACCTTTGTTCTGTATAGCACTATCAGGGGGCAGCCATTTTGTTTTGGAATCTTGAGTCTTCAGACCCATATTTTCATTTTTTCCATATAGTGGTCCTTTAACCCCCTTGCACCGGAAGGTGCTTTGGTCCTTATCGACCAAAGCACCAAACTAGCATCTTTGTGGTCCTGGCCCTGATCACATAATGAGCAGGAACATATAAGCAGAGACCCGATAAGGGTCTCTACAGACCCTGTGGGTCCCTGGGAATATCCATCGATACTTTGTGACATCACGTGTGAAGTCGCGGAGGCTATTCGCTACATTTTTTTATGTTAGACTGAGGCTTGGTTCTTAATCTGTTGTGGTGTGAACCTGGGTTGGATTTTATATTGTTTATAATCTTGGCCTCTTCCATGCCATTACCTGAACTAAGCCTGTTCTGGACTGATCACTCTTAACGACTACATCCTAAATTATATTGTACTCCTATTACTTAGCCAGAGATAAAGTGTGGTTGTCCTACACGTCAATATCCATCTTCCACTTGCATTACACCAGAGTAACCTGTCCTCAAGGACCACCGACGGCCCAGGATTTAGGAAGTACCTACTGGGGTTTAAATACCAATATGTAGAACACCTGGTATGGTTCCCTAACTGTTAGGAAACCATGGCAGGTATGATACATATTCTTATTTAAACACAACTGGGTAATCCCAAAATATTGTCCACTGGAGTCCTTTTGGACGGGTTTTAGAAACTCTACACTAGAGAAGGTAAAAACAAATATACATCATTCAACTGGTTTAGACCCACTGAGAATTTTTTTAAGTTTAAACACAATTGTTATGGAATTATATATATGAAAATTGTTTGTTTTTCTTGAACGATCAAGCTGTGACTCATACTGTTTCTAACTAGGACAGTTTGTGATCTACTCTGTAATCATGAAAAGTGTCTTTGGATCCGTTTCTCCATTTGCCTTTCACGTCAGATTATTCTTCTGAACTCTCTATGTGTCTTTTTGGGGCTATAATTCTATCATGAATAGGAATCAAGAACATGAGTTGTCATAGTTCCGTGACTCACCCCCCAACGCATTTGTAGAAATATGTTTTAGCGACATATTAAAATCAAATAATACTTTGAAAATGTTTGTCTCATCGTGTCTGTGTGACATTTGTCCCTTCCTTATAAAGTGGCCTTGTTTGTAAGCTGTATAGTTTTTACCACTTATGGCTTCTTTTTTTTTTTTTTTTCCATTCTGTGTGGGAGCCATTATATCAAGATGGTTTTGCTATAGTGATTTAGTCTTATGATAGCTTTTGACTGCAGAGTAATAAAATAACTAAGGCAAGAACATTTGTTATTTCATCCAGAAAATCCATAGATTGGCTTTATCGCCAAAAGTAGACATGAATCTTATTAAATTCATTTTTTTTCCCCATTTAAAATTGTGCTTTTATGAGAAGTTTTACTGCATTAAAAAAAAATGGAATACAATTCTCCATGCCACTTAAAGATACTCTGTCACCTAAACTTTATTTGTACTGTAAATTATAGAGAATTAAAAAAAAATGATCACAATGATCTATATGTTGTGTTAGCAGAATTGCAAGCAAAGGCCTAAATTAGGTGAAAATGTGATTTAAATGTGCCATCTGTGGCTTGACATGAAAAAGCAGTTCATTTGCTTATGATCTCACCGGTGATGTCATTAAAAAGAGACTACACTCACACATTTAAAACAGAATTGTTACCTTCTTATTTAGTCATTTGCCTGCAATCCTGCTAAGACAATGTATATATTATTTTAGATCTGTTTTATTCTCTACATTCACAGTAAAAAAAAAAACAACACAATATTTAAATGACAGAGACCCTTCAGTGTCACATTTCTTTTTACTAATTGCAACATCTTTTTTAACCAGTTTCATAGTTACCAACATTGACCATGTTTCCAGGGACCCCTTTTTGTTCCTCATGCTGCAGAAAGATCATGCAAAGTGCAGCCCGGAAGTATTTAATTTAGGATGCATATACGCACAGACACAATCCAGTTAATTAATAATGGTAGGTCCTATGAGATCTCCACCCTGATTAATTAATTGGATTGTGTCTGCGCGTATAGCCATTCTACATACTGCCGGGCAGCACCTTGCATGCTCTGCACCTTGTATAGCTTGGAGGAAAGACGTAACAGGGGGGATATGATAGAAACATTTAAATACATAAAGGGAATCAACACAGTAAAGGAAGAGAGTATATTTAAAAGAAGAAAAACTACCACAACTAGAGGATATAGTCTTAAATTAGAGGGGCAACAATTTAAAAGTAATATCAGGAAGTATTACTTTACTGAGAGGGTAGTGGATGTATGGAATAGCCTGCCAGCAGAAGTGGTAGAGGTAAACACAGTCAAGGATTTTAAGCATGCGTGGGATAGACACAAGGCTATCCTAGCTATAAGACCAGGAACGGGGGACTAAGAAAAGTATTTAGAAAATTGGGCAGACTAGATGGACCGAATGGTTCTTATCTGCCGACACATTCTATGTTTCTATGTTTCTATGTTTCTCTGTCTGCAGCATGTGGAACAGATGTGTCCCTGGAAACATGGCCGATGTTGGCAACTATGCAGTTTTATTATTTCATTAAACATCATATGGTGTCCAGAGCAAAGAGAGGAGAGTGTTTATCATTGCTATTTTTTTGTAGTAGTAGCTAATTGGCAACTAATTTAATTTGTTGTGTGCACATTCAGATCGTGAAAACAAAGATTACAGAAGCTAGCAATTCTACTGTAAGGAGGGTAGCCTCAGAAAGTCGGTTTTGACACCTATTTTTACATGCCTGGCTTGATAAATATACATCCAACCCTGCTTTTGATCTCAGTACCTTGTGCAATAAAGGTTTCCTCCTGGTTTATAATTGTTATTTTAAGTATGAGAGGTCATCATATTCGAAGATGCCTCAGACTCACCTGCTTTTTTACCTTAAGGACTTTGTTATTATTTCATTTTAAAGAACACTGCAGAAGCGTTTTTCCTCATACAGACCAAAGTGTGGCGCCCACCTTGCTGATCTCAGGAAACCCTTCATGTAAGCAGATATTTGTTCTTTTTATATTAAAACCTGTTTTATGCCACTCATCTGTTGTTCCACTTCTTCCTTGTCTTTGGAGTTCTAAAGAAAATTGAAGTACCGAATCTTTTTTAAGAATATCGTCTGATGAGCATATTTTATACTTGGAGTCTGTGAGTGCAAAATCCAAAGGGAGATTTTATCTCTCCTGAAGTTATTTTTGTATCACCATTTTCACTCACCTATTGTATATATTAGGTACTACATATATTCCACAGTTTATGTAAAGCGCACTTTTTTTCTGTTTTGTAATTTTTGTATGTTTTGTGTGGTTTAGGAACACACTTATTAAGTGCAGCTCACATTAAGATTAAGCGCTGGGTTAATCTCCCTATTTTCTGATTTAAATATAAGAATAATAATGGAAATTATTGAGATTCTATCATTTTGAGTACATTTTGGGAGATTTTCGCAATGGCCAACATCCAAGGCATGTTACCACCCAGTTTCATGGTACTACTTGTATCTACCTTGGAAGGATCGAGGTCTGAGCTGACCCCTCCAGTAATTAAGCCTGCAACCCTGAGGATGGAACTGGTTCCACAGGTAGTATATTAGTGCATTAAGCCATCTCACCTATTAAAAGTCCAGATCCACTTGCTGCACACATATCCACCTGGCTTCAAGTCAGCCCATTTTCCATTGCTCGGAAGTAATGGGTCTTTGTTGAGTTCAAAAGCATCTGAACCCTGAAAGTTATTTTTGTCCAACAACCTTGTTATAGGATCCTTGTTGGATGGAAATGCCTAGAGTGAGTGTCTAAAGCCTAGTTCAGATTGAGATGCACCTTCCAGCACCTGGCTTGGAACCCAAGTACGTTTTATAAATAGGCTAAAATGCTCAGAGTTTGTTCCTTCTCCTGTCCATGTGGGTATCTGACAGCAGGAAACTTGCTGGAACATTTTCAGGGCAAGTTCTATCTTCCATAATCTGCCATAACTCTACCATCATACCAGGACACTGGAGAGGAAGCTGGAAGCTCACACATTAAAAGTTTATAAAGCAACAGATCTATCACACACTACAAGAGCAAGTCCTAGGACCCTTCTGGCTTATGCCCTTGTAGCAATTCCGCAAATTAAAGGGACTGTATCGCCTAAACACTGTTTTTCCTGTGAATGGAGACAATAAACAACGATTGAGCTCAATCTATACATTGTGCTGGCAAAATTGCAAGTAAATGCCAAAATTAGGAGAACAATGTGTTTCAGATGTGTCTGTGGAGTCTCCTGCTTATGACATTGCCTGTTGCTTGATATGCAAATGAACTGGTTTTCAGTGGGAAGTGTGTAATTTGCATATCAGGCCCCAGGTGATGTCATAAACAAGAGACTCCAAACACACATTTTAAAACATGTTTTTCTCCAAATTTAGGAATTTACTTGCTATTTTTTAATAGTACAGATCATTTTCAATCATTTATTTATTCTCTTCATTCACTGGAAAAATAATGTTTAGGTGATACAGTCCCTTTTACAAAATGCCTTTAGTAGACATGTGCATTCGTTTTCGGACGAATGCATTTTCGTCCGAAAATAGTATTTTCGTTCATTCGTTTGAAAAACGAATAACTAAAATGCTAAGCTAACGAAAGCCGAATTAACGAATGGTTAATAAACAAAAATCGTTCGTTCATTCGTCCATTCGTAGTACTATTGGCGTTCTATAAGCCAAAATAGAGTCGGTTTATAGAATATAATAGCATTACACATACATAGTACATTCCATAAACCGACATAATGAACGACTTTCGGTTTATGGAATGCATGTAAGTCTATTGGCATTCTATAAACCGACTCTATTTCGGTTTATAGTACTATAGCACGAATGGACGAATGATTTTCGTTTATATTAAACCATTCGTTCATTCGTTCAACTTCTTAGCTTTCTATAAACCGAAACAGAATCCCCATTCATACATTTTTATGAATGGGATCTCTAGTTCGGTTTAAAGAAAGCCCATAGTATTACATGTATTCCATAAGCCGAAAGTATATAAACCGAACGTTCGGTTTATAGACTTTCGGCTTATGGAATACATGTAATCCTATTGCTATTCTATAAACCAATGTTCGGTTTATAGAATAGCAATAGGATTACATGTATTCCATAAACCGAAAGCCTATAAAACCGAACGTTCGGTTTATAGACTTTCGTCATTTGGAATGCATGTAATAGTACTATTGGCTTTCTCTACACAGAGACAGAGTCTTCATTCATAAAAATTTATGAATGGAGACTCTGTCTCTGTTTAGAGAAAGCCAATAGAACTATTACATGTATTCCAAATGACGAAAATCTATAAACCGAACGTTGCTCGGTTTATAGATTTTCGGTTTAAGTCAATTGATTCGTTCAAACCAAACGAAAATAATGAACGAATTTCGTCCGAAACGAATGTAGTAATGAACAAAATTAGTTTTAGACGAAATAAATATCATTTTCGTCCGAATGAACAAAAACGAAACGAAAATTTTCGTTTTGCACATGTCTAGCCTGTAGGTATACCATTTTTGTTAGACCTGTTCCCTTGGCACTGTTTACTTCTAGCTGTATTTATTGGGTTTCACAAAATCTAAACAAAACAGAGTCAACAAAATCAACTTCATTCCTTCTACAAACTTTTAATACATCTCACAGTGCAGGATCCAAATTTGCTCCCATTGCTGTAAAAGTGGATTAGAGGGGTTTAAGAAGATATTGCAGATGAGCTGCTTTATTATACCAAGCATTACCTTTGCAGTTTATCCTGTAACTAATCACGGAGAAGCTAAATGCATTAAATGGTGTTAGATTTAACAACTTTTAAAAAATATCTATTTTACTGGGAACTTTGAAAGCATGAAGTTTGCCTTATTTGACCTGGTCTACTAGGTACAGCCATGCTTGCTTAAATATCCATGGATAAAGAACACTTTTCAAGGCGGCAGAATGACCTTGGCCAAACAGGCGCACTGATGGCCGTGGATGTCACTGTTCTGCGTTGGCGCAGCTGATGTATTAAGACTCAGGTGCTTGAACCCTGACTTCTATGTTGTTAACTCTCTTCTTTACTGGTGTATCAGCCTGTTTCTCACAATTTAGCCCCTGTTCTAATAACCATGAATCTACAAAGCCTTGTTATCATTGTCAACTCTCCTCAGCTGTGTCTGGTCATGTGCTGACTCTCTGCCTATAAAAGCCAGTTTCTCTTGCTATTACTTTTGCCAGATTATCGTGGTCCCTGCCTGCATCATAATTACGCTTACTGGTCTATATTTACCTGATATTGGTTTTGGACCATCTGACTACTCTGCCTTCTCCTACTTACTGTCCTCGGCTTGCCTAAACAACTGCTGGACTCCAAACCCTGCTAAAAATCAGTATCATAAAACTCTGCTAGCTCTTGTTGAACCTTCAGCACCTTTTCAAGTCCCTGTTCCTCAGAGTAGTCTTTCCCTTCAGAACAGTTGGCTTTGTAGGCAGAGCCAGCTGACCCTTTGGTTTTCAGGATGCACATTCTACCATTGCCGCTGGTTACTCTTTTGTACACTGAGGTTTCATGCAGTTTGCTTCTTGGAATATATAAATCTTTATTAAACTTTTTACATTAATTAAAAAAATATTTTCAATTTTTTTTTTAAAAACATAAATCCAAACATGTAAGACAAACAAAAATAAGATAAAAAAAATGACAACAAATCAGTCGAAATATCTTTAAAAAAAAAAAGACAGGACAAACCGTTGACTTTGTAGGCAGAGCCAGCTGACCCTTTTTTGGTTTTGGTGTCCGCATGCCACCATTGCCACTGGTTACACCTTAGTAGACAAAGAAAATATTGCTAATAGACTTCCTGTCACAGAAGATCAAGTCTACTTCGGGAGTTGACACTTTCTTTAGCTTCATTTTGGAAAAAAGCAGCTGAATGCACTTCAAGAGTGCATTCAGCTGTCTGCACTCATACATGTATAGCTTGGAGGAAAGACGTAACAGGGGGGATATGATAGAAAAATGTAAATACATACAGGGAATCAACACAGTAAAGGAAGAGAGTATATTTAAAAGAAGAAAAACTACCACAACTAGAGGACATAGTCTTAAATTAGAGGGGCAACGATTTAAAAGTAATATCAGGAAGTATTACTTTACTGAGAGGGTAGTGGATGCATGGAATAGCCTGCCAGCAGAAGTGGTAGAGGTAAACACAGTCAAGGATTTTAAGCATGCGTGGGATAGACACAAGGCTATCCTAGCTATAAGATAGGGAACTGGTGACTAATAAAAGTACTCAAAAAAAAAAAGTGCAGACTAGATGGGCTGAATGGTTCTTATCTGCCGACACATTCTATGTTTCTATGAATATTAGTTCCCTTTGTAGTGATTGTGTAATTTAGTGGAGATCTTGTCCAGTCAAACTCCCCCCCCCCCCCCCCCCCCCACACGCACATGACAAGGTATTTTAGGGAAGGAGCTACATCAAAATATAATTTTTCATATTGCTATTGTGGTAGCGACCGGCCAAGGTCAATTGTCTCTTGCTTTTGTGAATTTAACTGAATGGGAACTATTGAAGCCCTTAAACTGTAAATTGTTTGGTTTTATCTTCTGTGTTGGCACTTGGTGATAAATGGCTCTATTTTTTTTTTTTATTTTTTTTTTTTATATTAAAAATCTCTGGCGTGCTTGAAGGACATAGAAGGAAACAATCATACAGTTGTTTTATTGTATTATAACACTCATTGTATGAAATATAGCCTGACGCAGCCAGGATCAGCATTATTACCAGAAGGGTAAGGAATAGACAAAATCTACTTTCTATGTTCGTATTATCGCTCTGGGAGTCAATATCCCACGTTGATACAAACTACAGATGACACAGCTTAACAGAGATGACAAAACCAATATGATCCCCATTCACAGTACCAAGTTATGTAGGAGGGACAAGCCCTTTCCTCATGGAGTACCAAATAAAGTACAAAAAAAAAGCAAAGCAATTGTCACTCACTCAAATAGCAGTTAATCCATTTAAGTTTAATAAATATTTCCCTGGATAAAACTTAGGCTTGGATTGCCCAGCGTTGATGGGAGTCTGCTGGTCATCTGTATGTACCTTCAGACAGACGAGAGATTTCTCAGACATTCCTCAGAAGTGTTTAGAGATCCCAGGTATTTACTAGATAAATAGATAAAACTTAGGTCTATGTATGTCACACTGTATAAAGGCGCTGCCTGGGGTCTGCTCATTGTTTTGGGGGAAGGGGCTGTCTGGGGTCTGCTCATTGTTTTGGGGGAAGGGGCTGTCTGGGGTCTGCTCATTGTTTTGGGGGAAGGGGCTGTCTGGGGTCTGCTCATTGTTCTGGGGTAAGGGGCTGTCTGGGGTCTGCTCATTGTTTTGGGGGAAGGGGCTGTCTGGGGTCTGCTCATTGTTCTGGGGTAAGGGGCTGTCTGGGGTCTGCTCATTGTTCTGGGGGAAGGGGCTGCCTGGGGTCTGCTCGTTGTTGTGGGGGAAGGGGCTGTCTGGGGCCTGCTCATTGTTCTGGGGGGGGGGGGGAGGGGTTGTCTGGGGTCTGCTCGTTGTTCTGGGGGAAGGGGCTGCCTGGGGTCTGTTCATTGTTCTGGGGGAAGGGGCTGTCTGGGGTATGCTCATTGTTATTGGGGGGGGGGGGGTTACCTGTGGTCTGATCATTGTTCTGGGAGAAGGGGCTGCCTGGGGTCTGCCCATTGTTCTGGGGGAAGGGGCTGCCTGGGGTCTGCTCATTGTTCTGGGGTAAGGGGTTGACTGGGGTCTGCTCATTGTTTTGGGGGAAATGGGCTGTTTGGGGTCTGCTCATTCTTCTGGGGGAAGGGGCTGCCTGGGGTCTGATCATTGTTCTGGGGGAAGGGGCTGCCTGGGGTCTGCTCAATGTTCTGGGGGAAGGGGTTTCCTGGGGTCTGCTCATTGCTCTGGGCAGTGCACTGACATCAGAGTGTCTGCTTGCCATCCCACAGTGACCATCGCTGCTCAAAGGTGACATTTCTGAAGTGTAGTGTGACATCATCAGCAGATGATTAGGCAAGGCCTTCTGATCATATCCAGCAAGGTCACCATACACAATTTTAATCTCAGGAATTTGTTATTTAAAAATCTTACATAATTGGTCACTAACTTCTCACAGTAAGAAGCAGCCATAAAAGGGTTGAATCTCGAGTGCAATTATCTGATAATGTAATTAGTCCATAATGGGTTTTATGATACTGAACTAAAGCAAATCGTACATTGTTTCATATCTTTTCTGTTAGATAACAGACTCTAACTCTAGAAGCGCTAATTCCAAAGATCTATGATTAAGACTGCGATGAAAACAATTCTGCTATCTGTTGACCTCTGTCCATATAGCTGCAATTTTCACTATAGATTCAATTTAAGGGAACCAAATAGTATCTTTTGAGGTCGGTGACCTTCTAACCGAAACCATCAGGAAAGGGTGAATTAAGGATTTCCTTTTGATTGTTTACTGTAGTTGTATACTGCCTGTGCCAGAGGTGGCAGAACCATACCACTTTCGATTACGAAACCTAAAATAGCAAGTGGGTTCATTTTTAAAACATAAATATTCCCTGAAGGTGTAAAAAAAAATTTTTTTTAGAAAATGTTGAATAATGCCACTTTAACCGCATTGCTATTACCAGGATTTTAAATCGAGAAAATACACCGTTTTTTAATTATCCGCTTATTCTGAGATATTATATGGGTCATTGAATTCTTAATTAAATGTTTCTTTAACTCATAACTGCGAAAAAGCCTGTTTCGAAAGGAAGATAAACCCAAACAGGAATTGTACTCATTAATTTAGATAAAATTTCAACGTAGATGCATTTCTCTTTTTATGTATGATCTTTACGATTCTTGAAAGGGCATACAATTATTACAACCCAAAAAAGATAGGGCTGATACAATATAGAGAGTTCTATTAATCAGAAGTTTTTTTTTTTTGATAACCATCTAACTTTAGAAGGCTGGTGTTCAATGGTACAATCCCAACAATTTGACCATAACACCTTAAACCAATCATTTTTATGGGAACAAACACAGTCTAGAAAGGTCCCATTATCTGCACACATAGATCACATCAACATCTATTACCCTATAAAGCTGTCAGTTAGAGAAACATCATGCAAGTCCTTGAACAATATCCTACCAAGTTTAAACAGGGAGAGAACTATCTACAAATCACAGTGGGCGGATGAGATGAAATCAATGCAAGTTATACTAATGTATTGTGTTGGGTGCCCAAAGGCAGGAAGAGAAATACATTGCTTGACCCTACTAAAGACTTTTTTTTTGTCACAGTCTGTTACTGTAACATCATAAAACATAATGGAATGTTTGCAAAAAGTTCAATAATACAAAGCTTTCTAGTGAGTTATTTAGAGGTTACTCCATACAGGGTCTGCTGTTTTCCATTTGCTAGGTTAGGAAATTGTCTAGAGATATATATAGATATATATTTTTTTAGGGAAGTCATGGTAAGCAGAAAGCTACCGTATATACTCGAGTATAAGCCGAGGCACCTAATTTTACCACAAAAAACTGGGAAAAAATATTGACTCGAGTATAAGCCTAGGGTGGGAAATGAGGCAGCTACTGGTAAATATTGCCCCCAATATGCCTTTTAATATTCCAGGATATTGTCCCCAATATGTCATTTAATAGTCCAGGATATTGCCCCCAATATGTCATTTAATATTACAGGATTTTGCTCTCAAGATGCCATGATTTTGCCCCCAATATGCCATTTAATATTACAGGATATTGCCCCCAATATGCCATTTAATATTACAGGATTTTGCTCTCAATATGCCATGATTTTGCCCCCAATATGCCATTTAATATTCCAGGATATTGCCCCCAATATGCCATTTAATATTCCAGGATATTGCCCCTTAGTATGCTCGTTATGCCACCCTCCTCCCCCCCTTCCCCAGACCCCAGTACTACATGTATTCTATAATCCGAACAACGTTCGGTTTATAGACTTTCGGCTTATAGAACAGCAATAGCATTACATGTATTCTATAAACCGAACGTCGTTCGTTTTAAAGACTTTCGGCTTATAGAATACATGCAATGCTATTGGCTTTCTATAAACCGAAAGAGTCCCCATTCATACGAATAGGTCAATTGATGGGCACAAAAAATGGGCTGAAAAACTCGGCTTATACTCGAGTATATACGGTACTTGCACCATCTGATTTTTCTCATTTTATCTGAACATTTTGATCAACCCCAACGCATTTTGGGTTCTGTTTGGCAGTGCTGGAGGAAAATCTAGAAAAGGCTAGCACTCCAAATTTCACAATAAAGAAAAAAAAAATGTTTAATGGCAGAGATCTAAATATAAAATCACAGCAAGTAGGAGGATGCACCTGATGCGTTTCACGCGTTTTCGCGCTTAAACATACATGTGCACATAGCTGTCATATGACTCCCACAATCCTCAGGGGATCTCTGAAAGTTGCCGAAAAGTATGAGCATTCATGTTTACAAGGTTTTAGAACTAAGGGTGCAATAGTATCCATTGTAAAAAAAAAAACTAAAAAAAGCCTCTATTAATTTAGTATTTTACCAGCAATAATACATATAGTTTTCATGCACAACCTAGTGATATTTCTATTACCCAGCTTGATGGCAAACATTTCACGCATCCAGGAATTGAACTTGCAAGCCGGCGGGTATACTAACTCTCTGAGCTATCGAACATACTCTTTTTCTAGTTCCCTCAACCAACCTAAAAGGAACTTTACTAGCTGGCTTATTCCATGTTTCTAATTAGCAGATTATGTTTCTTGGTTGTTGAACGCAGAGGCAGTTTAAAAAGGTCGTCATATAAAAGAGTAGTATTGGTTCCCTTGTAAATGAGATAGAAAGGTAAACCCTCCGTGAGTGTAACTAGAGCAGTGAATCAGAGCAGCTAATAAGAGGTTTCCAAAGAAAGCAATTTTATAGACAATTAAGTCTGCAGAAATTGGTTAATGTGTGTTTAAAGTCAATTGTAAAAATCAGCTAACAAGCTCAGTATACGCCAACAAAAAAAACAAACAAACAACAACAAAAATCCAACAGCTATGATTAGAAATTAATGAGTGCCACTATCTGGCATTTAATGTCATATAAAAACGGCTTTGTAGCTCCCTGTGTAAAACCATTTGTGTTCAGAGCCCTGTAAAGTTGAAATTATTAAATTAAACATTCCTTTTCACTTAGAAACAAATGTCAGGATCACACAATTATCTTGAAAGCTCCAGAGCTACTGGCAAACAAAGGCCAGGGATGTACTGACTAACAATATTCACAACAGAGGAGTTTAGTTGATATAGTTGACTCAGGATTTTTTTGTGTGTGAGGCAATTAAGGGGGTAGACCTGGATCCATGATGCTGATGGGGTAGACCTGGATCCATGAGGTGAAGCATAGTTCAGGTTCAGCTGCCTGTCCTATAAAGTGAAACGATTCATCTTAGTGAATTACCGTACTGAGTGATGCAGAAGCTGTGCTGTACCATACTCCCCAGTCTTGATTTGACACGGATATCCCATGGTCCCAATCTTCATTCTCATGAGTTTGGGCACTGGAGAAGAACACTGGTCAAGTACGGGAACATTTATGGCAAAGTGGGACAAAGATCTCCCCATTCTCTCCCACTGATGGCAGATGGTACCACCAATAGGTGGCCAGCTAAAAATGGGGGGGATGGGACACTTCTTCGCGGCTGCATCCGCGCTGACGCTTCACCGCCGTCTCTGCACCACAAGACAGCTAGTCACTGGAGATTTCATTGCGGGACCTTTCATCGCTAAAGGTAAGTTTATTTTAGTATTTTATGTATTTTAGTTTATTTTAGTAAGGGTGGTTAGAATTAGGGTTTAAGGGGTTAGAATTAGAGTGTAGGGGGTTAGAATTAGTTTTTAGGGTTTGGGGTTAATTTTAGTATTAGGGTTTAGGGGCTTAAATTTAGTATTAGGGTTCGGGGGTTAGTATTAGGGTTTAGGGGGTTAGTATTAGGGTTCGTGGGTTAGTATTAGGGTTTTGGGGGTTAGTATTAGGGTTCGGGGGTTAATTTTAGTATTAGTGTTTAGGGGTTAATTTTAGTATTAGGGTTCGGGGGTTAGTATTAGGGTTCAGGGGGTTAGTATTAGGGTTCGGGGGTTAATTTTAGTATTGGGGGTTTTATGGGTTAATTTTAGTGTTGGGTTTTGGGGTTAATTTTAGTATTGGGGTTTTGGGGGGGCACTTTAAGGGGGATCATTTATTAGGGGGGGGGTTAGCTCTTACATAGCCGCATCCGCGATGAAGCGGCAGCGTTATTCTTCATTGCTGACAGTTCAGCGTTCTAACTGCCGCGCTGAACTATCAGTTCATCAGATGAAGATGCGGCGAAGGAGAGTCCTAGACCCAAAAAGGGGACTAGCATGCATATCAAAGAAGACGGGGCTTTGAAAAAAACGGGTGTCTCTGTTTAGAAACACAGGAGACAAGTAGAGTCACGCTGATAGCTTTTATTGGCTTATGGAGAAGGTTTAGAGGGCATGCTCTCAAGACCTCTTGGGTCTCTTCATCAAGCATGTTATAAAAAAAAAAAAAAAATCGAAAAGCCATCTCTCTCAAATTGTTACGAATGGAAATCAGATTACGTCAGCCGAGTTCTGATCTGAGTTCTTTGATTGGTCCATGGGGGGATAATGAGATGTAAATTGCAGTCATCCCCTGGAGGTGTCAGAAGGGATTCACACTTCTAGTGGGGTCAGGTTTGCAGGCTGATCTATAATGCGATAATGGGAAAGAAATTCTCTATCCAGGTTGAGGCCATCATTTAACTGAAGCATTAATTTAACTTCCCGTATTTTCCTTTGGAATTGTCCCAGTAATACAGTCATTCTGCTGTCTCTGACGCGTTGTCCATTTTTTGGCAAAAATATTCTCCCACTGGTGTCTCTGTCCTTTTATCCTTGATGCTGGATCAGCGGGAATGAAATCGTTTATGTAATGGTTATGTTTAGAAAGGGGGTCGAGCTAAACAACACAACTCCACACAGAAACAGAAGGGTTTACCAATAAGATTTGTAAGCAGCTGCCCGAGCTGTGCAACCCAGAGAGTGCTCTGGCGGTCCTACCACCCTTTTGACCCAGAGTTCCTATCACAAACGTAATATAAAAAGTCAGTACTCAAAGGATAACAGATTGCTTTGATGAACATCAGTCCGCTAAACGATGATCTTGTAAATGGTTGGGGGTGAAAATATATTTGTATTTACTTTATGTTTCGTAAATCGTAAAAATTATATTTGTTTTACTAAGTACTTTGTTTTGCTGTGTGTATGTATTTGGTGCCTTTCTGACTGATTTATTTTACTTGTATAAGTCTAGGCTTCTCTAGGAAAGTGCCTGGCTTTCTTAGTTTAGAACCTAACCCAGTTATCTATTAAAGGTCTACTCAGTAAAGAGAGATTTGTAGGGCATTGGGGAAAAAGTTTCAAACGTTGGGCCAATGTTGGAAAAATTCTCCTATACAGCTGAATGGGACCGAGTAGAACATTTAATGATTGATTTCTGCACTTTAAACCAGTAGTCAATTATTATCCAATGGCTCATTTATATTTCTGTTAGTGCTTGGTCCAATTTATTCTTCATTTCTCTCTCTCTCTTTTTGATGAGAAGTAACCAATATATTTTACAGCTATGTTTGGAAAAATGCTGTTGGAAAAATTAAAGGGATATAAAAATACCGATTTGGCCTCATTTTATATTTGATCAAAACCTGCAATTACAGTTATCAGGAAAGGTTAATAAAATGACCTCTGGGGAAATGTAAGTGATTGGATGATCCAGATCATCAAGAAATAATGAGCACCCGATTTGGTAACCCTTGTATCCTCGCCTCCTAGACGAACATGTTATTCAACAACAGGATTTTTATATACTGACCTCTATTTATATAGTCGCTTTCTTTCAAAAGGTGTTGTGAACATATAATCTAGTATCTAGAGGGGTAAAACAGTAAAAAAAAAAAAAACTGGTATTCTGTGTTTTTATAGGGTCAAAATGAACCAAGAAAATAATTTTGTTAATCTTGTTCTGTTTTTTTCTTCTCAGAATTGTATTGCACATAAAAAAGGGTTATATATCTAAAACAGGATACAACTCTAAACAATCCAACAATACAATACAATTCTCTTTGATAGATTTAAGGCATCCCCCCTATGTCTCTCTTCTGGCTCAGTTTTGTTGTCTATGTCCTTGGTAACATATATTTACATGGGACTTGATTGTATTGTTGTATTGTGTAGTGTTGTATTCTGTTCTATATTTGTTACTCTTGGTTTTTTTTTTGTTACTTGGTTGGGCATCTTTTATAGTTTTTGTGAATTGTTTTGTGCTTCTCACTCAAGGACAATCGTAATAGATTGTTTCTCCCCTAGCTCATCCAAAGGACTTGCAGTCAACCAGCAGATCAGGCCAGTCATTGGATTGCAAGTATATCTGGTGTGCTATGTAGCTGGGTTTTAAATTAAAGGGACACTAAACTTTTTTTTTCACTTGTGCTTCTAATATTGAAGCACAAGTGAAAAGTTAGTTGTCCCTAGTGTGAGGATGAACTGGCATGTACATTTGATAGTACACGCCAGTTTATCCTCTGACCAACAACTGTCATGCATCCATAGGAAGCAGGCAGCCGTCTGGTCGGTGACTGGCTCTCTCTGCTAGCGCAGAGAGAGACCCTCGTTTTTTTATGAGATCAGCAGGGGAGGACCTTAACGACCTTAACTCTCGCTAGCAGCGAGAGACCCTCGCATTCAGCTATCAACCGGGACACATGGGAGACACAGCAGAAAGTAAACCCGCGTCTATCTATTAAGATACACGTCGGGTTTACTTAATTCTACCGGCAAATGTATTGTTCATCCTTACACTTGACCTGTCTTATTTTGCTCCTTCCATTTATGCCAGTGGTGTTACACTTTATGGTACCTCCCCCCCCCTTATACTTATGTCTATCCACACACACATAGAGACATTAACTGATATTCTTAAGGTTATATTTCACCTTTTTGGTTTTAACACTGGTTGTTTCAATACCCACACTTTTAATACTCCCGTGTCCTTTACATACACTACTGATCACGTGTGTTATAGGAAAAACACACATTATTAGAGCTGCTGGTGCAAAGTGTATCGCTGAATTTAACTCTTTGCAACATTTTATTCGCCTTACCTTTTTATTGATTATAAGTAGTGTTGAGCGAACCCGAACCGCACTGTTCGGGTTTCGTACCGAACATTACGGTATTCGGACCCCGGACCCGAACACGGACATTCCACCGTATGTTCGTGTTGGAGTTTGGGGTTCGGCTATAGACCGAAAGTCTATAAAAACGAAATACATTTCGGTTTATAGACTTTCGGTTTATAGAATAGCAATAGCATTACATGTATTCCATAAACCGAAAGTCTATAAACCGAATGTCTTTCGGTTTATAGACTTTCGGTTTATGGAATAAATGTAATGCTATTGCTATTCTATAAACCGAAACTCTATAAACCGAACGTCTATAAACCGAACGTCTATAAACCGAACGTCTATAAACCGAACGTCTATAAACCGAACGTCATTCGGTTTATAGACTTTCGGCTTATGGAATACATGTAATACTATTGGCTTTCTATAAACCGAACTAGAGTCCCCATTCATCCGAACATCCAGGTGTCCGCTCAACTCTAATTATAAGGTAATGTTTTGTGAAAACAGCATAAAAAATATTACTTGTTTGAGCATTCAAAGCTCAGTGTGGACAATGTTAGAATGTTCGAATTTAAAATAAGTAAGGATAGACTTACTAGGTCTAGGAAGCAGTCACTGGAGGGGGCGCCTTTCTCGAAAAGATGCTGTATGGATGATGATGTTCTGTGTAACTTTATTTTTAAATTACAGTGGTTGTTGGTAATAAAATGTATTACATTACTAAACAGAGACAAAGAATAGATCATCTAGCCTAGCTCTGATATAGAAGCACCCAACGCGTTTTAAGTTGTCCAATGAATAGGAAACATAAATAAGCAGGGGTAGTTTTGACGGTCAACAACTAATCTATGATTTGTTTACAGGGATAAAAATAGAGACTACCTATTATTTCTGGCTGAAATGAAAAAGCGTTGGAAAGGTGCGAAAAATCGAATCCCAATGCGCCTAACTATCCCGAAGAGAACGAGACTGATCTTGCAACACAGACAAGACCGGAAAAAATGTAAGTACATTTCAAAGGTCTATAATCACCAATTAATGTGACTGTGCCCATCAGACCTCAATGGAAAGAACAAAGCAGAGTAATTATACTTATTCCTGAAGAACCACCACCAACAAGTAAACTGGATTTGTCACCACTGCAGCCCACGTTAATTTTAGTTGTGTCTACAGATGGCATGTATTATGGTATCAACGGGATTGTTAATTTAAATTGAGCAACTCGTAGGGAGAACTCTAATGACTGTAATGTGTTTAGTCATTTAGACTAGTTAGACCTTACAAAAATAATCGCCTTTAGGAGAGGGGCCGACGTTTGTTTAAAATTTTTGTTTAGCGACATGAACACTTGATATAATTCTCAACAATCGTGGCTTGATTTTCTTTCTATGAAAATGCTTCTGGTTTAATCACAGCCCACCGTACAAGATGGATTATGTCTGAATGGTCCTTAATGTAGGAATTAAGCAGGGAGAATCAAAACTCTTGCATGAGACTAACACGATTAGGGGAACAATATATTGTTAATGGAATTATGCACCAGATGTTACCCCGACGCGGTTCCAGACAATGCGATTGGTTAATTATAGAAACTGTCAAAACGTACAGTAGCAAGAGGCAGATTCCTCGGTAGGCAATCTGTTAACGCAGCCTTCGTGCTATAACTATAGGGAGTCAGGCGGCTACAATTCAGATGCGAAGTTCCCAGAAATGTCTGATTCCTCTCGCTAGTTGGGGAGAAATGTGAGTTTTGATATATGCCATCCCATCTGTCTTCACATTACAGCTTGAAAAACAAGAAAACATTTAATAGACGGATACAGAGAAGCCAGAGTCACTGCTTAAGGGTACTGTTTAAGGGTGCTTTATATTCTAAGTACATCAGTATAAGAATTAATCTATTTATCATATATATATATATATATATTTGTATATCTGTCTGTTGTTCTGCATATCTATTGTTTTCTTCCTCTCTGTCAATCTCTATATTGGATGTTTATCAATCTCTCTATCTATATATTGTTTGTCTACCTAGTTATCTAATGAGAAAGATAATATATCTTTCTCCCTCTCTCGCTTTCATTCTCTTTCTCGTTCATTCTCTCTATCTCTCTCATTTTCATTCACTCTCTCTTTTTCAGTCTCTCTCTCTTTCAATCTCTCTTTTTTCTAGCTTTCTCTCTCTCTTTCATTCTCTCTCTTTCATTATCTCTCTCTTTCAGTCTCTCTATCTCTCTCGTTTTCATTCAGTCTCTCTATTTCAGTCTCTCGTTTATTCTCTCTCTATTCTCGCTCTCTTTTTCAGTCTATATCTACATTGTATGCATGTCTATCTTTCTCTCTACTTGTCTTATATTGGCCTCCCAATAAATCCAGTCATCTGTCTGTTAGTCTATTTATTTATCTATTTGTCTATCAGTTCATCACTCCACTCCTCCATCATTTAGTCCATCTATCAATCCATCCTTCCCTTCCATGTCTATCTGTTTATTTATCTGTGGATTTGATTTAAGAAAGCATTTGCACATTTTTTTCAATTCAGGTTTTTTTTTCTATGAAGCATTCTTCACAGTATATCTCACCTTTTTGTTTCCTGATATTTATCAGATGAAAGGCATACAATCTGTTAGGAAGGTGACAGTAACTTGCAGCCATACCTTGGTACAAATGATCCTATTAACTTGAAATATAATACATAATTTTTGCCAAATTACAGAGATATTACATTTTGGGAAATTACATTTGTTAACAATTAAAATATACGTAAGCGTATCAAAGATCAGGGGTTCCAACTTTTTTTTTTATATAACACTGCGAATATCCTCCCAGACACCATAAAACCTTCCTCCAGGCTACAATCCCTAAGGAGATCTCTGTCAATACACCAATCAGCCATTACATTATGACCACCTGTATAATATTGTGTAGGTCCCCTTTTGTCACCAAAACCTGACCCGTTGAGGCATGGGCTCCACTAGACTTCTGAAGATGTGCTGTGGTATCTGGCACCAAGACGTTAGCAGCAGGGGAATTTGGAGGCCAAGTCAACACCTTGAACTCGTTGTTGTGTTCCTCATACCATTCCTGAACCATTTTTGCTTTATGGCAGGGAGCATTATCCTGCTGAGAGAGGCCAATGCCACCAGGGAATACCGTTTCCATGAAAGGGTGTACATGGTCTGTAACAATGCTTAAGTAGGTGGAACGTGTCAAAGCAACACCACATGAATGGCAGGACCCAAGGTTTCCCAGCAGAACATTACCCAAACCATCACACTGCCTCCGCCGGCTTGTCGCCTGTCAGTGGTCATAATGTTATGGCTGATTGGTGTATACCTCATTGCAGAATGCACTTGTAATCATAGTTGATTATATTACACTTGTTTTCCAGGAACGTACTGTGCCCCTGAGTAACAGGTGTGCTGCCAGTCCGAAGCACGCCTGTCACTCAGGGGCACCATATATCTTGTGTATTTCCGGAAGTTTGTGTGCTGTAAACAGCCAGCACACAAACCCACGGAAATACACGAGATACATCCGAGGGGCCGACGGGAGCTGTGAATTCGGCAACAGAGTCACTCACTAAGCACTAAAAGTATACAAATTTTAATATGCTTTTCGTGCTGGTCGAAATGGCAACAGAGTGAGTGACTCTGTTGCCGAATTCACAGCTGCCGCCTGTCTCCCGGATGTATTTCTGGGGTTTGTGTGCTCTCTGTTCCATGATTTTTTTTATTTATTTAAAAAAAAAAAAGGATTTTTTTATTTTTTACATTTTTTTTGTTTATATATTTTTTCACTTTTCCATTTATTTATTTTTAAATACCGTATTTGCTCGAATATAAGACAAGGTTTTTTCAGAGCAAATGCTCTGAAAAAGTCCACTTGTCTTAAACTCGAACTCGTCTTATAATCTGACCTCAGATCGAGGTCAGATTATAAGACATGGATCCAGGTCCCCCGCAGAGCTTCAGGGGACCTGGATCCCCCTCTCTAACAGCCGGAGGATGTCTGCGCGATACGCGCAGACAACCCCTGCTGCCGCCCAGTACGACCACCGGGACTTCTATTATGAAGCCGGGTCCTTCCGGCTTCATCATAAAAGTCCCGGCGGAAGTGCTGGGCAGCAGCGGAGGATGCCTGCGCGTATCGTGCTGACATCCTCCGCTGCCTCCACTAGCCACCAGGAGAAATCGGGCAGCCAAGGTGGATGTCTGCAGGATAGTGCAGACATCCTCCATGCTGCCTGACACTTCTGTCTATTATGATTATGTCATAATAGACAGAAGTGACGAGCAGCATGGAGGATGTCTGCACGTATCGTGCAGACATCCCCCGGCTGCCACCACTAGCCACCAGGGATCAAGAAACAAGGGGAGGGGGGCAGAGAGACAGACGGAGGGAGGGAGGGGGGCAGAGAGACATGGGGAGGGAGGGAGGGGGGCAGAGAGACAAGGCCGAGGGAGGGGGAAGAGAAAGACAAGGTGGAGAGGGGAAGAGAAAAACAAGGGGAGGGAGGGGGAATAGAAAGACAAGGGGAGGGAGGGGGGAGAGAAAGACAAGGGGAGGGAGGGGGAATAGAAAGACAAGGGGAGGGAGGGGGGAGAGAAAGACAAGGTGGAGAGGGGAAGAGAAAAACAAGGGGAGGGAGGGGGAATAGAAAGACAAGGGGAGGGAGGGGGAATAGAAAGACAAGGGGAGGGAGGGGGGAGAGAAAGACAAGGGGAGGGAGGGGGAATAGAAAGACAAGGGGAGGGAGGGGGAAGAGAAAGACAAGGTGGAGAGGGGAAGAGAAAAACAAGGGGAGGGAGGGGGAATAGAAAGACAAGGGGAGGGAGGGGGGAAGAGAAAGACAAGGGGAGGGAGGGGGAATAGAAAGACAAGGGGAGGGAGGGGGAAGAGAAAGACAAGGTGGAGAGGGGAAGAGAAAAACAAGGGGAGGGAGGGGGAATAGAAAGACAAGGGGAGGGAGGGGGGAGAGAAAGACAAGGGGAGGGAGGGGGGAGAGAAAGACAAGGGGAGGGAGGGGGAATAGAAAGACAAGGGGAGGGAGGGGGAAGAGAAAGACAAGGTGGAGAGGGGAAGAGAAAAACAAGGGGAGGGAGGGGGAATAGAAAGACAAGGGGAGGGAGGGGGAATAGAAAGACAAGGGGAGGGAGGGGGAAGAGAAAGACAAGGTGGAGAGGGGAAGAGAAAAACAAGGGGAGGAAGGGGGAATAGAAAGACAAGGGGAGGGAGGGGGAATAGAAAGACAAGGGGAGGGAGGGGGGAGAGAAAGACAAACGGAGGGAGGGGGAGAGAGAGAAAAGTTTGGGGGGAGGGTGAGCCCACGTGGGAGGGGGATTGAGATAACACTGAGGGAGAGAGAGGCAGCACGCAAACGCCGGAAATACATAGCGCAGCTCTGTGCTAGGTGTGCAGTGCACATGGAATGTTGGCATTTTACAGCAACTCATTGGGATTGGCACAGCGGGTATTGGGAACATTTTGGGTGGTGTATGCAAAGTTACCCTCTAATTTCCTTGGTATGGAAGTAAAGACATTGTCTCGGAAGATCTAACCAAAGAGGCCTCATACGTACAGATGATGGTGACCTTTTTGCTGCCATATATACCAGCCTTTGACATTACGTACACTCTCCTCTTATAATCGAATGGCAGCTAAACAAGCAATATTTAACCCCTTCGCGACCTTATGACGAGTTAACATGTCATAAGAGCCGCAGCGTTAGCGACCTTATGACGAGTTAACTCGTCATGCAGTCTAGCCGGCGGTGGTCTCCGTGCGCACCGCCAGCCAGTCTGCAACGGGTCCAGGACTAAGCCTCGCACCCGAGGCAAAGTTCCTGGACCCGATCGGTGGATTTCAGGGCATGTGATCGCGGAGATTGAGTGTGTTCACACCCTGACTTTGCCTCTAATTCACTCTCTGTGCTTCACATTCTTATAATGAAGCACAGAGAGTGACCTGTAAATAAAAATAAATAAATAAATAAAGAACATACGCAGAGGTAAAAAAAAATAAAAAAAATTAACCCTTTCAATGCTGATCACAGTTTGTAACTGTGATCAGTTTCCTTCCACTTTATGGCCCTCATTTAGTTTTTTTTTTTTTTACAAATGTTTTTATTTTTGCAATTTATAAAAAACTTTTAATAAATAAATGTAATTTTAATATATTTATTTAATAAAATGTAACCCCTGCATGCCTGTTGTGGGATTTTTATGGATCTGACATCGCACTCTTCAGAGTTTTTTTTCTGTCTTTTTTGTTTAGGGGGGTTTGGGAACCCAAAATTTTCTTTTTTATTAGTTAGTTAATTAGGGGGGATAAGTGGGTTAGTGTTGCACTAGTTGTGTAGCTTATTATTGGGAAAATAATGGGGCAAAACTTTTTTTTTCCCCAAAATTTCCTCTTTTATATGTATTTTTTAATACTAAAATGTAAATAATTTTTATGTATAGGGTATCAAAAGAAAGCTCTAACTGTCCTTTAAAAAAATAACATATAACTTGTATGGGTGCGTTAAATGAGAGAGAGGAAAATTATGTTTCAAAAACCGCATTTTAAAAATTGAAAAATGCTCTGGTCCTTGGCCTTGGAAAATCCCTGGTCCTTAAAGGGTTAAGTCTGTAAAAAATTTGGAGGCTGCGCCCTGTGAAATTCCAAAACAAATAGAATAGAATCCTGCAAAATGGACTGGAGAACGGCGGCTCTACGATTGATTATTTTTTTTTTCTCTTCTGCAGAGAAGTAATTTCCTCTCTGAATATGACTGATAAAATGATCATGCTAATCATGGACAATAATACATAAAATGTTATTTCTTGTGTAAACATTGGAAAGATTCCTACCGCTAAAGGGCAGACTGGTAGAGGATGCCATCTGCTTTTTTTTCCCAACAGATCATATCTCGCTCTGTATGGGCCCTAATTAAACAAACAATTTGTGTGTGCGACCTGCCTGCTTGAAGACACAAAATTACATTTTGTTTAGATATGCGTTGCAACTGCTCTGGCAGACGGCTGGCATTTTGTGCCCTTTGACCTGTGGCTATTTCAGAAGGGATGGTAAAGTATAAACTGATTTCTACAGTAGGTAAATGTAATTTGAAGCTCATTTCTATGGCTTTGTTCAGCATGGGAAACACTTGAAGTTATTGAAATAAAAAAAAAAAATCAATTTTTGTTTAAGTACCTCGAAGAGTAGCCCAAGCTGTACATTTGAGTAAGTTAAAAAAAAAAATTACTTTTACCGGAGACTGATTGATAGGTCAAGAAATGTTACATTTGCTTTTTTTTTCCCCTTTTATTGAAATCTAACATTCTTTTTTATATTCAAGAACTGAAAAGAGTTGTTCTAGTAAGGGAAATGTGTATTTGTAAAAAAAAAAAAGAGAAACAAAACTATTTTAACGACAATGAATACAAATATTAGTACTGAATTTGAGTTACTGGCTAATTGAATTTTGGAAAGAAATGTTACACAATGAGGTCTATTCAATAAACAGTGAGATGTAGCATGCCAAGTTGGAAATATTCTCCAACCCGGAGGAGCGACACACTGTATTTTTTGGTTCATCCTTTTTATTCGTCACTCCATCTGTACCTTCTAATGTAGTTTTTTCTACGACTGACTTCTTTATATATAATTTTCTCCAACTTGCCCATATTTCCAGCCAAGTCACCCCTATTTACTATTAATGGAAAAAACACCAGTCTGTGTAATCTTGGTGAATGAAATTGTAGAACAGTCATTTTCACATAAAAAGCAATGAATCATTTTGCTATATAATGTAACTACTCATGTGACAAGGTGTAAACCAACTCATTTCACTTTATTTAAAATGTGATGCCAAATTAGCTGATGTGCCGACACCAGTGCAGACATTTTACTGGACAATTTAAAAAATTACTCATTTGTGCTGGAGAGTCTGAGAAAATCTGCAGATTTAAAGAATTGGTGTGTGCAGTGGGATTATAATAAAGTAATATGATGTTCAATGATAAATGTGCCTGTGGGATTCTTGCCAGTCAAAGGAATAAACATTTATGAAATATATTTTTTAGAAATTCTTATAATTTCTAGATTTGTAGAAGTCTCTTCATTTGTATAAGGCCATGCCAGTCCATGCTACTTGGAAAAAATTAGAGCTCTGAGGTTCAGACCCGGTCAAATCACTTTGATGACATGATACCGAATCGCCACAAAAATGGTATATTCCCCGGAATTCAGCCAAGCGAAATGGTACTGACAATCCTGTCACTGTTGCAAAAATAACAGAAGTCCTCCCAAAATGGCCCGGAATTTAAATAAAAATCTGAAAATAAGATAAAATAAATGGAAATAAAGTAACATGAATACATATTTTTAAAAATATAAAGCGAAAAAATATTAATATATTGTTATGTATATGATAATATATATAATAAAAATGTCATAATCGAAATAATGTCATTGTTGTATTATGCCATATTAGAATGTTTATTAAAAAAAAATGAATACATATAACTTTCTTTGATAAATATGCTATTAGGGCATTAATTGAACAATTAACGTAGCAATCAACATGTCATGTAACAACCGTTACACACATATCCCATATGCTACTTAGTAACCCCAATAAAAGTGAGGGAATGGCCATTTACACATGTCTACATACATGAACATATATAATGTTATACACCGGCATAACAGCTCTTGTGGTATAACTATGGAGATGTCATGCCACCAGCTGTTGTCCACTATTTACAGCTGCCAACAGCTATAAGCTTTTACAGTATGTACCTAAGTATAATAAATATATTTAGATTTTTAATAACTTTTTCCTTTTCCCAGCATTCAGGCCAATTTCAGGGGGGTTCGGACATTCAGGAGTAAGGGAAATCCAGAAGATTCCCCAGGCCAAGTTCCCAGAACCAAATCATTGGTAAATTGCCACAATTCAGTTGTGGGCCAGAATGAGGCATATTGAGTAGGCCCTTATGTATTGTGTGCATGCATCATGATCGGAGGAATGACAGATTTGCATGCATCTGGTGGCCATCTTGGTGGAGGCAAATAAGCAACTTTAGATAAGTGCAAATTTTTCTCTATACATATTGTTACTGATATTGCCAGATGAAATGTTTGCACAACTCCAAGGCACACTTGTCCACTGCACGTTCAGTTAATTCTCCAACCAAAACAGGATCAATTTCACATAGAGGTCAAAGCCTTAATTTAATTGTTTACAGATTCATTTGAAAGCTTGACATGCCTCATCTAATCCTTTCACCTCATTTACAGGAAAGATAATGCATTATTGATAGCTACCATATTATTTCCCTTACCCCGTCACCATATGAAGACACCAGATTTGCAAATTGAAGCCAGGATGTATTTAAAAATAAATAAATGGAAAAGTGAAAAAAAATATACAAATAAAAAAACATTTCAAAAAGAAAAAAATCTTTTTATTTTTTAAATAAAAAAAAAAAAAACATGGTTACCTTGGCAACAGAGATTCAAAGAACATATTTAATACATTCTCTAATCAAAACAAAACCTTCATGCTACCAAATTGTATCCAAAGACTATCAAGAGAATTAAAGTCAGCCAATTAGTATCTCTTCCCCCGCAGACACCAACCAGTTTTTTTTCCAGTTGCGACGCATTCCAGCATCCTCATTACTAACCCTCCTCTTATGTTCTGGTATCCGCTACATGAGCGCATCAGTTAGATGTAAGATCTAGGAGGTTCCAGTCTCAGAACTTTCCTTTCATTGATCCTTGAATAATATTAATACAAAGGAATGTGTGGTTGTTGCTAATTTCATAACTGCCTTCCTTTCTTTGGGTGATCCTGCCTTAGACACCATGTAGGTATTATATATATGTATAAAAAAAATGCTTATTATGAAACTACAAATTGATTGCACTGCGTGCTTAGTCAATTAAAAGACCAGCGGTAAATGAGTTTTGATTAAACATGTGTTCGGTGATTGTGGCTCGGTCCCCAGCCACAGGGCTTTGTGGATGTTTGAAGGAGCGACAGACGAGGAAACCCATCTTATTAATCCTTATCTTAGTGGCAGTCAAGTAGCCGAACGATGAAGCTATGAAACTTTTTTGCAAGGAAGTTGCTCAGAACTTTGTTGACCGCAACTGGTTCCATAGAATCCTTTGAGCTGGCGTTCCCCCGTCTTTGGTTAGCAAACAAGACAGAAGAATGTAAACAAAACTGTTTTGATTGTCTGAGAGGAGGAACATTATCTCTATTTATGAACTGTTCAAAGGCTAATTAATCGCAACATTTAATAATATACATCGATCAGCCATAATGTTATGTCCACCTTCCTAATATTGTTTAGGTCTTTTTTTGACACCAAAACAGCCCTAACCCATTGAGGCATGGACTCCACTAGACCTCTGAAGGTGCGCACTGGTAACTGGCTCCAAGACATTAGCAGCAGATCCTTTAAGTCCTGTGAGGTGGGGGGGCCTCCCTGGACTTGTTTGTCCAGCACATCCCACAGATGCTCAAATGTATTGAGATATGTGGGATTTGGAGTCCTAGTCAACACATTGAACTGTTTGTTGTGTTCCTCAAACCATTATTGTTTTGTGGCAGGGCATATTACCAAATATATATTCACTATTCACTACTATTTTAGCAGTAGCGATTGTTATATGAATGGGTGCATAGCATGGAAAACAACAGAGAATAGGACAGAAAAGAATTCTGGAAACTGAAAGATTGCATCAAGTGTATTATTTATTTATACATAAAGTATTTGGAAGTGTAGTCATTTTGAATAGAAAAGCTTTAATGAAAGAATGTTAGAATACAAATATTATTGAACTTACTTTTCTCCTAGTAGCTCTCTCAGATGGCAGACATCTTGTTTAGAATCTTAGGAAAAATGGTAAAACTATACAGAGGGCTCAATAAGGTACTTTATTTGTATTATTTCATTAAAGTATTTCTATTTAAAAAACCTACACGCGATTCAATCTTTTTTTTTTTTTTTGTAGAATATTTGTTTATTATTTTCAAAACTGTAAAGAAGTTTAATACTGAAAATAAGCACAGTACAATACAGAGATATTGCATGTAACACAGAAAGTAGTGAACCAGATTGTCATAGTAGAAGCACAAGTCAAATGAGATGGACAGTGAATGAGTACAGCTTGCCTAGACTTACAAGTTGATCCATAAATTAGACATGCAAAATAACAGAGACGGAGTAGGAAATGGAAAAAGAAAGAGGAGAATCATGAGAGCTGAAAAGTAAGAGGGAAAGAAAGAATTGGGATAGAGAAGGGGGGTAGGGGGAGAGAGAGTGGGAAGAGAGAAGGGAAAGCAAGAGAGCCCACGGGAAGTCCTCTAGCCTTGGGTTGCCAGATGAGTTATTAACCGAGAGTGGGTGGGCTGGCGGGAAGACCTGGGGAGGGGGGGGGGTGGTTCTGTCTGTAAAATATCCGATTGGAATTTGAGGCTGCCAAGATATAGCAAGCATTGCAACCCTGTATTCCAATGCTGAGTGCCCCTACCGTTGGCTGTTTGTACATCCTCCATTGCTCTAATAGATTCTATGGAAGTTAACCAGTCTCGGAATAAGGCGTGTGTTGTCTTTTTCCATTGTTGAGGGATGAGTATTTTGGCCCCTTTGAATAGATGAATCATCAGGGATGGTTTGTATTGACCTATGGGGTGTGGGGTATGGTGTAAAAGTACAGTCATTGGGTTAGGACTGGGGTGGAGAGTCCTCATTGCTCCAGTGATACTCATGACTTAGGAGACAGCCTTGTCCAGTCTACTGTTCTGGCCAGATGTACAACATGGTAATATATTTCAATATCTGGGAGGCCAATTCCCCCTAGGCCTTTAGGGAGAGTGAGGATACGGTTACTCAGAATTTGGTTAGAATGTTGGGGAGGGAAATAGTCGGGTTGGTTACGAAAAGTAGGACTAGGTCATCTGCATAAGCAGCTAGCTTATGATGATGTGAGCCCAATTCCATACCCGATATATCAGGATTTGACTGAAGAGCTGATGCCAACGGTTCCAGCGTTATAATATAAAAAGCAGTGGGAATCAGAGAGACACCCTTTGTGTACCGTGATAATCAGGGGGAAGCCACAGGAGAAGGGGATGTTGTCAGCCATTGGTTTCAGCATTTTCCGGGCATGTAATGTCACCCAGGCCACAAACAATAATTTCTGCATCTTTGTAGAGAATGTTTCTCTGTTTTCTAGCTGCTCTCAGGATTTCTTCTTTGAGTCGGTATGAATGGACACAGCCTATGACATCCCATGGGTAGAGATTATCCATAGTTTTTTTGTCGCAGTGCTCTATAAACCCAGTCCAGGCAAATGTAATGCGTACCATCATTCACCTAAAATGGAACGGAAGAGGTCGGGTATGACAGATTGCAGGTCTTCTGGGCCCTCTGTCTAAGGCAGACCTCGGATCATAAGATTACATCTGCGGCCTCTATTAACCAGGTCGACAAGGTGCTTTGCTAGTTGTGCAGATATTCGGCGTTGCCCTTTGAGCTGCATTTCCAGGTTGGTCATAGCTGAATGGAGTGATGTTTGGTCTGATTACACCCTCTCTATTCAGTGGCCCTGATCAGACAGCTCCATTTTAATATCATGCAGCTCGTCTTTAATGGCAGTGCGAATCAAGTCCACGGCCACCGATAGGTACGTCTTGACCTGCGCCACTAGTTCTGTGAAGTCCGCTTTGGTGGGATCCTCCGCGATCAAAGCTTGATGTGGTGGGGGCGTAAGACCCTCTTCATCAGAACATTCACTCGAGGAGGGCATTGGGGTTTCCCGCCATAATGGCGCCATCTTGCTTGCATCTTGTGTCGACATCGGAATAAAAAATGTCTGTAGGTTAGGGATGGTCATCGGTGATAACCACAAAATTGAGACAGAGTAGCCGCAATTGTATTTTTACGGCCCGGTCGACAGGAGCTCAGTTCAGATGCGTCTAACCACATCGGTTTCAGGACACTCCCCCTTCAATCTTTTATTTAAACATAAATCATACCTTCCAAATGTTATCCCTGCCAAATGGGACAACGTGGGGGCAGATCTTGGGAGGCCGAGTGGCAGCACTGCGTAGGCAGTCTCCAGGGTCCCAGAGACCTCCTCCTTTTACAGCGAAATTGCTATTTGGAGTCCCGCTGATCTTCTGTCCTGAAAAACGGGACAAAGGTTGTGTTTGGATGGATAGCAGGATTGCCTCTTGAAATCAGGACTGGCCCCATGCAAAACAGTACAGTTGGGAGGTATGCATAAATGACTAAAAAATTATTATCCACATGGGAAAAAGAGTAGGTTTCCCTTAGAAAAAGAAAGGAATTCTTTGTTTAACAAAGTGAGTGCCACAACACTTTGGGTAAGCAGTGCTGCATATTTTTTGATCTGAAAAAGTTAAATAGCTGGGATAGAACGTTGGTGCAATAAGTCAGTATGAACATGAAATGCATAGCCCAAAATCCACACTGAGACACAGGGAAAGAACAAGACAGATTGCACAGGGTTCCCTAGGGGAATAAAAGTGTTGCCTACACTTTATAATGATCTGGTGACATATAACTGGAAATTCTTAAAACACAAGGGTACTTACATCTTATATTTCCGAGTCCTGAACCATTCATTTCAGTTAATTTTTTGTTGTTGTCATTATTACACCTGAAATGTTTTCCAGACACTCAAATAAATAATGAAACGCTGAAACAAACCACAGCATTTTTATGTAAAAACATGTTTAATAGACTCATAAAACACGTAAATCATTTTTAAAAAATTATTTTTTATTTCCACAAAATTAAGGTAGCAACAAAATGTAAAAGGACAATACATGTTCGTAACGCATCATGTCTGTATATGATGAAACAGAGGTGCAGATATATAACATTTTCCATTTTCCTTTTTTACAGATCGTACATCAGTCACTTTCTGCGGTTTATTAGACAAACAAACGTAGGACATGAAACAATATGAGACCATGCACCCTCTCCACTGGATCAAGTAGAGTCAAATACAACAACAAAAAAACAGTAAAAACATTTCAACCAAACTAGTCGTGCTGTTTGTCCTTTTTTTTTTCGTTTTCCACTGTCCCCCTTCCCATCTGGTCTATTCCTATTAGGTTTGGGGATAGGGTTCATCCTAGCTTCATTAAGGGTACCGAATTATGTGTCTCCCAGATAAATGTCATTAAATAGTTTAGTAAGGGGACCTTTAATAGGCTGTCGCAAAAGTTTGTAAAACTCCCCCGAGAAACCATAAGGTCCTGGGGTCTTCCCATTTTTTAATTGGACATAGTGACCTCACATTCAAGAATAGGTTTATTTAAAAGGTCCCTACGAGCATTGGTAAGTCTCGGGGATTGTATCAATTGAAGCAAACAAATACCCTTCTGCACGTCGTCGGGGCAGGCAGCGTAGAGGGACTGATAATGTCTTTGAAACAATTGGCATGTTTGGTTGGGGTCAGTCGTTATCGTTCTGATTTTTAATATGGTTAATATTGTGGTACGAATTCTTCTTTTTTTTTTCTCAAATAGCCAACAATTTCCCCGCCCCATTACCCCATCTATAACATTTATTTTTGGAGTATTCCAGTTGAAGCTGTGTCCTTTCCAACAAAAATGTATCCAGGAGTTCCTTAGATTGAAGATATAAGGTTTTATTAGTCTCTTTAGAGATTTGTCGGTGGAGGAGTGCTGATTGAGACAAAACACTGAAAGAGTTTAAACATTAGATAGGCATAAGGCTATCCTGGATATAAGATAAGCCCAGGGACTAATGAAAGTATGCAGACAATTGGGCTGAATGGTTCTTATCTCCCAACACATTCTATGTTTCATATAAAGTAAATTTTTGTGCCCTGTTTTCTCTGCATAGCTCTAGCAAAGGGAAGATATTTTGTTTAGAATCTTGCGTCAGATCTGACTCAAAATGAAGCAATATCTGACCCAAGGTTCTAAACAATATGGCCACCACCAGATATACCGTACCTATTCAAGAACAGAGGGCTCAGTGAGGTATTGTATATATGTATTCTTTCATTAAACAATTTTTTATTTAAAATGCATACACCTGATGCAATGTTTCAGTTAAATATAACCATTTTTTTTGTCAACAGTTGTCCTTTAACGTAAGTTAGTTGTCCTTTAACGTAAGTTGAATACAAAAGTTATCAATTTGTCTCTTTTTTTTTAAATTTCATTTCTGGAGGGGAAAAAAATGCGTTTTTTTTTTTCAAAAACTTAAGTCTGAAAAATAGTCTTTGTTTAAAAAAAAAAAATGTCTTTGGCATTTCAGAAGACGGCAAAGGGATCGCCAAACGCATTAGATGAAGGTACGTTGTCTTTGAAAATCTATTCGTTCAGTTAACTGTAGACAGCTGGTAGAGATCAATATTCCATCCCATCAGCTGGGTATGGGAAAAAAAAAACCTGTAATAGACTCAAACTGAATACCAACACATTCTGCAGAAATTGCGCTTAGTGGGAAATTGCTAGTTGGCGTCTCGAGCCTCTGCTTTTAAATTGACAGCGTGATTAGACTGATACACAATGCTGCGACGGAAGCACATGGTTTGGGGAGTGCAGTAAAGATGACACTGGTGGCTTTTTTTAACAGTAAAAAAATGAATCCATCGGTGTAGTCTTCCGACGATAAAAAAGGTCTCGCTCATGCTGATTGCCCATGCATTCTTCATGGCTGGTTGATGGGGTACACACATCTTTTCTGATCCATCATTTCTCAACATGCAGAAGGAAGATCTTAAAAAGATTTTTTATCTTTGTTATAGGCCTTGTCTGGTTACGTCAGGGTGCTAGAACAACAGAGCTGTTCTGATACGCAGTCAGGCGTTAAAAAAAACAAAAAAAACACTCTTGATATCTTCAGATCTGCCTTGTTCGTGACTTCTGACTGTAATGAGAATTGGCGATTGTGGAGCAATAAATGATACTTCACACCCAATACAAACAATGTGAATAGTGCGCTTCCCAAAAACACTACACACTAGTGTTTACCCTATGCGTGGAGGTAATCCTCTTCGTGATATGCAAAGGGAAAATAAACAATACAAAACTATTATAGTGTAGTATGATTGTGTAGATATATACATATATATATATATATATATATATATATATATATATATATGTGCAGATGTAGATACACTCACATTCTTCTGAGAAGTATCCTGCTCAGTATAATGGGCATCTGGGAGCCCCTCGTGGGGTCTTGGATATGATGGTATTCCAAAACAGCTCCAAATAGATGTAAATTAGTTGGACAGGGGAGGAAGGAGATATACTTTCAGTAAAAACACTTTTAATAAGGCAAAACACAAATATAAAATCTTACATAAAAAACAAGCAGCATCCAGCTTTAAAGTGCAAGGAGTCCCAAGTTTTGTAAAGTGCACAGTGTTCCAGTAAAGTGCTCCTCTCTGTACACAACGCGTTTCACCTTTAGGTAGGCTTTTTCAAGTGTGTTTTTGTCCATTACTTCCTTGTTTAAATAGTTCTGTTTTTCATACTTCAGACCCATTCCCGTAATCTTCTTAAAAACATATGAATATTACAAAGAATTAGTTATACAAAAAGTTGTGATATGATTTGAGCCACTGAAATGATATTTGACATGATAATAAATAAACATCCCAGCAAATTCTTAAACGGACTCTGTCAACCTCAACATTGATTATGCTGTGAATGTAGAGGATACAATAGTATTTGATCTATACACTGTGTTAGCAATAGTGCAAGCAAGTGCATAAGTTAAGTGGAAAATGTGTGGACAAGTAGTTAATTTGCATATCAAGCCATAGGTGATGTCATAGACACGCGACACGGGTGCATTATTTAAATCATAGTTGTGTCTTCGTTAAACTGTCTAAAAAAAAAAAAATCTGGGTGAAAAATATAAAACCTATTTTCTGGAGCAGGAACTGTGAAAAAAAAATTAATTGTACATAAAAGTCAAATTGGAAAAGGGTGCATCAGATGCAATGCATGTATTAAAGTTTTTAAATAATTGTACATTCTACCCTGAAGGATTTACTATAATGCAATATTAAACCTGTATTTAAATCCCTTGGAATGTGAGTATGTGACTGAACTGTAATTATGGATTAAACCCATCTGCAAAAATAAAGACACATTATAAGTTTATTTTGGGCACCATGAGAATTTGCTATACCCTGTATTGGTAATTTGCAAATCTTTTATTCTGGTGCCTGTGTTAATGATAAAAAGGAGCCCATCACAAAAAAAAGAAAAGATAGAGAGGGAGCCAATGTTTTCTATTCCTATTTAACAGCACCGCCAAGGAGCTTTCTTGGAATCAGAGGGAGCAGATAGACACCGACATGAGCGGGAGAGGGTTCAGGTCATAGGACCCACCACTGGACCACCAGAGTAGGAGCCTCATTTTTCATACTCCCCCCCTCCAGATAGGAAAGTAGGAAGGGAGGGATTATTAATATAAAATGTCAATGGCAACCTTTTTTTTATACATCCAACACTGTTATATGTAGGGACATGGCAAATGGGTTTTTCTGCCATTTTTCAGTTCTTCTTTTTTTCCCCTTTCTCTAAAAGCTCCGTCCAGTTTTATACATCACCCTCTTTGGTGCCAGAATATATGGGCACAGTATAACCTCAGCATCTTCCCCCCTCCCCCCCCCCCCCCCACACACACTATTGTTCCACCACTACTCCTGTCAATTGGTCATTGTTCGGTAGTCGTTCACATTTGAACCTGCCACGCACATTATACTTCTATATACCTTCTATTTTTACAGTGCAAAGTCGCCACACTTTTATTGTTATTACAAAAAAAGTATATAAACTTGTTCGTTATAAAAGATCTGTTCAATTACATAATAAAAGCTTCCAGCGGCGTTGGTTCTAATGAGCTTTATATAAAAGAAAAGAAAAATTAATTAAACAATTTTGCTATTAATTATGTTATTGTCTTCCTCAGTGCATTATTGTGTAGATGCTGTTACCTAATAAAAGAGTTAGTTATTAAATGCCTTTCATGAATGATTAGCTGTTTCCCTAGCATTAGTTATATAATTCTATGCCAAGGATTACACACTGGCACACAAAAAAGTCTCATACAAATGTTTCATTCTTTTTATAACCTTTGTTTCTGCTTTGGATATCCGTTACAATGTCTTTTTCTGCGAACAAGTAAATTTGAATTATTTATAAATAGGGCTAATACGCATAACATAAAACAATGAGCTTAATTAGCAGCATAAGAGAAGAACTGCCTCAAACACAACCAGACTCACAAATAATGGGCAGGATTAATCCAAATGAATTATTATTAATTTTATTTCATACTTGACAAAAACGAAGACGTGGGATCCCTCTCAGCGAGAACGGGCAAAAGCTGAAATAGCCGGCCCTATAGGATGTAACCTACTTGGGAGAGGAATCAACTTTTTTTTGCTCGCTTCCACCATTACAAGGAAACCTCTCCATTAGCATATCAGAGTGGTCCCACCCATAGGGAAAGTCCAGATCCAAATAGCCTGGCAGGTCTCCTATGCACGAAGAATACAGCAACCACAGACGTACGTTTCGGCCTTCATTGGCCTCATCAGTGTGGTACGGCTGGTATCCCTCTAGGTGCAGCGAGCTAGGACCCACTTGTGGGCATACCCTAATAACTCACTGAGGCAAAAACGAAGATGTGGGATCCCTCTCAGTATTTCATACTTGGCAGCTGATCATTAAAATGAAAAAAAAAAAAAGCACCCCTTGGTAATACCCCTTACGCGTTTTGCACACACAAGTAGCACTTATTGATAGACGCAATTTTCACCCTAATAAAATTGGCAACAATTGTATAAACATGATATAAGGTTTTGGTTAAATGAATTGGGCAAAGCATAATTTAGCTCACCCGCCACTCTCAATAGGGTGAGAAACTAACCTCAATATATGTAACCACCTTGTGTTGGCAATATATATATATATATGAATAATACAGTGCTTGGAGGGCTGTACAGTGTTCCACTGCAATGACCATCAGAAGAAATATTCTCATACTCTCGTCTGACTCATGAGTCGGGAAGTTTGCTGACTTTTTCTGAGACTATGTCTCCTGGAGATCCTAACCTCAACAACAGGAGGATGGAAAAGTCCAAAAGAACAGTGAGATTGATGTAAACAAACCAAAATACTGATCTCTGGACTCCTGGGAGTCTAGCTGCATCTAACCAGGATGCTAAAAAAAATAAATGTTCAGCTGGTCTCAGCAAGACTTTATTCCACAAGGAACCGACCAAGTGTTTCAGGGCTATGCTGCTGTTGTGGATGGGTTCCTGTCTTCTCAGTTATGGTACAAAATAGCTAAATGCCAAGTACAACACCTCAAAGTTGATAGTGTCACACTGAGAAACCGTATTGTTCTTCTTCTCACACTAAGTTTTGTGTTAAAGCATGTTAGAAAATGTGAACAAATGAGCATAATTAGCAAGACTTCATCACTCACACAACGTGACTTGATCTCTTCATTGTCATCAAGAAATTAAAATGATTTCATTTACAAGATGGCTTTTCGAGATGCTAAAATAGGTGCAAATTGCCTTTAATTACTTCAATCTCTCATGCCACATTTTTTTTTTAGACAAATACTATAAGGTATAAAAGCTTATTATACATACGTTGGTGCAAACAATTCAGAATGTTCTGGTTGTCTGGATAAGGCATTGAGATGTTGAACATGGGTCTGGCCACAACGGGCCCCATAATAACAAGGGTACTAGTGTGACCATGTACCAGCAAGGAGAAGTAGGCAATTTGTGCCTTACAGGAACTGTCTGGTGCAAAGACTAGTGCTTAGTATCTTTAGAATCAGTGCTTTCGGTAGCCTTCTGCCTCCTAAAAAAATTGGGCTTATTCCCTTTTTAATGGGCCATTAATGATGCTGGGAGATGATGTAATATCCTGCCCCTCTCCACAGGAACATGCCTGGGATCTGTGCTAGTTTACTAGATCTATTCATTTCTCTTGTTATGTATGGACTTCATTTCCTAGTCCTTCTGGAAAGACATGTAAACCAATAAAGGGATTAGTCTGGAGCACTGGACAAATATATTCCTCCATACCGAATGAGCGCCTAAAGCCTTTAGGCATACTTGTGCTCACTGGGGTTCCCTGTACCTTCATTAACGACCGAACGACTATCTGTTCTGCTGGGTTGACCATGATAAGCCCCTCCCCATGTATCAGTATCGGAGAATTACATTTGAGACTACTTTGTAAACACATTGCTACGGGTCATACTGCCATATGTGTCTCAGGAAGGATGTCTCACAGCCAGTGATGCCTATTTTTATGCCAGACTTAAAAGGTATTAAATTGCACACATTTCATCTGCACATTGATCCTCTTAAAGGAAATTATGCAAGGTTGGATAAATGTTTGGTTGACAACTACTTTGCTGTTTCGAGATCAAAAAAAAGAAAGAAAAGGGAAACTATTCTTCCTTTTCAAAATTGGCTAAAAACATTCAAATGTCTTATTTTTACCAACAATGAGGTACCTGTCAGTCATGTAGAAATGAGTGAAGATCTCCTTTGATTGGGGATTTATACCTTTCCAGCTAGTTATTTTCATTATTTAAAGTGTCTGGTGACAGCAATCTGGCTTCTTCATCATGAATTGCATCTTCATTGCACATTTTCCAATTTCAACACTTTGCCTTCATATATAAACGTTTTGCATGTGTATTAGATTCCAAAAATAATAGCTAGTATCTTGTTATTTGACCCAATATTGATACTTTTCTGTTCTTGGTTTGACACTTTCTATTAGTCCGAAGCTGTTGCATTGCAAAGGGCATTATGAGTATGACAGACCATGCCATTACACTCAAATACACATTAAGTCATCAATTACATTACCTGAGATGGTAGAAAGCAACATGTAATTGATTTTGCTATTGGACAGCATGAGTTCTCCACCAGCACCATGTGGTAAAGATATACAACTCCCCATTTGAAGAACTCCGACAGACGTCAAAAGTAGTATTAGATGTTACCACTAATACATTGTATCACTGTTTTCATCCAATAGTTTTTAAAAATTCTAGTTAGTATTTTTCCACTTCCTCGTAGTAGGTGTCTTACTAACCTGGCTGTTGGAAAAAGAAATGCATTCACCCCTTTTTGACAATGGACATACTAGGTGCATCATGAAAAGTCAACCCAATTTGCTGAAATGACTCGATATCAAGGCATACAGCAAAATCCAAATCCAGCCCAAAGCGATGACAAGTGCCATATTGAATGGTAAAATGCCTTTCTAAAATGGTGCTGCATAATATAGCATGCAGAATAGAGCCTTAGTTAGTCATAGTTCTAGGGTTAGGATTAGGTCAAAAGGTCAGTGTAGGAAATTTTTTAGTAAAAAGCAACTTCCAGTTATTGCCCTATAACTTGCAAAAAAACAACAGAAAACATGTAAACAATGGCTATTTCTAAAATCAGAATAATTATTAGAACCAAATTAGCAGGTTTTTTTTAATTAGCATTTGTAGAGGTATAAAAAATTTCTCATGTAATTTACTTTTTTTTTTTATACAAAATGATATGATAAGATTATGGTATGTAAAGAAAACCCCCCACACCCCCCACACCCCACCCCGAAAATATAAATAATTTGTGTGGGTACATTTAATGAGAAAGTGGAAAATTACAGCTAAACACAAACACCACAGAAATGTTAAAACAGCCATTGTCGCGAGGAGCAGAACATGTTCAAAGCTGCCAGCTCAAGAAGTTGGCGGTCTGTAGCTTGAGATGCAAATTAACTGCTTTTCAATGGGACATGTATACTTTGCATATCAAGCCAAAGAGTGACATCATATACAGGAGGCACATTTTAAACACACTTTTCTCTTAAGGATCTGCTTGCAATTCTGCCAACACAATGTATAGATCCATTTTTGCTCCTTTTGTATTCTCTACAGCCACAGCATGAACAATAGTTTATATGGCAGAGTCCCTTTAAATTAGACACTAGCGTCTCTCCTGTTATCTTGGCCATCACAGAGCTGTTCTGAATTCAGCTCATGTACCCTCCTGAGGTGGAAAAAAAAAAGAGCTGGAACAAAAAGTAACTTATCCAATATTCCTCCTTTGTCCTTCAATATGATATCATATTCACTTAACAGCCAGACTGTAAATCAGATTTTTATTATCAGCATGTTGTTTGCTTAAAACCTTCTCATAAACACAGACAATAAAGTAGAGTTGATGCTGCATCATTTTTAACACAGCCAGAAATGCTTTCAGTCCCTGTAATTATTCCAACCCCAGCCCATACTTTGACAGAGTTCTGCTCGTAAATCCGCGTTTTTGCTATTGGGCATGTCTCAAAAATGTTACAGAACAGTAACTAATGCTTCCCGTTCCAACTCAGGAAGCCCTGAAACTATAATGCTGTAAGGGAGAACGTCTAGGCTGGGGGCTGCTGTGGGCTCAGGTTTACCCATGATGCCCGGGCTCTAGTCGACTTGCAAAACAACATGGGAGTTCCTGTTTCTAGCACTTCTAGGTACAGAATAAATGGGGATAAATCAAGCCATCCATCCTTCCATCGTTGAGTGAGGAATTCCCAGCATGGGCAACTCAATAAATACACTTATCGGAAGATTATTTTCATTGTTTTGGTTCTGTCAAGCTTAAAACAAAACAACGGCCATTTTTGGTATGTATGATGGCGATTGCACCTTTTTTATAAATCCCGACACTTTGCAGTTTTGGGGAAGGCGGTCCACCAACACAAATAAGGCACCTTTTTAAGGCTTTTATTTTTTATACATTGGCTGTTGTGGTGCTATAGGTGCCGGCACAACCAAAAACTACATAACTGGCGGATGCGTCGACTATTGGGAGTCTACTTTATACATAAGCACACATGGTGATAGTGCCATTATTTGGCACTGTCTGCATTAGTTCCAGTGGGAGAACTATTATACCCCACAGCCCTATGTATTAATCAATTTCAATAAAGCATTGCTGCTCTGGAAAAAAGGGTAATTGCCAGTGCCTTATCTATCAAGGCATTTGTTATCCCCCCCCCCCCACCCCTCTCGTTACACTTTTGTGCTTGGGAATACACCTCTGACACAGTGATGTCATAGGTAGAAAACACCACAGTAGTATTTAAAACATATCTTTATCTTAATTTATGCGCTTACTTGCCTTTCTGATAACACAATGTACAGATTATGTTTCACTTGTTTTTAATTCTCTACATTCGCGGTATGCACTATGGGGTATTCAATAAAATTCAAATTGAACTCCCAAGTCAACCACCTCTTGCTATTCACTAAAATAAACTCAAACTCCCTCTCCCCCAACCATACCAAAGTCCATCTTGATCTCCCATTTAAAACTCCCTTCAGTGAAAAGAAAGAACAATTGTAATTCGCTAGAATCCAAAGAGAGTTCGAATTGGCTGGTTTGAAATTAGTAGGTCTGGGACAGGGAGGCTTCTGACTGGCTGTTAGAGTCAGCCATCAGACTCCTCCTATTATCTCAGCACTTGCCATGGCCCCCCATATGTGTTAGACATCCAATTGGGAAATTATTATTCTGTTCTATCTCAAGAACACCTTGGAAACATTATGTTGTAGCACCTAGAACCACAGCCTGCTCCGTGAAGAGTCACGATGAATTTGGATGCATCTTTTGTCCAGGTTACTAATGAACTAAATCTTCCAGGACTCCGGGAACTCAACTATCTCAAGTATAGCAATGTAGTCTCATTCCATAATCTTGTACTACTCTCCAGTAATCTGCTACTTTGTGAAACAGACACTACAAATTTGTTACTGTCTAACTCACTTATTGTCAATGAAGGGAGATATCTGTTACTGTCACAGGTTTTTACCCTGCGCTGCTCCAGACAGATGAAGGATACCTTGCTGGGGGAAAAAAGAATCTCCCAGAAAATGTAATTCTTAAAGGAATTGTGTCGCCCAAATATTGTTTTTACAGTGCAAGTGTATCCCTGTATTAAATAATACAAAAATTGTCTATATAGTGTGTTAGGAAAATTGCAAATACATTTATTAATAAACAAAAATGTGTCTGCAGTGTCTTCTGTTTGTGACATCAGCTGTGACTTTCTACGCAAATTACGGACGCATTTAAAACAAATTTTTTTCTCCTATTTGGGCGACCCAACACGTTTCAGGATATAGAGTAAAAAGATAAATCTAGTGAATAAATTATCAGTCTGTCACGTTTCTACCTTTACTGGCTCCTGTATGTTATATTCAGGTTTTTTTGGCTGTTCCCACTTCAGCCTCCTAGTGGCCGCCCTTCTTAGTGTCAGCTGGCCTCATTATTTTCTGAGCCCTTTAAATATCTTCAGATGATAGCAAACAAGGCCTCTACATTTTATCTAATCTGATATCAGCCGGTGATAGCCCATTTGTGTCTTCTCTAGTGGTTTTTGTATTAAATAGATTTTTGGGTTCCTGGTTTTTTTGCTGGCCTTTGACCACACTCATTTTCTGCTAGCTCTGCTCTGTTACCCTGATTTTGTTTGTTGGTTTCCTTGTGCTACCTGTATTGTGGTTCCCTCTTGGTTCCACTCTCATGCCCAGCCAGGGGCATCCTGTCTCGCACCCAGCCACAGGGTTTCTATTCTTGTGTCCAGCCCGAGGGCGTCCAGTCTTGTGCCCTGCCATAGGGCTTCCTGTCTCGCACCCAGGCAGAGGACTTCTATTTTTGTGTCCAGCCAGAGGTCATCCAGTCTCGCAACCAAACAGAGGGCAACCAGTTGCAGTCTTGTTCAGTTCGAGCTTTTGCCCTGCTGGTCCCATTTATCCAGTTCTCTCTGTATTTGCCAACCAGCCCTGTAACTTCAATTGTGGAGTGCAGATCTCCTAAATCAGTCAAGAGGAATAACACAGCTGGGACTGTTAATCCTTATGACAAGCTGCATGTTTTTTTTATTTTAAATAAGAAAATACTTTGTAATTAGAAGTGAAGGATTAGAGAGAAACCCACCCAGGGCTGGCAAGTCAAACCTGAACAATAACAGAATTGAATTAACATACATTTACCTGCACAGATCTGGAACCCTCGTGAGGCTTGAGTGATTTTCAGACAGGCTAAGGAGTGTGGAAGTGGGCCCTACCCTACTAATGGATCCAGAGGTGGATGATTCCATTGGGACAATGTTAGGATGTGTATTTCACACCTGTTGTACATATAATGATAGGTTTAGCATGAATACCTCCTGTTACTGCACGCTATAACACTGCCACATTTATTTAATCATTAGCTGGGCCGATATTTTTTATTTTGGTTTCTGTCCTGCATTATTATAAATCCTTAGTAAGTGTAGCTCGTTGTTGGGAAGATCCTTTTTTTTTTTTTCTTTTTAGTACTGGTATAGATTTTGTGTGTTCTGGAATTGCACCATGAGGAACTGCATGAGTTTTATCCTTTTTTATTCTAATTGTTGTACTTTTCTAATTTTTGTTCTTTTTTCGGTGGCATGTCCTTAGAGTGCTCTTTAGCGACTCTACCCTTGTCATTTATTTAATACACATCCCTGGGGTGAAACGGACCCAGCCCTTTGTGTTTGCATGCCTAAACATAGCAGGGGGGGTTATTTTATAAAAATCAGTGCTAGGACAAAGTTCTAAAGGTGGAGTAATTGCCATGGAAATGAATGCAAAGTTCCCGCAGTATAGACCGCATTAAAAGTTTTACCTTTTAGTATGTCTAATTAACCCCCATCAAGGATACCTTTAGCTATTCCCACTGCGTGTTCCGCCAACATATGGGTTTCCTTTTTGTCATTTACAATTTGTTTCTTCAAGACGGGGGGAGGCCCTTTCGTTGGCGAAACGCAAAGCGAGGATCATGCCGACTATATTCTCCTTACAATGTTAAATTAGTTATGTTTCTGATTGATTACATTCATCTCTAGTTTCTTCAATGTCTGAACTTAAAGTGTCAGCGATCAGATCTTTATCTAATAGAATTTACCTCCATACACCTTGTAAATGTTGTGTCGTTGTTGTTTTGGAGATTTTGCAACACTCCGAGCTTTGCTTCACTTTCATACACTATTGTAATGTTGTAAGGAACTTTCTTAGTTTAAAGAGGAACTAAACCCTCATGGCTACTTAATTTACAGTTAAATAGTAAAATAGTAAAGACTTGCATCCATCACGTTCAACCCTTTTCCTAATCCTTGTTTACCACTTTTTAAGAAGGTAACCCCCCCTTATTGCAGCAATTTTGAATTTTACTTTCAACATTGAAACATTCCTTCTTGACTCCAAAGTGCAATCAGATTTCTCCTTGGATCAACAAGCCATAAATCAATATTACTGCTTATACTAACACACATAGCCCTCTATGTTCTAGTTCAATAAAATAAAGTATCCAGGTCCCTTTTAAAGGCATCTATTACATTTGTTCTGGTCCTAGTGAAATGGGGCCCGGAGTTCCTGAGATGTGTTTCAGGAACCACTTTGCAGATATGGAGACACAGGGCATGGTGCAGGGCTCTTGAGGGCTTGATCTCACCCCAGGTTGGTGCGCCTACATACCAAGGCCCTGAGGGCGTGGCTGCTGTATCCAGCCAAAGGCAAGACAGGAACTGGAGATACTCTGGAGCAGGCATGGCACATAACATCACTGACCGGATAAGCAGGATGCTGCAGGCTGAGACAGATCAAGCAGAGCAATATGCAAATAAAAGAAAGCAAGCACAAACAGGAATAACATAATGTAGAGTGCAGGGCCAAGGAAAGACAATGGAGCAAAAGCAAAACTGAAACTGACATGAGCAAGGCAAGGCAGAAAACAATCTGCGACAAGAAAAATAAATGCAGGGCACGGGGCTTATGACAAAGCAGTAATAGAGGGCAGAGAAAGACATGGCAAAGACATAAGGACATGATGACCGAACCAAGGAAACTTATAAACAAAACCAGACATAAACACAGTGCTAGCCTAGTGCTTTAAGTTAGGAAATATTGAGGATTTAGTTACACGAAATGGCCATGAGATGATAAGCTTGCCCCCAGCATCAAGGTACCTCAGTCAGCAAGTTCCTAACACTAACCCTACTTACCTAATGACTTAACTAAACACAAAAACACACATGAAGACAAACCTGTAACAGGACAGACTGGGGAATGAAACAAACAGAACAAATGGGTGAGGCTCATTTATATAGAAGCAGTGAAAACCAGGAATGGATCAAGCGTAAGAAAGAAAGCAAGGCAAGAAAGAAAACAGGAATAACTGGATACTGCCTTGATGTGCCTGGACACGGGTTGTAGCATGACACTATTTTACTTTTGCCTTGTACCTTGCTCTGCCTGTCTACAAATATTCATACTTATCCTTTTCTGAGTTCACCTTTCTTGTCTTCTATTAAAGGGAACAGAAAACGTATGGTACGGAGGAATCAGGTCAAGGTAGATGCTTTAAACTAAGGTCTTCATTCCTGAAAGACAAGGGGATTGACAACTTAAGGCCAAAGTAGCTGAATTAGACACATTCTCCAATTCCGCTATACTTCGACCTCCGTTTTATTTTGGTCTTCATTTTGCAATTCACTTGTCCGTTCCCACTTTCATGAATCAAGCCCTAAGTGTTTCGGCAGGCGGCTATAATAGTCCACTTGGCAGTTTTGCTACTTCTAGTGCTTTAATTCCGCGATTTACAACTATAAGACTTAAATTGGTCAAACTGCTTTAAAATAATGCCATATCCTGAAAATAATATGATTTATATCAAACTGTTTCTTTTTCTCCTATTCCGCCGAGAAAATTCATCTTACGTTTATCAAACACACTTGGGTTAATCTCCGTTATTATGTATAATTTATTTTAATGTACCTGTTAAAAGAGATCTCAGGACTCTATCCTAATTATATTGTGCGGAGGAACAAGAGAATGTAAAATGATTCCAAGGACATAAAGCCCTTTTATCGTGTGGAACAGTCGGTGAGAGGCGTTCAATGCTTCTGCAGCACAGCAGGCAGTTAATATTTGTGATTCTTCAGGAGTCGGAGAAGTTGGTCGACAGCACACATTACGCAAGTAGCGTCTTTGGAATACGAACAGGATGGCACCAAATTTAACCCCAAATATTCAGCAAAGCAAAAAAAGATATCACGCAGTTGATGGGTTAGAGACTGAACACTAGAGGGATAATGATTCATTAGTACGCGTCAGGGTGGATTTGATTTAAATTAAGTCGATTTAATTCGCTGGTCAGTAAGACTTAATTTAAATCATGGTTTTATTTTATTCTACAAATATAATAATAATTGTTTTTAAGCTCTTTTCCTGAACTTTGGTTTGTTTTATACCATTTGTACTGTGAAAAAATGCATGTTATCTCAGCTTGGATAGCTTGGATTATTTTGAATTAGTTTACCAAAAAATGTAAATATTGCATGCATACACAGCCTCATGCTAAATAACTAAGATCTCTTTCATGCTAAATAACCTTTGAACTATAATGTATCTTAAATGGAAAAGATTTCTCCTACAAAAGCATTTCATTAAAATAAATCTGATTTAAATAAAAAAATTCTGATTTATATTAAAAATAATCAGATTTTGATTATTTAAAAAAACAAAAATCAATTTTTACCACCCTGCTACCCGTTTACGTTCAAATACATTGTACAAAGTTTGGGCATGCAAGATCTCTTTTACCCAGTATTTAAATAATTTAATAATTTAAATGAAAGGATTGCTCTTTTATGTAGCGGGGCTTACGGACGTTGTTTGTCGTAAAGTTCCTCTCACTAGTGTTATAAATGGGCATCCTCTTCTCTGACAAACAGAAACTCTAACCAGCTGTTTATCATGCAAAACATATCACCTCCACAGTTTCGTAACAGTATAGCAAGATGATCCAATGACTGTGCCTCTCTCTGATTGGTGTGTGCATTTTCTGTGAAACACAACCAATCAGTAGGGAGGAGTTAATCATCTTAGTGGTGTGTTCAGCATCATCAGCAGTCCTGTCATGTTGCAAAGTACCATCTCCGTGACGTGGAGGCCAGGAAGTCACTGTGTAACTTCAAAAAAAAGTCAACAATGCTTCTGGACGACACTGAGTAGGAGCATTTTTCAGAAGTTGCTTTTTAAAAACAAAACAAAAAAAACCAACAACATCATATACAGTTCCTCTTTAAGTTTGTGGAGAATTGTGGTTCTTGTAGTTCTGGAACAGAAGATGGACCACCGTTAGACTCCCCAGGCCTTATGTGAGATTCCATTCAAAGCAAGAACTCTTCGCGCCCAACCTTCTGTAGACTTGACGCACCACCAAAGATGGACTCCATTTCAAGAATACTGATCGGTTTGTTTCCTTTTCCTGCCCCCCAAGACTAAATAAATGGAGACTAAAAACCTCAAGGTTTTCTACGCAGACACATTTTCAAGCTAATAAACCCATGGTATAATGAAAGAGTCTTGAGGGTTCCTCAATACTTTTGCAGTTTTGCTAATCTGGCCCCTCTTCTGTGTCCACTTTTCAGTTTATATGTAGTTATCACCTTAGTATGTTTCGTTTAGACAGATACACTTTTTAAAAAAAAAAAAATGTTTAATTGCAAGAAACAATTGAATAATAAATCTGCCTCCGCTGATCCCATTTTATCAAGAAGTGATGTGTGTGTTTGGGACCTCCACTGATTTACAATGCCCATTTATTGACTTGGTTCAGCAGTTTTTGACTACCGCTTCAACGGGAAGCCATTCCTTTGAATTGCATTCAGCTGTGAAGCCATTACGCTGAAATATTGTTTTTATTAGTGCTATGCAAACAGAGTAAAATGGAGTCCGCTGCTAAAGATACACGAAAATGGCGCTCATTAATGCGCGAGTCGGAAAATTTAAGGCAAGAGGAGATCGAATGCAAAGGAATAAAATCAGAGAGGTGTTTATATCAGCTGCAGAATAAAAAACAGCTAAACGTCTCAGATAGAAAGAACGAAAGAGGATATTATATTTATTATTTCATTTCAGCTGGGAAAAAAATTCTGCATTCACTCCGAAAAAAAAAAAAAAAAAATATATATATATATATATATATATAAAAAATACTTTCCGCAAGTGCTTCAGATTGATTTTTATGAAAGTTAGGCTGAGGCTCAATTATTTTTTCACCTGTAGCAGAAGCAATCTAGTCTATTAAGAAATTCAGTAGCACTAGGCTATTGTTCCATACAGGAGCCTGGGGATATAATAATGCGTATCTGGAGTTTCATTGAAAACCATAAAAATAAACCTGAATAAGACATAGCTGAGGAAAGGCATTAATATGACCTATTCAGGAAACAGGACTACAATAACGTGTGTGTGTGTATATATATATATATATCAATTTAACTTCTTATTTATTTATTTTTTTATTTTTTATTACTTCAGTAATTTCAGTCTGCATGATCAACTGATGTGCAGCGGATATTTAATAGAGGTTGAGTTGATGTAATAACAGCTCAAGGATAATAAGTCATTGAAACTGTGATCTAGGCTGGTAATTGAGGCCAACTACGTTCTCTTTTGGGTGGTGGGATACCTCTCAAACTAACTTGGGATCCGATGAGATCAATACAAAGTCTATTCAAAGCTTAACGATACATTGCTTATTGTGAGAAACCTTGGCATGTTGGCATAGATCCTCATGATCAAACAATACACTTTAATACTTAGTGATATTAATTTAATTGTATTTGTGTTATCCTCCCATGCTTCTGAATAGTAAATTGCCCCATATGAAACTTTAACAAGTGGGCAAGTATTCTTTTTAAAATGTATTTATATCTAGTGTATCTTAATTGTACTTATTGCATAATGACCTAGGTTCCAGCCACTCAACTGGCCATTTTTTTCATGAGGACTCTGAAGATAGTTCACCACTTTTTAAGTAGATCTTGTGGGCCACTGGAGCACAGCACTGATGTCCTGAAGGATCTTCCAGGACATGTGTAGGTGGATCACTTGACCATTGTGGGTGGTCCTTTTGAGCAGTATGGATCAACCCCTTGACTATTGTGGATGGACCCCTTCGCTATTGTGGTCAGACACCTTCGCCGTTGTGGTCGAACTCCTTGACCATTGTGGACAGATCGCTTGACCAAAACAAGTAGTGTTGACCAGTTCTTGTACCACAGGTGTGACCATAAACATGAGCAATGGTAAAATAAAGCTGGGATGGTGCTCCTGTTTACAAAGAAAATTGAGATGAGTTGTAGCCTACAGCTTACATATAAGCAGTCACGTGCTGTACAGATAAGTAAATCAATAACAAGGGATTTTATAGTTTTATAAAATGTACTGACATAATTTAACAGCCCTTGTCCCTTTTCTAAGTTGTCCAGTGTTAAGGGGGATTATTTCACAGAATAGGCCCCTTGCCCTCAAATAAAAAAAACATGAAGAATACATAAGTATTTTTTGATACTGGCCTGATTTAAACATGATCGACACTCAGTAGAGATTTCTGATGTTAGGTCTACTTTAAAGAGCCAAATGCATTATTTTGCCATAGAACATAGATTGCTGTTCAGCCCTGAAGTACAAACCAAGCACTGCTTTGTATTGCTGTGAACCAGTATAATACCTGCAATCTAGCAAAACTAAAATAAAAAATGAATAACTTTGAAGCTCCTATATTTGCAAAAACATTATACCGGATAAAATATTCCAATCATACATTATTTATTATTTGTACTTTATCATACACTATATTTTTATTTTTGATATTATTAATTATATATTTTTTAAATTGTATTTTTTTTTTGTTTTATTTTAAGCAGGATTATATTTTGTATTATTTATTTCATGTGTATTATGCATGTATGCTATAATTATTTGTTATATACTATAACTACAAATTTTGATTATATTATTGCATTTTATAATCATATTTCATATCTATTAGATCATATTTATTATATTATATATTATATTTGCACTAGATTTTTTTTTTTTTATAAAAAAAAAAAAATATATGGAAAGCGATTAAATATGGATGAAGGCAGAATTTTTGCATCAAAGAAAGTACCAGGAAGTTTTTTCACATCTTCTACTCATATCTCTCAAGGAAATTCCATTTTCAACAAGATCTTATCAGAAGGTTTGGCTTCTCCGAGATGTTATGTCAGCTTTATCTGAACAGGTCACTCTCGTTCACATTTCCTATATCTAAATGAAATAAACCCTTCACATATCTCCTGCTAAAATAATCCCCGAGAAGCAATCGGCAAAGATAAATAGATATAGATTTCTGGTAACCTCTCTTGAAAGAAGAGTGAACCATTTCTACCTGCCCCTTGCCTTGTCAGAACAGCTTCCAATCAGCATTAATGACACAGCTCAGTCCAAAGCGAGCCACTTGAGATGATTCTCGCGCTAGTAGCCAAAAAAAAAAAAAGAATTTGTCAATCATTTCCCAAGCAGATCTCATCTTCCCCGGACTTTTGCTTTTAATCACAATTCCCTAGCAGGTTGGTAGGATAAAATAATATGCAGTTTTTCGTCCGTGTCCCCCCCAATTTTTTTTTCTTGGTTCTGTTTCGACCAGTGTTGGTTAATTTCTAGAAGATTGATCCCAGGAAGGTTTGATGCCGACAAACAGTTTATGACAAAATGGTTATTCCAATCTAATCAACGGAAGACAATAATGTATTGATGTGATCCCTGCTGCAAAGACATTTTTAAAAAAAAGCACTGGGTGTCAAATAAATTGTTGGTTCTGCCATGCACTGCTTAACTCTTTCATTAATTGCTTTTTTTTTTTGTTGTAAATTGTATTTAAAGAAAATCCATTATTTTTTCCCCCCTACGTTTTCTCTACGGGTTCTTTTAGACTGAAAAAAAAAAAAAAGATTCCTGATTTTCCAATTTACAACTAAATTACATCTTTTATATTGTCTTGTTCGACACAGTGTGAAATCAGCTTCAGTCTTTAAAATATGTGTAAAATAATCTGACATTATACATAATCTAATATGATACAGCATCTGTTAGACTTCATGGCAAACATGGTTTGTACCTGTGTTAAATATCAGTCTCAGATTCGGAGCATCCGTGGGCTATGTGTGATTATTATATAGGAAGGATGGATAAATGCACAAGTGTCAAGTCAAAAAGGGTGTTTCTTGTGTGTAACGAAGATTATACCTTCTTTTTTCCATCCCGACACTTTTGTGTGCAAGCTATCGCCCCACCGCCTATCTGCAGCCACTGGAAATTTTCCTTAAAAAGGAGCTGTTTATTGAAAATGAGGTGCGTTGAGGTAAGTTGAACATTCCATTGCTTCTGCCCAACTGTACATTAGAAAGGTCCAAACCTGATTTCTCCTGCTTGAAGAGCTGAACGCTCAACTGGCCTCTGGTCTTCTAGCAGGAGGAACTCATCAGGTTTGTCCCTGTCAAAGGGGAACTGACTACTTTTGACTGATGGTGCAACGAAATTAATCCACAACGTCATCAACCCTCCAATTATCAACGATAGACACAAGTAGACAGACAAGACAGATATAGTGACAGATATGGTACCAAGGTTGATACACAGACAAGACAATTGGATAGATATATAAGAAGTGCAGCCTCAGCCCAGTGAGTTCAAGAGGTTCAAGAGTAGCCCGGCGTCATTTCCCCGTCTTTTCCCACTTGCCAACCCCTTAACCGGTCCTTGTACAATGCACAGTTAAGTTGGTGATATGAAATGTTCATCTCACCACAACCCACCTGCATCACACACTTCGTGAACACCTCCTGAAGCCGAAAACCTGTTATAAGTGTAATGTTTTAATTGGGAACTGCTACTAAAGATGTAGACTACACTGTTAATGTATGTAGTGTCTGCTTGGTGGATGCGGAACTACATGAAACAAAAACGAAAGCTAGAGTATCCAGTGCATGCGACGTAGCTAGCATGGTTGGCATTATGTTGGCCCCAACACCGCAAATTAAGATTCAAGCTTTCTCGCTTTCTCTCTCTTATTTGATCTGGAACTACAAAACTTTTTTTTTTCTGCTGCGACTTTGCCTTGTTCATTTTAATTCAGCTGGCCGGAGAAAATAAATAAATAAATAAAACGGAAGGTCTGTAAAATCAATAGCCACTTCTCTTCTGATACACAAAGTTAATCAGGGCAAACGATACATTTTATTAACCTCTAATTGGAGGAGAGATTTGGAATGCAATTTGAATTTAGTGCAGTACAAGTAGGAGGGGTTGGAATATGATGGGACATTGTATGGCCAAGATTTAAAGGGCACATAGGTGAATTATAAAAATGGGTTTAAGCGTGTAAACAAGCTGCATCATGCACATCAAGGAGGGGAGAGGGATGGGAACGAGTGACCAGATTCCACTATGTGGCATAACGTTGTGTCAAATGGGTCTGACGACTTGTGCGTAATTTGTGACGTATTTTCTCCAATGGCCATTATTTATCAAAGCTGCCTCCCTCTTCAGAGTTACTCTGAACCATTATGTGCACCATCAAGAGCCGCTCTGGAATGCCAACTTTCTGTGATGGGGTCCTGGATGAGTGGGGGTGGGTGGGGGTCTTCTCGTTTCGACTGTGTATGTTTGTCAGAATTGTTATTTTTGTTATAGGAGTAGTTATCATTCTGCTAGTGAGATTGAATAGTGAAAAGTGAAGAATAAAAGGTAAACACAACTTTTTTTTTTTTTTTTTTAGATCCGATGTGCATTTAAAACAAAAACAATGTGTATTTTAAAATTGATCTGTTAGATTTTTTTTGGCTAACCTGTTTTACATTGATTTCTGGTGAGTCACAATGATTAAGTGTCAGACTCACAAATATTTTAGCATCAGCAATGTTGTAACAGTGAGGTTTCACGGATAAGATAAGTAGTGTTCTTTTTTAATCTTCGAAAATACCACGTTTCATTTTGCATTTTTCACTTTGCATATTTGGGGTTTAATATCCCCACCATCAAAACTTTCACCCAAGAGACCCACGTTGCTTAATTTGTCATCCATTTAAACTGGTTAGTTGGCAATAAAGTGAGTCTTGCTACTTTGTAAATTAAGGACTAATTAGTGCTTCTTTGTAATTGGTAACGGACCAGTTTCAATCGACCATAGGACAAATCATTGAAGAATTTCCCTGCACACTTTGGGATATTGACAGAACGAGCAAACCGACCCAATATGTACCAATAACTGCAAGGTATGTGATATTAATGAGATGAGTAACTATTGGTAATCACAGTCCAATTCAATAATGATTTAAGTAAAGTTATGACAAGAGGTCCTTTTGAAGATGGCAAGTGATAGTCAATTGTTGACCATGGATTTGAGTAACTTGCCTGTGTTGTAGGATGTGGAGTATAAGGTTCACAATATAATTAAAGGAATTATACAATCATGAAATGAGTTCTAAGGAAAACAAAGTTCAAGAATATAAATATTTTTATCATCCATGTCAGATTTCATATTATTAAATTATTATTTGAGGGAATCATAAGCCACACGTGATTCTTAAAGGACAACTGTTGGCAAAAAAAGTTATGTTCAACTGAAAGATCAAGTGCAAGTATTTTTCAGTAGAAATACTTTAATGAATGAATACAAAGTACTCTACTAAGCCCTCTTTGTTCCGTATAGCTCTACCAGGGGGAAGACATGTTGTTTAGAATCTTGAGTCAGATAAACGAAAATCTGACCATTTTGACCCAAGATGGAGGTAAAGAAGCAGAGAAGGCTCCATAAGGACTACATCTGTATTCTCCTTTAAAGCATTTAATTTTTAGAATGTCTATACTGTCAATCTGTAATTAAACATAATTTCATTTTTTTGCCAACAGTTATCCATTAATAATGTCAAACTTTTTAACCCACCTAAACATTTACTTGCAGAATGGAAACATTGCTCTTGGCACAGTACACAACGGAGTGAGACAAACTCAACTAGCAGACAGAAACAGATCGACGCATCCCAAATCCTCTAGATTGTAAGCTTGCGCGCATTGCTCTCTACCTCATGTACCCGTCTGTCCTTGTTCATCTAACTTAACATGTAGTCCTCATCTATACTTTGTACCTACATAAATGTTGGCACTACATACATAAATATTAATGTAATGTAACGTAATCACAAACTTATAATGTAGATAAAAGGGGGGAAGAAGACTTATAATTTTTATAAATGGCCTTTGACAGTCATATAGGTAGGATCAGTGGAGACTTGGCTTGAGATTTTAGTTGAGTGAGCTGTAACCCCCTTTAAAAGAGAAGGATTTGAAGGGACTTTTATTTGTTGTTATAACTAGATATTCACTGGAAGTGGATCCACTAGGGAGGAGCTCAAGAGCAATCTTAAAGGTGTGAAGAGATTTTGAGAAAGGAGGAGAGTCTCTTTTCTTATTTTATATATAAAAAAAAAAATAACATACAAACAAGAAGAACTAAATTTATATTCTTGGAGCGTTTACAAAAAAGTTAATATAAAATCAATATAGGTGGGGCATGGGTAGGATGTGGGTGTGGAGTAATTTATGGAACTTAGTGGAGAATAGATCACATAAAAGTGGGTACAATTTTGTCTAATTCAATTCGCTGTTCTAAGCAAGTGCCTGGTATGTCCATTTGGAAATCCCAGTTCATTGCAGTCAATTTAGTTGCTGGAATCCTTCCGTATCCTTATTTGATAGTTGAATTTAGAGGAGTTCAAAAAGTATCATTCAGACTTTCAAAGTAAGAAAGTATTCGCCCAGGAGAAGTACATCTGATTGTTCTCTGCTGCAAGAAGGATCCATATTTCTTCCTAATTATCTTTTCTATCACTTCAACAATTAGATATTGCAAACTCCACAGCCGTGTTGATCATCTGCAGATCCAACCGCAGCGGGGTAATCGCATCTGTTTATCTTTATCATTTTACGGACTAGTGCCAGTGTAATTAGCAGTCACTTAGTTGTATGACAGACAAGGTAATTGTCCTGTACTGCGAGTACTTTGACATTTGTATATATTTTTTTTTTTATTAAGGAAAGAGATGTTATATTATAACAGGGGGTGCATGTTACAGAGAAAAACAGCTTTGTAAACCAAGGCATTGGAATAGGATTCTGATTATCGATATTGGTTCCATGGCAGTTATTTTGACTTAAGGGACCTCCCCCCATCCCCTCCTTAATGCAATAATGAATGCCTATTACAGCTAACATTTGAACTAACCATCTGCATGCATGATTTGATTTTTAGTTGTGAAAATACTTACCTTACATCTCTGTAAGACATTTTCGCGGAATAAAACGTTAACTACATCTCGTTAATGTACCAGCTGATCCTTTGCGTTCTTTATCCCTAGCACAGTTCCCTCCTCCTTTGTCATCTCCTCCTTGGATCTCCAAAAATGGGCATCCATAGTTTTGCACAGGAACCAATCCAAGGGCTACCAGAGGAGATGACTGGAGATGCCCACGGCATTTGCCCATGCCTATTAGAATGCTCCATGTTTATTTATGGAGGGTATTGGAAGCCACTGTATGGGTGTGTGCCATAATAATGGTATACCATGCACTCATGGGATAGCACCATTATTGTCAATGTGGGGTTGGGGGGGTTGAGGGTTGCAAGAACATTCAGAACTGTACAAGGTGGAGCATGCACCTTGATTTGTATGCTTGAAGTTGACCTTATCTATTTTCTGTACCCCACCCCAAAAGAGGGTAGAGGCATGGAAGGTTGCATTTTGTTCCCTTCAAAACACCATATATTGTTATTTATTTCTTTTTTAGATTTTATTTCTTGAGCATTCCCCCCCCAAAATTACACCAGCCAACTTCACAAGGCCGGGCACAGTGGGCGAAGCCAGAAGGGGCGAGGATGCATGATTTCACAGTCCAACACATGACATTGCATGACCACATGAGCATGAGCTCTTAGCTACTCTTGTACCACACAGTACAAACAAAGTGACTTCTTGACTCTCCCCTGTGATGCATAGAAACCTGCGCATGCCCATCGTGTAATGAAGGTCCACAGTGATCTCTGAGCGAGCCCTGTGCTTGGTTGTCTGGGAATATTTAGACTAATTGTATACAATAATTGAGTAGTATCCAGCCATGGCAAAAAAAAAAGGTGCAAAAGGTAAGTTGTGTAGGCAGATTATGTATCAATAGATGGAATGCAATTTTCTTCCAAACATACTATACCGGTATAACCTGCTATACAGGCAACAGTTTAATCATCCCTATGTATGCATGCTCACATTTCTTTTTTAATGGCATAGAGCCTACGCTACAGTACTGTATAGTGCTTTTCCATGTACGACCACTAGAGTCTTGGGTGAGGTCCATCCTGTCTATTAAGACATTTGTTCTGTAGACTATGTTTGTAGACTGTATACAACTAGTCAAAAAAAAAGGTAGTGTTTCACCTTATGTACATATTTGTTTTACATACATGCTCTGGACCCAATGTGTACGATAATGTGGGGTACAGGCTATAGCCTCCACATCCTTATCCTTGGCGTGGAGTCAACTTTTTACCAGCCTTCCTGTAATACACTTTCCTGGGTGGCCACCCTTTTTGGGGGGACTGGGGTGCCCCTTTATGTTTAAGCACTAAAGATATTGGGGGTTGTCACTTGGATACAGCAAAGTAAACTGATTTACTGTTCTTTAATCGATCAACTTTTTTTTGTGCCGCTCTTGCAAGTTAGCGTTTGGAAAAATGAGCAGCTAACACAGTTGTCTGGGAACGAGCTGCCTCATTGCTCCTTGTGGTATTTCAAGTGCTGTTGCAACAGCAAAACAAATGATTTAACACAAACCTTTCTATTACTTATGGTATTGATCAGGTTCTTATGATTCATTACAGCAGTGATGCTCAGATTGTAGCCGAGGATGTACTTGTAACTCTGTAAGTTCTCACTGAGACTCTTAATCCATGGATAGGGCCATTAATCAAAGTGTCAGGAGAACAGGAGATGCCAGCGTGCAGTTTGTCTTGACTGTACGCTATTTTGAGTTGTGTAGTTGCACAATGGCATTTAAAGGCACAGCCTTCTATATGTAAAGAAAAGATAGATACAAATATAGATATTTGTATAGACTAGTCTCAAAAAATGGACTTATGTTTCATTGAACAAAAGTTGCAAATAGAAATGCTTTAATGAAAGAATACAAATAAAGTTCCTTTTTGAGCTCCGTATTGCTCTTTCAGGGGGCGGACATGTTGTTCAGAATTAACTCCAAAGCATCACATTTTTTTTTTAATTCCGCCCCGTACTATTGCACCATTAGTTTGTTGTTCATAATAGAACAGCAAATATTTTTAAAGCATTTATGAAAAAAATATAGGTAATGTGAAGTGACCTAAATGGTTATTTGTAAAAATTTCCTCGTGGGAAATACTACAATTACTGAAAGCAGTGTTTGTTTGTTTCCCATTTTTTCCTACAGTGACCTTTCTGACCCTAATCCTAACCCTTATTCTAATCTTACATCGAACCCTAAACCTTATGCCAACCCTAACCCTAGATGTAAGGCTAATTGATCCTTTAATTGTAACACTGCTGACAGCCTCTAGGGGAATCTAGCAACAGAGCGACGGAAGTGAGAACTGCCCACTTAAGAAGTTTTTACCCACAACAATGCAGCACCATACTAAAGGAGAATGTTGCTCTACAACAGGGCACCTCATGTTCACTTCATGGAACCATCGCGGGTGCTTTTGGCAACAGATTTGAGGCATTACAGTAAACCACCTGAGCAGTGTTAGTGAACATTAATTGCTAACATTGCTCATTCCACCACAGGATGGACTAGGTCTATCCTATGTCAGCAATGGATTTCTAGCCAGGACACACCTATCCTGTGCAATGTGTCAAAGAGTTTAAAAAAAGCAGCTCTAGACAGATGTTTTCCCTTATCCATTGGATTCCATATTCTTTTCCCAAGCTTTCTATAATGCATGTCGAGTATTGGGCCAAACGAGTCTGGTTTAGCAGGGTTTTTTTTTTTTTGCCAGCTGAAGAGGAACAAACCCACCTCAACAGTTTTTAATCAGATACAAGCCCACTTCAGTCTGATTCAAAGAACTTTAGAATGCTGGAGACCCCAAAGGTTGGGAAAGGATATGGGTCAGTTGCACAAAAATAAAACACACTACAAAAGCAGGTGTTGTATATTTTACTTACTGCTGTCTATAAATACACAGTTATCTTGGAGAGATAGTTTGGCCATCTGAAACCCAGGCCTTTCATTATAAACATTACCCAAGCCTATCTTGTCAGAGTGTACAATGTCTAGTCAATGTAGAATAGAATGTTGATGTTCCATGTTTGTCGCGTAGCTGCTAGTCAGTCTACACTTTGCTTAGGCACTGTACACAATGCCTGCATTATCCATTGTAACCTATATAAAAATCCAATTAGAGCAATTTAAAATGAATGTCACACACGGTATATGTACATAGCACTTCCCTTAATCCCCGCTGTTTTTTAACTTGTTTAAATTCATTGTGTGGGCAGAACATTTTTTTTTCATCTGCAAGTATGTGGGAGCATTACATTTTCCAAGTGCACAGAAACAATGATTTCAACGCAGTTTGATCATTACGGGGTTTTTTTTTTATTTGTCGTCTACGCTGCTAAGACCCGTATCCCTTGGTGATTTAATTTGAACAACAAGAAAAGGCAAAAAAAAAAAAAAAAATATATATATATAAATTAAATAAGAAAAGATAAGTCTTATATACCACAGGGATGTTCTGTGCTTATTTTATGAACTAAATATTGGACTAGGGCATTCGTTTGTAGACTAATTTATTTTCAGACGAAAAACTTTTTTTTTTTTTGTCCATTCTTCTTAATTCTGAATGCGAAGATGAATGAAAGAATGAATGTGCAATGAACAAAAATATCATTCATCCATTCGTTCATTCGGATGCTGTTTGCATAATACGGTATAGCATTACCCATAACTCTCACTAATACACACTCCCACTAATACATGCTCACACATTCACAAAAACCCTCACTATTACACACAAACACACTCTCACACAAACACACTCTCACTCAAACACACTCACTAATACACCTAACCCCTAACTAGACTGGGGCATTCCTTTGCGGATAAATTCATTTTCGGACCAAATTTCGACTCTTTCAGAGGAATTCCCTAACCTTGTGACTTATTCTGAAATGAACTTGGAATTTCCAAAACCAAAAAAAATGTCCAAAATTAGTCCGAACACAAATTTGCCAAAGGACGAAATGCACTTGTACGAACGAAAAATTTCGACAATGCCCAAGTCTACTAAATATCAGAATGTTCTTCCCCCAACTAATTTCTGTAGCTTTCAAAAGTCTCAGAACATTTTATTCAATGATTGATTATTTAGCCTTAAAATCTTTTTTTCTAAATTTTTGTTTCAAACTAAAAAAAAAAAACAACAACTTTGTTTTATCTGTGTACGTGCTTTTCATTAAAATTTATCTAGGAGCTCTAAATTCCCTGATTTGCTATGGTTGATGTTACAGTGGGAGATACAGATGAATGGTTAGGCTTAGCTCAAGGGTCCGGCTTCAATAAGAAATACCTAACTTGTCATTTGCTATGAAACATCTTGTTAGCAGCTGCACCAAAGGCCAATTTATCTGGGCTGAATCCATCCAATTACGCTAATAAAATGAACAGACAGACAGAATACCAAATTAAAGTGTTACTTCAATGTCAAAGATTTCACCAAAGTTTTATTTGAGCAGTGTCCATTAAATAGTTCCTTCTTTTACTGATGTTGGCTTTTTTTCTTTTGTCTGTTGGCCCTTGAGAACACAGATTCAGCAATAGCAATTTAAAAAACAAATCCCTGTGGAACTATTTACAGTAAAGGTCCTGTAGGCTTTTTTTTTTTTAGCTAGAATAGTAATAATATAAATAATTTGCCTTTAAATTTTATGCCCAGTGTGTATGCAGGTAACTGAGACAGGGCCTGACTGATACATGGGTTTTGACTCTTTTTATTTTTTTCTGCTCACTGGTGTTTGACAGGACACTGAGATACCGATAAAGACTGCTCTGATGGACATGGATGCTTTTTGGTTGACCACATTGAGAGCGGTGTTGCCATAATAAAAGGTTCTCCTAAACCCTAAAAATAAAAATTTGCTAAATTAACTGGTTCCCCTGGTTTTATGTGACACGGATCTTCAACATGCTCTGTGAGCCTCCTTCTACTACAGGGCATACTTCTTGTGTAAGGCACTATCTACCTATTTTTTCCCTGTCTTCTACGCTTTTTTGACGCATGTGACTTCAGCTACTGCTCCAATGTGTGGGGCCCTGTGGAAAGTTGATGTCATATTCTGGGGCTGGGTGGATGTAGTGCATCAGTTAACACTTCCATATTTGACATTTTTAACAGCTATGCCTTTGGCATCGAGGCTAGGCATCCAAACAGCGGTTTCTGGACTATGGAATTATGGGATTTCTGGTTCTGCAGCAGCCAACGTTTCAACTCTTGCTAGTTTTCGTCAGGCCTCGCGAGAGCTGAAACGTTGCCTGCGTCTGATCAATAAAGTTCTTGAGTTTGTATCGAGTTCTGGGAGTCCATTGAGTTTTTATGCTGTTAAGATTTGGGTGGAGTCTTCGTCCTGGAGCCACCGCATCAGAGAGTGGGCATTTAAAAACCATTATTCGCAATAGTTCTGCAGCAGCTGGAGGGGCACAGTTGGATGCCTAGGACATAGAGGTCCTATGCTGATACTTAACAAGATTTCAATACATGTGTTAATAACTTGGATAGCACAATGTATAACCATGTCTCTTTTTATTTGTAAAGTGGTACCATGTAATTTTACATGGCAGGCACACTTAAATTCCATCACAGTGTTTAATAATTTAAAGGGAATCAACACAGTAAAGAAGAGAGTATATTTAAAAGAAGAAAAACTACCACAACTAGAGGACATAGTCTTAAATTAGACGGGCAACGATTTAAAAGTAATATCAGGAAGTATTACTTTACTGAGAGGGTAGTGGATGCATGGAATAGCCTTCCAGCGGAAGTGGTAGAGGTAAACACAGTGAAGGAGTTTAAGCATGCGTGGGATAGGTATAAGGCTATCCTAGATATAAGATAAGGTCAGGGACTAATGAAAGTATTACTTTACTGAGAGGGTAGTGGATGTATGGAATAGCCTTTCAGCGGAAGTGGTAGAGGTAAACACAGTGAAGGAGTTTAAGCATGCGTGGGATAGGCACAAGGCTATCCTAGATATAAGATAGGGAACGGGGGACTAATGAAAGTATTTAGAACATTGGGCAGACTAGATGGACCGAATGGTTCTTATCTGCCGACACATTCTATGTTTCTATGAATTGGATAGGTTAAAAGCAAAAAAGGACTCACTTTGTTTTACCTCTGAAGCTTCCAAGTCTTATCATCTATGAAAGAAAAAAAAATTGAATACAGGACTGGAAAGGAGAAACCCTGCAAATCAGTTAAACATGAAAACCATTTCCTGCGTCATTCTTTGTCCTCTTGAAACTGAAAGGGGTTTCATAAGCCTCAATAGTTGCCTTTCAAAGTTTCTCTCTGCCTCCACCCCAACTATGCACAGAATAAAAAAAACAATTAAAGATGGCTCCACTGTACTGATGCTGAGAGGGGGGGGCAGATCGTGGATCTTATTTTACATTGGCAGCATTTCAGACTTTCTTGATGTTCATGACTGATAAAAGCTTGTGGTTCAAGGGGACCACACCACGCCGATTTGGATTTTGCGAGAGCTCCCTTTGAAATGTTTCCCTTTCATTCATTGGTTTTAACAAAGCCGGTGGACCATGGAAATAATCCCATGGTCAAGAAAAATATCTAAAGAGATGCAGTCAGTTTCACATAATCCTCCAACATATCTTCCTTTATATATTGTATTCTGATTGGATAAAATAAATCATACTTACAGAAGAAGAGCTGTATTTCTGGGCCCAAAAAATTAATATTGAAATAATATACTTCTCCGGTTGGATTTTAGGACTAAATATTTGTAGCAAACTATATGTTTTTTTTGTGTGTGTGATGGCTACATAATGATAGTGATGACTGTGCCTCAAACTTTTTGAATAAGCAATCCATAATACAGTGCGTACAGCTAAGCTCAACTCACAAAAGTGTAAAGCTTGGGACACAAGAAATCATGTCACGATGTAAGTGGGATCATGATGTGATCCCCGAGATCTCACTAAAGTCTGCTGAACAGTAGAATAGTGATCCAGTGTCCCAGTGGCTCCATGGGCAAACCATGCTGTAAGTAGAAACGTATGGTAATGTATCTCAGTATAACAGAGCTGGTCTGTACTAGTAGACCATGCCATACAGTCAGAATTTCCCCAAACAATAGTATTATTTATGCCTGCAAATAAAACCCATCGACCTAAAGGATGTTTGTCTTGCTCTACCCATTGTTTTGTATAAAATGCCACCCTGGTGTACTGTAATTTACATGGATGGGTTTCAAATCAGGGATGCAGGTGACTGAGTAGTGGGCTATGCTGGATGGCAACAGCAATGACAGACTGAGTGCTTAACATTAAACCATCATAATAGCTCACTAACCCATAAGTATAATGTGGAAAGACAGAGTAGAGTCCAACATATGAAGAAGAGAGATAGCAGGTGCATGATAACATCTCTCTTTGATAATTAAGGAGTAGAGTTGAGCGAACACCTGGATGTTCGGGTTCGGCGGGTTCGGACGAACTTCGGAAAAAAGTTCGGGTTCAGGCTCGAACGTGACCCCAAACTTGACCCTGAACCTGAACCCCATTGAAGTCAATGGGGACACAAACTTTTGGGCACTAAAATGCCTCTAACAAAGTCCTGAAAAGGGCTAGAGGGCTGCAAAAGGAATTAAAATATGAGTAAGAGTAGGACAAGTGCCCTGCAAACAAATATGGATAGGGAAATAACTTCAAAAAACATAAAATACATACAAATTAAAAATACAGCTGAGCCATAAAATAGCACTAGATGGAATCTTTGATTTTAGCTTTGGAAGAACATAAATCTAAATCTAAAGCATGGCTGCCAGGAGGATCAACAGAATTATCCATTTGAAAGAGGGTTGGAGTGCAGGGTATTCTCTTTCAGTTTATACTAAGTGACCCATAGGTTGAGGAGGCGGTGACCGTGGCGGTATAGGTGGAAGCGGCGCTGGAGGAGGAGGTAGCCAGAATTTTTCAAAGTGCGTTGTAAGCACAGTATTTGACCATTCTATTTGACTCTCAGATGTGAAGTGCATCGCAAGACGCAAATGTACTATTTACCACCCAAAACTATTAGAATTTTTCAAAGTGCGCTATACGCACAGTATTTGACCATTCTATTTGACTCTCAGATATGAAGTGCACCGCAAGACGCAAATGTACTATTTACCACCCAAAACTATTAGAATTTTTCAAAGTGCGCTGTAAGCACAGTATTTGACCATTCTATTTGACTCTCAGATGTGAAGTGCATCGCAAGACGCAAATGTACTATTTACCACCCAAAACTATTAGAATTTTTCAAAGTGCGCTATACGCACAGTATTTGACCATTCTATTTGACTCTCAGATATGAAGTGCATCGCAAGACGCAAATGTACTATTTACCACCCAAAACTATTAGAATTTTTCAAAGTGCGCTGTAAGCAGAGTTTGACGGTTCTATTTGACTCTCAGTTGTAATACATGTAATGCTATTGCTATTCTATAAACCGAAATAGAGTCCCCATTCATACGAATTGATAAGAATTATGATGTGGATCTACTTCCATTCCTGTAGACCGGCTTTGAATTTGAACAAGAGTGCACTGAACCATCCTGATCCCCAGCTGTATTCCTGCCTCCTCTTCCCGTACTGCTGTGTCTTTGCTTTGTTCCGAAACCAAAGTTTTGTAAGCCGTAAAATATCACACACATCCTGTCATCGCACAAACCGCTTCCCTGTTATAATTTAGGGGCCTGACTCTGACAATCCATCCTTTTTTTTTTTTTTTTTTTTAGTGATAAGAAACAGCCTTCAGGGCCAATATTGTCACAGAGGTGCCTGGGTAATTGTAATGAATGCTTTATCGCTTGTCAATAAGTTCCCCAGAGTAACATCCTATTCCCAAGGCCAGAGAAGCAGCGTTTTTAAGTTGCAGACTGTTTATCCTTTCAGTGAATAAAGCTATCAGTTCACACCCTTGTAAATCACAACAAGATGGCTTTCTACAGAGGCCGGGACTAGTGATGTCAAATAACATCCATTGCATTTAAAAAATACATCCACCTGCGCCTCTTTTTTTGGTGGCTAGCCTCATAGACGGATCCTCCAGCACATTAAGTATAAATAGGTTTAATTTTTACAGAGCTTTTATACTAAGTTTCATTACACCAGGTGAGTTGGTAATCCTTTGGAAACAGACGGAGGGTGGAGCTAAAGGCCACGGTGGCTAGAAAATGGCCTACTTCTTCATGCCAATTAAATTTCAATAATTACAAAAAGTGATGCATTCATTAAAATTTGAACTGAGTTCTAAACATGTTTAATTGACTAAAATACATTAAAAACAAGGAACATTGCAATGTGTGGACACGTGTATTGAACAGGAGCCTATACAGAGCGCACATCTTCAGGCTTTCTTCCAACAGCTAGGGTTGCCAGCTCAGCCAGTTGTATGACTCCCTTAATTCCAATAGGATCTACCATGATTACATATTCTCCATCTCTACCGCTGTCCTGATTTCCGTCCTCCAGCGATCCAGAGAATGAATACAATGCATGTGCAGAGACTTTTGCATGCACACTGGTGCCATCAGTTTCCCCTTCCCAAAGTCACACCAGAGTCATCCCACATTTCGGGGGGGGGGGGGGGGGGTGGCGGGGGTCTTGTTTTAACTGTAACTGATTTACACACATAACACACATAAATCATACACGTGCAAAACTTTCATTACCATACCTCCCAACGCTTGCCCCCGACAAATCGGGATGGAGCGGGGGTGGGGTGGCGGGCTTCGGAGGTTGAGTGTCAGCACTACCATATATGGTAGGCACTTCTACTGTCAGTGCTACTACACATTTTCATGCGCAATAGCCAGTCTCTGCAGTGCCAGACACGAGAGACTTACATTTTTACTTTAGATGAGTGTCCACGAAAAGCACGACGGAGGTAGAGCTCACCTCCAGAAATCAGGACAGCCTCACACAAAACAGATTGGAGGATTGCATTATTGCCGCCAGAGAAAAAAAAAAAAATCATTTTACATTCAATGTAGGTTGTTTGCACTGAACTAAGTCTATTTGCTCCTACATGCCATGCCAAACAGCAGTACAAACAAAAGCTGCATTTCGGACAAAAACAGGGATATATGGAGGAACATTATAATAATTTGCCTAAAATAATAATATTCTTTCTTCTTAGGTGTTTTTTTTTTCTTTTCCGGTATTTTTTTTAGTTGAAACACAACACATTTGGCAGTGGAAGTGTGAGCCTCTGACAAACAACCTGTTTTGTAGTACGGGTGAGAACAGTCGCGGGTTGTTAGTGCTTTTTTTTGTTGGCCTTTATGAGTTGATGCTGATCCCACCAATAATTAGACTGATTATTTTCTCTACTTACTATGAATTGTTGCTGCCAGGTAGCATGGAAATTGGAGATTAATTGCCGTTTACTTCTGATTTCGCTGCCAGGTTTTTTTTTTTTTTTTTCGTGTTAGAATTTAATTTGTGAGAAATGATGACACCACATTCTAATCAAGGCCGTTACCGCTCTTCTCTTCTGTAAGCTGTAAAGCAAACAAAGGAACACTGTTTTGTGCCTCTGGAACCCCACAAAAAAAATATTCCTTCTACGCCCTTTCAATTAGACGCTTGACGAGCGCGATAAATTCATTCTGTTTCAAGACTAAAATGACCTTTATGCGATCTGTGTACGATGTACTGCTAACTATACGGGTTCCAAGGAGGTCTCAAATATTGGAGGTAACATCGGGAATCGGAGGAGAAATCCTCCGAATAATGAAGCATCTAAGGTTCCATAGATGCCTTCAGTCTTGGGAGAGGTCTGTATCCAGATTTAGAAGTTTTTCTTGTATCAGTGGTGTGCAAGGGAACGTAAGAGCTATCTTCGTTTCAATCCCGGTGCCTTGTTTAATTGAGTCTTGTTTGGGGGGGGGGGGGGGGGGGATTCTATGTGAAATCAATCCGATCCAACTTTTGTAACCGAGGGTTCCAGTAGCAATTTGTCCAGGGAACGAACAAGTTATTCCATATTTCAGGAATGCTTTTTTCTGCCATAGCAGCCACGGACGATGGGTAACAGGATCTGAGAGTGGCTGAATTGTCAGTCTGCTTTTAGTACCTGCGAATGTCATTTACTGAATGGCAAATCTCTGGAGGGAGCACAACCATGTCTGAAACAATAAACATGAAGGCAGTCAGTAATCGTCACACCTTGCTGCATAGCCATTTCCAGGTAATGTGCAAATGGGATTCTTAGAATATGGTGCATAAAAGAGAGCAATATAAGTGCTGAAATAGAGAGTCGCTCCAAGCCCCTCTTAGGAAATAAAAGAATGCGATATGCTTTATGAGCCAATCTTATCTGTGGAATGAGACAATAATAATACTAACACAGTGTATCATTCTCTTGATTCCTCCAACTGTTACAAGGCAGCAAGCCCTATGAGTCTCAGCCAATTGACCTCAGGCACCCATTTGATGGGTTAAGTACGAGTGGGGGGATCAGGTGACTAGTAATCCAAATAGAGGGGAAATTATCTTATTTAATGCAGGTGGAGCGCTTATCACGTTCTGCCCCTTTAACGACCTAAAAAACAGGCAGCAAGGAAGGCAGTGGGTCCTGCTCTGGCATCCAGCAACCCACCGCACCTTCTACTACTGCCAGCAGGCTTACCAATCAGTCATTCCAGGCATTTCCACCAGGGGGCTCTTCTTATGTGTATTTTACATCACATCATTAGCTCACTACTGTGTAGTCAGGAGACACCACTGAAACATGTAAAACATGTATTTCTCTTAAATATGCATTTACAAACACAGTGCATCATAACAAAGGAATTTAGGTTGACGAATGACCTAAAGGGACTTGTATAGTGCACAGGCTTTTATCCCTGTGTGATTTGATGCAGGCATTCTGCATACATCACCTTTATAATGTTTGATTCAAGCTCTCCACAGTGATAACTAAACTGCATGTTTACTACAGGTGCAGCAGCACTGATTATATAGACACTGAGGATATAAAGTTTTGTTTCATTTAGTCACTTCCTGTGCTCCTCAAATTGAATACATTATATGGACTCTGAGTGACCTTGCTCTTGTACACAGTGCAACGCACTGTCTGATGACAACACTAGAGAGACAGGAAATGTCAATAATTTGAAGGTATTGGTTCCTGCAGCAAAAAAAAAAAAGGGAAATTACTTTTATTCAGCTAGTGTGGGCAGTCCTGGCTTCTGGCAAACTGTTGTATTTTCACAATTTCATCTAGCTGTAAGTATTTTACATTTTAATCCATGCAACTTTGAAAGCACATTAATATGCATTAATATTTGGAAGATGCATTTTGAGCACTAGACAGTCCGTTTAAAGGGAGGCAGAGGGTTGAACTTGATGGATTGATCATTTTTCATTATATTTCATTCTCTTCATTCACAGTATGTAAACAAAGACCCTTTAAGTCCAACAAGCGTAACCTTTTGCCTATTATTGTTCCTGCTGCCAATCCAAACGAAGGAAAAATACTATAATTAAGAGATTTCGATAGGCGGGGAAAAAAATCCTTTCTTGTCTCCAAATGGCAATCGTCTTTTTTTTTTTTTATTGATCAACAAGCTTGAAACATTAGTGTGGGTTCCCTATAAATATATCCCTATACAAATCCAGACTCGTCCTAAAGAAATTCCTATTTTTCTACATGCACAGTAGGAACAATTTTTAGGTGATGGTGTCCCTTTAAGAACACTATAAAAACCCTACTTCCTATCCTCCGAGCTCTATGTTACTTTAAATATTGAAAAATGGCTTTGAAAATAGCTGCTTGAAAATATTCCCCTTATCATCACTTAAATGAGAAGCCATTCTATTTGCCTGTATCAACAGATACTTATACATCCCCGAGACTCTTTAAAATACACTGTTTTGATCATGTTACACTGTAGAACTGTGTATCATGCCCAACTTAAGTACTCTGTACACTGTGATCATCAGAGCCACATACACAGCCTTACCACGCAGTCATTTATTTGCTAAATAGTTCCATCCCCTACGAGAAAAAAAGAGATGAAAGCCACATTCCCTTTTTAGAAAGCCTTATATATCCAGTTTAGCAGCTTGTGATTATACCTTCCTTCTGAAGGAAGTGATATCTTATCTTGGTAATGTGTTATGTGCACCATGTTGGACAGTTAAAAGCGTGTTCTATTTCTGGGGTTTGGGGGGGAGAAGGGTTTCAAAGCTGTAGTACCATGTTTGTATTAAAGGGACTGTATCCCCTAAACATTGCTTATATTGTGGATATAGAGAAGAAAAAAAATGGATTGAAAATCATCTGTACATTGTGTTAAAATTTCAAGCCAGTACTAAAAATAACAGAAAAATGCGTTTTAAATGTGTCTGTGGAGCCTCCTGCTTATGACATCACCAGTGGCCTGATATGCAAATGAACAGCTTTTCAGTGTAATATGTGGAATTAGAAAAATTAAGCCACAGGTGATGTCATAAACAGGAGACCCCACAGACACACTTAAAACACATTTTTCTCCAAATGTAAGTATTGGGTTGACATTTTGTCAACCTCTTTGGTTCATTTTTAATTTACAGTATCCGGTGTTTTATTTCAAAAATTACTGCATCATGTAAAGACACATATCTGTTTGATACATTTTCTCAACATCTCTTTCTATCTCCTAAAAACTACCAATACAGTATAATAGATGTTAATACTGTTGCTATAACAACTGTCCTGCCCATCCCTCCAAGCCGCTCCTTATTGGATGTTGTTGAATTCCGAGAGACAAGTGAAATGATTTACAATGTAAATTTGAAGTAGTAAAGGCACATTGTTTTATGTACCCATAGAAGCCTGTCACAGATATTAGCCACATGTACAGAAATATATAGAAAATAAGCGAGGAGGAACAGCCTTTTTCAGGAATATAAGACCACCAAACAAATACATATACAAGATTTGGTCCAACGAGAGTTAAAAAAAAAAAAAAAAAATGCTACCACTAAAAGACTCTAAATGGAAATCAGTTGTGAGGAAAATGTAATTAATGTTTGTCGTGTTAAACACATGTTATCCCTTGGAGGAAACATTTCGTTTGATCGTTGTGCCTTATGTGGGCTTACAGGGACAATCACAAACAAACAACCATATTAACAGTGGGAAAACAGTTATCTCCTAATGATCTGACCTTGGGCCTTTCTCCTCCTGCTGGAGTTTCAAAAGTCGGGATAAATTAGATCAAATCGTTCTCTCGGATTTCAGTGTAATTGAGCGCAGAGAGGCACCGTTGTCTGCCACTCGAATGAACGTGAATTGCACCATCCTGCGGGGTAAAATAATTTGTTGATCAGTTCACAGGTTCAATTACCCCCATGCATCACTAGCTAAAAGTAATTAACAGCTGTTGATTGTTCAGAATACTGCGTGAAGCCTGCCCATGATATATGGGGTTTTTTTTTTGTCGAAATGCATCATAGTTATTTGTGTTGATTGTGGTATTGACAACAGTCACGTGAAGAGGGAGGTTTGGATAGATATAAACATGAGTTATATGGTTCATGGTTTTGAAAAATATATTATTTAGGTGCTAGACTTAGAGGGGCATGTACTAAAAAAACTCAAATATATTTTATGTGCAAAACTATTTTTGCGCTTTGCTCCTATTGCAATGTACTAAACATTTAACACTCAAATAGTACATACGCGCAAATTGCGAATAAAAACAGGGCAATGTTGCGAATATTTTTTCTACCTCTTTTGATAGCGCTCGCTAAAAGCTGGTGTAATTTTCACACGCAAATAAGAATTATTTTTCACAAAACTCTTTAGCGTGCGCAAATATAATCGCAATTTATTAGCGCAACCGGAAAAATGCACGCTAAATAAAAATAAACGTAAGAGGAGCAATTAAGGCAAAACAAGCGCAAAAATGTTACAAATAGTCGCAAATTGCTCCTTACTCATGTTTTACCTACTTTTCCCCCCCACTGTACTTGTTTAGTACATGACTCCCTTAAACAACCGCAGGATGTATTTGAACACCATAAATACCTGAATGTACCTTTCATGGTTAATTATAATTCAATAATAATTGTTGGTAATAACAATATGTTTTCTCTTAACCCACAGTAATAATTCTTCTGATACTAAGAAAGCTGCGAGGACAAGATCTTTAAGACAGAGAGTTTGTACCACAAGATGACTTCAGGTGAGGCAAGTTGAAGGTTTGCATAATGATCAATACTACCTGCACCATGTCCCCACTGGCTAGGATTATATAAACATCCATGTACTATTTGCTGGTTTAGAGATACAACATTTATGTAGATTTAGGTAATATAATGCTTAGCACATAAAATACATGGTAAGCTATATAACTGCGCTGTTGCTATGCCTACAGCACATCCTCTAGAGCAGTTTTGCCCATGTTCAAGGCTTAGTATGGATAATGGGGTATTATTCATTTTGTGATGTAATACCACAGAATACATGGGCTGTTCAGGCAGGAACAAAAGCTGTTCAAAAAGCATTGAAGGTAATGATGTTTAACCTGGTCACTGTTTGGGACCTCTATAACCCTATGATGCAACCTTAAAAGGACTCTGTCCCCCTATATATCCCTTATACTGTGAATGTAAAGAACAAAAAAATATGAAAAATGTCTATACATTCTGCAAAATTGCAAGCAAATGCATACAATAAGAGTATAGTATGTTTTAAAGGATAACTGTAGCAAAATATGTACTTATGGTTAATTGAAAGATCAAGTGTAAATAATTAATAAAGACAATCTTTATTGAAAGAATACAAATAAAGTTCCTTACTGAGCCTTCTTTACTCCATATGGTTCTTTCAGGGGGCAGACATGTTGGTTAGAATCTTTACTCCATATCGTTCTCTCAGGGGGCAGACATGTTGTTTAGAATCTTGGGTCAGATCTTCACTCACCTGGGTTCCAATGAAGAAAGATCTGACCAAAGATTCTAGACAAAATGTCTGCCTCCTGGTTGAGCTAGATGTAGTAACGATGGCTCAATAAGTTACTTTATTTGTGACATTACCTGTGGCTTCATATGCACTTTTCAGATTGAACATTAGTTCATTTGCATATGAAGCGACAGCTGGTGTCATAAGCAGGAGAAACATTTACAACATATATTTTTATTCTCTATGATCACATTACAAGTAATATATAAGTTGACATACTCCATTTAAGGACTATGGTTTAGAAATGAATGGGAATCTTTCATATGCTTTCACCACTTTCAGCACCAAGCCAGTGCTGAAGGCTTCAACACTGTGTAGCTGCTGTCCATGGTGCTGAATGTGGTAAGGGAGCATGCAGTGCTCATCAGTAGACTCTCCCCACTCTGATAACACAAACCTGTAGCTGCTGTCCATGGTGCTGAATGTGGTAAGGGAGCATGCAGTGCTCATCAGTAGACTCTCCCCACTCTGATAACACAAACCTGTAGCTGCTGTCCATGGTGCTGAATGTGGTAATGGAGCATGCAGTGGTCATCAGTAGAATCTCCCCACTCTGATAATACAAACCTGTAGCTGCTGTCCATGGTGCTGAATGTGGTAATGGAGCATGCAGTGGTCATCAGTAGAATCTCCCCACTCTGATAATACAAACCTGTAGCTGCTGTCCATGGTGCTGAATGTGGTAATGGAGCATGCAGTGGTCATCAGTAGACTCTCCCCACTCTGATAATACAAACCTGTAGCTGCTGTCCATGGTGCTGAATGTGGTAATGGAGCATGCAGTGGTCATCAGTAGAATCTCCCCACTCTGATAACACAAACCTGTAGCTGCTGTCCATGGTGCTGAATGTGGTAATGGAGCATGCAGTGGACATCAGTAGAATCTCCCCACTCTGATCATACAAACCTGTATCTGCTGTCCATGGTGCTGAATGTGGTAATGGAGCATGCAGTGGACATTAGTAGAATCTCCCCACTCTGATAACACAAACCTGTATCTGCTGTCCATGGTGCTGAATGTGGTAATGGAGCATGCAGTGGTCATCAGTAGAATCTCCCCACTCTGATAATACAAACCTGTAGCTGCTGTCCATGGTGCTGAATGTGGTAATGGAGCATGCAGTGGACATCAGTAGAATCTCCCCACTCAGATAATAAAAACCTGTAGCTGCTGTCCATGGTGCTGAATGTGGTAATGGAGCATGCAGTGGTCATCAGTAGAATCTCCCCACTCTGATAATACAAACCTGTAGCTGCTGTCCATGGTGCTGAATGTGGTAATGGAGCATGCAGTGGACATCAGTAGAATCTCCCCACTCAGATAATAAAAACCTGTAGCTGCTGTCCGTGGTGCTGAATGTTGAAATGGAGCATGCAGTGGACATCAGTAGAATCTCCGCACTCTGATAATAAAAACCTGTAGCTGCTGTCCATGGTGCTGAATGTTGTAATGGAGCATGCAGTGGTCATCAGTAGAATCTCCCCACTCTGATAACACAAACCTGTAGCTGCTGTCCATGGTGCTGAATGTGGTAATGGAGCATGCAGTGGTCATCATTAGACTCTCCCCACTCTGATAACACAAACCTGTAGCTGCTGTCCATGGTGCTGAATGTGGTAATGGAGCATGCAGTGGTCATCAGTAGAATCTCCCCACTCTGATAACACAAACCTGTAGCTGCTGTCCATGGTGCTGAATGTTGTAATGGAGCATGCAGTGGTCATCATTAGACTCTCCCCACTCTGATAACACAAACCTGTAGCTGCTGTCCATGGTGCTGAATGTGGTAATGGAGCATGCAGGGGTCATCAGTAGACTCTCCCCACTCTGATAACACAAACCTGTAGCTGCTGTCCATGGTGCTGAATGTGGTAAGGGAGCATGCAGTGGACATCAGTAGAATCTCCCCACTCTGATAATACAAACCTGTAGCTGCTGTCCATGGTGCTGAATGTGGTAAGGGAGCATGCAGTGGACATCATTAGACTCTCCCCACTCTGATAACACAAACCTGTAGCTGCTGTCCATGGTGCTGAATGTGGTAATGGAGCATGCAGTGCTCATCAGTAGACTCTCCCCACTCTGATAACACAAACCTGTAGCTGCTGTCCATGGTGCTGAATGTGGTAAGGGAGCATGCAGTGGGCATCATTAGACTCTCCCCACTCTGATAACACAAACCTGTAGCTGCTGTCCATGGTGCTGAATGTGGTAATGGAGCATGCAGTGCTCATCAGTAGACTCTCCCCACTCTGATAATACAAACCTGTAGCTGCTGTCCATGGTGCTGAATGTGGTAAGGGAGCATGCAGTGGACATCATTAGACTCTCCCCACTCTGATAACACAAACCTGTAGCTGCTGTCCATGGTGCTGAATGTGGTAATGGAGCATGCAGTGCTCATCAGTAGACTCTCCCCACTCTGATAATACAAACCTGTAGCTGCTGTCCATGGTGCTGAATGTGGTAAGGGAGCATGCAGTGGACATCATTAGACTCTCCCCACTCTGATAACACAAACCTGTAGCTGCTGTCCATGGTGCTGAATGTGGTAATGGAGCATGCAGTGCTCATCAGTAGACTCTCCCCACTCTGATAATACAAACCTGTAGCTGCTGTCCATGGTGCTGAATGTGGTAAGGAAGCATGCAGTGGACATCATTAGACTCTCCCCACTCTGATAACACAAACCTGTAGCTGCTGTCCATGGTGCTGAATGTGGTAATGGAGCATGCAGTGCTCATCAGTAGACTCTCCCCACTCTGATAATACAAACCTGTAGCTGCTGTCCATGGTGCTGAATGTGGTAAGGGAGCATGCAGTGGACATCATTAGACTCTCCCCACTCTGATAATACAAATCTGTAGCTGCTGTCCATGGTGCTGAATGTTGTAATGGAGCATGCAATGTACATCAGTAGACTCTCCCCACTCTGATAATACAAACCTGTAGCTGCTGTCCATGGTGCTGAATGTTGTAATGGAGCATGCAATGGACATCAGTAGAATTCATCCACCTCTAAAAAAAATAAAAAATACTTCCTTTATTACTTTATTAGAAGCCATAGTGACCTTCCAGCTGCTCTAGTTTCACAAGGACCCCTTTTCTTGCAACTCACATTGCTAAACAGCTTCATATAATTCAAAAAGCCTTACCTTCATATACGTTCAGAGAACGCTTTCTCATTGTTTTATTAATGTTTAAATAATTCTACTGCCTTGAAGCTCTTACTAGTGAAATAGGTCCAACGTTTGCCTCTCAACCTGTGTTCTTTATTGACTTCTTCTCTAGTGAGTCCAGCACTAGTTAAAAACGCAGTTAGTTGCAAAATGAATGACCATTTAGACCGTTTGATTAATGCGTTTGGGTAATGAAACAAAACAATTTTGTAGTGTCAAAATAAATAATAAAAGGATGGGGACTGGTCTAAGGTTGATGTTCTGCACACCTTGAGTAAGTGAAATTGAAGCACCAGCTGTGACTGATATCTTTTGTAGACCAATATCATCATCTCTATTATAGTTCTAATAACCTGGTGAAACAGAGATGATCCCTGTTTGAGCCACTCATCTCTCTGCACCAATATTATGTACAATAAAAATATAGGGCATAGAAAGTATTTATTAAGTGTTCTAGCATAATTATAAGAAAATATTGTCTCTTGATGTGATGTCATGTCCTGGCATCATATGCAAATCACTTATGTAGAAGTTCATTTGCAAATGGTGCCGCACAGTGATGCTTTAAATAAGACTTATACAAATGAAAACGTTTAGATTTCTTTTAATCTATGTGTTTTACACGCTACATGCTTCCACTGCAAACATTATTTTAATAGACTTACAGAACACCTTATGGCCTTCACAGATATTAAGGATGGTTGTGGGATTATAGGGATGATTTAGCTAAAGATAGGTTCAGAAACAACATACATTCTCAACCTAGGTGGATCGCTGCCATTTTTTTCTGGGAGGGGGGGAGGGGGCAAGAAGGGTGTGGTCTCAGACAGAAAGGTGTGTACTTGAGTTATGTGGATAGGGCATAGGTCCAAAGGTAGACAAGAACATTCCAAACCAGGTGGAAGGTTATCTATATTGGAATGTTGCGGCTACAACCCCAGTATTAAATGAGATAAGAGCGTGGTCAGTCTGAGTTACACTTGTCTACTGTGTCTCTTTTTCCACCCTTACGTGGAGTCATACAGATCAATGTCGCCACTTATAGAGTAGCCCATCTTTGCGTTCTCTTTTATGCGGACACGTCTGTTGCATTTTTTTCCGACTTATTACACAGATTTGAAACATAGACAGACATATTGAATCTTTAAGGAGGCAACTCTACATAAGTTATTGTGACAGGCGGCAAGGATTTATGGTGTTGGTCTCAAATAAATAATGTAATTTATTCAAATAAATCTCTTCAGCTTGTCACCCCGAGTTGAGTTGTATAATATCTCTCTTTCTGCTTCTCAGTCTTGACTGCTCAGATATTTTCGCTGTTATTTTACACCTCCTTTGTTTTATTTATTTATTACATATTTTCTCTCTCTCTCTCTCCATAGTTATCACATGAATGGCGATTGATCAATATGTAAATAGGCCAGGCTTAAATCAGCTTCTACCAGCAAATTATTCCGCAACCACCCCTTTCTTCTTCGTTTCGCAAGAGACGACTATTTTAGAGACACTGACATCCGCAAGGTCGTTGCTCTTAATCCCCGAACCGTCAGAGCACCACCAATTCAGTGACTCCAATAACACTGATGAATAAGCGTTAGTAAAATGCGAAACGCGTCAAGTGTGTTCTTGTTTTCCCCCCACTTGCTGTTGATTTTTCAAAATAATATATATCGTTTACCACTTTGAATTCTGGAGTGCCGCACGTGAATACATTGTACGGGACGTTAGTGTTCAAATTTGCTCTCTCCCCTCTCTTGATTTACTGTTTTCTTTGCGAACATGCAATTTTGGTTTGTAACATAATGTAATTTCAAGAGCAAATTTAAACACGAATGAACAGGGTTTGCTACAAACCTAAACATTATGATAATCCAGGCAATCCGTCATACCACTGTGTTGCAGTTTTGGCAACTATACATCAGTTAACCCCTAAATAACTGCTGATGGTCCTGAAATGTCTGGAATGTAAACAAGGGGTGTGGCCAATTTAAAAAAAAATCATATTAAATTCTGGTTTATGAGGATAAAGCTGGCATCAGTTGAAAGGCATATATTTATTAAAAAATTATAATAATAATAATAATAATATATATATAATTACAGTTAAACACACACATGACAAAAATTCTCCAAAAAGCTGCTGAAGTTGTTAAAATTTATAGCAAGCATAACAACACACATAAATGGTAATGTAATAACACATAATGCTGTAAAGATAAACCATTAATTAAGGGGACTCTGTGACCTAAAGGTTTATTTTTCGTTTACTGTAAATGTATAGAACATACAGTCACATTATGTTAGCATGCAAGAACATACAGGCAATATATAAATACATATAGAAAAAATATACACAAATGTAACAAAAAAAAAATTGACAAATTGTTAAAAACAAGAAACAATGATATGTGCCTTTAAATACAAATCAACAGACACAGATACAAATGTAACCACAGGCAGAGTGTCAAATTACTCACTTGCTGATTAGGTTAGCAAAATACCATGAATAGTACATGGATATAGAAACGTGCTGGTCAGTAAAGAAGGAAGAATTTAGAACCTGGCCTTAGCATGCTGGTCTGTTTGCTTAGAGACTGAAGAAGTTCCCCGAACGAAACGCGTCCCTCTTGTTAAGTGAAGTTACCTGGCCAGGTTCTAAATTCTTCCTTCTTTACTGACCAGCACGTTTCTATATCCATGTACTATTCATTTAGGTGACAGTCATTTTAACAGTTTGTCCCACTGGAATTAACCTGGGGAACACACATAACAAAACAGCAAATATAGATATTTGAATTACAGAATAAATATTATAGTTATTATATCTATAATTTAAATTATAGCAGATACAAGATACTTATTATAAATATACATATTAAAATTATAGAAGATATAATATACTTATCGCTACAATTTAAATTATAGACGATATAATATACTTAAATCTACAATTTAAATTATAGAACAAATAAAATACTTATTAGCAAATATACAATGATAGAAGAGATAATATATTTATATCTTTAATTTGATTATAGAAGATGTAATATACTTATTAGCAAATATACATATTTAAATGATAGAAGAAAACGTAAAAACAAAAGATATATTTTTTAAACAGTTTTCCTTATTACAGTGTAGATAATTGTAAATGTAATGTATAATTGGAAAAATAACATCGACATCTATGATTTAATATAAAAATAAAATTGAGAAGTGCACTATGGCACAGATTAGAGTGTGATTATACTAATTACCTTACCATAAAAAAAAGGAGGAACTGTGTTCGATAGGGTTATCCAGATGTCCGCTAATGTATATAATGGCGAGCAGGGGGTTCCCAGGAGAGACAGGGGGTGCCCATTTTTTTTTGGAGAGGGGGGGTGGGGCACAGCAAGACACAGTGCTCAACCTGTACTTGCAAATCCCCTTCAAGAACAGCCCACACCTGCTACAAATGAAAAGGTTGACACAAGGAATACATTAAACACATCTAGTGGACATCTGGAGACTTCATAATGCTTACTATGATCATATAGGGAGGTGTGATAGGGCCCCCTGTGTATCCTATCAGCCTATACCTCTATGGGTGAGCTGCTGGTGACTTGAGGGGAGATGCCATTTTATCTCAGCAATTTAGCTATTGTGCATTGACAAACAACTAACCAGTTGTTAAAATGAAATGTTCATCTCACCTCAACTCACCTGCAACTCACTTTTTAGTGAATAGCACCCTACGTTTTGCTGCAGCAACACTTCCACTGCTTGCCACCCGGGGACTTGGTTTACTGGCTACCTCTGCTGCTGTTAGCTCTAACTATGTCTTGAACATTCATGAGCTTAAATGTTTCTGGTTGGTCCCTGTTAACTAGCATCCAGCAACCCTCTCTTCCCAACACACTCTGTATTCTTCATGCCTTGCCTGATCGCTCTCTGTATTTGTGCTTGACTATCCTATTTTGTTTTTAAACTTGGCTAGTTTTTTTTTTTACTTTGTGTCTCTCTCCTGCCCTAATCCTTGGGACCTTGACTACAATTTTAGCTTTTTTCTGGTTTTCTCCAACATGACGAGAAGGAAGACTAAGACACCTGTCTTTGACCACTCAAAGACTGGGGCTCTGCCCTTGTGGTCACTCTGCTCGGGGTCCTACACCGCTTCCTTCCCCTGCAATTGGTCTCCAGCTGGAACTGGATTGCTAGAGGTAAGAGTGGTGCAGTTACTGGTGTCACAGGAAATTGTTGGTTTTAGTATCCTTGGGGTGGGGCAGCTCATTATGCTAATAAACCAATTAATTTCTACAGAAGCTTTCAGGTTCTGATTCTGGTAGGGCCAACTAAGCTTTTTGCTTGCAAAGGGAATTAAAGTAAGTAGCATTATGTTGTTTAATTATAACATCCCTTCGATGTTGGCAAATATAATATAATGTACTTTCACAAACCGCAATGTATCTTTCCTGTTAGCTGAAATCTTTTGTTCCAAATTTTTCTCCAGTAAACAGTTCTATAGATCTGGCCTTGCCAAGTCATGGATTGTGTAACATTCTTAATCAGTAGCTAATCAGATCACTGTTTTCCAAGCAACTAGTGATGGCCAATGAGCCAAAGAACCTTTTTCCGACCGATGACCACCTCTAAAAAGTGGAAGGTTAGGATGGCTACAGTATCCAAGAATAGACCCCTAGGATGTGACAACAAAGCTTTCATATCACATGATGGAGTTTATTGAAATATATGTAGGTCTGCACAAAATATCTCATCATTACGGACTTTATGGTAGAAGGGACATCTCAATTCCAAGCCTCTACCATCTACGTTTTTCAATTTCCGAGTTTGGGACGTAAGTAGAGAGTTTGGGAGGAGGTAGAGAATCTCATTGTTTTTATGGCCCCAGGGTATAAACTGCTTTGATAAATTCAAACAGAATGTGCATTCAACATTAACGTGCTGGCAAATCAATAATCCACTGGTACCAAAGGCAGTAAGAACATCTAGCGCTTGATGTATCTGGCTATTGAGTCAGCTTTAGTCATTATCTGTCAACTGGTGACTCCTTGAATTGATGTCTGCAAGGCACATTGGCCTATAATTTAACCTCTTCTCGACCGCGACACAGAGAAGAAAAATACTGACTGGCAACAAACGAGCAAAACTGGTTAAATCCAATAAGGAATAAAAAGTTAAAAAAAAAAAAAAAGGAATTAAGTACACACAGACAAAAAGCATCCCCTACTCCATGTTAACCCTTTTGCTGCAGTGCGATGTACTACCCATTTAAGTTCCATCTTAGAGAAGTTAAGTAGCATGCGTCTTATCGTTGGAGAAATGGTAAGCTTTCTCAGTTTATTACACAAAATATTTTGGAGCGCCAGGGAAAAAAATAAGGTGTTGGTAAAATCACAGAAATGTCCAGATGAAGGCAGTAGGAAGAGGGAAGTGCTCATGCCATTGTACAGAGCACTGGTGAGACCTCACTTGGAGTATTGTACCCAGTACTGGAGACCGTATCTCCAGAAGGATATTGATACTTTGGAGAGGGTTCAGAGAAGGGCTACTAAACTGGTTCATGGGTTGAAGGATAAAACTTACCAGGAAAGGTTAAAGCATCTTAACATGAATGGCTTGGAGGAAAGACGTAACAGGGGGGATATGATAGAAACATTTAAATAAAGGGAATCAACACAGTAAAGGAAGAGAGTATATTTAAAAGAAGAAAAACTACCACAACTAGAGGACATAGTCTTAAATTAGAGGGGCAACGATTTAAAAGTAATATCAGGAAGTATTACTTTACTGAGAGGGGAGTGGATGTATGGAATAGCCTGCCAGCAGAAGTGGTAGAGGTAAACACAGTCAAGGATTTTAAGCATGCGTGGGATAGACACAAGGCTATCCTAGCTATAAGACCGGGAACGGGGGACTAATAAAAGTACTCAAAAAAAAAAAATTGGGCAGACTAGATGGACCAAATGGTTCTTATCTGCCGACACATTCTATGTTTCTATGTTTCTATGTATAATCCTGAATTGTGAAATCGACTGAAATGCTATTGCTGTCTTCGGTTGAAGACATACGAACTGGATTTATATTACTTAGTAACCATTGCTATTAATCTATGACGCAGGCTTACATCTATTATTCAAACGCAGATTCATTTTTTTTTTCATCTTTTTCTTCTTATTTGCTTTCCCTCACACTCAAATATATATATTTTTAAATATACCTCTCCTAGTGCTTCTACCCCCCACCCCCTGTAATCCCTTGTGACCTGTACATATGATCAAACAGAATAAAATAATAACATTTTCCTTTTTCCCTTTTATGTCCCTAGCCTGGAAGACCATATTTACTTACACCTCTCTTTGATGCAGAGAAGATGTTTTTGGGGACTAAGAAGTTGGTTTTGGTTGTGTACACATGGAGCAGACTCATGCAGAGTTGGAATCATAATAAAGCAATTTTTTAAACCGAGGATTGAAGGTAAAACACACCATGTTTTTTCCTTGAAGCTTTTCTTTTCTCTACCCTAAACAGCTTGCAATTGAATCCAGTTCATTACTGGCGGAGAAATACATCAAAATGCAAGACACTTTAATCAGGTCATCCTAGCCTGTGTGCAAGCCATACTGTTGAGGGAGCCATGCAAGGGTTAGATTCCCTGAAAGTTGAAAAGCTGTAGAATGAAAAAAGATACTCTGGTATTTATTTCTTAAGTCGTATGTCTTAACAAGGGTAGACTGTAGTGGATAATCAGTCTGGAATATTTCTTACAAACTGGCCTAGTTTAATATCTTAGCAGGATTATTGTAGGAGCTCCGGAGCCCATCCCAAACTGAGCGGGGCTCCCTTACCTCCCGCAGATCCATCTTCCTCATCGGCCGCCCACTGGGGTCGGCACCATCACCTGGGAGGCCATATCCCCGGCTTCCAGTACTTTGCTCCCTGTGTTCAGCAGGCGCCACCGCATTGCAGGTGGTAGGGGGGCATGTCCTAGCACCCAATGGTCCATTCTCATTGGTGGTAGCGGCGAGGTGGGGACGGAGGCTGGCACTCACTTTAGTGAGTGTCAGGCTTCACTGTGGAAGGTGGGGGGATTTCTCTGATAGGAGGGGTTTTAGCCCAGCAGCCTTTAAATACCAAGCATTGACTGACTTAACATTTTTCCCTACTAATACTGCCTGCACAGACCCCAGCTTGGACTCTCCTTTGTATGGCTCCATTGCTGCCTGCCCTTTGACCCATACTGCCCAACACTCATGCTCTCTCCTTGCTGCTACCCTGTGGCCCCTGGACTACCTCCCTACCATTGGCTCCCAGCCCCCAATTAGGCAGTTCCACTGGGGAGCATTGATGAAGATGTCTGTCCTGGGGGAGGCACAGATCTCCTGCTCCCTCACCATTCACCTGTCCAAACTGGTTGAGGGAGACCTTCTAATCTTTATAGCCAACCAACATGACCAGTGCTAGCCCTTGTTTTATCCACTTAGTTAAGTCAATATAAATTGGGAATATAAGAAGCAGTTTTCAGCGTAGGCATTTAAAATATACTGTACATTCTTTAATCAATGTATACAAATCAAGTATCTTATTTAGCTATCTCTGCTCCGTATAGCTCTACCAGGGGCAGACATGTTGCTTAGAATCCTGGGTCAGATGGGGGTGATTCTAAACAACATGTCAGCCTCCTGGTAGATCTAAACGGAGCAAAGACCTGACCCAAGATGGTTATGCCCTGATAGTGCTATTTTATCAGAAAGGGATCAACAAGGTGCTTAATTAGTTTTCTTGCATTAAAGCACTTCTATTTGAAAAGCCTACACTTGATGTAATCTTTCAAATAAACACAGTTGTCCTTTAACACTACCAAAACTACCGAAAAGCACTCCTAACTGTATATTTGCTATCCTGTGCTCGATAAAACACCATCACTAGACAGTGAATAGACAAGTACTGTGGCCCTATCAAGTTCCCCTCAGGGTAATTTGTCCCACAGGTTTTAAAAGCCTGCTGGAAATAAGTTGTCCTAAATTTCAATTCATTACCCTGATACGTTGTTGACCCTAATCGATGGACCATGTTCTCGACCCCAGCCTGAGCAGTTCTAACAAAAGGAGAGTTTTCTTCTAATATTTAATGTTCTCTAGCTTTGTGCAGAGCAGCAATTATATATATATAAAAAAAAGAAATACAAAAAAAAACTGGAAATGAAATTTTTTTTTTTTGTATATAATTGTTGGTGGATAACAATGACACGAAATATAATCAGCTCCTTGTACAGGTTGTGGAAAGTTGGAAAGAAAGAACAAAGGCATAGTTACAAGTGAAAGCTACAACCTGCCAGAGAAAATAATTGAAAGAACGTTATATACCATGTCAGATAGAGTCAATTTTAAGATTGTGACCATTGCCCGTGGGTAGATTGGGCTAGAACTCAAAAGCCCTGGAGCCACATCCATTCTTACAATGAGCCCCTACGTCTACAGCTGATAAGTGTTAATTAGAGAGAAATGCTTGAGTGTATATTTAGTAATGTGTCCTTTTTGCAGGCAGCTTTTTTAAAACTGTGTATTCTTAATGAAAAAAAAAAAACGAAATAAAAAATGAAATAAACGTCAAGATGCACATGGAAACACTGATCGGACAATCAGTTCTACTTAATGTTACTTTCGGGGTTATGTATGAAGAAGACGTGTACCGGAATAGTGACGTCTAATAGTGGCTGTACAATGTTTGCGCCTATGTACCATGCGGACTTCTGACAAATGTCGAGAATTTGTGGTACGAGTGCCGGAACCGTCGAACCATGTTTGGCGAAGTGCCATTCCAGGAGGTGAAAGTGTTACGATGTATACAAACGCACACACTTTTGTGCATGTGAATGTGCAAAGAGAATGGCTCTACCAATATATGTTTAACACAGTACATGGTGTAATATGTCATAGAATGTTACAAAAGAACTTGACATTATCTTTTTTAGTCTTTCACTTTACTTTACTTTTGCACACTGTTGCACATACAACTTATCTCCTGAGGAAGCCGGCGTTACAGCCGGCGAAACGCGTTGAGAAAAGACCGGATTCAAGTTATCTAAGAGCTGCACTGAAGTGTTCCATCCTGGTGGCAGCAGGAAAGAGACTTACTCTTACGCAAGTTTGCACTTTACTGTGCTTTTTCTGTTGTACGTGTATTTGTTTTTAATCACCTTAACATGTGTTAAGGTTACTGCGCTATGGTTTTTAATATGTTTTTTAGATGTACGGATTAAAACTGAATTTTTTCACTACCTTGATGAGCCTGAATGACAAATTCGTTTGTGAGTGTACTCCCCAGCCTTTCCAATATTTTCAAGTGTTTTTCGCAGTGTTGCACTATTATATTTCTTTTCTCTCTTCCCGGTACATGCGCCTCAGTCTCCCCTTTTTCTACACCTTAATGATTGAAATCCACAGGCCTAATTTCATCACACAAGCGCTAATAATGACCATAAGTGTGTCTAGTATGATATAAACTTCTAACTAATGATCACAAGCATGCACCATGCGATCAGAATGTATAATAAGGTCAACTTGTGGACTTTATAAATCAAATGAAAATTCTATATGAAAGCAAACACGTTTACAAATCTGTCCCTGACCTTCGGCAGAATGAAAAAAGAACGAAAGTTACATCATAATCAAGAGTTCCATGAAATCTCCATTTAATAGGAAAACTCCTGATAGGTTATTTATAATTACCATGTAATATTTAGTGTATCCTAGAGCGAAATATGTTGCTGGTGTTGAGTTAATGTACATAGAATACTGATCTAATTAAACAGGTATTTGACTGATCACTAAGTGCCACTGATCTTTAAATAGAACGAGAGACTACGAGGGATAATAAGTATGTGGCTCCACTGAAAGAACAAAGTTAGGCTCTGAATTCTCAGTCCAATTCTTCTGGATGCGTATCCCTTGCCTTCTGATTCGACGTCTCGCATTGCATTAACTCTCCCTGTCCTTCTTGTTTTTGATCTGAACCATGGCTTGCTTTCTCTCTCATCTGCCACCTACCCTGATCTTTAACCTTGGTCCTGTTGTCTGGCTACATATCATTCATTCCTGATTGTATGTCTCCCAACAGTGTCCCCTGGCAATGAGGGATGCCATGGGGCGTATTTGGGATGGTTTGTGCTCACCATTCATTTACCAGTGTCCTGAAAATCTACCGTTTTCCAGCCGTAAAAAATCAGGGACTTTCCCGCTTATAGAGGGCCAGTTTGAGAAAGCAAGGGCATTCCTTTTTCCCTTCTCTCTTCAGTAACCCTATACGATGATTATGGGCTTGGAAACTTTTCCTTGATAATACCATACCCACTGCTTTCATACACTACCATGAGGAGCAACATGTTGTAGCAGGAGACCAAAGGTCTGAAAGTGTGCAGAACCATGTGTCAACGCAAACGTTTCAAAGCTCCTTCACCATTCAATAAAATAGGCTTATCCTTACTTTTCTGAGTATTTCTAGTGTAAGAAGGCCCTCTAAGCCATAACAGGAAGTGATGAGTGCACGGAAAAATGGCTTCCCCCGGAGGTAAATTTAAAATATCATAAAACATTTTTTACATGAGATTTGACGTAAATTTAATAAATGTTGTAAAAAAATTATCTTCTGATGGCAACTGCTCTTGTTATCTAAATTTAAGTATACAAGGAGGCTAGACGATCATGACCTTTACGACAACTCCTTGTTTTTTTTCAAGGCTTGTGCCATTACGGTGTAACCTTTTTAATTAGAACCCCTAGTTATGCCACTGACATCACTGCCAAGTCACCATTGTTCAGATGAGATTGCGTAAATCACAGTATGGGATAAGTGTTCTGTGCTTAATCTGCAGTAATTAGCACATTTCTCAGACAAGCTTGGCAATGTCTTGGGATTTAACACAGCATGGTTTAGCGTCTCTAGGAAAATAAGTCAGATTGTCTGCTTTGAAAGCTGTCCTGGAATAGGAAATGTAAAAAAAAAAATCCAAAAAAATCTCATTGAAGAAATTGCTGCCGTGTACACTGACTAATTGCAAAGACCATTATTGTCTGTTCATCGTAATCTGAAAGGCTGCAGGCTGCCTCTAGAACTCAACTTCTTGGGGGCTTGGACAGTCTCCATTGATAGATTCTATGCCATGGTGACCAGATATGGTTACGGCAAAACTTATGGTTGCGTCTTAAAACAGTGGGTGTGGTAATACGCTCTCAAGTTCTTTTACATATGGCTTTAGATATTAGGTAGTGGGTGGTTTCTAAAAAAACCTTCTCTAGATTTAAGGAAATGTATCACCTAAACATTGTTTTCGTTGGAGAGAATAAAAAATTGAAAATATTGGGGGGGTGTATAAACACGCGAACACGCCAAATACTGGTGCAGTCCGCATGTGCAGCAGTTATCTGCGTTGTCTACACCAAACGCATAGCTTTAGGTTGTGTCGCCACTCATCTTATGCACTTTGGATTGCACTTGGACACTTTCATACGAATTCTGTCTCTCAAAGAAGCTGAACACATCTGGCGAAACGCATTGAGTACATCACTTTTCTGCCTATCTTTTGGAGCTGTGGATGCGAAACCATCATACTAGTCCCACCAGCTGTCTACACCATGGGTGTTTGCGCATTTTCCATGTGTCATTTTATTGTGTGCACTGTAATGTGTTAGATACTGCACCATTGGCTGTTTTACATCTTCATACAGTTCTGATTAAAGAAGATTGGATACTGTATTCCATGACTGATCCTTCATTTAATCTTTGTTGATGGGCATCATTTCAGAGAGCTTCTTGTGAGTGCACTTATCTCAGCGCAACTCCCATATTGTGTTTATTGTATTACACTGTATTTGTTTGTTTTTTCCTTCCATGCACCTGCGCTCCTTTCTGTTGGTTCCTTGCATTTGATGAGTACTTGAGGAGTGCTCTTTGGAAAGCTGCATTGTTGTGGGGGAGTATTACTACTTTTATTCATTATTGCCACGTGTGGTGTGGTTCCGCTAGTGGTTTCGGCTCTCATTGCATATGTATAAAAAATCAGGTGCGGAAAACACAGTTTGACAATCCCGCACTCCAAAGGAATGACCTGGCTGAAAGACCGAATCTCCCATTGTTCATAATACTACAGGGTGGATGGGGTTCGCAGACAAACGTGACTCACCAGGGGTGACTGAAGGTTACTGCCTGGCAGCCATGACAAAACCTCTATGATTAGGTAACTAGGGGCAACATTTATAAAGGCAAAACAGGCGCTATTTCTAAAAGAAAAATTGGAGCACACTGCCATAACTTTCCATTGGTTTCCATGGTGACTACTACTGTTTTACCCCTTTTTCCTGAAATACCATATTTTTTTTTTGTCTTGATGATAAATATGGCCCTAGATGTCCACTTGGTACCACCTTTCTATGTCTCTCCACAGCACCATCTAGTGTTGAAAGCACCACATGCCACTGTTCTTTCACTTTTTGCAATCGATGGGTTAACAGGTGGCCCCTCTTCAACCTGAATCCCATCCGTTTTCCCTAATTGGAACATTAATAATTTCATCAGCAGTAAAATTGCCTTTTGTTTTGTGTTTAGCTGTGTGTACATTATGGTTATCAGTACATGACTGATCTTGACATTTATTTATGTGTAGTAGATTCCCCACGTGATGAGCACCACCCCAGGAAAGCATTTCATTTATTTTTTCTTTAATATATATCTCATTTGTTTCTATGGAAATGTAGTCGCATCCAAGGCTGTACTTGGGGTCAGAATGCAGACAAGGGAAACAAATTCTAATTATAAGAACCAACAGAAATGGATGGAGTGACGGTCCTCTTTACTTACGGGAAAAAAAAAAAACGAAAAACCCATCTAAAGGTAATCTGTCGTCAAAACAAATATTGAGTTATTTTGTAAATTGTGATGTTGTGTCATTTAGTCCAGTGATACAGCTAATGTAGAATCACTTAGGGAAATCAGGACAAAGATTGCAGTAAAGTGCTCTCTGTTTTCGGATTCTGTCCACATGTCATAAACACAGTGTCGAGTTTGTTCTTTTTAAAGATAGAGTTACTAGTCTACTGTACCTCATTGCCCTAGGTTCTAAGCAGCTGGTGGAGCTATGGCTTGTTTTCATGTTAATAGTCGTCTGAAGATGCCCGTTTACCTCTTATGTTGTGATGCCGGGCTTCAGGGTTGACATTTTGTCTTCAGGGAACGAAGATGGGAATTTCAAACCGAAAGCCAAAGTTGCCGGGTTAGAAAAATGGTGTCATTCTACTGGGAGGAAGCAATTTTTTTTTTTAAAGAGGCTAGTTAGAAAGATTCTCCCATTCAACTATGGCCATCAGTTTGAAATTACCATCTAAATTCCCTGCAACTCTCTGTTTCATGAATACAGCCCATAGTTTGCTAATATTGCTACAGCCCATGATACGGCGGTAGGAGAACTTTCTGCATGGATCAGACCTCAGTCAGCACACATTACAAAATGCATGGTTGTATTGGGGGAAAGCCTCTTACCTCTTTAGTCGAACACTCTTATTTCAAATATATTTCCACTATGCGTTATGGGGCAGAGAAGTGCTCCAGACCCTCAATCCTTGGAGAGAGACATCTGTGATTACAATATGTAGTAGGGTACTAGATACCTCCATCACCTTAGAATATAGCTACATGAGATACATACCCCATCACCTGACATCATGGAATGATTAGATATTTCTCAAACAAAGGAGTAGGTTAATGTCATTTCTGGAAAAGATTCCACATTGATTGAACATGTTGTTTCCAATTACACTGAATTTTATTGTACTGTATCTGACGGATGTGCTGGGCTCAATTCACCCAAAACCAAAATTTAGCTAGTAAGATAGACACCGAACCCTTGGCACAGTATGGGTGCAACTCATCTGGCTTTTGTAGACGTAAGGGTCTCGTCAATAAAGAGAAAACTGACGGGAATAGAGATGGGAATGTCTCCAATGCGGAGAATTTTTTTTCGAACTCAACTACTTTGAACTACCTTAAATTTTAAATCCCGTCTCAATTCCCTGTCGTTCTCTTTTTTTTTTGAGTAGAGCCTCAAATTTAATTGTACCATTATTTACAGCACTGCTGGGTTTCGCTGAGTCTACGTCATATTGAAGCTACCTTCTTATGCCAGCAGAACTCTACATCCTTTCCTGGACCTAGCAATGATCCAAGGTTTTGAGGGATCCTGACCTGAGGTGCTGAGACACTTTGATGATCTGTAGCCAGTTTCTTACTGAACACAAGCCTGAGAATTGTTAATTTTTAGTGACAGGCTATAAGCAACTTTTGCCTTGGGGAATATTATAGGAGGGGAGAAGTGCAGCCATATGACTTACTAAGATGGTGACCCCCAACAAATACATTTCCCAATTGTTTTCCGTAATCCCCATCGCTCACTGCGAAGACCCTTATAGTAGAAGGAGCACACAAATTAAATAGTCTGTTTACAAATGCTGCCTAATCACTGGGGCACACCTTTTCAAAATGCCTCCTTGTGCGCATTTGTGGAACTGCATGTAAAAAGATACTAGTGGCCCAAGTCAGTGATGGTTAACCTTGGCACTGCAGATATTTAAAAATGACATATTTAGCGATGCTCAGTCAGCTTGAAGACTAATTATCGTTACCACGGGATATATAGTTACCAAACATTTGCAGTGCCGCGGTTAGCTATCACCGACCTAAACTTAGAGCCTAAATCAACTCTTGAAAAGCTCACTAAGTGTTGATGGTATAAATTTAACCCTCAACACAAACCGAGTTAATGCTAAAACCATTTTTAGTGGCATAACAATTAATGATATACATTTAAAAAAAAAAATCAAACATTTTATTTTTAGGAAAATGGTCTTTTTAAAAAAAAATAAATGATATATGCAACATTGCTCAAAAAGGTATTCCATTTTCAAATCTATCTCAATAAATAAAAAAAAAACAATGGAATCAAAAGAAAAGGTATTATACACACTAATACTACTGTAGGATAAAGGTTCTGTTAGGATAAAGACTGGATATTTAGGATGATCTATTTGGAGTCATAAGTAGTTAACATGGGAACTATTAAGCCTGGATAATACAAAGATGGGATATATTAAACCAGCTTGACTAGAATACTGAAAAGAAGGAAATACAGCATTAAATATGTTGAGTTTTGACAAACGACCTCAATATGAAGCAGTCGTGGGACACGGACATCTAGTTACACGTTAAGTCTTTAAACTAAATATTTACTTGGTACATAAGTGTGCGCAGGGGAATAAAAGAGTTATGACTTTATATCATCTATCCAACTGCTGCTGAGAAGTACACATTAAATACCCTAGAAGCTCAAAAAAAAATTAAAATAAATATAAAATTGTATATATTTTGTTTTCCCCAAGAAGATGCTTCTAGAGTTATTAGTTCTAAGATGCTGCTTAATGCACTGATTAGGGCAAAAGACTTGTAGATAGGGACTGACTGTGCTAGGAAATTAACTTAAAGATTATTATGTACAGCAAGTCTAAGCTGATAGTCCCAGGAAGATTGATACACACAATGAATCTTCTAGAGCTGTGCGGGCAAAGATTCATAACACTGCAGTGAAACGGAGGGGGGGGGGGGGGGGACACGACAAAATCCACCATATTTAGGAGCTGATGTCATCGGCACACATTGTATCCTTCCCCCCTCGCCCCTACGCCCCAGCCCCATGACAGCCAACACTGGCAATTGATGTCTTACCTGATGGGCAAAAATGATCTGCCGGTTCAAACATTATTACAAAGTGTTTGGGAAAAGGCTTGCACATGAGACAATACTGAATGAACGGTGATTCTCAAAAAAAACCCTGGTCAGGTGTACCACAAACATCCAGGTATATAATTTTTTTTTAAAATGTTTTTAGAATGTGCTGGAGTAATGTGGCCCAAATAATACTATCTATTAAAGGACAACTGTCAGCAAAAAAAATAAGTTTGTTGAAAAGATTGCATTAAGTGAAGGTATTTGAAATAAAGTACCTTATGGAGCCCTCATTGTTTCATCCAGCTCTATCAGGAGGCGGACATGTTGTTTAGAATCCCGAGTCAACTCTTCCTTCATCTGACCCAACATGTCTGAGAATGCCCATGAAGCAATATTTAAATTAGACATAACTTTTTGCCAACATGTGTCCTTTAAAAAGACAGAAATACATCAGCGAACAAAAAATGTAAAACATAAAATAAAAAAATTGCTCGACATTAGAAGCACTACACAAACAAATGCAAAAAAAAAGCAAGCAGGAAAAATAATGACAATCAAAAGTGTTGACTGTCCTGTCTTATCCTTGTCTCTGTCCTGTATTCCTGCTTTGTCTTAAGCCCTGTACCCTGTAGGTCTTATCCTTATCTGACTAGTTTCTGCTATGCCCTGTTTGTGTCTGTTCCAGTCCTACTTTAGTTCCTGTTATTGTCTTTTCCATTGTTCTAATTCTCTTCATGTTCTGTAGCCCTGTACTCTGTGTTCTGTTATTCCCCTCTCTGCTTTTCTGCTCTTGCTCTGCTTAGCCTTGTCTGTCGCATATTGCAGCATCCTGTATATTGGTCTACAGTGCTATCCTCCAATCCTACTTCAAGGTGTCTGCAGGGTATCGCCATGTCCTGTTTGGTTTAATACTGGATACAGCTGCTGCTCATCAGAGTCTTGGTATGTTGCCCCACCAACCTGGGGGTCAAGATTTCAGGGGAGTGTGGTTACCCTGCACCTGGCCCTGTTACTCTACACCATATGTATTTGGTGTCTGAGGGCCATTTCTAAAAAGGGGGCATCCATTTTTAATAGTAATTATGTATTTATTTATTTTTACAGGGTTATTTAAAGGGGTACAGTAATTTAATTCTAGGTTAATTTCAACCTCCTCGCCAATTTGAATATTAGTGAATAGCCTCCAGAATGTGTTGCCAGATAAGAAACATTTGGCCCATCTAGTCTGCCCAATTTCCGACAATAAAAGTAATCTGAACACTTTCATTACACTCCGGCCTTATTTCTAAGATAGCCTAACTTCTATCCCACTCTTATGCTTAAGCAACTTGACTGTATGAACCTCTAGCACTTATTCTGGCAGGCTATTCCATACATAGTAAATAATTAAAAGATATTAATTTTAAATCTAATTTAAGATTATATACACTTGTTGTGGTAGTTCTCCGTTTAAATATATGCTCCTCCTTTACTGTGTTGATTCCCTTTACGTATTTAAATGTTTCTATCATATCCCCCTGTTACGTCTTTCCTCCAAGCTATACATGTTAAGATGCTTTAACCTTTCCTGGTAAGTTTTATCCTTCAACCCATGAACCAGTTTAATAGCCCTTCTCTGAACTCTCTCCAAAGTATCAATATCTTTCTGTAGATACGGTCTCCAGTACTGCGTACAATACTCCAAGTGAGGTCTCACCAGTGCTCCGTACAATGGCATGAGCACTTCCATCTTTCTACTGCTAATACCTCTCCCCTATACAACCAAGCATTCTGCTAATACCTCTCCCTATGCAACCAAGAATTCTCTTAGCATTTCCTGTTGTTTCATTACATTTCTCCTAAATCCCTTTTCTCAGATGTTGAGACTGATATAAGACTGTACCAAATGTAAAAAAATATATAACTTTACAAACAGCCAGTGGCAAGGTTTCAACCTTACAAGGTCTCTATCAAACCTTAAAATATATGTGCAACAAGCATTTTATGGCTTGATAAAGACCTTATGAGGTCAAAAAGTTGCCACTGGCTGTTTGGAAATATAATTGACCTCTCTTATTTGAGTGCCAAGCGATTTGTATTATTTTTTGAAGTTTGCAGACCTGGCGGAGTCTGGTTTGAGCAGCAACTATTAATCGAGAGCAGTGTTTTTACCCCTTTGGGTGTATTAAATGTATGTGACTGATGTATTACTGTAGCTAATATTCTAAATTCTGCCATGGTGCATTATTTTGCACTGGCACAAAATGACAGTTGCCACAGCGCTGACCATTTTTCCAGTTTACTTAAATCATTTGCCATTTGGCTTATCCCTCCAGGAACATCAAACCTGCAGCAAATCTTTGTATCATCACAAAAAAATATATATCTTACCATAAAGAACTTCTGCAATATCACTAATAAAAATATGAAAGAGAATGGGTCCAAGTAAAGATCCCTGAGGCCCCCCTCTGGTAACCTTGCTCTGAAATCTACTCCATTAACTACAACTGTTGTCTGTCACTCCATTCAACAATATTGGAATCCAAACCTAAATATTGCAGTTTATTGATAAGGCTTCTATGCAGGGGCGTATCCTGCCAGCACGGAGCATGCCTGTCACTCGGAGGCCCGACCTCTCTCGGGTATTTCCGGAGGTTTGTGTGCTGAGAACAGCCAGCACACAAACCTCCGGAAATACCCGAGACGTCGTTACAACCGAAAGTTGCCAATTCAACAAGGACGAAAAGTATTTGAAAATTCGTATACTTTCGTATGTTGAATTGGCAAAAGAGTGAGGGAGTCTGTTGCCGAATTCAACGCAGTGTTGTCTTTCGGATTTATTTCTGGGGTTTGTGTGCTCTCTGTTCGGAGCACACTAACCCCAGAAATACAAACGCGGGTGCTCCGTGTTAGGTGTGCGGCCCACACCTAGCACCTATGGAGCATCCGCCACTGCTTCTATGTGGGACTGTATGAAACTCCTCACTGAAAGCTAGATAAGTAATGTCTACCGCACCACCCTGATCTATTCTTTTAGTTACCTAACCAAAAAAATCAATAAGATTATTTTGGCATGATCTCCATTAAGTAAACCCATGTTTTTTCTGATCTTGCAATCCATGTGATTTTATATGTTCAACAATCCTATGCTTTAATTTCCCTACTGATGCAAGACTTACCGGCCTACAGTTGCCCGACTCCTCCCTAACTTCCCTTCTACTGGGAATACTCCTGTGGATAGTAATTGGTTAAATAAATCTGTTAATATTTTTTCTAGTTCACCACTAAGTTCACATGCATAAAATTACTCATTCCCCCCCCCCCCCCCCCCAAGTGAAGTGTGTATAACCTTTTTATGTATAATTTGCTATGTTCCTTTATCATTAATGGACATTTGTCTCCATCCACCTCCCTTGCTCTTATTTGTTTCCTCCAAGCTGCGAAGGGTTAATGGGAAAAAAAACAAAACATGAGCAATCAATAAAATAATAGTACAGCGAAAACAAAGTGGATCTGCTGTATACTCTAGGAAAATTAACTTCAGGAACGCTGGGTTAGAGGCTAATTCAATGAGGGAATTTAAAAAAAATAATATATACTTTATAAACACAGCACTCTCTCGGAATATAAAACAATCCCGGAACTAATGAATTACCGAGTATTAACATAGAGCATGCCAAAGAAATGTGCTAATAATTACAATGCATTTGCGGCAGTAGTTTACTCAATACACAGGTGAGAGATTTTCAGAAGTATACCAGGGAACCTGGGGGGGCTATTCACTAAAAGGTATGTTGCTAGGGAATACATTTCATCTCACCGATTTAACTCTACAAGCAGACTACATATATTACATACACACATATAAACACATTTCCCATAAATTCCTGCAAAACACTAATACATACCAAAAATTTTGAGGGCCTATCAAAGTGGACTACAGAAGAGGAAAGAGGGATTTAAGTCCAATATAGGAATTATCCTTATTAATGTCCTCCCTATACATGTGGCCTGCCATCTAAACATGGAGGACTACATTTCCCATACTCCCATACTTAATATAAGTGCATCTCACATACTCCTCTGACAGCCTCTTAGCTATCCTGATCATCAGAAAAGGTTGAAGTTAGAGGACTACCTCACCCATATCCATAGCCTCTTAGGTATCAGTAGCTATGCCTTATTTGGCTGTCCCTACTACTAGTTCAACTGATGCTTAGAACTACTAATGGTAAAGTGACTTTAGGTACAGTTGACACAAGTATAACATTGAGATGTTTTTTTAGAATTTTTTGCATCTCAGTTTATACCCAGCCGATAAATAAGATACTTTGGAGGTATTTGATGGGCTTCTTCAATCGCTCAATTTTTCAAAAGCTCGATTTTGAACTTCTACCAGCTTCTGTGAACAATTCATTCAAAGTTTCTTGCAGTTGATCAATTTTGAGGAGATGTATTAGGTCAAAGTCTGCCTCAAGACCAATATAAACTCAAATATTACAGATCGTGGGGAGCTACTCATTGAACAATGGCTAAGATGAACAATACAACTTATTGAGGGAGTGCTTTTTTGAGTTCATTGCAGCGGTAAATGCAATTAAACATAAGGGCCCAAAGTCCCAAAAAAATGAAATTAAGCTAGATATCCTTAATGGCAGAGACTTGTGAAATTACTCTCCATCGAGAGAAAGTCTGTCATAAGGAAAGCTTATAAATTTGGATGGATTTCTACTTGCAGAGTCAAGCCTTTGATAGAACAAAGTTGGGTAAACTGATGGAAGGATATCATTATTCGGAACATTGATGTGGCCAATCAAATAACTGATAGGAAGTGGAAAGTAACAAGATGCTAGTTATATCACCAATCTGACATCTTCAGGAAACACAAACGTCATTTTTATTTGTGTTTATTTTTTGGGGGGGGGGGGGCAGGAAGGTGGGCAGTCGCAATTGTTTTATATATGTGATAATAATGACGCATGCCAATAATGCAATAGTTAAATATAATAAAACTAAACACTTTTTATTGTTCACTCATTGGTGGTTATGTATTAACCCCTTCGCTGCCTTATGACGAGTTAACTCGTCATAAGAGCCGTAGCATTAGCGACCTTATGACAAGTTAACTCGTCATGCAGTCTAGCCGGCGGTGCACTCCGTGCAGCCAGTCTGCAACGGGTCCAGGACCAAGCCTCACACCCGAGGCAAAGCTCCTGGACCCGATCGGTGGATTTCCGGGCATGTGATCTAGGGACAGTACAATGATCTTCCACAATGCTTAGTCCGGTAAGGGTCTGGCAAAGGAGTATGGGTGATGTAGCCCTCCGAATGCAGCCTTCCAGCAGAGAAGTATGGGAGATGCAATCCTTCAACCGATGGAGGGATGTAGTTTGACACCCCAGCTCAACATTGTGAGCTTACCCTAGGGTTGGCAACTCTTCTTTAAAAAATATACCGGCCATGCTGCTTCCTCAAGCCAATTTTTGTGGACTGAGTCATATATCCTTATCATATATCTGTCTGTTCCTATCTGCAGTTCTCTAACACCCTTGAACAATTCGGTAAATATTTGGCGCTATACAAATAAAGGATTTTAGAGCAGGATCAAATTTGTAGATAGTTCGTATCCTGGATGAAAAACAAGCCCCTTTTGCTGCCTGTTTGTTGAAGGTATTGGTAATCTGCAGAATATTAGACATGTATTACCTTATCCCAGAACTACTTAGAAGGATTAATCTTCAGAAAGTCATTAAGCACTGCCTGAAGGCCTTAGCTAGATGCCAATGTTTTACATGCAGCGAAGGCTTCGGAATTTTGATTTGCATTTATTGTTTTAATAGCCGAGAAAGACAGCATAGATTTGGTGACCATGGGGGTAACTCTGCCTCTTTATGACCCTCTAACAGACAGGATTGTGTAAGAGTCGCCAAACTCCCGCGGTGAAAAAAAAAATGCACAAAAAAAAAACAAGCGACAACACAGAAGCAAAAGAGATAAAATATTAAACTCAATTCTTTGTACATATCATCAAACACAAGACACAGCAAGAGGCTTAAAGAAGACCAACTCCTTGGTTTGCACAACACATATTTGTCCAAAACAGTAATTAATTTATCACTTGGAAAGGCATTTTTTTTTTTTTTTTTTGTAAGGAATCTTAATGGAAAGCCGGCTTGTTGGTTAAATCATTTGTTGGATTCCGTAGAGAAATCTTGGGAATGTGTAAAAGGGAGATTGATAGTTCTGTTGTTCTGCATACTGCATTTGTCCTTGGGAACATCAAAAGAATAGTCACATTGTGTGTCTTCCAGAGTTTCAAAAACACAGTGATAGACTTTCAGTACCAACACTTCACTGTCTGCATTAAACCTCTCTCTCTAAATGGAATAGAGACTACAAGAAAGTTATTAGAATGCTCAAGGACAGAGTACGCTATGTGTATTGTGTGACTATGAGAATAATTGTATGTTATGTTCCAATATTTTTATGTTTATAATAGACACACAAACATTCATTTTGTAGCCACGTATTAGCCCATAGTGTAGCCAACCGTTAGCCCATAGCAATCATTTTTACTTGAACCATCACAAACGTAGGAGCAGGTAGAACAGTGACACACATTGCTCATCCCACGCATTTCACTTGTCTGCACTTACTCATAGGTGGCGTAAGTGTTTTTCTTTTTTAAATCTTTTTTTCACTGCAGTTTTCTCTTTCCGGTTCTTTCAGATGCTATGCTGATTTCTTTCCAGTTTTTCATACTTGGCACTCATGCTATGAGTGGGCTAAGCCTACCACCAGTTGTAGTGATTTCCAGGTGACTTCCCAAGATACGAGACACTATGGGGGGGGGGCATGTATAAACATGGTGCACATGCAGATTGCTCCAAATACTGGAGTCTGCATTATCTACGCTGAATAGGTAGATTTAGGTTGTGTCGCCGCTCACTGGGCTGGTCCAGACTATGTAAAAAAAAAATCATGTGCTGAAAAATGTCTAATATGTGTTGGCTCCTTCAGTCCTATACTGTAAAGTGTCGGGAGTTACATAAAAAAATGCAATCGACATATATACATACCAAACGGCGTTTGCGCTTTTTTACAATAAAACTCCGGACACTTTGCAGTGCAGGAGTTTTCATACATATCCCCCATTGTATCTTTACGTGTTGATATCCGCATTCGGATGCTGCTTCTCCCGCTGTTGGTAAAAGTAGGTTTATTTTAAATAAATTCTGACCTGTGGTTTGATTTACCTTCAGCTGACCTCGCTTTCCTCCATCTTGGAAAATACCTTCTCAAATTGCTTTTATTTACTGCCCTGTACTATTTGAGGACTGGGTTGGAATTTACCTCTGTATTATGTCACCAAACATCTAAAGACACCAACATCCAACAAAAAACTGGGACTCAATCCCGAGACTAGAGAGTGCCAAGGGTGTGAACCTGTCCTTGGACTCCTTTCCATCCTGGCGCCCCCTACTGTTACAGTCTGCTCTATTTATTTGTATATTTTTGACACTCTCAGAACATGCATCAAACTAAAAGCTGTTACATTTCCAGCTGAGACACTTGCAAGCCCTCGACTGAAGTGTATTGATTGTGGCAAATACATCCATCATCTCTATGGTGTGGATAATAATGTTCACTACTAGTCTTATACTAAGCATCACCTGACTCTCTAATCTTTTCCAAACAGTTTAACCCCTTGGCGTCTCTGTCTAAACGCCTCTGTCAAGGACAATGGGCTTGGTTACAGGTGGCATACCGGAGCATGTCAGGTTTGGTGTGTTTTCTTACAGGAGCTGGCGGATGCTATGGCAGCTCATGGAGCGAAGGTGTAAACACATTCTTACGGTCCTTTAGGACTATTCTAGTGAGGACGTATATATTGTATAAAAAACAAATAAGGCAAAGATAGTTGCATCCCCAGTAAGCTGAAAGCCTGTTAGATAACCTGACTACTAAAGGAATGGTGGGCCATGTTAAACTGATAAAGCAGAAATTGATGTATAACATATTTTTTTTATATATATAGATATGCAAAAAGGCAGTGCAATCTGTATATAAAGACCCTAAATGGGCTTAATTCATAGTTTCGCCAGTCATTGGGTTCTTTGCCATTCACAGAAGATTAATAGAACTGTCCAAGTTCTCGACATATAAATAAATTCCTTTAATCAAAGTAAAATTTCACAGATTCATGGGGTGTGGGGTTTCTTAACACTTTTCATGACTAATACATTTCATGATAATGACACAAGTATTTTACCTGTGATGGAAGCTGTTTCCCTAGTAGGTGCTGAGATGCTACCATGGCCCAACTTTTAGCTGATTAATTATGCAACTTAAATGGTACGCCTTTTATTGACCTCAAAAAGAATGGATGTCTGAATTGACCTTTCCAGCAATCAATCCTGAAGCCCTTGGGATTGAGCAGGCTCTAGAAACAGTGCATTAGCTCACAGAGTCATCTCACTAGTAGATCTGTAATTGCAATAGAATAAAAAAATAAGGAACTCGTCTCTTTAAAGAAACTTTACCACTACCCAACCCAGTAGAATACCGGTCACTGTACCTCTAGCTGATCCCACCTAGCTGGAACACACAGAATTCATCTTTAGCCTATACCACCTAGTGCCACCCATCCACACTACTGTTACTCCAACTTCGATGCCTCTTCAATCCCTTATGTGTCTCATGTACCCCATTCCCTCTAGATTGTAAGCTTGCGAGCAGGGTTCTCTACCTCATGTACCAGTCTGTTCTAGTTTGTCTAACTTAATATGTAGTTCCCTTCTATGCTCTGTACCTAGCGCTACGTAAATTGTTGGCTCTATGTAAATAAATGTTAATGTAATGTAATATTGACAAAGCCCACCTTTTTCTTTCCTTTTTGACAATTTTACTAGAAACAGACAGGACTGTAAGTTATCATACTCTCAAAATAGCAATTTAATTTTATCACACCTACAGAAGATGTATCCATAGAGGTGATTCTCTTCCACTTAATATATTTTATCATGACCCTTGCACATCTCTGTCACACGTCTCCACATCTCTCTCTCAGCTTTTTTTTTTTTAAATCCGCGATTCCCAGAATTAATTACGCTGCATGCAAGGAGCTGGCGGTGAGGTGATAAAAAAAAAAAAAAAATGAATATATTTTTGTCACATATACAACGTCAAGATAGGGGATCTTATGAAATAAGAAAAGAGATAGTGAGCTGTGGACTTCTATAGCTGCCTGGAGTCATATTAAAGATACTGTCCTTAAAGGATGACACGAGTGTTAAGGAGATTTTCTATTACTTTACCGTCTTCTCTTGTCTTGTCAACAGAGCAATTTAATAAAACGTGTTAACAATGAAACTCCGAGACCAGGGAATGGGGAAGAACGTAGCGAAGCACATTGCTCAAGCCACCCGGTTCTCGGGGTCTGATTATGTTTTATTGGTTAAAATACCATTACTCCTCCTGTCTTGAGAAACATTCCTTCTGCCTTTGATTAGAACTATTCTCTAGTACCACATTAGGCTCCGGTTACAGGGAATGCATGTCAATTACGAGCCCTGAAAATGAATTCCAACTATTTGTTAAGTGCATTGACCATGGCAATTCGAGACGAGGGAGGCCATGTTGTTCAGAAATGGCAACCTTTTCAGAAAACAGTCCAGCTGTGCTGATTGGACATCTGAATGGCACAAATCCTATTTTTCCAAATCAGCTATTAAGTAACCCCCTATAAATTGAAAATGTCCTACAGTAAGTAGCCTCCAAGAGTGACTACAGGTTACAAGTAATAAGGGCCTTTAACTGCTTGATTTTTTTTGCTTTATAGTTTATTAAATAGACCCCATTGAAATGCTGTCAATATTAATTCTATATTTCAGCTTATTGGGTATTTGTAAAAGACTTTGTTTGCACTATTATACTGTTTTACTCCTTGAAGCTTAAAACGTACTAGCTTTTATATTATTTAGTAATAAAATATATTTCACTTTTTTGAGGTTTTGTTTAATTCAAAGACTGCAACGAGTGTAGACATTTTAAATAGAAATGCTTTAATGGAAGATTACAAACAAAGTAGCTTATTGAGCCTTCTCCCCCATATAGTTCTATTAGCTGTTGTTTGGAATCTTGAGTCTGATTGGTCAGATCTTCCTTCATTTGAAACAAGATTCTAAATGAGGTCTGACCCAAGATTCTAAACATGTCCGACCCAATACAACTCTATGGAAAGGAGTAAAGTGACTGATGCAGGTGAACACAGTGCAAAATTGGTACAATTACAATACTTGCGGTATCACACAAACGCAGCCCTCTGGAGCACTCCCCGGAATGCTTATAGGCAAAATACAATCCCGTTTTATTTATGATGACCGTGTCTCACGTATGTTTGTGAGTGCATTTACTGCTAGTTATTCATTTCACACATATGGTTATTTGCAATATTGCACTATTACTGTATGTTTTTTAAATTCAAGGTACCCACTATCTCACGCCACTCTGCCTATTGTGTTATATTACAACTATATCGAACCAAGGCAGCTCAATAAAGTTGTATTATTTTATTAAATAATTTTTATTTAATATGTCTACAATGTTTCAGTTAAACATTAGTTCATTTTTTGTCTACAGTTAGTAAGTGAAAATGACCTGTGTAGTATGCATAGTGCTGTTAACTTTCAGGAGTTTGGCAATTTAAAACTATTAAATGTTTCATAAACCAGTAGAGAACTCACAATGAGTTTCAGACTTAAATAAATAGGTGGAGTTTAGTGGTATGCATACTGGTGTGTACTGGCAAAGATACTCTAATTATGATACACAGCCATCGGCGAAAGGCAAAGTTTTACCTTCCTTGGATACGCCCACATTCCATCGCTCATAAATTTACGTCGGACCAGAGTGAGAACTGGGAGACCAACAATCGCGATCAAAGACATCGTACGTTCCAAATTCCCTTGGACTTCTTTGCACAGGCATCTGCAGCCCATGGCAGCTACTATGAAGCAATCTAGAAGTCTTTAAAAACCTATATTATCTTCTTCAATAATATATGTGATACAGTATCAAAATGATAAATGCCTCAATAACCCCGCTGCTTATATCTAGCTTCTCATCTGTCACGGATGGTAAGAATCAATGAAAGATGAATCAGTCAGCTCTCAGTACTGAGTATTTTAATTATCTAGGATTGTTCTCTATGGCTTCCTGCTCCAACAAGGGGGAGGGGGGAGAAAGGATGATAAAACTGGTGTAGAAAGGACCATTGCATATGTATTAGACACTTCAGCTCCAACATCTCTTATCAGATCGGATAGCAGATGATGATAATGATTGTAAGGTGTGATTGCTATAGTTAACCATCACTGATTGTGATTTCTTTGCCTCTGCAGAAGAGGGACATTGTCGCATATGAATATTAAGTAGAAAATCTCAGGCTGCATGTCAAAATACATTTGTTTGCTCAGCAGACATCAAAGTGACAGAGTAATGCACTTGACCTTGTTAGTTTTAGGGAGACTAGACTATGATTGGACAAGAGCCAATGGTAGAGTGTAATGCACACGACTGTAGCTTTCCATAGAACAAGAGTTATCCAACAGGCCCCCGGGGGGATTAGTGGGGAAAAAAAAAAGAAAAAAAGATTTATTTGTATGACCATAATTGAGGAGCTCATTTTATTCCAGTAAGGATCGTACAACCGCAATCAATTCCACATCACATCATAAATAATAGAGGTCAACTCAGCAATCCTCTAGTCTCGACAATCTCTGACAGTGTTAAAATGGCATAAACAGCCCCTTACTGCTAGCTGTGTATGAGTGGGTGGACATTAAAGCACCTTTAAGGAGATTTTGATTGGCAGTGCACAGTTCTCTCAAGAATTCACTTTTATCGCTGCCATAATAGAAATGGAAAACACTTAGGATGTGGCAATGCTTGCTTCAACAAAAGACTCATCATAATGGATGTGAAAAAAAGAAAAAAAAGAAAAGAAAAATAAGAAGTGGGTATATGTTGTAATCATGTATATGCAACAACTGCAAATCTACGATGATGACACAAAGGCCCTCGTTCATTTGGCCTAAGGACTCTCTACAGCTATTCCCACAGTCTTCAGAACCTTTCAAATCAAGGAACCTTAAAGGAATGGGTGTCTTATAAATGACAATGTTTATGTTCTGTTCTGTCGTGTTCTTCACATTGTTTGTGACTATGCTATGATAAAAGGTTCCACGCCAGTTACGTTGTTATTTGTTATGGAAGGGTGAGTGCTTTCTGTTAAAATGTAGACGTCTTTGGAGGATTTGGAGCAGTCGAGAGGGCACAGAAATCTAACCATTCACTGGGAAGAGGGCAGTAGCACGTCATGCTTAAAAGAAAGGATTGGGCAACAGGAGTGGGTGAAATGCATGGGATCAACCCTTAACCTTACTGAGCATCAAATAAGAGCAAGAAACTGCCGCAAACTATCCAATTTCTTAAAGACGCTAATTGGTTTAACTCATTGTTATGCCACAAGCAGGTGGAGCTTCACAGAGCAGTGTCTAACTCTGAAAAAGCAAACCCCCCACCCCACCAGAGACAGCCAGGAAGTCCAGCCATGGCGCAAACTGATGATGTCATCCAGATGCGCGCTGATGTCACAATGTCGGCTACGGCCACTGAGCCGGCAAGGCTCAGAAGTCTTCTCAATGTGACTGCATGGAAATGTAGGCCTTGACTTTTTAAATAGAATTTCTCCAGTGTCCCTGGAAAGATCCCGAGTTCAGTAAAATAAGAAATGCGAAGGTGCACAATACATAAACAAAAACTTTCAACTGGATTATTTGATGAAGATGTTCTTTAAATTCTCAACACATAAGTGGGGGAAGAAAAAAAGGACAACATATAGTGTAGTCTGGCTGATAATGTGCAGGTTTAGCAAAAGTACCCCCCCCCCCCCCAGAGAAGCATGCACATTCATTAAGATAAAGGTATAGAGAGATGTCTTTATAACCATCCAAATTCAGAGAGACCCCTGTCCCATGTATCTCAATAATCATCAGAATGTGTAACAAATAACAGCAGGAGAGATATAGAAAGAAGCAGAGTGTTAATAACAGTAAGGGCATTAAATATGCAAATATATATCTGGTTACATCAAGGTTTGTAGTTAACCTCCTCCTTCCAGACAATAATTGTCACCCCAAGGGATCTGTATGAGTGAGTATGTAATTAGTCCATCAGATGCAGTTCCAGTAGACAGTCCAGTGTTGCTGTGGTCAGCCGACCATCTGTTTCCAGACTTTGGCTCCTCCTCACGCAGGTCGCGTAGAGAGCCTTCGCGGTTCTCTCGCAAATGGTCATCCCCATCTTTGATGAAGCCCATTTGTGAGTGAAAGGCATAGGCGCTCTACGTGAGCTGCGCGTGGAAGGTGACGTATAGAAAGCTGGCACCATCTGAGTGGCTGAAGAAACCTTTCAATGCAACAAAGTCCCAAAATTCACAATTTTTATCCTGAGTTGAGACAAGTGTGACGAAGCACCTCTCCCCCAACCCAGATAGGTCTAGCAAAGAATTTCATAGGTTATGCTAATTTTAATAAAAAATATACTGTTAGAACAATTACATGTTCTGGCACTGCTTTTAATACAGGGTATCCATACTGTTATTATACAGTAAGTGCACGCCTGTCTCTTGCAAGGGCAAATCACACCTGACATTAGGCTCTATCCTGTTGACGTGAGTGAAAAAGGTTTCGTTTAAGATTGTGATGCATCTCCCAGCCTTTATCTAAAATAAATAGCTTGTCTGAGCCCATTTTGAATGTGTCCATTGAGTTACTTGCGCTAGACATTTTTCGTAACAGCAATCTGCACAGCTACCGTTCTATGAAATCACTTCAATAAACAACAGGAACGGAGGCATCTACGGGCTTACCTGATAGAGCATAAGCCATAATAAAATAAGACCACTAGAGATAATTGCATAAGATCCGCTCTCCAGGAAAAATGTATTTCTTCCTGGCAATGAGCAGCGTCGGAGAGATGCACACAAGCAGTAATGTAATTAACTCTTTTTCTCGTTACTCTGTTTGCTTATGTCTGTGGCAGAAATTCATTGCTTAAAGGGACTGTATCGCCTAAATATTGTGTGTAGTGTGATTCCAGAGAATAAGTGTTAGGAAAACTGCAAGCAAAATGCCTAAACTAAGGGAAAAAAATGTGTTTTAAAGTCTGTGGAGTCTCCTGCTTATGACATCACCGGTGCCACGATATGCAAATGAACTGGTTTTCAGTGGGAAATGTGTCATTTGCATATCAAGTCACAGGTGATGTCATAAGCCTCCTGCTTATGACATCACCTGTGACTTGATATGCAAATCAAGTCTCCTACTCTACAGACACATTTTCTCCAAATTTAGACATTTGCTTGCAGGTTTGCTAACGCAATGTATAGATCATGTTCAACCATTTTTTTATTCTCTACATTCACAGTGTAAGTGATGTGTAGGTGATCCAGTCCCTTTAAAGGTGTAGGAAGAGAGTTTCCATATAGCTTTTGGAGCTATAAGTCAAATGATGGCTGCCTCAGAGTAATGTTTTGTTTATAGTTTGACAGTAGCAACAGGGCAGCACTGTGTTTGGACCTTGGGAAACACAACTACACTGGGCCCAAATCAATGACGTGAACAAAGTTCTGGTTTGTAAATCAGAATGTGTCTATAGGATTCAGTGATATGAGATACATTAACTGAATAGACTCCCTTGTGTCTTAAATTGTATCTGTTTCCATTTAAAAAAAATGTATTGTTTTATGCACTCTATTGGTATACGGAGCATCCAAAAGAGGGGATATAGCTGTAACTCCAGTAGGGGGAGTGCTATACCACTGTTGATGTCTGTGAGCCCAGTAGACAGGATCACCGATCACATGATCTTTAGTATACCCTGTGTGGTTCAGTGATGGTGTTGTGGTTGGGTCTTGACAGTTGGTGATTCCAACACCTTACTCATTCGGCATTTCTCTTTGATTTCCACTGCCCACCCCCCAACAGGTGAATTGTTCCCCCGTAATTGGGCAAGGTAGAGATGGATAGGGGACCTTTTTATTGTATGGAGTTCTGGAGCCTTGGGGCGGCCTCCGAACCCCTGGGTGCAAATTATACATTTCCCATCGAAAAGTAGTTAATTTGCACGATTAAGCCACAAGATGATGTCATAATGCGGAAATTCCACACATACATTTACAGCATATAGAAACATAGAAACATAGAAACATAGAATGTGTCGGCAGATAAGAACCATTCGGTCCATCTAGTCTGCCCAATAGAAACATAGAATGTGTCGGCAGATAAGAATCATTCGGTCCATCTAGTCTGCCCAATGTTCTGAATACTTTTATTAGTCCCCCGTTCCCGGTCTTATAGCTAGGATAGCCTTGTGTCTATCCCACTCATGCTTAAACTCCTTCACTGTGTTTACCTCTACCACCTCTGCAGGAAGGCTATTCCATACATCCACTACCCTCTCAGTAAAGTAATACTTCCTCATATTACTTTTAAATCGTTGCCCCTCTAATTTAAGACTATGTCCCCTAGTTGTGGTAGTTTTTCTTCTTTTAAATATACTCTCTTCCTTTACTGCGTTGATTCCCTTTATGTATTTAAATGTTTCTATCATATCCCCCCTGTTACGTCTTTCCTCCAAGCCATACATGTTAAGATGCTTTAACCTTTCCTGGTAAGTTTTATCCTTCAACCCATGAACCAGTTTAGTAGCCCTTGTCTTATTTCTTTTGTTTGTGTGGAATTAGCTAACGCAATGCATAGATCACGTCTCATATATTTTTTATTCTATACATTCATTTTAAAGCCAGATATATCTTGCATCTTGCATTAACCAACATGTTTCAGTTAACCCAATGGAACTTAGCTCTAATCCCTTTTTTTGTTTTGGAGTTCCTGCCAGTCCAGAATAATAATGAATGTTCCATGATGCGGCAGGTCTTAACTTTCGACATTTTTTTTTTCTTCTTCTTCTAAAAACAGGAGCTTTGGGTGTATACAAGTGGTTCAGGAACATTACACTGTGAAGCATGCTCTCTCTACCTATTGATTGCCATTTGATGTTATGTTGTCCAGTCCAGGAATTAATCCCAACACAGTCAGAAGTGTAATTACAAAACAATGCATTGCTGATACAGATGGGGTGTTTTGTGCTGTCCTGGGAGAGGTTGAGTAAGTGGAGCCGTCTGTGAATCGTCTAGTTATCTAGGGACTTAACAGGAATTGAAATTCAGCTAGTTTGTCTTTCCTGTGCTGGTCTGCAGAGTCTCTGCACAAAATGAGCACAGATTAAAGAACCCAGTTAATATTCCTGACTGCTCCCTGTTTTTTTTTTTTTTTTTTTACAGTTTTTTTAATTCCAATACAGTTAATACTTATTGCAAAGACCTGCTGGATGCAGGAGTTTCGGGGGAGGGAGGAAGGGATGGGGGGGGGGGGGGAGGGAGGAAGAGATGGGGGGGGGGGATCATGGAAGGGGCTCGGGAGCAGTTGATAAATCACTCCAGGACCACAGCTGTCGTGACAAATGAATGTCCCGATAAGCTATTTTGCAGACATCTTTGCTGCGTTCCACATACATTAAAAACAAAACAAATTTACAGTACAAAGGGAGTGCAGACAAGCATAAAATGAACAAGTTTCTGGTAGACTATAAACATGTTCATTATATTCAGGATTTTCACATCTGTGCTAAATAATGTGGATATTATCAGTAAGTGGGACGTGGGAGTTGGAAGGTTCAATTCCCCTTCTTTTTGAAAAAAATTCTAATTCAACCTACGAAACTTGGATGGAATCGGATTATAAACAGTGGTCGGGGGGGGGGGCAAATGGGGCAAGGTAGTTAGGAAGGATATTACAGGATTTAGGCAACAGCATGAAGGCCACTGCTGGTCAGTTGAGGTTTCAGTGTGTATTAGTAGACATTAAGAAATGTAGTATGGAACTCATGCCAATTTTTCGTAATGTAGACTTCCCCAAAACCTTTATTGTATCTCATATTGGTATAACAGCAGGTATTTAATCTTGGCCAAGTACTCGTTTTAAGAGTTGACATGTTATCCTGATTCTTTGGTTTCCTCCCACCACAGTCGAACCATTCAACTAAACTCCATGTAGGTACAATGTTGCCAAATTTGTTGCGCGTAGGCCCGCGACCTTTTCTGAAAGATAAATACCAGCCATGCTATCGCCTCCCTAGACTTAACTTTGGCCTCAAGCCAATTTTTTTTTTACTGGCCTGCCGTAAAAATACCGCCTAGGTGGCAAACCCAGTAGTTGTAGGTCTGAACAAATACTAAACAAAACATACAAATCATAACGATTCCAATTTAGAAACCAGTCCAAATAGAAAAGTTGATATGGGTTAAGAGTATCATGTTGCTGCATTTCCAGAGGAAGAAAGTACTGCCATGCTAAGACACTTCATTTGCGTCTCAGCGCTACAGACAGAAATGTTACATACCATCTCCTTGAGGAAGCGAGTAGTATATATCTGACTGTTTCCTCCCACTTTGATTTACATTAATGAGCAAGCACTCTTCCATTTTTATGAAATAATGTTGCATGGGAGGTGCAACGATGAACAGGGAAAAGACAGCACAGATATAGCCCTGTTAAGAAATCTCCTACGCGTTTCACCTCCACAGACCGTATTGTAAAGTGGCCTCTCCCTAAGGATGCCAGTAGTTTCAGAGCACGGTTGGCAGTTCCTGAGCCATGATAGGATGCCCACAATTATACACACAGATTCCATTCGCTATAAACGGAATGCGCAAACTGCCGGAAGAGGTCATCGGAGATAATTCCGCGGCTAGGACTCAGTTTCCCCAACATTTCCACTATTATTATTTCCTTCCACCTTCTTTTCTTATCCCTAATACATATCCTGTTTTATATAATTGTAAGCACACCCAGAAATCTTCCACTATATATACTGATACCCACGGATATATTCATACATTGTATACAACAAGAATAACAAGTTACAAACATGTCTAACTAGATTACACAGTCTGTCACTTAGTTCACCCATAAGATTGAAATGCACTTTCTTTTAACCCTGTTGGATCACTGGATGAAGGTTTCAGAAAAGGGGATTTTTGTTCCCCCCGACATTCCTGCAACCTAAGCAAGCCTGGTTTGCACCATGTCATTTTACAAATCTATTAGCTTTTTTGCGATGTATTATATGTGACAAATCTGTCATTCTTCTATATTTACAATATGACAGGGGGGGTGGGGTGGGGGGAACCTTCAGAACGACTATGTCAAATGATTTTATTTCCAAACAAAGACAGACTGCTTTGCTTTCCCTCTTGCAATCTGACGTTATCTGTGGTTCCCAATCAAAAGGGCCAATACGTGGTAGATTGCAAATTAAAGGAATAGTCCGTCTTTTTCCCCCCACTTGTTTTCCCATGATAGCTTCGTATTTGCATGCTTCCCAATCATTCTGGGAATGGGAATATCTTGAAGAGTGGTATGTCCCTTGGTTTCTGTGACAGTCCCCCCATTTTCAAGACCATTCATTTGCATGGTCACAAACCTCGGTCACATGGCCACGCCTTATCACTGCCGACTGAAGACGGTTAAGGTCAGATCTTCATTCACTTTGGATTGGAGGAAGGGAGATATCATCCTAAGGTTCTAAACAACACTTTGAGCATTATTGGACTGTTCTCCGATGAGCTTTCAGAGTGGACAATTCATTGCGGATGTTCCAGCAGCTGATGTGGTTGTTTTATCAGACAAGCGCAACTCAAGGTTAGTTGTAGGGTTAGTTTGCTGGTTAATTTTAGGATTAGTATTTGTATTAGGGGAACGCATCTGTGCTGACAATCAGAACAAAGAACAGTCATGGACCCCTCTTTGATTTATATGTAAGGCATATTATTTGTATTCTTTCATAAAATAATATCTATATACTTTTTTTTTTTTTTCATTTCAATTAAACATTCTTTTTTTGCTACACTCTACAGTTTTGATAAAGTCTGGATCACCATTAGCTTCATTCTTCATCTTCCTAACTTGAATAGTTTGTCCGTACTTGGACCTGATCACCATGGACAGACACATGTGTTTGATGTCCTGTGGGAAAGAGACCAAGAGGTCAATGTCTCTGCATAGTCTTCGAGTTTAAAAAAACAGAGAATCAACCTAATGGTAACCTAGTAGATTGTAAACATGCATCATTTTTTGACCTTTGAGTGTCCAAGAGGGACGCAGGTGGTTACTGGATCTCTGAAAAGCAAGTTGTGCAATGTATTGAATAATATGGAGTTGCAGAGAAGTCGATGGAGTTTAGTAAACCAGCCACATGAAACAACCCTATAGGTTGTATTCAGTGTTGCCTTCTTTTCTCTGTGTACAGGGGTCACCTTGCATCTTCAGTGGAACTCACAGTTCCCAAGCTAATTGGCCAAAGTTATGAAAGAGGCCATGTAAATTTCCCTTTCTTACAACAGTCTTCCCCGGAGATCGAGAAACCTTTAGCCTACAAGCAACATAATAAAAAGTATTGTAAAGTCTTAATGCTAGCAAGCCACCGCACTCTCTATTTTATTGCTCTGGGGCTCCCAGAGGTAATGACACTCCTGGCCCCAACTAGGTAATGTTATTAAGAAGTCTTAAATTGTGTAGCGAGTAAAAAAAAAAGGCAGAATTCATGAATAACATAGTAGAGAGATACAAGGTTAAATCTAAAAATGTGCTGGTGATTGTTGACACAGGGATTACGGTTTGGATGTGTGGGGGTTTATAATGTTAAGTTTATTTTTTGGCGGGGTATCAGTATAGTTATGGTGCCATATTTCATATAGGGGAAGTAACACATTGATTATATTCCATCGGAAATGCAGAACTTAAGCAGTCAGTTATAATTGGTTAACATGAACCGGAACTAAATAGAAGAAAAAACATATTGGTTTTAAGGTGGTCTTTAAGGCCAATATTGTGATAAGAAAGTACATGTTTGGTCCTTAACCCCTTCGTGACGCATGGTTCTTGCGTCCCAAACGACGCAAGCACCAAAACGTCACGATTTGTTCCTGGTCACCGATCACCTTGTGATCGGTAGCCAGGAACACTCTGGCAGAGACCCGATCAGGGTCTTAATAGACCCTGTGAGTCCCTGCCAAAAAATCGCGAGAACTCCGGACGTCACGTGTGACGTCACGGAGGCGTGCCCGAACCCGGAAGTTCGGGCACAGCGCGATTTAGAGAAATGTAGCCGGTGCTCTCTTTGAGCACCGGCTACATTTTCCCTGTCAGACTCAAAGTGGCCTCACCTGACAAGTGGGTCCCGCTGTAAGTGCCTGCAGCGGGATCCGAAAACAGCTCATCGCGAGGAGCCGCGATGAGCAGTTTAGAACAGGACGTATTATGCCGTCCTAACGACTTTAAGGCACTTAAAGTCAGGACGGCATAGAACGTCCCAACGTCACGAAGGGGTTAAGCAGTAAAGTCTTAATTAATAGAACACTTTCTAAATCGGACATTTTGAATCATTTATAGCACAGAATTCCAGGATGCATCAATAGGAAAGGAGGACAGGACTGCTGGCCAATGCATTTAACTTTAAAGGACAACTATAGTCCAAAAATAGCTTATGTTTAACGGAAAGATTGCATCAGATATAAACATATCGAATAGAAAAGGTTTAATGAAAAAATACAAATAAACTGCCTTAGCTCTATTGAGGGCAGACATGTTGTTTAGAATCTTGCAACCTCTGACCCAAGATAAAAGAGGATCCAGCACAATAATCTAAACATGTCAGTCCCCCGACAGAGCTATACAGAAAAAAAGAGGGCTCAAAAAGGAACTTTAATATTCAATTTTGAAGGGAATTTCTTTTTTCCTACATTTGTCCTTTAACTTTTATGCTCAGTTTATGTTCCCAATGCTTCGTGTTATTTGTAAAATAACCCACTAAAATAGAGGTGAGTTTAGGTCAATCAGATTACTCCTTGAATCAAAAAGCACTAAATAAATATTAATGCCTATACTAACATGCATAGCCCTCTATGCTCTAGCTCATTAAAAAAGTATCCAGGCTGGTTTTAAAGGCAACCATGGATTTGCTAGAACCACTTCTTCAGGCGGTGAATTCCATATCTTAATTGTCCTTACTGTAAAAAATCCCTTCCGCTGTCGTAGACTAAATCTCCTTCCTTCAAGTCTTAGCGGGTGACCTCTTGTTCTTTGTACTGTTCTGTTAAGGAACAGGTCTTTAGAAAGCCCGTATGGGCCCTGTACATATTTATATAACATTATCATATCCCCTCTAAGCCGCTATTTCTCCAGTGTGTACAGATTTAACTTTTCCAGCCTTTCTTCATAACTAAAACTTTCCATTCCCCTGATTAGTTTTGTAGCCCTCCGCTGCACTTTCTCTAGTTCCATAATATATATTTTTTAAAAAGGCACCCAGTATTTAACCGCATATTCAAGATGAGGTCTTACCATGGACATATAAAGAGGCAAAATGATGTGTAATAATTTAATTATAATAATTTAATACACCTCAATATCTTATTGGCCTTTGCAGCTGCCAGCTGACACTGTTCACTACTGCTAAGTATATTGTCTACAACTACTAATCTTTTTCATTAGTAGATTTCCCCAAGGAAACACCATTTAAACCATATGTTGCATTTTTACTTACATTATTATACCCAAAATGCATAATTTTACACTTAAATCGCATTTGCCATTTATCTGCCCAGTTACCCAATTTGTCCAAATCGTTTTGCAGCGAGGATACATCTAGTTCAGTCTGTATTACCCTACTACTGTAATTGCCCGGCTGGGATTTTGATCCCTTTTAAAATATGGGCACCACATCAGCTTTACGCCAATCTGTGACTGATATAAAAGTATCCATGAAAATAGAAATAATTTGACCTGTACTGGAGCAATTCCACAAATTGCAGTGTAAAAGGTAAACAAATAAGTTACATAAAACCTTTGCTATTAGTCAAATATTTTCAGTTAGAAAGCACTCAAATTAACTTTGAGAAAAAATATACGAAAAAAATTTTGTGATTATTATTATTTTTTTTTTTTATAGAAATGGGTTAGGGATTTGTGCATCAAAGCAATGCTATTTGAGCTAACTTAAAGCACATTTGTTTTCGGAAAACTTATCTTGGCACATTGTGTATAATTGACATTTGTTTGTTGTTTTTGCAACGTTCGTAACTGTTCTTTACACCTTCATTTAATGAAGTAAATTGCCTGTGTCACACTTGTTAGTGTGGATGGGCTGCATACAATGGAAAGCATATACTGAGAGGTTTGACTCATGGACTTTCCATTGGACTACAAGCATAGATAGGAGGACCACATACTATGAAGAAGTTTAGATTTGTGGGTGATACAATAGAGCCACCTACCACACACAAACAACAGCAGGAACAACTGTCACAACTCCTGCGGATACACCCATGGGTGGCTGACCCCGCAGTTCCGCTAAGAAAACCCCTTACCCATAAGTAGCCATGTGCCAATACATTTATTTTTTGTTTTCACTCTTACAAATGTTGGCCTTTCAATACATATATTTCTCTGATTCATTCTTCTACTGTAATTTTATATTATACTACACATGGATCGATTTTTTAAACCTACATTCACACTATGAGCAATGTTAAAATTATGTAGTCCCTTTAACAGAATTCAGTTCAATTTCAGCCAACATTGATAGGAGTTAAAGGGACTGGCTTGTACAAAAATACATCTTTCAGATATTAATGCATATTAGTACATTTCAAAATGCATGTTTTACGTTTTGCAGCAGTTTGCAAGAAACCAGGACTGCCCAAACTAGCTGAGTGAAAGTCAAGTTTCTTTTTCTGCCGGGAACAATTTCATTCGAATGAATGGAATTTCATGTCTTTCTAGTGATGTCATCAGACAATGTGTTACAATGTTAAGAGATCCTACTGTGTACAAGAGCACCTCTGTTACAGGCCACACAATGTATTCTATGCCAGGAGCACAGGAAGTGACTAAACGAAACAAAACTTTATATGCTCAGCGTCTTTATAATCAGTGCTGCCGAACCTGCAGTATACATGAAGAGTAATCACTGGAGAGGGCTTGAGTCAAATATTAATGGTTAAAGAAATTAATATTAAAGAAATGTTAATGGTTACTGCGCCTCATAGACTCACCTGTAGTGTGGGACATTTGCTTGAATTTCTAGTGTAATTAATCCTTTTATAAATAGGTGGTAATATAAAAATGTAAGTATAGTGTGCTTTTTTTATGGGTGCGGTAATGTTTAATGGGGTATGCTAATGATCCATTATAAGTATACGTTTTTTTTTTACTGGTGATTTTAGAGCACACGTTAACATACACGCTATGTTACATTTCGACTTAACGCAAAGTTGAGACTTAACGGGGGCGGGGGGCTTATATTGGACATTTTACTAAAGATTAATTTCCAATTTTTTAAAAATGTTATTTTAATTTGTCTCAAGTTAGTTTCGTCTTACAATATTTTTAAAGGAAGCTACTAATTACCTGCCTAGCCTCTGCCAAACAAGAAAAACAACAGCAACACATTATCAAAGTCTTCTGCCCAGAAATGCAAGGAAGGTAGCTGTGTTCCATTTTCGAGAAGCACTGTTTGGTAGCTGTATCTGATGTTAGCTAGTTCTGTAGAGAACCTTCACCTCAAGCATTGTCAGTGAAAGAACAAAGGAACCAATTATTTTCTCTCTCTAACTGTCTTTTAGCTTTGTAAATAGAAAAAACGGGCTCCTCCAGGTTTACATAAAGAAGCAAAGAAATGGCCGAGGTGAATCTTGACTTTTTTTTATTTTTGTCTTATTTTATCCAAGAATTTTCATTTAGTGTCTTTTGCAGGGTCTTATTGCTCTAACCCATGTGTACTAACGTGATACAAAAGGACAATGGTAGAAGAGCAACGCATTTCGCTGTTTTACAATGTGCTTATCAAACCCCAATCTGTCATTGTAAGGACACAGAGTACCTTTTAACAATTAATATTTTGAGCCGAAAGAAAACCTTATAGGGACAGCTCCACCTTGTTTTTGAAAAAAAATATGTGAAATACATGTTTTTTTTAACTTTTAAGCTATTTACAGTTTTCCTAGTTTTACACACAGGGGCCTCTAAATTCAGTGACATCATTAAGATGTCCCCTTCCTGCCCCTGGGTCTCACAATCTGGGATAACAGACCAGGAAGGAGCCACATTGCATGAAACGATGTGAGGTCTGTCTGCACTCCACAGTGATTAACCGTGGACAGGATGGAACCTCAGACAGGACTGGTAGTGGAGACTGGCAGCTGAGGACAGGACTGGCAGCTGAGACCGGACTGAGACGGGGCTGATAACTTCTGCCACAGGATAGGAAACAGAGCAGTGCTTTTCTCCTGAATGGTATTATACCATATGATTTTACCACCTAGGACTTTGACGCACTGACTGAGACTGCACACTGAAGCAGGACAAATACACACAAGCAAATACACCAAAAAATACTATAGTCAGCAGGCCTGGTCAGACCAGGCAAGGATTCGGCAACAAATAATCAAACGTAATAATAAGGAATGCTAGTACAGGCACAGGGGCACTATACAGGCTGGAACTGAAGCAATGTAAAGGCACCATTTGCAATTATCTGCAGGTTTAAATAGGGTTAGGCTCAGGTTAACAAGTTAGCCCACATAGCACACAGCCACAAAACTTGAATACTGGGCTGTTGTCTAACCTGACTCAATGGGCTACATCAGCACTACATTTTACATCGAAATGCCCCCCGTGCTTAGCACTTCCAATCTTTATATCTAATTATCATGTATGTCTATCAACCTGGCAGCCTATCTGGGCTGGTAAAATTGCACTATGGCCCAACGAATTGTTTCCACCTTCCGGGCCACAAGTTGCCAGCTCTTCACTGTCTGTAACGTCTCCTGTTTATGACATCACATGGCACTTGATCACAAATCAACTATTTTCAATGGTAAATGGATAATTTGTAAAATTCTGAGGGTTATGCACAAGCTATGTGCCCACCTTTATTGCTAACAAATCCAAAAATGTTAAAAAAGCTGTGAGTTAATGCTATGGGTGACGAAAACACACTTTGAAATTGCGTTGGTGCACTTATTCATGGTCAAATTCATAAGCCCAGATTAAACAGGCTCACATAAGCAAATGTCAGGATGTATGAAAAAGGTGCATTTGCTTTTTATTTTTTATACTCCAGCGATTGCACCTTTCTCATCCCTTCTTGACACTGTGCAGATTCGAGACGAGATATGTAACATGCCCTATATGGTTTTCTTGCCTCTGATTGGCTGTGACGGTGTTCTAATTTAGAACACTAGTAATAATACAGAGATCATTCATTAACAAGTTCAAATTACAGGTTAGGAAGGGCTCCCTCCTTTGTTACCATAAAAATAAACTGAAAGAATGGCTAAAATAATATATTTGAGAAGCCGCTCATGTTCTTGTATATTACTAAATGAGTTCAGGCAGCTAAATACCGAACTCTACGCTCACTTATTATTATTTTTTTATATTCTGGTATAATTCCTTTTTAATTTTATATTTAAGTCAGACTTCATAAAAAGGATTACCCAGCTAATCCTCCACCGAAACGGTATAATGAAAAAAAGAGAAAAAAAAAAAATCCTATTTAGCGTGGCATGCAAGAAGAAAAGTCACTGGAAACAGCGAGCCAGAGACAGGGTGATGGGGGATATGCGGTGTCAGAGTCATGACCCAGATTAGCAGGGTGATCGCTCAGGAATTACTAGTGCCCTGCAGATCAGACGGATGAGTAAGTACATGGATACCAGGCATCAGTGGTGTCAAAGTATTAACAGAGCTCTATGCAGGTGGCTCTCTTGTAATATTTTGAAGTCGTCTGTTTCCACGTCACCCCGAACGAAGGGGATAAGTTGGATTCATGCACTACTTTAATGCAAAAAATGATCTTTCTTAACCCATTCTCTTCAATATATCCCAATTTCCAGGTAAGCTGTCTTCCCTTGGGCTGGCTGATCCCTTATGAATGCTCCACTTTTACACTTTTGTACCAGAATTTGCTCCTTACCTATAACCCCTTACGTCCTTTAATATGTCCCTTACATGTAAACAATGCTTTAAAAAAATGATATTTTTTTCCCTATTCTGAAAATAATGGATACAGTGCTGGCATCATGATACAATGCTATGGGGATGGAATACAACTGATTCCAGCCAATATGACTAAGTAGCATACGCTAGCATAGGTTGCCTATGACTAAGTGCAATTTAACATGAAACACACAAGGCTCTTTTTCACTGCATTATCCACTATGTTTGTCCCCAATTGCATTTACAGTTCAAGCATCTTTATGAATATTCGATGAACTAGTGAAGTTTCTGCACTCTCTTTCGTTGACAGTTGGATTACTCTGAGTTGATAAAGACTTACCATTCCCAGACACACTTTAAGCCGTGCTATCTTGGGTAAGTTATTTTATATTCTTAATTCAGCACGATGGTTTCTCACTTCCTTGATCACCTTCTAGAGCAGTGATGGCTAACCTTGGCACTGCAGACGTTTACAAATTCCATTGATTGATTTCTAACCGACTATATCAGTGTTAGCTAAACAACACAATGTAGAATGAAAAAAGTCAACAAAACTGGGGTGATAAGTTAATCGTGTTAAAATTCGGGCTTTAATCCCCCTTTCAAACAGGGTTGTCAAACATTTTAATTTTGAGGGCCGCATACGACATAGAAACTTCTTCTCTTGCCCCTTCCTTCCTACAATTTTTTACTGTGGAATAGTAAATAAAGTGCTGGTACTGGATCGGAGTTTATAGGAGGAGGAACAGCTAGGGAGAGCATTCTACCTAGGTATAGTGAGAGCATTCAAGAATAGCTTAAACTCAAAGGCTTAAACACAAGGCTATATGTATATGTTTATGTTGTTAATGTTTTTAATACATGCGAAATGTGCTTATTTTTACTTTTTACAATTTATATTTCTCTCGTAGTTTTACATTGAAAATAATTTTGGTGGGGCTTCTAAAATCAGTGAGAGAAAGTACACAAGATAGCTCCCGCTCAAACAGTTTTCATTCTTCTCTTTGAAAAAGTGTTTCCTTAGCCATTACTGTGGAATCAGCAACTCTCTTTTGTGCCATATCCATATCAGGCTCTGTGCCATGCACCGACTCTTAGACAATAGTTTACAATGGAGGTCAATCCTCCTCTAGAGTGAAGTTCTGGGTTTTAATATCCTGCTGAATAAAATGCAATGTCTACACATTAAGCTACCAGCTATACATAATTTGCTGCCCAGTCATCTGAGTGACGTGATTTTTTTAAAATCAAACACTAATTGCTGTCTAATTAGACAAATTACATCATCAAGCTCTAGGGGTTGGATTCTAGCCCAGGGCATCCTAGAACCCAGTTTTGGCCTGGATACTAATTACATGCAAAATGAGGTTGACGGGTCGACAGCTCTAACAGTAAGTATAATTTTTTTTGTAAAGGAATAAAAATGACTGGATTCTGTTGCAAATATGTCTATTAATAGCTTCTTCCAGACTTGTTACTAAAATCCTAGAATGTAATGGGTTGTATAGCATGTAGAATGCAAATACAGGTAAACCCTGTTAAAACCCTCTCTATAACTCCTGTTATAAAGCTATGCTCCTTTGGCTCCTGGATTTAGCTGTATATATAATTATGGTGACCATATCTGATGACTATCTGTCACACAACAATAGCTGAAAAGCCACAATGGATGCCTTGGTGCTACAGTGGAACCCTTCTCTACCAATTCCCTTTTGTATGTTACTCTTGGACGTTGCACATGGTTCTACACTTCCTCCTTGCTATCAGGATATACTGTACATGTCATTATTCCCTAATACTGCTCTAGCTACTGTGTTATATTGAATGGATAGTGAAACGGTGTTTGTAGATCAGTAAACATAGGAGAATGTTCCAAACTAAAGTGAATTATCACCCAGTAGGTTCCATTCTGCTGCCATCTTGTTTGAATCTTTGTTCACACACAGCTCAGACCTGGATATTTTCTACTGAAGTGGGACTTTGAGCTTCGTTTTATTGTGATCATTTCTGTTTTATGGTGACCGTTTAGTGTCTTTCAATAGTTTAGGAGTTCTGCCTGAACTTTGGTCTTGAGTAGTGTTGAGTGAACCCGAACCGCACTGTTTCTTATGAATGGGGACTCTATTTTGGTTTATAGAAAGCCAAAAGTATTACATGTATTCCATAAGCTGAAAGTCTATAAACCGAAAGACATTCTGTTTATAGACTTTCTTTTTATAGAATAGCAATAGCATTAAATGTATTCTATAAAACGAAAGTCTATAAACCAAATGTCGTTCGGTTTATAGACTTTCGGTTTATGGAATACATGTAATGCTATTGCTATTCTATAAACCGAAATAGAGTCCCCATTCATACGAATAGGTCAATTCGTATGAATGCTTTCGAACAGTTGGATGCTTTTCTAGAAATTAAATGCATACTGCACTATCACAATTTAAAGCAGCTTAGGTAATGTTGACCGAAGGTGAGTCAAACTGCATGAAATTAGTAGTGATTCTTGCCTTCTTCTGGATGAACAAATATGGTTGTGTGATAGAGCTGAGCTTGATGGACTATATGTTCTAATTATTTAACTATGTAACTATTGTGCAGTAGTCATTTTAACATGTGTAGCCATGTCCAACATTCGGTTTGAGTATAGTCTTAGCTATCCTTCACACAGCTAATCCATGTGTTATATGAACTACAGGTGTGGGAACTATGTATTTAGTGCAATATTACATGAGGCCTATCGTGTAGAAGTATTTAAAATATACTTACCGTTTCTTCGCCACCTCCTCCGACCTGTTATACCCAACTCTGTTGAGTGCATCCACAACCTCCTGCCAGAGCGCCTTCTTCCTCCTCTGACGTGTCCTCTTTTCTGCTGCCCCTTTTATCCAGATGTAATTCAGGTGCCCCCCACACCCTGATTCTTGACTTACCATTCTTATATTTGTTTAATTATGTGTGTGCCTGCTTCTCAAAACCTGCTCTAAAATAATGGTCTTGCCATATACTCAGTATTTATACACATATTTCTTGACAGAGATTGGGTTTTAGTTGAATGCACCAATAATATGATTTCATTAGCCTGGGCCTATTTCCTCTGGGATGCTTGGTTTATTTCAGTTTCATTTTGGGTGATTTTAGGTATTTCTTGGCTATTTTTGTTCTGTGAGCAAAAAGCTCCCGTAGACTAAATAGGCTATGATGGGGTATTTGAGGCTAACCCTTCGATTCAGTGCATCTCAGGTGCATTCGGCTGCTTTGGAATATATATTGGTGTGGGGCTGCCTATGATTTTCAAATTGAAGACACATTTGAGAGAACCAAAGAGCTAGAATTTCATGTGTTCTCTCCCTACCGAATTCAACCAAATATCTCCAGATTCTGGGTGCACAATTTTGGCTCCTTCAAAATTGACCTCAAGTCAAGTCTTTACTTACCTGCTGTTAAAATACAGGTTGGGCGGGAACCCTAGTTACATCCCATGTACCATTTTCCATTCACAGACTGCTGAGGCCCACCGTGTAGTTACAAATGAACACAATTCCTCTTCTTTTATACTGGAAAACACCAACAGGAAAGAATAAACCACCTCTAACCAAAACTCCTTGTGTGCGAGCACTAGCCATGAAGCTTGATGCAGCTCCATAAATCACACTAACTACTGAGAGTTCATTTGTCTGACCATAAAGTGCATTCAATAAGTGTAAAACAAAACTAATTGGTTTCTCTCCCATACAAATTTAATCATACTATAAAACGAGATCAATGCAAAGAAAAGAGGCCTCAGACAATCTATAGAGCAAAAAATGTTTACTTTGCATTAATAACGTAGGCTTCAACCCTTGGACAAGTTTGCATCAGAGGATAATTCTTATGGCTTGTTTAGTGTAACAATTAATGGGAGTGTTTTGTGTTGAGCAGACTGCCACGCAATGAATATTAATGACAGTGGTTGTTCTATTCAGCTAAGTATTCACTTAATTGCTTTAGAACCTTTTAATTTAATTTACAGTGAAACAGTAGCTTTCTACTTCTTTTTTAAATTTTTTATTATTAGTTCTTATGGGTCCTTTGACACGAATGGCTCCTTTCCCCTCTAGTGCTAATGGTATACATTCCAATATTCCGGTCGAGCACTAGGGGATGCTGGTGGGTGTGGTCTCTGTAAAGTGCAAGTGGGCCAATGTACCGGAGTTGGAAAGATTCTGGTCTTAAAGAGACAGTCTGGTGACCAAAATGCATCTTCCAAATGTTAATGCATGTCAATGTGCTTTTAAAGTACTTTACAATTCATAATTTTTATTTTGCATTGCTTAAAATATATATATAAAAAAACTTGCAGGTAGATGAATTTGTAAATTGACAGCAGTTTGCAAGAAACCAGGACTGCCCACACCAGCTGAGTAAAAGTCAATTTTTGAATGCATGGAAATTAATGGAATTTCCTGTCTCTCTAAAGATGTCATCACACAGTGGTGAACTATTAAGAGATCATACTGTGTACAAGAGCAAGGTTATCACAGTCCACACAATGCATTCTATTCCAACAGTACAGGAAGTGACTAAATAAAACAAAACTCTACATGCTCAGTGGCTTAATAATCATTGCTGCAGCACCTGCAGTAAACATGCAGAGTAATCACTGAGGGAGGGCTTGAATAAAATATAAAAAATAGACTTTATGCAGAATGCCTGCATCCGATCACACTGGAACAAATTCTGTGCACTATACAATCAGTAGTCTTCAACTTGCACCAAAGTGAGTTGAAGTGAGTTTGCAATTCTCTCTTTATTGAGTAAATCCTTATGTCTATTAATATTGGTTTTAAAAATCCTCTCACTTTAAAAGTGCAATTCCACCTCGGTATGTTGTACACGCCCTTATGGTGTGTGAAATGCACGTATGTTTACTTTAAAACTGTCCTGTAGTTTTAAGTTGAAAATAATTTTACAGGGGCTTCTGAATTCAGTGACATCAGTGAGAGGGAGGGCACAGGAGGCAGCTTCCTTCCTCTGCGCTCTGATGAAATCAGCTGTTTTTAAATGCATGGAATGCAGGGGGAAGGGTTTCAGCTAGCGCTACACTTGACAAAGGCATTGTCGGATTTCTGGGCCCTATAAAGGCCTTTGTTATCCCAAATAAACACAGACACAGTATATAAGTGGAAATAAAAGGCCACAGCTTATTTAATAATAAATTGAACACAAATAAGGTCATTGCCCACCCTTAATACAATCCTTACCCCGTTTATACAGTAAACTTAAGGCAATGACCCACAAATAAATTAACATATACAATTAACATATTACATAACATTGAGTGCAATACCTGAATTAACACTTATAGGGGCATACCGAGATGCCCCTATAACCCCCGGGTTAAGAGCCACAGGCCAGCTCTAACCCACCAACCATAACATGACCACCATCCTAGGTTCCTGATCACACCCTTCCTAGAACCTAACACTGATCCTACACCCCCCCATTACCTCCCAACCCCTGCTGTGACAAAACTCAAACTGACGTTAATTAAAATAGGGAGGGCGGGCGGGACAACTGACACCTTGGCTGTTAAATTAAAATCTGAAGAATTGAAAATGGCGGGCGATAGGAAGTGTTGATAAAAAAAAATTGATCCGATAGATCTTTTAGTTTTTCATTACTTTAAATGAGGCACTGTTTATCTTTGTCTGACGCCATGTGACACTGTTCCTTTAATACATACATTAAGGTTTTTATTTTTTATTTTTAGGTAGATGGGTTGCATGTAACTAAATGTCCCTTGAAGATGCCGAACAGCTGTAAGTAGAAATAATTACACCAACATGTAATCTGGAGCTAGAGTCAGATTCCTAGACTCTTGTACTACAAATCTCTTTAGACCGGTCTCTGTCCCATTGTTCTGTACATTATTTTGACTGTCATTACAGCCTGGATCCCAGGACAGAAAGGATTACATTTCAATGTCTGGAAAATCCACCCCCCCCCCCCCCCCCCCCCGTACCAAAGGGAAACTAAACCACACGGCAGTAATAGCAGGTTTTGTTACACACAGGTCTAATGCAATGCAATTGAAAACTAATGAGTTTTGGGTTTGCCCCTCGAGACTAATTAATATATTTGTCGTGACCTTGCAGGCAAAGCTACAGCAAGCTGAAGAAAGAATTCGGCAGCAAGATCCTTACACTTGTTACAGGGACGCGTGGTATTACCCTGACAGATTTCATGTAAAAGCCTTGTTTTTTTTTTTTTTAAGATACAGCCTTTTGCATCCCATGCTCTGACACAGAATTTAATTTGAACACAGTCCGGCGTTGTATCATAGAACTCCGCTCAGGATTCCAGGGTAGAATATTCAACGAAGCGAATGTTCTAGAGTGTTCCGGAGAAAGTGTTCTGTGATTGCCACATGTCTGTATTCACCTAGACAGTTGGCAGTTGTCATAGTGATGTTTATAGAATGATCTGAGGTCGCTGGGAAAAAAACAAAAACACCATATATATTTATAAATGAATGCAACAAATCTGCACCGTTGTGCTGGTAATACTTTTATTTTGCAAAAAAAAAAAAATACCACTATACCCTGGCAGCTGATGCAAAGAACCCAGTATTGGTACGTTAAGAGAGTCTGTGACTCATACAGAGTATAGTATTATCGCTTTAGTTAGCCATTTTAGATGAGCTGTTTGGCTTTGATTTTACAAGTGTTTTTGTGTCATTGTAGCATTAAAAAAGCTAGCATGGGAGAAAAATAGTGTGGCTAGTAGGGGCCCAGAATAAAATAAAAAAAAAATAAAAACTTACTAAGATGACTGTAAAGTTAACCCTTTCACGACATTGGACATACCCGGTAAGTCACGAAAAATATGTCGGTTAATGACAATGGACATACCTGGTACGTCCTGCGGTCAAAAATTGTTTCCTACGATGTTTCTGCAATGCCATGATATTGAGGCATCCAGCAACAACAAAAAGACACTAACATTAAACAAAAAGAAACAAATAGATAAAATACAAAACTAAAATGTAAAAATGATAAACTATTCTTTAGATATACATAAACAATTACATAGAAAAGGCATATTGAAAGTATAAATAACAAATTAATACAGACAACACAATACTAGAACTATAAAAAAAATAATTTGTAGTTACTGTCAAGCCAAGAGAACACATGTATAACATGTTATACAGTTAAACAAACAGTCCATTTCAATTAGTTCTTTTAATTTTCTGTTCATTTCCATACAACGTCTAGTGACCAATATTACTCTTGCAATAATTTTTTTAATTTTTTTTATCAGGTTTTCATGTCCATGGTTATAATGGCAACGATTTATTCAAAAATTCACAAATCAGGCTATTCACAGAAATCTATAATTTCTTGGATAACATCACTAGAGAGACAGGAAATTCCATTCATTGGAATTAAACTATTCTCATTGGTTCCTGCAGCAAAAAAAAAAAAAGAAGGACATTGACTTTTACTCAGCTGGTGTGGGCAGTCCTGGTTTCTTGCAAACTGTTGTAACTTCACAATTTTATCTAGTATTTTATATTTAAAGCAATGCAAAATGTAAAACATACATTTCAAAGTACTTTGAAAGCACACTGATATGCATTAATATTTGAAAGATGAATTTTGGGCACCAGACAGTCCCTTTAATAGCCCCCTTCAGAAAGGAAAGGTAAATCTACCCTAATTTATTGTAATATATAGGTGCAAATAGGCAAACTACGCAGTCCTGTTATAATTAGTTTTTAAAATGACTCAAAAATTGGCAAATTTGTAAGCATTTCTAAATGTTTTATCCTCACTGGGTATGTGTGTACAATACATAAAATAACCCTGCTCTACAAACCACACAAAATATCCTACAAGCTTAAACAAACACAAGCAGATGGTGTGTATATACTGTATGTCGATCTACTTGCTTTAGATTAATTGGCCTCTTTCAACAGAGGTTTGCATCCTTCTCAGAGTTATAGCTAGGCAATGTATTTTGCTGCAAACAGTAATTGTCTGTAAACGCACTGGCCTTAAATTTACTATTCCTCCCTACTGCTTTAATCTCCTGGTTCCTCAGTTTCTCGGCTATCTCATTCCACGCACACAGAATGAATGTTACCTTGTTTAAAGGGACTCTGTCAACCAAAATATTGCTCGTACTGTGAATGTAGAGAACGAAAAATGATCTATCCATTGTTCTGGCAAAATTGTATGTAAATGTATAAAAAAGTCCAAATGTAGTTTTCTATCTGTCTGTGGTGTCTCCTGTTAATGACATCACCTTCTGGCTTGACATGCAAAATACACTTACCTATTACAGGGCAGACACTTTTAAAAAAGATACTGCTCTTATTTTATTGCATTTGCTTGCAAGAATTGATGAGCCAGACAGTTGTATAGTAATGGATTTTACTGGTGAGTTAAACTTTCGTGTTGATTTACTTAAGACTTAAGACATTGACTGTTGAATTGGACATGGCACACTTTGGCTGGTTCATTTCAGAGTTGTAACGAGGGTGAGGTGCATGAGATACAAGCCTTAGGTGTGCCAGGTTGTGGGCTATGGTGTTTTCCAGTTGCCCTCAATAAGCACCATTTTTCCATGCCTTCCAACTGTCCCACTCTGCTTTGGGGCCGCTGGCTGGGGTTCGGGGAGCGGAAAAATGTACACTGGTCCCAAACCATGCCCTTTGTCTTCAGAGTTGCTGAGGGAAGTATTTAAATCAGGCACTGGTGCATTGTATTATGGTGTGGCACAAAGAGCAAAGGTGACCTATGTTAGGGGACTGCCAAAGAACAGATCTCAAGTCACCTTTACTGCAACTCTATGGACAGGACACCGCATACTGGTCCCCAAAAAGGTTAAGACAAGTAGGTGTATAGTAGGGTAGAGGAAACCTGGATGTGGGTTAATAAAAATACATACATATAATGGAAATAATGGTAGTTGTGGTACAGTGGACAGGCTGTGAGACTACAGAGAAATTTGGGGGCAGTCTGTGGAAATTTTAGACAATGCAGGTGGCACACTATATTAATATCCTATTCTTGTATTGCATGTAATTAGCTCTCTGCGCAAACATTCTTTTTGCATATACTGGATACAACGTTTACTCCTACAGGGTCTTGGAATGTGGCCGTATAAACCTGGGGTCCCAAACCACCTGGGGAATACGGTTACTCAGCATCAAGCCCTGTATCTCCACATCCTGTACAATGAATTCCTGAATACCATCTGGGGCGCTCAGGTTCTAATGTCATCGGGACCCCGAGCATGTCAAAGAACAAGGGTACATTGATCTGTGCTGTCGACTATCTATGACATCATAATGTGGCTTGTGTTTATTTACATATGGTGTTGAAAGGTCATAAATGGGAGTGTGCACAGAGCTCTATATTGCTGTATTATACTGGCCCTATTTCACTGAATGAATGATGTAGCCATATATTTTCTTTTTACTTATTTATCTCATTTTTTGAGTGCGACATGTCAACTGTTAACATGATGCTTGATCTAGTCACTTTAACGGCTAAAGATTTATCAGTATTGTTTTTTTTTTTATTTATACTTATCCCCAAAATTAGAAAATAAAATATATAATTCACTGTCTCCAAATGCTTCTCCTTTTTTTTTATTTCTCTAAAGATCTAATCCTTCAAAAATAATTTGGCACCTGTCATTTTTTTTTTTTTTATCATTGCGTACTTACGTTTTATTCTCACTTATCAAAGATATACTTTATTACGCTTTGTTTTATATGGCGCAGTTCAGATTTTAAATGCCTTGATTCGCTTAGATGATTGGGCACTGGTTTCCCTTTTGCTCATAGAACAACAGCAAAGTCAATCTTCCAGGATATTGTCTTACACAGAAGGTTGCCATCTGGCTCCATAAAACTTAAATGGGCTTAGCCATTCCGGGCTTTTAAAAATTGTGATAGGAGATTTGCAACTCAAGAATGGCTGAAACCGTGTATGATAATCTGAAGCTATCAATTTACCCGGCATGTGTCTTATCAAGGACCAGCTTACATCAGCTTTTTTTTTTATATGCCTCTGTTTGAGAGGACAAAGCATGACTCTTAGTAGAGTTATGGTAGGTATTTCCAAATTCTAGTCGTTGATTCAAATATCGTTCTTATTTATTGATGTGATCTACACAGACGGGGACCTGTGACATCAATCAGGACGCTGTAAAATGAAAACAAATTTAAACTTTCCAAGCCCACCAATCACCCAGCTATTTCATTCCCTACCTGTTACTCTTTTTTTTACAGGAGATATGACTGATAGCTTTTGTTGCACTGGTTCGTTAGAACTGTGAGAAGACAACGTTACAAGAGCTTGTGGTTCTCTCCTGTTATTTAAATCACCTTTGAACACCACATGAAAATGAACATATTAAAAAGAAAGCCCTTTTTATAGTGTTAAAAAACAGTAAATAATTTGTGTGGTTACAGTTAATGAGAAAATTACAGCTAAACACAAACACCACAAAAGTGTAAAAACAGCCTGTGTAAAAAAAAAAAACTGTTAAACGTTTATTGATTCAGGAACTGCAGTTGGAGCATTTGCAGCCATCCTGGCAGTTTTACGAATCCATTTAATGCCAAACTGAAAATAAATAAATACAATTCCAAATATTGGTTAGAATGCGAGCAAGATTCAAAACAGCCTTTTGTCAAGCCCTACTTTATGTGTAAATCCACCTTGATAGTTCAGTTCAAAAGATTTCAGTTCACATTAGTCCCCCAAAGAAGGACCTTTTTAAGATATTAAACAGTCAGAATGCTCTTAGCAAAGTAACTGCAATATAACAATATTAGGTTACTTCTTTCTTTTTTTTTTGTATAAAATGCATGATTCATGAATTGCCTTGTTTAGGCCTTTGCTTTTTTGCGGCTTATATATCTAGAGTTTTGCAAATAAGTGCTAAGTAGATCCACTGGAATAATTCTCACACTGTAAAGATTCTAAAACAAGTAAAGAAGGCCGAGTTATTCCAAGCTTTACATAATACTTAATGGAATCTCCGCACATTTGGCCGGACATTTACTGGGGTCTTTGATGGACAGTTGAATGTTGTTCTCTGGACCTTAACAGACCTTGTACAGAACCTGTGCTGTGGTATGGCAGCGGATTGCTTTGTCTCCAAAAAGCAATAAAGAACTCTTCTGGGGGTTGAGGGTCTTGAGTGGAGATACGTTCTACTTTTTTGGGTAGCTTGTCTACTTTGCAGACATGGCCCCACCCTCGTGAAATTCAATCCTCACTGAAAAGTAATGGAAGATATCTGGACCAGGGGAATTCAATAAAGCCCATTTCATATAAGCAGGACATAAAACTGTCATTAAGGGAAGGGGTAGAACATGACAATAAGGTACCCAGCAGAGAAACAATTTCTAGGTTCACCCACTAGGCTAATATGGCTAAATGTTGCTGTAATATGGACAGTCATGGACCACTTTAAAGGGACATACCCGGGGAGATTGCACCACTACATCCCCTATTGTTCTGCCCCTGTATTGAACCTCAAAGTCCACTGATATCTCATCTGGGTTTATAAAGATTCCAACATGTGCATTCTATTAGCTATTCCATAAATGAAAAGGGAATGTCTACTGCCCGAAAGGCCTCTTCCAAATATTAATGCATATTAAAGTACATTCAAAGTACAATGCATATTTTACATTTTGCATTGCTTAAAATATAAAAACAGCTTGATGCATTTTTAAAATGACAGTAGTTTGCAAGAAACCAGGACTGCCCACACCAGCTGAGTAATAGTCAATCTCTACTTTTTTTTTTTTTTTTACTACTTGCAGGAACCAATGAGAATAATTTCATTCAATTTAATGGAATTCCCTGTCCCTCTAGTGATGTCATCGGACAATGTGTTACACTTTTAAGAGACCCTACTGTGTATGAGAGCAAGCAAATTACAGTCCGCACAATGTATTCTATTCCAGCAGTGCAGGAAGTGGCTAAATGAAACAAAACTGTATAGTAAACATGCAGAGTGCTCACTGGGAGAGAGCTTGAGTAAAATATAAAAAAATGTGATTTATACAGAATGCCTGCATCTAATCACACTGGGAAGAAAGCCTGTGCACTATACAAGCAGTAATCTTCAACTTGCACCAAAATGAGTTTGGGGACTAGATGACTAGACTGTCTCTTTAACACGTATTAACAAACTGTGCTTAGATTACCATATGGCATCTGGAAACAAAATCTCACTTAACACCCCATGTGCATTAATGAGATATGTAACAAAATGTCATCTTCTGTCGAATTTTCACCTACAATATTTTAAAACGTTCACACTAGACTGCTCTGAGCCGCACAGTTTTGTTACTGTTTAACATGTTAGTTTCACCGCTCAACACATGTCAGGTATTTTTAAACACGCTATTCAGTTCATGGCCTCTGGAAAACAAGAATACTTCGGCGATAGGCATCTGTTCTCAACATAAAGACTTAAATACAAGGGACTCAAATTAGAACGGATTGAAAATGATCTATACAGTGTGTTAGCAGGATTGCAAGCAAATGCCCAAATTAGGAGCAAAATGGAGTTCGAAATGTGTTTGTGGTGTCTACTGCTTATGACATCACCTGCACCTCAATATGCAAATTACACATTTCCCACTAGAAACCAGTTTATTAACATATAAAGCCACATGTGACATCATAAGCAAGCATTTTTCTCCTCATTTAGGCATTTTCTTGCAGTTTTGTATAGATCATTTTCAATCATGTTTTATGCTCCATGTCACAGTAAAAACAATGTTTAGGTTATACTGCCCCTTTAAATATACTAAACCCTGCATATAGTATTACAATTATTAATCAGGCAGAAGAACACATCTTTAGAATAACATTAATCAGACAGAAGTGCACTTCTAAAGGATAGCATTAATCAGACAGAAGTACTCTTCTTTGGAATAGTATTTATCAGGCAGAAGTGCACATCTATGGAACAGCATTAATCAGGCAGAAGTGCACTTATTTGGAATCACATTAATCAGGCAGAAGTGCCCTTCTTCAGGATAGCATTAATCAGACAGAATTACTCTTCCTTGGAATAGCATTAATCAGGCAGAAGTGTACTTCTATAGGATAGCATTAATCAGACAGAAGTGTACTTCTATAGGATAGTATTAATCAGGCAGAAGTACTCTTCCTTGGAATAGAATTTATCAGGCAGAAGTGCACATCTTTGTAATAGCATTAAACAGGCAGAAGTGCACATCTTTGTAATAGCATTAATCAGGCAGAAGTACACTTCTTTGGAATAGCATTTAGCAGTCAGAAGTACACTTCTTTTGGAAAAACATTAATCAGGCAGATGTGCACTTCTTTGGAATAGCACTAATCAGTCAGAAGTGTAGGTCTTTAAAATAGCATTAGTCAGGCAGAAGTGCACTTCTTTGGAATATATTTAATTAGTCATTAGTCTGATGAAATTATATTTAGGGTTTAATCCATCTTTAAGACATTGTATTATTAGTTACAATTGGTTACACTACATCACTGGGTAGAGGCACACAGTATCCTATGTCACTAACATGGAGGACTCATTCTGCATTATATGTGGTATATATAGACAAGCTGAGCAGTAGCTGCTTCTAGAATCAGTCTCTCTCCTCTCTTAGTTTTCATTCCTTGCCAGGAGCCTAGCCTAGGGACTGTGTCACCTAAACATAGTTTATACTGTGAATGCAGAGAATAAAAAATGACTGAAAATGATCCATACATTGTGTCAACAAAATTACAAACCAATGCCTAAATTAGGAGACAGACACATTTAAAACACCCTTTTCTCCTAATTTAGGCATTTGCTTGTAATTTTGCTAACATAAGGTATAGATAATTTTCCATTGTGTTTTATTCTCTACATTCTCTCACAGTAAAAAAAACATTTAGGTCATGCAGTCCCTTTAATTATTCCAAAATTGGAAGTGCCAGAAAAATAGGAAGTGCCAGCATTTTCTTTCACACCTCTATAATGACCTTCATCCAAAGTGGAAGTTACTGTTTAGTCTACGCACCCTATCGCGTAAGCTGTTTGGGGCCAGAGTTGACTGTTTTACCTCTAACATCTTCCGTGTTTGGTCATTGATGGCCCAATGGTTTATGGATTGGTTTATGCATTGATGGCCCAAATCAACCATGACTCCAACATGGAAGCTAAATTCTCGCACGTTGACCCTCCAACTTTAATTTCTCCCATGTAATCTCATCAAGTTCTTCAAGGTCCGCATTTAAGGCCGACCCTCTCTCTGTTTCATGGGGAACAGACCAATCACATCTCAAATTTGAAAAAAATACAATTTGACTCCTCTAGTAGAAAAGTCCAAAAAATTGTTTAGTATATTGATTTATCTCATGGGCAATTTCCTACAGGCTAGCATTGCATATTTTACCTAACCATTAAAAAAAAAAAAAATGCCAATAATAACCTGTAACTTGGAGGCAGGAATGAGTATACACAGGATCTGAGGATCTGTGAGTACAGAGATAAATCTCCAATAAAAGTCACCCATGGGAAACCCAGTTGAATCCGAGCCATTAAGTTGACGAGAAGTATGGATTCTCTTTACGATTTAACCGGCAACGACCATCCACCCTTAGAAAAGAGTCGTGAACGGCATGGTGAATGGTCAGATTGGGTCACAGCTAAGGAAGGGTTAATTAACCCTTTACACAGTCTCGCTGTAAGAAGCATCGCTGACTTGGCTGGCATTTAAATGATTACTCCAGGCTTTACCAGCTTATGGTAAAATAAATCAGAGCTTCCCACTATAACTATTATTAGTTTGACTTTGGCTGTGTGTTTGTATACTGATTAGTTTCTTCTTTATCACGACGACTAATGATTGATTGAAGATGGGGAGAGCAGAACTGATAGCACTGTGCTGATCATTAATTATTAATATTGCTAAATATACTAAAATCAGTTTAGTGTTTGTGTCCATCTTTTCTAGTTATTAAGCAATTTAACATTGTCTTTTCTTAAACATTGTTTATTTTTTTATTTTTTTTTGTAATAGTAGGATTCCTAGAAAAAAGGCACAAATACAACTGTTGCACCAGATGCAGGCACCAAGATCCGTAGCAAAAAATCACTCACATCTGGAACAGGATCCCCTTAAAGGCACTAGGTCTGTCACTAATTTGTAATGTGCCCCAATAGAACATATTGGATGCAAGGCATTAAGTGTATTAATCCAGTCCACGTAAGTCTTGAAGAAGAAATTAATTCACTTTAAGCAAATTTCAGACATATGGAGGATTGGGGGTGGATTGACTGCTGACAAAAGGACTTACGCGTTTGGAGGCAGCTACTGGCTCTCAGTCATAAAGTTAGTCATTTTGGGATGTAAAGATCTGAGCTACAGAGGTATATCAATCCAATGAAGGCACATCTGGAATTAAAAAGCACTGAATTGTAAGCAAACTGGAAATACATAGCAGGGGTGGACAGACTGAAGACCAAATGCCTTACGCGTTTCAAGTTAGGAAGTAGTCCATACTCATCCTGTGTCATCCTATGACTTCTAGCAGCAGGCAACACTCTACCATTTGTAAGGAGTGATTTTTGCTAGGGATGGCTACTTCTGCTACCTCTGAGAGAAGAGAGATCCTAGTTGTTACAGCTGCCAACCAGATCAGCTTGCATGCCTAAAGGGTCTGTCTGGTACCCAAAATGCATCTTCCAAATGTTAATGCATATTAATGTGCTTTCGAAGTACTTTAAAATGCATGATTTACATTTTGCATTGCTTAAAATATAAAATACTTATAGCTAGATGAAATTGTGAAATTATAGCAGTTTGCAAGGAGCCAGGACTGCCCACACAAGCTGAGTAAAAGTTTACTGCAGGAACCAATGAGAATAATTTCATTCAAATGAATGGAATTTCCTGTCTCCCTAGTGATGTCATCAGACAACGTGTTAAGAGATCCTACTGTGTACAAGAGTAAGGTCACTGAGAGGCCACACAGTGTACTCAATTCTAGGAGCACAGGAAGTGACTATATCCTCAGTATCTATATAATCACGTCTGCCTCACCTGCAGTAAAAATGCAGAGTGATCACTGATGAGGGCTTGAGTCAAATATTAAAAATGTGGTTTATGCAGAATGCCTGCATCAAATCACACTGGGAAAAAGTCTGTGCACTATACAAGCAGTAATCTTCATCTTGCACTAAAGTGAGTTTGGGCACTAGACTGTCCCTTTAAGGAAGCATGGAGGCTGCTTGTCACAGGAAAAAATGGCATGTAGCTTAAAAAGTACATGACGTTGTAACTCATATTACTTCTAGCATAGAAGCACAAAGATTGTGTCCCTTTAATACAAGACTACAAATCTGCATCTTATTCATGTTGATATAAATTCAGCATATTCTCTCCCAATCAATGCAATTTCATTGTCGCTGACTTACAGGTAATGACATTGTCTCTGGTGCCGAAGACCTAATGCAGAATCCAGTGACCCGTGTCAAGCTAATTAATCTTCAAGTGACAACTTCAAATAATTAGATGGCAAGCTCTTTGGGGATGGTGTCAAGGTGTCTTTGTATATCTGCCTACCAGCTTGATAAACAAAACAATAATACATTAAATATGAGTGAGGGTATAAATAGGGGGTATCGATCCGGAGGAATCAGCAGTTTAACAAAGTCTTTGCAAGCTTTTGTTCTCGGAGTTCTGGCTATGATTCCCCAGTAATGTCTATTCATCTTCATTAATGATCTGCTATCATCCTTCTACTCTCGTTCAATATTCCAAGTATTAAAAAAAATACAGGAGATATGAGCGCCCATTAAATAGCTTTACAACTAGCTTATTGGCATATTTAAGAAGGACTAAATCTTTTAATCAGACAGAAGATATATTCTGCCTGATTTAAAAAAGGCTTCATTGGACCATCTCTTTCTATGGCCATGGAGCCATGGGGTAAAATGTAACGTCAAACGCCAAAATAGACTATTTTGCTTTACTGCAGTGCATGGACCACTGCAGACAAATTGACGCAGGCGTGAATGGGACGGAGCACCAGAGTTGCATGGTTGACCCTTGTATTCTCAGCTTCCTGGGTGGCATTGAATATTATGAGATTCAAAAAGGTTGACCTAAGAATTTCAATGTCATGGATTTCAGTCGGACAGTTTATTAGCTGTCCACCGAGGTTATGTTTAACTGCAGTTAGCAGAGTCTCAGGGGTCATGGAATGGCATAGCTATCAACAAGGCAGTCCACTGAAGTTTCACCACGTTTCAGAAAAGCCATCTAGAACCATCTAGTAGCAAGATCCGAGACGCAAATAAAGATTGACCATTCTATTCTCAGAATTTTGTCTAGCACTGAATGTCATAGAGTTTGAAGGAAACAGGGAAGTTCACTGGAGTTTCATCGAGTTCCAGATAATAATCTTCTAGTCGCATGGGCCCAGGTGGCTCGGACCATTGTTCAACCATTAGAGTTGAACAATCAAGGTCAAGAAAGGCAGTGGCAGCTCAGATACAACCTGACAAATGTAACTTCACAGTTAAAATGAGGTTTACCTAGGGATTTCAAAAAATAAATAGACCCCTTGCGTTTCATTCGGTTTACTATAGCAACATATTTATACAAAAAAAAAACAAAAAAACGTTAGGAGCTTAGACATGTCGTTGAGAACATCTACACAGCTCGAAGAAGAAAGGCTGAAGGATTGAGGCGAGCGCATTTTGAAAGGAAGGAACAGTGATCGGAAGAGACAGGGAAGTAAATCATTTTAGATACAAAAGAGTGCGAACGTGTAATTGATAGCGATGAATTTATCATTAAAGGATCTGGTAAGATGCAAATAAAGTCTACAGATGAAAGCAGGACAAGCAGGCATCACAGGCGAACGCTACAGTGTCAGAACGGTAGAGCAGCCATGTACGATTATTACTGATCAGTCAGGATGTAAGGATGTGTCTGAAACGGAGAGGCTCGTGTCAGAACAGAGCGTCGGATTGAAGAAAAAAAAAAAAAAAAAGTTTAGAAGTCCAATTTAGAAAATGTTAATGGAGAGACTGATTTGAGTGAATTTTAAATGTTTTGACATTGTGGATCTCACCAGGGGGGTATAATAAGTTTAGACAGGGCTGTTTTCCATGTTAATGTGTCTCACAGACTGCTGTGTTTATTGTGAAAATTTATTTTTATGCAAATGAGGGCCTGTCGTCTCCAACGGAGTTAGAAGACTTTTTTTTTTTTTTTTCTCTTGTTTTCGACGCGGCACATTCCCGTTATTTATTTATTTTCCTATATATTTTTACCTTTTCTGCTTTGATTCAAATCAGCAGATCTTTAGCAACGCAGATACTTGGCGGCGGCTTTTTTTTTTTTTTTTTTTTATGTGCGCCAACTTCCATATTTTAACATTTACAATTAATTCGGGTGATGTGTAGGCAAGGGCTTGGCAGTTTGTCTAGAGCAGAATTAGCTCTGTGTTTGGAATCGTTTTGGCAAGGCCAGCTTTATAAATTAAATGTTTGAACAGAGAGCTAGTGATCAGAAATGAATTTCCGAAGACAGAGAGAGAGAGAATTCAATATACCGTATTAAAGGAGACCGTATTAGAGTCTCAGCGAAATATGCTGGAAAAAAAGGAATTGCTTTGTTTAATTAGCAAGATAAGTTTACTTTTTCCTATTGAAGACTTAAACGGACTAAAAATTGTGTATACTGTACAGGCACAGACTATAGCATTACATACATTGTGTATACTGTACAGGCACAGACTATGGCGGTCCATACATTGTGTACACTGTACAGGCACAGACTATAGCGTTACATACATTGTGTATACTGTACAGGCACAGACTATAGTGTTACATACATTGTGTATACTGTACAGGCACAGACTATGGCTGTCCATACATTGTGTATACTGTACAGGCACAGACTATAGTGTTACATACATTGTGTATACTGTACAGGCACAGACTATAGTGTTACATACATTGTGTATACTGTACAGGCACAGACTATAGTGTTACATACATTGTGTATACTGTACAGGCACAGACTATAGTGTTACATACATTGTGTATACTGTACAGGCACAGACTATAGCGTTACATACATTGTGTATACTGTACAGGCACAGGCTATAGCGTTACATACATTGTGTATACTGTACAGGCACAGACTATGGCGGTCCATACATTGTGTATACTGTACAGGCACAGACTATGGCTGTCCATACATTGTGTATACTGTACAGGCACAGACTATGGCTGTCCATACATTGTGTATACTGTACAGGCACAGACTATAGTGTTACATACATTGTGTATACTGTACAGGCACAGACTATAGTGTTACATACATTGTGTATACTGTACAGGCACAGACTATAGTGTTACATACATTGTGTATACTGTACAGGCACAGACTATAGTGTTACATACATTGTGTATACTGTACAGGCACAGACTATAGCGTTACATACATTGTGTATACTGTACAGGCACAGGCTATAGCGTTACATACATTGTGTATACTGTACAGGCACAGACTATGGCGGTCCATACATTGTGTACACTGTACAGGCACAGACTATAGCGTTACATACATTGTGTATGCTGTACAGGCACAGACTATAGTGTTACATACATTGTGTATACTGTACAGGCACAGACTATGGCTGTCCATACATTGTGTATACTGTACAGGCACAGACTATAGTGTTACATACATTGTGTATACTGTACAGGCACAGACTATAGTGTTACATACATTGTGTATACTGTACAGGCACAGACTATAGTGTTACATACATTGTGTATACTGTACAGGCACAGACTATAGTGTTACATACATTGTGTATACTGTACAGGCACAGACTATAGCGTTACATACATTGTGTATACTGTACAGGCACAGACTATAACGTTACATACATTGTGTATACTGTACAGGCACAGACTATAGCGTTACATACATTGTGTATACTGTACAGGCACAGACTATAGCGTTACATACATTGTGTATACTGTACAGGCACAGACTATAGCCTTACATACATTGTGTATACTGTATAGGCACAGACTATAGCGTTACATACATTGTGTATACTGTACAGGCACAGACTATAGTGTTACATACATTGTGTATACTGTACAGGCGCTGACTATAGTGTTACATACATTGTGTATACTGTACAGGCATAGACTATAGCCTTACATACTTTGTGTATACTGTACAGGCACAGACTATAGTGTTACATACATTGTGTATACTGTACAGGCACAGACTATAGTGTTACATACATTGTGTATACTGTACAGGCACAGACTATAGTGTTACATACATTGTGTATACTGTACAGGCATAGACTATAGCGTTACATACATTGTGTATACTGTACAGGCATATACTATAGCGTTACATACATTGTGTATACTGTACAGGCACAGACTATAGTGTTACATACATTGTGTATACTGTACAGGCACAGACTATAGTGTTACATACATTGTGTATACTGTACAGGCACAGAATATAACATTACCTACATTGTGCATATTGTACAGGCACAGACTATAGTGGTACATACATACATTGTGTATACTGTACAGGCACAGACTATAGTGGTACATACATTGTGTATACTGTACAGGCGCAAACTATAGTGGTACATACATTGTATATACTGTACAGGCACAGACTATAGTGTAACATACATTGTATATACTGTACAGGCACAGAATATAACATTACATACATTGTGCATATTGTACAGGCACAGACTATAGTGTTACATACATTGTGTATACTGTACAGGCACAGACTATAGTGGTACATACATTGTGTATACTGTACAGGCGCAAACTATAGTGGTACATACATTGTGCATACTGTACAGGCACAGACTATAGTGTTACATACATTGTGTATACTGTACAGGCACAGACTATAGCGTTACCTACATTGTGCATACTGTACAGGCACAGACTATAGTGTTACATACATTGTGTATACTGTACACGCACAGACTATAGTGTTACATACATTGTGTATACTGTACAGGCACATGCTATAGCGTTACATACATTGTGTATACTGTACAGGCACAGACTATAGCGTTACATACATTGTGTATACTGTACAGGCACAGACTATAGCGTTACATACATTATGTATACTGTACAGGCACAGACTATAGCGATACATACATTGTGTATACTGTACAGGCACAGACTATAGCGGTACATACATTGTGTATACTGTACAGGCACAGGCTATAGCGTTACATACATTGTGTATACTGTACAGGCACAGACTATAGCGTTACATACATTGTGTATACTGTACAGGCACAGACTATAGCGTTACATACATTGTGTATACTGTACAGGCACAGAATATAACATTACATACATTGTGCATATTGTACAGGCACAGACTATAGTGTTACATACATTGTGTATACTGTACAGGCACAGACTATAGTGTTACATACATTGTGTATACTGTACACGCACAGACTATAGTGTTACATACATTGTGTATACTGTACAGGCACATGCTATAGCGTTACATACAATGTGTATACTGTACAGGTACAGACTATAGCGTTACATACATTGTGTATACTGTACAGGCACAGACTATAGCGTTACATACATTATGTATACTGTACAGGCACAGACTATAGCGATACATACATTGTGTATACTGTACAGGCACAGACTATAGCGGTACATACATTGTGTATACTGTACAGGCACAGGCTATAGCGTTACATACATTGTGTATACTGTACAGGCACAGACTATAGCGTTACATACATTGTGTATACTGTACAGGCACAGACTATAGCGTTACATACATTGTGTATACTGTACAGGCACAGAATATAACATTACATACATTGTGCATATTGTACAGGCACAGACTATAGTGTTACATACATTGTGTATACTGTACAGGCACAGACTATAGTGGTACATACATTGTGTATACTGTACAGGCGCAAACTATAGTGGTACATACATTGTGCATACTGTACAGGCACAGACTATAGTGTTACATACATTGTGTATACTGTACAGGCACAGACTATAGCGTTACCTACATTGTGCATACTGTACAGGCACAGACTATAGTGTTACATACATTGTGTATACTGTACAGGCACAGACTATAGTGGTACATACATTGTGTATACTGTACAGGCACAGACTATAGCGTTACATACATTGTGTATACTGTACAGGCACAGACTATAGCGTTACATACATTGTGTATACTGTATAGGCACAGACTATAGCGGTACATACATTGTGTATACTGTACAGGCACAGACTATAGCGTTACATACATTGTGTATACTGTACAGGCACAGACTATAGTGTTACATACATTGTGTATACTGTACAGGCACAGACTATAGCGTTACATACATTGTGTATACTGTATATGCACAGACTATAGTGTTACATACGTTGTGTATACTGTACAGGCCCAGACTATAGCGTTACCTACATTGTGCATACTGTACAGGCACAGACTATAGTGTTACATACATTGTGTATACTGTACACGCACAGACTATAGTGTACATACATTGTGTATACTGTACAGGCACAGACTATAGCGTTACATACATTGTGTATACTGTACAGGCACAGACTATAGCGTTACATACATTGTGTATACTGTACAGGCACAGACTATAGCGTTACATACATTGTGTATACTGTACAGGCACAGGCTATAGCGTTACATACATTGTGTATACTGTACAGGCACAGACTATAGCGTTACATACATTGTGTATACTGTACAGGCACAGACTATAATGTTACATACATTGTGTATACTGTTCAGGCATAGACTATAGCGTTACATACATTGTGTATACTGTACAGGCATATACTATAGCGTTACATACATTGTGTATATTGTGCAGACACAGACTATAGTGTTACATACATTGTGTATACTGTACAGGCACAGACTATAGTGTTACATACATTGTGTATACTGTACAGGCACAGGCTATAGCGTTACATACATTGTGTATACTGTACAGGCACAGACTATAGTGTTACATACATTGTGTATACTGTACAGGCACAGACTATAGCGTTACATACATTGTGTATACTGTACAGGCACAGGCTATAGCGTTACATACATTGTGTATACTGTACAGGCACAGACTATAGCGTTACATACATTGTGTATACTGTACAGGCACAGACTATAGCGTTACATACATTGTGTATACTGTACAGGCACAGGCTAGAGCGTTATATACATGACACCATGGGGTTCCTATAGGTTCCACTTCAAATACCTGCTAAAACACTGCCTTCTCCACTCCTGTTGCTGGAGTAAATCATACGTTACATAAAGTATAAGTGATGAAACAAGTAATGAGCATACCGTATATCATTTACTGAACATTTATATAGTGTATGTAGAGCACAAACACATTGGTACAAAAAAATAATGCAGATTATCTTTGTTTACGCACCTTTATAATAAATTCGGTCTAGGTATTCTTCACATTCCTGCTGCCTTCCATATACACTGACATGATACTGCTAGGTAACGATGAACTGAATGTATAAAACATCGTTACATTTTGGAAAGTGATGTATTGTATTACTGACATTATCTTGTGCGCAGAATGATTTGCTTTGTCACCGTGTATTGAATTACCTTGAATTCCTGACTCAAACCTGTTTTTATTTCATGTCCATTGTGAATTTAAATGCTTAAGGGCGGTTTGTTTGTTTTTTGCCCCCCCCCCCCCTGTATATTGTGCGCATTTTTGTTCCACTGTCATTATTGTGAGGCAGACAAGGCAAATGCCCTGGGGGCGGCACTTGTGTTGTTTGCCTGGGGTGAGGGGGGGGGGGTGGCAATAAACACTGTCTCTTTTTTCAGAAGATCTCCCCTCACCAGGTCTCAGCATGTGAGCAGGCAGCATGGGGTCTGTATGCTGCCCAGGCACACAGACAACCTACCATGCGGCCTGTCACGATCCCTACGCGGGTTGAAGTGCCGACAGGTCATGTGTGTCATGGCCCTCTGACATAAGACAACCTTAGCATACCTCCCAAATTCTGCCTCTAGGATGCAAGGGGTGGAGCTTGGGAGGTCAGGTGTCAGCTAGGGTTGCCACCTTTTCTTCAAAAAAATACCGGCCTCGGTACTGTCTCCATAGACTTAACATTGGCCTGATGCCAATTTTTTACCGGCCTGACGGTAAAATACCGGCCAGGTGGCAACCCTACTGTCATCACTATCAAGCATGCTCAGTAGCATTGCCACTGAAACTGAATCCCGCTGTCCTGCCAAACTCTCCCTCTATCCTCGAAACCGGTCCAAACTTTATCTACTGGTAACTATTCTCCTGGTCCAGCACCCATCCACCATATTAAAAAAGCAAAGCTTGCCCTCGAAACAGGACAAAGTAATAAAATTAAACCCTTTCTTTCTTTTTTCATTCATCTAATTTTCCCAAAGTAAACCTGAGGCAGCAGTGCAGTATAACACTCAATTTCACACAAGGTGAAGCCATTTTCTTTATTTTTTTATTTTAAACTGACGTTGTTAAGGTAACGATCAAATTGGCCAATTTTGTCAAGTAGTTTAAAAGGTATTAGGCTGTACTTAATAGTAGATGTGTAGAGAGTGAAAAAAAGATGTAATTACTTCGAACAATTTTAGAAGCCAAAACACTCTTAACTTAAACGGAGCCCTTAGACTCATTGTATGGTACACTGAGGGGGTTGGAAGTGAGCAATTGCTTCTTTGCCTAGCGTATCAGCTTGTATGTGTTTCTCAAACTGAGTATGTACAACTGTGTTATGTAGCTAGATCACCTGTCCAGACAGGTCATGCCTAGTCAGGTTTGGTCATTAAATGTGAAAAGAATCGCTACCACCACCCTATGGAGTCACTAGGGTTGGTGTCAACCAGAGCGGAAATTCACGGTGTCACCTCCGACCTCCTCATCTCCGATCTCCTCCCATTCAAAACCTACGAAATTATTTTTTGCCCTTAAAGGTTTATATTATTGTACTGAAAAAAAAAAAACATCCCCAATTTATACAAACTATAAACTGCCAACACTAAACCATCACATTTGTTACAAAACAAAATATTTTATTTTTTTAACATTTTCAATTTGAACTCTCTCTTTAAAATATTGGGTAAATACAAATTTTAGCCATTAGGGGGTGGGTGGGGGGGGGGCGGGAGCTTCCAGAGACCATCATCACATCCAGTCCCTCACAGCATAAGCAGCCCCCATGCCCAATCAAAAACCTCCAGCATCATAAACATTAGCCCCTCTTTGGTCTCCAACATCATCATTTGCCCCCTGTACCCCCAGCATCATCAGCCCCCCTTTTCCCCAACATCATCATCAGACTCAATTTACCCCCCAGCATCAGCCCCAATGTACCCAAACATATTAATTAACCCCCTGTGCCCAACATCACCCTTAACCTCCTTATCCTCCAACATCAGAAACATCAGCCCCTCTGTTCAATACAATGTATCCCTTTCTAGGACCCTCCTCCTAGATCTGTCAAGTTCCACTCCTCTTACTGGGCAATCTTAGCAATATTGATCTGCCTTCCCAACTTCCAGAGAATGAGTACTGTGCATGACATGGTAGCTTCGTTCATCGGGGATATGTATTCACCTAGAAATAACTGATAACTTAAAACCAGACTGTGGGGTAAAATAACGACCACAGCACTTTATTTAAATAGTCATTGCATTACATTTGATACATTCCACACATATACCAGTATTACATAATGACTAAACATAACATTCCAAATAACTTATACCAGTACTATACAATGACTAAACATAACATTCCATATGACAACAGAAAAACCAACCAAGCATGCACGAGTATCCAGGTGGCTGCCGAATAACTCCATGTTCTGGGCATATACCAATGCCCCCAATACCTGAGGTTCGAGGTACCACTTTCCCCTCGAACCTCCCACCAGAGTCCCGATTGACTCCCCCCATTCCGTTCCTCCATTAACCCTCCTGGATACTCGGCAAGCTTCCGCCAACGCTGTGACATGAAGATAAAAACACACAACCAGAAAAAAGAGGGAGGGTGGGTGGGACAACAGGTAGGGAAAACTTTATTCTAAAATGGCTCCCCAAATTCCTGTTCCCTAACTTTTATAACTTCCCCACTAACTCCCACTATAGGCTGGACATATCACCTCAGCACCCTGTCATGACTGCTCCTCCCCGACCTTGTCTGTTTGCTACATGCCAGTTAGCACTCCAGCTGTATCTAATGCACCAATTTAAAAAAACAAAAAAACATATATATATTTTAATTTTTTTATTTTGTAATACCAGCTCCGTATTGATTAAGACCAGCACTTGAGATTATTTTAAGTATACCACAAACCATTGCTTTAATTGTTAGGGCTATACAAATACATTTTAATAAAATGAATGACAATAATAATGGCCAGTGTGACAGTAAAGAGTTGCTACAATAAAACATTTCCATTATTTAAGGTCTATCCTCTTTCTCTCTGGCTGCAGAGATAGAGAGATGGGCAGATCAGTCTCTCCTGCTCTGATCCCAAATGATAATCAATTGCAGAGCCTATAAATAAATGGAAAGGAGACTGTAAGTCAAAGCAAGAAGGACAGTTTTAGCTGTGTTTGCCTTTTAAAACATATAAACAAATATGTTAATGAGAAGTCGTTCACAAGCGAAAGAATCAATCTTACTGGGGCAGACAGGACCGATGGGCTGGTTTCCAATTACAAAACAGCCATTTTGAAGGGAATTTATAGGTGAAAACACTTACTTTAGTACAGAAGGGGATTTTGAACACTGATATTACACCAATATAGGTGTAAAGCTCTTTTGTACGGCTAGAGAACTTGATGGATTTGATACTGAATGTTCTGTTTTTTTAAAGATATAAGGGGGAGTATTTTTTCTTTGCACTTCTTCTTTGGTTTTCTGAGCATGCTCGGAAGCAGCTTTCAAATTCAACAGGAAGTGAGAGGCGCGCTGAGAATTTGCTCCCCCATATTTTCAGAGCAACATCAGTTGCAATTTCAACTGTTATTACTATATTATACTTTTATAGCATTTGAACCTGTAACAAGCTTAGCACACGTGTTTGTTAAAATGGCAAAGTTAGAATGGGGTATCGAAATAGGAGGATATTTAAATATGACGAGCTTGGGTGCAACTCAGTGAGCCACGCTTACTATATAGTAACAGACAAGGCAATTACAAAATTAAGCATTGGTATCTGAGTTGGGAAACCTCTTAGTCTTGACAACATTTCCATCTCAGAAATTCCAACGCTGCTTCCAGCCAAAACAGGAAGTTGGGGGTGTGGCTTGGGAGAGGAAGTGTCGATGCTACCGCCACTCCGCGTTAGCACCCACCCACCAACTCTTGCCCCTGGCAAATCAGGATGCCAGTGGAGGAGCTTGGGAGGTTGAGTGTCACACGCAGTAACCTCTGTGTCCCAGACACTAGAGAATTTAACCTTTGCTGCCGGATTGTTTTCCCAAGTACCGCTGTCCCACTGAGCTCTACCTCCATCCCCAAAAAGCGGGACAATGATGCAGTTGACAGCACTGCATTGCTGGTGCAGATTTCTGATGTATTGATATATTGTCAACAAGGCCACCATGATGGAACTCTCCTATTTGAGTCCAGCAAACGCAACTTCCCACTAGAATGAAACATGGCTGCTAGACTAAAGTACATGTTTAAAAAAAAAAAAGAGTTTATTAAAATAAAACTCAGTTTTCCAATTTGGCTTCTAGATATAAGGCTCTCAATTCACCTTGATTCACTGTATGAAAACCTGTGTCTCCACTTTCAACCTGCTATAGGCTTTTAACTGCATTTTCTCTCACAAAAGACCACATTGTACAAGCATACTGAGAAAATATATGCCTGGTACACTAAATTGTTTAAAATCAGGGTTTGTAATAACAAAAACAAGAGCTTGCGCTTAATTTAGCATAATGATATCGTTTATTCCCACCTGTGCTATTTTTTTTCCGATGTAACATAAAACATCGCACCACAGAGATAATGTGCTCAAGACACAAAAATGGTAGTTTTTTTTTTTTAAAGTGCTATTTGTTCCTACAGAGGTCGACCTGCTTCCTGTACAGCTATACTAAATTATAAAAAGAATACTTCCGGCAATGAGAAACGTATAAAGGTATGTCCTGGGTCAAGGTTCTATAAGTGAGGTGACCAGCAGACACATTCTATTGGTTTCCATGGTGATTTAGTGGCAGCAGTATTTTTTTTGTGTGGAATAATCTACAATTTGGAAATTCTGTAGAAGTATTTTAGATACTACCAATGCTGGTAAAACATGTATACTCATTACAATATAATGATACAATGGTAGCTGCAATTTCAAGTGGATTTTGAAACATAACATTTGCTTTAAGACATATCATATAACTTGCTTTTCTTTAATATTTTAAGCCAAATCATTTGTAACTAAGCATTACTCACTTCCTTGCCTCCCACAAGTCCTTAGCTCTACTCCTTTTTTTTCTTTTGTTCAGGGAAATTAGGCCAAGAATGGTTCCTCTAGTAAGGTGAGCATTTTAAAAAGTTACTCGTCGACTTTGGAAAATATTTTTTTTTAGGCCAAGATAAAGGCCTTTGTGTAGAACTAGGATTGTATTCATTGCCGAAATCCAGGTTACTGCAGATATACCAAGGAAGATATAAAGAAATATTCTGAATGGATAAAAAGCTACATAGAACTATTTCATGTGGAGATAACAAGGTGCAAGGGAAGACCTTTTTTTTTGGGTACAGAAACTATTCAGTCATAAGTGATTTATAACCAACCTAATATCTAGTTCAAACAAGGATAAGTTAAACTATCTAAACTAAATCAAACTTCATAAATATCCCGTAGATGGGTTAGTTAATTCACTTTTCTATATTTTTACTAGGATCAATTGTTTCTTTTTCGAATTAAGTAAAGTACCTTTTTGGGGTTAAGTCAATAAACTCCAGTAGGATTTGAGCAAACCAGATAAGTGATGACCGTGGGGTTGGAGGCTCTGTAACTTTTTGTCCTGGGGCAAAAAACTATTAAATGACCCATAGTGCAACTTCATGTGCCCACCTGTTATCATTAGAAATGCAGACAGGAATGATAAATTACAGATAGGCATGTGTAGACAGATGTACTGACAGATAAGGCACAGAGATTGATAGACCATCTTAGATCCAAAAATGGATCACACAAAAGCAAGTGGGGCATATAGAAGTGAATGAGTGGTGCAACCAGTGGCGGATGCTCCATATGTGCTAGTTATGCGCAGCACACCTAACACGGAGCACCCGCGCTTGTATTTCTGGGGGTTTGTGTGCTCCGAGCAGAGAGCACACAAACCCAAGAAATACATAAAAAAAGACGACGCTGGGCTGAATTCAGCAACAGAGTCATTCACTCTGTTGCCAATTCAACAAGCACGAAAAGTATACGAATTTTTGAGCGAGTGACTCTGTTGCCGAATTCAGCACAGCGTCGTCTTTCGGATGTAACGACGTCTCTCGGGTTTTTCCGGGGGTTTGTGTACGGGCTGTTCCCAGATTAAACTTATACTTGAATTTGTCACTATTGCCTCAAAGAGTGTATTGTTTGTTTGTATTGCCGTGACGACCAGACGCAGAGAAAAGCACACTGGGTGCACACAAGCATCCAGTGACATCTCTGTTAATTAATCCAAATCAACCAGTTGTGTGGAAACTACAGCAGCTAAATAATAGCTTGACGCATTTTGCGCACCAGACACTTAATCATAAGCAAGGATGTATATCCTTCCAAAACAACATCAGTTGCCTTTACCATTTGCTCCTGACAGTAAAGAACATTACAAATCTTCCACTAATTACATACTATTTCTTTGGCCGATAGTCCTTCTCAGTTACTATTTCCATCCTCAACCTTTTCATAACCCCAATTTTTCAGATATCAGCCCCATCTGTTCCAAGGTCTGCTTTTCACAGACAAGATGCAGTATTCCTGGATCCTTAATCTTTCTCTCACGCCTTCTGAAAACACTTTGATCAATTATATTAATATTGTTGTCTAATCAAGGGTTAGACGGTATTGCTTACCTCCAGGAGAAGCTCAGTGTGGTCCAGTTGCCTCCTCACATATTCACGGTAGGGCAAGATAGACTTTACTTAGGAGGAAAAATTTAATTATTGAGGGTCCCAATATAGAAACATAGAATGTGTCGGCAGATAAGAACCGTTCGGGTCATCTAGTAGCCCAATTTTTTTTGAGTACTTTTATTAGTCCCACGTTCCCGGTCTTATAGCTAGGATAGCCTTGTGTCTATCCCACGCATGCTTAAAATCCTTGACTGTGTTTACCTCTACCACTTCTGCTGGCAGGCTATTCCATACATCCACTACCCTCTCAGTAAAGTAATACTTCCTGATATTACTTTTAAATCGTTGCCCCTCTAATTTAAGACTATGTCCTCTAGTTGTGGTAGTTTTTCGTCTTTTAAATATACTCTCTTCCTTTACTGTGTTGATTCCCTTTATGTATTTAAATGTTTCTATCATTTCCCCCCTGTTACATCTTTCCTCCAAGCTATACATGTTAAGATGCTTTAACCTTTCCTGGTATGTTTTATCCTTCAACCCATGAACCAGTTTAGTAGCCCTTCTCTGAACTCTCTCCAAAGTATCAATATCCTTCTGGAGATACGGTCTCCAGTACTGCGTATAATACTCCAAGTGAGGTCTCACCAGTGCTCTGTACAATGGCATGAGCACTTCCCTCTTCCTACTGCTAATACCTCTCCCCATACAACCAAGCATTCTGCTAATACCGCTCCCTATACAACCAAGCATAATGCTAATACCTCTCCCTATGCAACCAAGCATTCTGCTAGCATTTCCTGCTGCTCTATTGCATTGCCTACCTACCTTCAAGTCCTCTGAAATTATTACTCCTAAATCCCTTTCCTCAGATGTTGAGGTTAGGACTGTACCAAATAGTCTATATTCTGCTTTTGGGTTTTTACACCCAAGTGTTTGCCATGACCTCCACAACAGATAAAATAGAATCACCTCTTGGACCAACTTTAATTTATTGACTAGATCCCGGAGGGTGACCTAACTTAGTTAGGAAGGTCAACTGGTCCTGGTAAGAATACAGTACTCCATGGTCACTGAGACTTAATTATCATATTTGCTGCATTAAGACAATAAATTAACTAACTAGTCTATGAAGTTTGATTTAGCATGGACAGCTTGTGAACTGGATTTTGGGTTTGGTTATGCCTCACTTATAAATGAATATTTTCTGTACAAAGAAATATGTCTTTCCCTGCAGTTTGGTTTTCTCCACATGAAATAGTTCAATGCAGCTTTTTTTTTTAGATTCCGAATCTTTCTTTATATGGCCCTTGTTAGTTTTGCTACAAATGGACTCTCGGCAATGAAAAAGAAACCTTACCCTATAAGTATCTACAAATGCCTTCCCCATCAAAATCAAAGTAGACCTTTGACCTTTAAACATGTTCACCTTACTAAAGGCCTCTCTGTCTGCCTAAATTCAAGAATGATACATTTATATTAATTTGTACCACCTCTTTATATGGCCCTTGTTAGTTTTGCTACAAATGGACTCTCGGCAATGAAAAAGAAACCTTACCCTATAAGTATCTACAAATGCCTTCCCCATCAAAATCAAAGTAGACCTTTGACCTTTAAACATGTTCACCTTACTAAAGGCCTCTCTGTCTGCCTAAATTCAAGAATGATACATTTATATTAATTTGTACCACCTCTTTTTCATTTTACCTTATGTTTGATTCTTGATATTTTCTTGGACGAAAATGATGTCCTATCTCTGATACCTCAAGAACTCTCTCGAACCTTTCTTTCGGAATCTCTGCTGGACCTGTGTTCCGATGATCTTCTCTTCTGTTTTCAGTAGACCCCACATGCAGATCTATCGTAAATGGGATGAGATTCGCAATACACACGAGAAACACGTGGTTCTCTTCATCCCTGCGCTGACTTGTTCATTTCTTCTCAAGGATATCTACTGCAGAGCTCAACGCTTCATTCTCCTGGCACTAAAAAGATCCTATAGATTTATTGATTTGCAGAAGTTGTGATCAGTTCCATTAGCTGACTGTATCCCTAACCTAACAACAAAAAAATATGCTGTCACTTAATCAGTATCAAATCTCGCCCCCGCTGCGGGGTGGAGTCAATTGCCGCACTATATTGATTTTTTTTTTTTTCATTTGTGTTCCGAGAAAAGAAAAAAACTCATAAAACAATAGACAACTGGTTGAGTTAGTTGATGGTAGAAATTATTCTTTGTGGCAGGTATCTGTGGGCTTAATAGCATGGTTTATGAGGTTGAAATACAATAAAAAGGCAGGTGTGACATGATTAACCTAAAGAATACATATAGAACTATCAGATCTCTATATTAAAGTCAACAGCATATATTCATAAAATAGTTTTTTTTTTAGGGTTCTGGGAAAGTAAATACATTTAAAGCTTCTCCATGGGGTTTCCCAGGTGATTAGTATTCTAATAATTAAATTAAATAATTAAATGCCACAATATTTTATTTTTAACTTTTAGAATTGTTTCCATTATTTAGAGAGGAGCTTTTCATTTGTCTGTTTTTTTCCCCATCGTGGCTGACATATAAATACTGCCAAATTGTGGAGGTCACAAAAGAGTTCCCTTGTGGATGCAGGAAGGTAGTGACAGCCATATGTAACCTGGCTTAGGACACTCTGGTTGAATTGTAGTCTTACAGTCCACTCACCCTCAGTGTTTGATATTTCAAGCTTATGTGGCTAGTGGGTGAACAGAGGATATCTTAAGAGTAGCTGAAAGCCATGATCAAGCAAACTTGGGTTGCTGAGAATCCACAAATCAGAACCTTGGCCGAGTTATGGTTCTGAAACTCAAGAGTGAGAAGAATGGAGATTTGGCAGTCCTTCCTCCGTGTTCTCATAGACTTCTGTGACGAATTCAACTTCAGAAAGGACTTTAGACTAGCTGGATCAGGCAATAAACTGGGACACCAAAAACAAAGTAACAAATCAGAGGTCTGAAGCTTAACTAGAGTACTGGAACTAAAGAATGAGGCTTGGGTGCAACCTCAATGTTGATTCTAAGTTAGCTTCACAGGGTACTTAGCTGAGAAGCTCAACGTAATATGTAACCCAGAGAGTTAAGCTACCTGTGGGGGCTAGCATGTAGTTCAAACTGGACTTACCTACAGTGGTTTAGGATTCTATGATGAATATTCAACATTCTATTTTTCTTTTCTTGAGTTATCTCCACCCACCTTAGGGTTTGATGACTAGTTAAAGTGTTACTTTCAAGTGACAAAGGTGAGTTGATCATGGCAAGAAGACAGGACTCTGAGGTCATAAAAACTTCATCACCTTGGCAACATTATGACAATCAATGACCAAACCTGTCTATGAGCTGTTTATAAAAGTTTCATTTAGCTCAGGTAGACAGAAAAAGGGAAAGCTACAGAAAAGGGGACAAGAAAAAAACGTGTTAATCCCAGAAATAAAAGGACAAAGGAGGAAAGATGCATACATATGGCAGCCAACTCAGCACAAAATCAGCACGGAAAAGATGGTCACTATTTAAAAAAAGAAAAGGTTGGTTTGTGGATTCAAAGGAGATTCAGGTGGATGCAATAGAAATTTTTTTTTTTTTTTTTAATACAGACACAGACAACAAAAACAGTAGCCCTGATAGATTCCTGTAGAGGGTTAATGGTATTTAGAGATTAGGTCTGGAACCATTAGCAAAAGGAAAAGTTTGAAATGTAAGTGACCGCTCGATACAAGGAAGACTAGAAAGGAGACAGCCTTGAGCCTAGCGAGAGGTATTACCAGAAGTCAGGCTGTGCTGTGATGAGATATCCCGTACTATAGGAACCCATCGGAAGGTTGCAAAAACATGTTTGTTAATGTTATATCTCAGTCACCAAATGGGAATTTAAACATAGAAAAAAAAAACGGAAAAAAAAAACAAGCCATAGAAAACAGCCTTTGTCGGGGATTTAAAATTATTACTGTCAGCATTAATAAACAATGAGAGCCAAGAGACCCTTTAAATTCCAATTAAAGGGTTTGTTTTATTGTTTAGTTGGGAGGCAGGGTTATAATATTAGAGGCTCTTGTGGTTAAATGAAACAAATCTTAACCACTCCCAGGTTGGTAATAACTTTGCAACATCCGCTTCCATTTTCTTGATTTGATTACCGAAGTAATTGATCTGCTCACAATTAGGTAATGGAGGGGATCATAAAATAACGAAAATAAATATCCGTGACATCTTTAATGCAATTAATGTAGAGCACGCTTCTCCGTATTTTCTAATCATCACACACTTGAGTGCCCACCTTTATTAAGATTAGGCTAATGCATATTTCTTGTTCTCAGGTTTGTGCAAGATAAATTTTGTAGCACAACAAAACTCCTTAAAGGACAACTGAATCCCTCTTTGCTGGGTATAGCTCTATCAGGGGGCAGACATGTTGTTCGGAATATTGGGTCAGATTCAAGATGAAGGAAGATGTGATCCAAGATTCTAAACATGTCAGTCACCTGACATACAGAGCAAAGTGAACTCCATATTAATTTCTATTTACAGTGTCTCTACATAATGTAATCTTTCAATGAAATATAACGCCATTTGTTTTGCCTACATTTGTGTTTTAAGGGTATTTTGTCTGATATCTTTAACCTCACAGGTCTTCAGTGGGGCCCAGAACAGTAGTCTTGGGTGTAATATGTGTTCTTGCTGGCTTAATATTTTTGCCAAAGTAGCTTTCGATCCATTGGTGCTCAAAGGGCTTATAGTGTTACCATGATCACCCAGTATACCATGGTGATGTTAACACAGATTAATATACTAACAATAGAAGCAGTAGATTGATGTATAAATCAATATATCTGGTGAAAACTGAGATACATTACATTTACATTTATTTATATGGTACCAACAGTTTACATAGCGCTAGGTATAGAACATAGAGGGGGGCTACATACTAAGTTAGATGAACAAGAATAGACTTATACATGAGACATAGAGGCCTGATCGCAAACTTACAATCTAGAGGGAGTGGGGGACAGGAGACACATAAGGGAGTGAAGAGATCAGAGGGAATGTAGTGGTAGTAACAGTATTAGGGGTGGTTTGGACAAAGATTAATTATGTGTGTTCTAGTGTGTACAAGTTGTAAACTTCCTATTCCTAAAAGTGTTTGAGGACATTGACAGCTAGGGGAGCTTGGCTAGAGTTTAATTAATGGGTATTCGAGTGGGATGAGTAGTAAGCTTCCTTAATGAGGCGTTTGAGGGACGTTTTGAAGTTTAAGGTGGATGTTCTTCAGAAGGGAGTTCCAGAGAGAGGGGGCAGCTCTGGCAACATCTTTTTTTTTTCTTTTCGTCTTTGTCCCCTTCGACACTCAGACACCTACACATATTTTCGTACTTAAATCGTATGCTAGTTTAATGGGTCATCCTTGTGTCTATTTTGTCCCCTTTGTATAATTTAGAAATCTTTATTCAATCCTTATTCAACATTTATATCCATAAATATCAAAATTATAAATACATACACATCTAGACATACATATATATCAGAGCTCTGGCAACATCTTAAAGGTGCGAGTGGGAAGAAGTGATGAGGTCGGAGGAGAGCCTAAATCCATTTGAGGAGTGCAGAGGTAGTGCAATATAGGGAGGAGCCGAGGAGTAGATTGTCCCATCATTAAAACAAAATGTGCACAATTTTTTATTTTTTATTTTTTTACAGCCACACTTTAATGTTTGAGAAATTCAGCCTCCACTTGAGCAACCTGGAAGTGTGGAACCAATAGGTGTAGCACAAACAATAGTCATCCCCCGTTTCTGGTCTGGACAGGCTCCTACAATCTCAATCAACAACCAGGATCACCCAGCACTCCATCGAAGTGGAGAAGGGGGTTCATAGCAAACAACAATGTTGCAGATGAACAGAAATGTTGCCATTTGAGACCAATCAATAAATCAATGTTCTTCAGGTTAATTGTATACTGTTGATGTCTGTTTTTTTTTTTTTAATTGTTTGTAAAAATACAGAAAGTATCTTGTAAACCATAATCAGATAATTGCATGTGTAGGAAAGGCTATGAGCTCATTCCCAGAGTTCTGTAAGTTACAAAGCTTAACGGGTTCACAGGCCAGTCTGAATTGTCCTACAAATCATGGACAGACCGACCAGGTGAGGCCAGAAGTCACTTGTGTCCCTGCTGTCCAGGCAAGAAATGAATTGCAGGTTCACCATTGGCAATCGTTTTAGTGCTGTAGATTTAGTCTTAAATGCTCTGAATTTGAAGAGCATTACAAATGGATTGTCTAGTACATTGTTAAATGCCACTATTCCCAATGGATAATTAATAAAAAATGGTACTTCATCATACTGTTTCAGAAAGGTAACAAGTGGAATTTTCCCCTCTATCTGTTGAAATGCCTGTGGGATATGTATAGGATATATTGGGCTAGTCGCAATTTCACCATGTTCCATCATTTTCTTAATATAGGGGTTGATCTTTCCTCTTGATTGATCCTTAAACTTCTCCCGTGCAATAATAAGAGCTGTGGTTTAAGGTTTGTTTTACCAGAGTAGAACTAAATCCGTCGGTGGTCAAACATACTAAAAAAAAGCAGAATTAATAGACTTATCAATAAACAATATATCTGGTAGAAAGAGTTATAAAGTGGCAAAACGTTAGTGTTACAAGGCTAGGCAAATAATCAAATTCCATCAGTATAAATAACACGTCCCCAAGAGGTCTGACGATGAAGACAAGACTTCCATATTTGGAAAGTACTTTGATATTAATGGACACTTCAACAGGTCCATCCAAAGGTTCTATGACCACGGTGACTACAGAGTGTTGAACCACCATAGACACCTGTGCTGGCAATTCATAATCACTTTATAGCAATTAAATGGCCTGATGAAGACGTTCGTGGTGAAACGTGCATTAGGCAGATAAGCAGAATCTCCGTGTTTTCTGTTATCTGCTGCTTATATGCTTGAAGACTTTTGTATTTTCTGGGCGCCAGCTGGTGCCAGGCTCATACGGCCATTCACGTGGCTAACTGACATGGCAGGCAGTAATTTGGTTACTCTCATTACATACTGTAATATATATTCTTTAGCTCGTTCCCGTAGCGCTGTTTCGCGCCTTTAGCTGGTGCTCAATCATAGGCTGACAATGATTAAGCATCAGGAGCAAAACTCGCAAGGCGTCCATTTCCCCCCTGCTATATGGTGGCCCGCTTCGTTTATGGTATATATTGCCGGGACACAATAAAAAGGACTTTACACTGCCAAGTCATTGTCTGGCGTTTCTCTTCAGGTTTCAGGGTCGAACCTTTCCTACTTTTATCATCAGTTGCGGACAAGTACTGCGAGATTTTGGAACCGTCTACACATTAAATGCTGCTGGAGCGGTCATCTAAGGCGTGTCTCCTTTATTTTTTCTTTCACCTTAATAAATCAGCTGATGTAGCCCACTGTACACAACCTGGCCGATAAACAGTAATACAAAAAAAAAAAAAAAGTTGAATACCTGGCTTGGAGTCTTTCAATAAAACGTAACGTGTATTGTATATCCAAAGCTGCCCGATTTACGGAAAGCAGACAGTGAGTATGTCACAGCCACCTTCCATATATCCATAAATGTTACATTTTATTCAAATTTTGAGATATGCCTAAAATTTGCCCTGTTTTACTTGGAACCCTTTTTTTTTTTAAAGGGAGCTTTTTTTATTTGCGTAGCCTTATGTATCTTGCAAGTAAACAGTTAATCTAGCGGTTAATAAACAGTGCAAAGTAACGGCATCGAGACACATCCGAGACGATCTGCAAATTCCCACTGTTATCCCGTTTAGCTCTGCTGAGTGAATTTGTCAGCTGTGAGGAAGCTTTATCCCTGTGGGGCCTGGTGTTAAATTTGTGAAACATGATTAACAAGTTTGCAATGGCTGCAAATAGATGAAGAGAAAAGTCTTGCAAAGTGTCAATGTATCAGTGCACAATTATGGGCAGCTTGATACACATCCCACACAGTGTGAAGACGTGGAAGCCTTGTCTGGTGTGATGGCTTTCAATTTCCAAGTTAGGCCTTTGGAAATGCTCACTAGGAAATATATACAGAGGTAGCACATTATTAACCCTGTTGGATCTTGAGAAATAACAAGACTGATTTGACTCCCACTCATGATAGTCTTAAAGATATAACACCCTGATGGCTGCTTGAGAAATAACTATTGCTTGTGTGTATAAGCCTACAGATGCTTCTGCATTTAGAAGTATATGTAAGCCCTATGCTTGAGACGTCAATGTATGATGGTCAGCCAGCATGTTAGCTCATTGTTAAATTAATTCTGGTTATCTGAGCCCAATCCCATGGCCCATATATATCCCATAGCAGCTGATTTACGGATATAAATCCCTTGAGTGACCATGGTGACCCCCCCAGGAACAAGGAAGTCACCCTAGGAAATATTAGTGGAGTTATACACTTGTAAACCATCTTTACCGAAAGGTTAATCCTCTAGGAGTGAGTGGCCCTTGGACTTGCAGATGATCCACATAGAAACTAGGGGAACCCCAGAGCCAGGTAAGTAATAGCAGTACGGATTAGCAGAGTCAGGATACCATCCATCAGAGTGGCCAGAAAACAGAACTGGGTCAGGATAATAGAAATCAGCATAAATAGGAATCAGGTAATAGCATACAACTGGCATAGACAAAGAAGCTCAGGTTTTGAATAGTCAGCAGAGCAACTGCAACTGCTAGCTGTAAACGAGCGGTCACATGATCGCAGGGTGGAACCTACTAGTGGAACCTAATTGTTGCAACAGGAGGATAATTGCAAGACAAGGATATAGATAATTAGAGAGCTCTTGCTGCAGGTGAGTTCTTACATGATCTTTTTTCCAAAATACTCTCAAACGACTCCTTTTTTGACGTTGACTTCAACATTTCTTCTCCTATCGTCAGGTCCTCCTATCATCTTCAGGACATCTTCTGTGGGGCACCTATTCTTGAAAACCATCCTGCCTCTCATCCTCCCAACATTCCACAGTTTCTAAGACATAAACAAAGCCAGACAGGCAAACTTGCCACTTACCATCATAACAATGTGTTGTAATAATCCCATAAAGTGACCAAAAGCTTAGACATGCCTCCTGAGGGATCTCACGAGAATACTTGATTGTCCTTCACCATCCAATCATCTTCTCTTCTGCCCCTAATCTTTGATGTCCATCACCCCCAACCTCCCTCTAGAGTTTATGCTTAAAAATGGAGCGAGCTCCAACATGTTTTTCTTTTTTAATGCTTATATTTGGTTGTGCTTTATGTCATATTTTTCTGTATGTCCACATCCTGTCTCCAAGTGCTTGGATTAGGGAGGGTGCCACTCGCTGATATGTCATGAACCACCAAAGAGAATGTACACTCAAAGAAGATGGAGAGTACTCTTCTGTATAGCATGTGCAATTATTGCTCATTTTTAAACATAAATACATAATAACATTGACAAGATAAAGGTAAATATACAGCAAAGGAGTTTCAGTCTTGTTCTAGTGCAAGGCTGCTCTTGGACCACTGGGTTCTCCATGCCTTGGGGCGAGCAAGCCAGTAGAAGATCCAGAACTGAAGATTCTAAACCAAGATACGATTATCCGCGACGCTGAACTTGGCAAGACTCCAGAATTCTACCATATCAGGTGGAGGAAACAGCTGGAGACAGCAGGTTACAAACCCCTGCACTCTATCAGTCACACCTGGCACTTTGCCCAGAATAGACATAAATGAAATTCATTGAACAAAAAATGGAGAACTCTGTCATGAGACTCCTTTCTTGTTACATGCAAATTGTTTTCTAGGATCGCAAGTTTCAACAAGTAACTATATTGCAGTCAGAGTTTAAGCTAGCCTGCTTCTTGAAACTGTTGTCTAGAGGATTTTTACAGGTGAGGGTTTTGCAATCTGCCTCATTTACTGTATATTTCTCGACTTGGAAGTGTCTCAACCAAGCTACAAAGCTGAAATTAAAATCAACTTTCCAGAACGCAGCATCAAGCCACCAGTGTGGGGTACCTTCATCAGCCTCTCTTGCTGCTCAAAGTTACACTTTTGAAACACTTGGAATGTTCTCCCCGACATAGTCCCATCAGACTATTCCTGATATACATGACATGTTACGTAATTAGGACAGTTGCGATCTGACCATCAACCATAGTTGCCAGCATCGACCATGTTTCTAGGGACACATGTATGTTCCACATGCTGCAGAAAGAGCATGAAAAGTGTAGCCCGGCAGTATGTAGGATGGATATACGCACAGACACATTTCTAATTAAACAATCAGGGTGGAGATCTCATAGGACCTACCATGATTAATTAATTGGATTGTGTCTGTGCGTATATCCATCCTACATACTGCCGGGCTGCACTTTGCATGCTCTTTCTGCAGCATGTGGAACAAATATGTGTCCCTGGAAACATGGCCGATGTTGGCAACTATGCCACCAACCATTCCAGGGGGAATATGATTTTACGATTGGAGAACTCTGATTGAGCAGGCAACTTGAAAGTCAATAGCTTGAGACAGAACCCTTTTCACACATGTTGTGTTCATCTGCCCACCCATTTCTTACCTTGGTGAGTGCATGAAAGGGTTTAATATATAGTGACGTGAAATAGAGGACAATGGAGAAAGAGGCTAACTGGCCAATGATTTATTGTGTGCAGATGAATACAGCAGGAGGCTAATGCTGAATTCTATCAAATTAGTACAGAGGGGAACTGTAGGGTAAAGAAATGAAAGTGACAGAGGCTTCGAATGCTCAGGAAAGGACCTAATACATGGAGTACATGGAGTATTAGGTCCTTTCCTGAGAATTCAAGCCTCTGTCACTTCCATCTAGGTCTGTAAAGAATCTAGCGATAGTTCAAACACTGCAAAGGTGGAAGGAAAAAAATCTGTCACCTGTGCAAATGGTGGTACTGCAATAATGTGTAATAATATGTAATAATGTGCAATAATGTGCAATAATATGTTTTAATTTGCAATAATGTGCAATAATTATGCAACAATGTGTAATCTCTATATTGCTACATCAATACAATAAAATGTTATACATGCATAGATGTACTTATTTAGTATCTCTTTTACATACAATCTCTCCAGTGAAGGGTTATAATTTATTAAAAAACAGAAAAATAAAAAACACAGTCACAAGCTACTACAGTGTATCAATTAGAGTATCCGTATGTGCGCTGGATTCGCTTTCTCTGGCGCACTGGCGCATCCGATGAGGCACTAAGCCTGGCGGATGAAGTGTTCCCTCGCTGACCACTGATATCAACAATCTGGAACTCCGCCCACTGAGGCCGTCAAGGTCGCTGTCAAGGTGAATGTCGCCTCATGCATTCTAGATCTTTGAACCCTTTATTACGATGCTCTATTTTTATTTATTAATGTAATTGATCACTAATGATATTCTTCACATTCCATATGCAGCCAACCAGCCCCCTTTATAAAGTCCTTGTGGATTACAAAGACGTCACAATGGAGAGTTTATCAGCCAACAGAATAAATATGATGCTTCTGTTAAAAAAAATTTATTTTTCCACAGATCTATGCAATAAAGTCTAGCTGTTAGCCTAGCTATAAAGCTTTACAGGAACTGTGTTGATACCCTTTAATCGACTACTGAATGTTCAGAAATTCATAGCTGTGCTAAGAAAGTGAAAAAAGTTTCTTGTTGGGTGAAAATCCTCTATTCTGGTTAGTTTGATTGATGCCTAGAGCATCTCTTCAGAAAGTTTAATGACCCATTCTCATTTAGCATTTGAATTATTTCTACAACCAGAGAATAAAACGTGAGGAATTGTTGTAATTACACTTTAGAAGGTCACTGCCGCAAAACTTTCGAACAAAAGGTGTGAACTTCAAAGGTACTCCATCCCGAAATCAGTGACCCTGACGCGTTTCATTCAATTCACATTTTTGCCTGGAAGAATTTGCAGCAAAATATCACACACACACACACTCGAAAAAAAGGTATTACAGTTAATTTTAGATGGATGGGCAAATCTCATTAGGGGTAGATCCATAATTGTGCCAAATTATACCTGCTGTATGCTTAGAATACTAAATTGAATTCTCTGAAAACACAGCTTGGGAGAACGGTTCAGACACATGGTGGAAAAATGCCAACATTTGCACTTTTTGACAATGATCTTTCTTTTTTTTTTTTTTTTTTTAAACAAAGTGTATTGTCAATCCCCTAGTGCGTCAAAACAGGCTATAATCTAACGAGAATTTGGACTGGAGCTGTGTTCCCCATAATGTAACTGGATAAAAGAGACACAGTCAAGTTTAGCCCATGGTGATATCGTAATACTGGATAAACAAGTGACAAAATTGTATATTTTTTTGCTAAAGTGAACATTTAGGAAAAAGGACAGAGAAGTAGGAGAGAGCAAGCAGGCAGTGAGAAGTGGTGAGGGGCAAGGCTGTACACAAGATGTCAGCACTGTAGTGGAATAAGTAGCACAGTTTACTGAATAGAACATTAGTTAAAGGGTTGAGTAGAGACAGTAGATATAAACAGTTATACAAATAGATTTAGGTATAGGGTGCTGAGAGGTCCTTTGATTGTAGACATAGAGCTTATTTAGTGATATCAAACTGTGTGTATCCTTTAAGTCTTAATTCTTCTTATTATTTTTAATGAGACATGCAGAGCTATACATACAGAAGGAATACTTGTATTACAAGGCATATTGCAATTATAAAGTCACATTAATTAGAAAGATCCCCATAGGTTTCCTTGGCATCCTGTATTTCAGTCGATGTGTCCCTTGATTCTATGCTTATTGATCGGTCCACTTCTAGTCCAGACCTGTTCCTTTTAATAGCACCTTGACTCCAGGGACTGAGAACTTTAGATGCAAGCCCTACTGGTTCTTGGTTATCTAAGTGTAACAACCAATTAAGAAGCAATGCCAAAGTTGTGGAATAGTAGCCATGACATCACAGCTGATCATGTCATTTGCTTTTAACTTGGACAGAATTGTAAGTAATTAGCTTGAAAAATAGCTCTCTCTGTGAATTAAAGGCTTAATGGAACAGCGAGTCTGGGCAATGGAAAAAAATGTATAATTATTCCCAATCCATTCTATGATGGTCATGTGTAGATATGATACTGACTTATTAAAGGGTCAGTATCACCTAAACATTAATAAATGTGTTTTAAATGTGGCTGTGGTGTCTACCAATTATGACATCACCTGTGACTTGATTTGCAAAGGAACTGGTTTTCAGGGAGTAAATGTGTAATTTGCATATCAAACCACTAGTGATGTCATAAGCAGGAGACTCCACTGACACAATGTTTAGGTGATACAGACACAACGTTTTGAGTGGACTTTGACAACCAACGTTCGAGAATGGACGATGAAGCTGTACAAGCTTAATTGGAAACCGTGCCTCTCTCTAATGAAATGGATATTTAGAGGTTATTTGGTGTATTTATGCGAAAGGACCCCATAGTTGTATTACCCCTGATTTAAATGGCTTGGGATATCATCAGTAAACATTTGTAGCTGCAGTTCCAGATAATCCCACAAGAGGCATCAGCGAGTCAATGCAGCCATATTTTGGGCTGTATTTTTCCTCTGACTGGATACATCCTTTGCTCGATACATTTCCATGCAACTTCATTTTGTGCACCAGACAGATTCATCCAATGTGAATTTTATTTATTTAATACATCTGTGTGATACCAGGTACTGTCCAGTATCACGCTCCAGGTGTTTGGTCCTGTTTGAAATCATATCCTCTATCAAAGAGGATTGTACATTTTGATGGGCAGTTTATTGACGCTCCATGGACCTTCAAAGACACTGACACGGACACTGTTGTCCTTACATGGGTACTTTGGATCCATGCCTTTCCGCAGATACCGGTGAACATCCCGGCTGGTACTTTGATGCATCTCTTTACTTGCCCTAGAAGAGTGAGTACAAACATGCTCTTTTATATTGAACCTCGGCTTGTTTGACTGTATTGTGCTATATCATAAAAAAAAATATATATATCATTCTGTTTTAATAAGCCCACTTTGGGATTTCAACTTAAAAAATGTATCTAAAAGATCATATTTAAAAAAAAATGAAAAAAAGTTCCCTCCTAGACATTAAAATTAAACACTTTCCCCCTTTTTTTTCTATTATTTTGTTTAAATTGCCTTCATTTATTTCCTAACACTCAAGCTTTAGTGAAATATTTAAATGCGGATATCAAATCAGTTTGATGCCTGATTACTGCATGGCTATGTTTTTCTAATTCTTCTCCCAAATTTCGAGAGTTTAATTGGACCTCTCACTGTTGTTTCTCTCCGAACCATTCATTTCCCATGCTTTATGTTATACTATATTCTCTTTCATGTGAAGCCAATTTGGTAGTCTTTACAGACCATAGTTGTAGGTTTATATGGATTTCTATCATTAAAACGCGCTAAGACTCGAAGAGAAGGAAGAATGTCTCAGAAATAGCTCATTCCGCTCACATTATGCATGGGCTACAGACTGTGTGTGCGTAATACATTTACATACGAGTTAATATACATTGTGCAGGTTTGCACAGGAGCTGATGATGTATTGAACCATGTCATATTGATACAGTGTCTCATGTTTAACCTGGAAGAGAATAATGAGATCTTCGCGTGACAAACGTTTTGTTGTGTCTTTGGGTTGCCACCAAAAGCAAAGATAATGAATGTCAACTTGCGATCAATCTCAGAGAGCACTGCGAATTAAAAGGCTGCTGGTCAATTAGTTGCGGGCTGATCTGCCACATTTTGCAAAGGCCACACTCCCAATCCAATTGGTGTACTCCATGCTATAAGATAAGGTCAGACGATAGACAGACATGTCTGAGATGGTTAAGACATATGCGGGAAAAAAAAAAAAGTATTTATAAAATTGGGCAGACTAGATGGGCTAAATGGTTCCTGTCGGTCGACACATTTTCTATTTATATGTTTCCTTTCATATTTAATTTTTGTGCAGACTATTGAAACTTTGAAATAAGACCCATTTTGCAAAAAAAAACAAAAAACAAATGTCTGTATTTGCTGGTTACAGACACCATTTTTTAAAAAGTAAATCTTGGAAAAATCTCTAAAAATGTTACTTTTGATTCTCGAAAAAGTAGCTACATGGTGGGTTACTTTAGCTAGAAAGAATTAGAGAGAAAGTGTTCAAACTAGAGGGAGAGTGTGCCTGAACTCATGTCAAAGTGAGATGTAGTATAATCACTTTGTAGAACAGTAATTAGTTATACAGTATCAAGGTTACAGAGATTGGTCAGTATAGGTGCCTATACTATGTTCCCATCATCTATGGCTGGCATAGATAGGTCAGTGTAGGTGCCTACACTATGTTCCCATCGTCTATGGCCAGCATAGATAGGTCAGTGTAGGTGCCTACACTATGTTCCCATCATCTATGGCTGGCATAGATAGGTCAGTGTAGGTGCCTACACTATGTTCCCATCATCTATGGCTGGCATAGATAGGTCAGTATAGGTGCCTACACTATGTTCCCATCGTCGATGGCCGGCATAGATAGGTCAGTGTAGGTGCCTACACTATGTTCCCATCGTCGATGGCCAGCATAGACAGGTCAGTGTAGGTGCCTACACTATGTTCCCATCGTCGATGGCCAGAATAGACAGTTCTGTGTAGGTGCCTACACTATGTTCCCATCGTCGATGGCTGGCATTCGCATTTTCTGCACAATTTTGTTTACAGGGATATGCATGTATCCTCAAGAAAACAATACAATGTCCCAGGAACCGGCAGATCCAAATCCACAACAATCAGCCCCGCAAGACACAGCACAGGTGAGTGCAGCTCGTTGACGGCGTTCCCAGCCATGAGGAATGAATAGAGGAATGTGTGAGCAGTCGGTGCACCTCTCCATGTGCCAAATAAGTGGATGAAATATGCAGACTTGATAGTAAAATTTTCAAAGTTTAATGGCAAAAATCAGAAAACAAGCGCAGTCTCACGCGTTAACGAGTGAGACTGCGCTTGTTTTCTGATTTTTGCCATTAAACTTTGAAGATTTTACTATCTCCTGAGCAGAGAGCACACAAACCCCAGAAATACATCCGAAAGGAGACGCCAGCTACGAATTCGTCAACAGAGTCAGTCACTCTGTTGCCAATTCGATGAGCACTAAAAGTATCCGAATTTTCGTATACTTTTTGTGCTTGTCGTATTGGCAAAAGAGTGAGTGATTCTGTTTCCGAATTCGTAGCTGGCGTCACCTTTCGGATGTATTTCTGGGGTTTGTGTGCTCTCTGCTCAGGAGCACACAAACCGCAGAAATACACAGCGCGGGTGCACACCTAGCACATGTGGAGCATCCGCCAATGACTGTATCACCTAAATATCGTTTATAGCTGGCGTCGGCTTTTGGATGTAACTCGTGTATTTCCAGGGGTTTGTGTGCTGGCTGTTCTCAGCACACAAACCCCTGGAAATACCGAGAGACATCGTGCCTCCAAGTGACAGGCATGCTCCAGGCTGACAGCACGCCTGCCACTCAGGGACACGATACACAACTGGATACAGTCCCTTTAAAGTTGAAAAAAAAACGTTAATCTGCTGAGTGCTGGGAATTTGGTGTATCTTTATATTAGAATGTATGAAATACTGCATGATCAGTGTTATCTTTATCAGCATTCTTGCAATCCATGTTTCATGAAACAGGTGGGGACTGTAATTTATTATTTATTAGGTACAAGGACACACAATGTGCATTGTCCTCTGGAACTAAACAAATGTATTCTTTTACAATAAGCAGATGATAGGTAGGGAGGATATATATATATATATATAAAAAAAAGATTCAACCCTGAGCAAGGATAACCGAAAACAACCAATTCACGCAATATTAAGTGCTCAATAAAACAAATTGATACTTACAATATTAATTTATAATGGTGGAAATAAAAGTAAAATCTGCAAGAAATAAGTAACAATATAGGGGGATATGTATAAACACGGCGTGCGTGTCCATAGCGCCAAATAGTGGGGCTATCAGTGTGTGCGCCTACGTATAATGCAGACTCCCGACACATTTCGCGGGATCCCTTGACACTTCTGCGAGAAACGCGTTGGAGCAACCAATGTATAGTATGTATGTATGTATATGGCAGAGGTCGTTCTCCCGCACTGCAAAGTGTCGGGAGTTGTAAAAAGGTGCAATCGCCGTTATATATAGGCAATGTCTCCGTAAAGGGACATCAGTGTCCCTGGCAAGATCTGTGAAGGTCCTAAGAGCATCAGCAAAGGGGCAGTTCCACATATAGTGTCCATGTAGAGCAAAGTATCCACTACACCATGTAAATTCAAGAAAAAGTAAATATAAGTCCATTTCACATATAGGGCCAAATTTATCAAATGAAAACAAGTGCAGTTTAAAAAAAAAAAAAAGTTCTACATTTGGGGCACACCACCATAACTTTCCATTGCTTTCCATGGTTACTACTACTATTTTATCCCTTTGTCCTGAAATAGCACCTATTTTGTCTTTGTAAATAGACACTTCCCATCAAAGGCGCCTCACGCCAATTGGCTACGTCACATATGGTTATCACACTGATCATATGGCCCGGTAGAGGTCCAAGGAGGCACCCGGTAGACTGCCTCATTTCAGGAGAAGGCGGAGGCGAGTATATTTCACTTATATTAACCCTTCCGTGACGCATGGTGCTTGCATCCCAGACGACGCAAGCACCAAAATGTCAAGATTTGTTTCTGGCCACTGATCACAAGGTGTTCGGTAGCCAGGAACACTATGGAAGAGACCCACCCGATCAGGGTCTTAATAGACCCTGTGGGTCCCTATCAACAGATTGCGAGTCACGTGTGACGTCACGGAGGCGTGCCCAAACCCAGAAGTTCAGACGCGGCGCGATTTCGCTTTGAGCACCGGCTACATTTCCCCTGTCAGTCTGAGGCCTCATCCGACAGGTAGGATCCCGCTGCAAGTCCCTGCAGCAGGATCTGAGCACAGCTCATCAGGGGGAGCTTTGATGAGCTGTTTAACACAGGACGTACTATGCCCTCCTAGCGTTAAGGCACTGTAAATAAGGACGACATAGTACGTCCTAGAGTCGGGAAGGGGTTAAACACATGTGCAATATACAGAAAATAAGCTAATTATCCACCTTAAAGTCCAATAAGTGTTCACCATAATTAATACTGGGATCCAACCCTGTTTGGGTAATATGAGGCCCTGTTGTACTACAACTCCCATGATGCTAAGGGAGCCAAAAGACTGATCTGGCATCATGGCAGTTATGGTAGCTGAATTGATGCATACTGCCCAGCCCTAGTGTAAGCTATCAATGCAGCTGCTTACCAGCAAATCATTTTAGTACGTCTGAACGCAGTGTACAGCAGTACTAGATCCAATAAAGATGTATATTGCTGCATAGGCTGTCTGCAGATTGTGCTTTTCTATATCAAAAGCTAGATTTATTCGGACTGGAAAGGTACTTTGGAGAGAACGATTATTTTTTCGCTTGTCAGCTTTCATTCTGGTGTTTTATAGTCTATCTGTTCCCACAGATGACTGAATTATATATATATATTTTTTTTTTTTTTTACAGAAAGTCAGAGGGTGGTGGGAGTTAGTTGGCTGTCACAGAGGGACTTGTTTGCCAAAATCAGGGGACGCAGAAAAAAAAACAACAAAACTTTGTTGATCGCTAGCTACAGCAAAACAGCTGTACAAGAGAAAGAAAATCAATAAAACAAATGAGAAAAATCCAATTTTTCAAACGCCAGCTAATTCCTGAGTTTGTTCACATTTGGGTTTTTAATTGTTCCTGGGAAAAAGTCATAGGCACTTCATTAACTGTTTTTAGCTAATTTGAGCTAACAATTTCCTATTCGTTTACATGGTATATAGTGAAGTCTGAGCCAACAGCGGCAAATGGGGCACATGTGTATGGGGAGATAAAAGCCGTTCCAGAACAGTTAGTTGTGCATATGGTACTAGACACCTGCAATATTGGCGCACAATGGAATTTGTGCAAAAAAAAAACAAATTAATAAGAATCAATGATTCACAGGAAGAAGAGTCAAATGTTCAAGGCTGCAGCCGGTCCTTGTACACAACGCGTTTCGCCGTTCCAGAACAGTTAGTTGTGCATATGGTACTAGACACCTGCAATATTGGCACACAACCGGAATTTGTGCAAAAAAAACAAAATAATAAGAATCAATGATTCACAGGAAGAAGAGTCAAATGTTCAAGGCTGCAGCCGGTCCTTGTACACAACGCGTTTCGCCGTTCCAGAAGTTAAGCTTCATCAGGAGGAAAGAAGAAACGTGAGCTGTTCAGTGGTTGTAATCACAGCACACGTGTTTTTTCCTCTTGTTGGAGCCAAACTTTTGGACCATAAAACGCGTTGACGTAGACAAGATCTACCGCCTTGATTATTTGACTCTCCTTCCTGTGAATTATTGATTCTTTTTGATTAATTTTTTTTCCTTCTGCCGGCGCCGTGTGCAATACAAAAAGTCATTTTTATATTTTACATATGTGTTTATTATCACGGGTGTTAAAGTCGTCATGTTTTTAGTGTGTTCCCATGGTGCAGCTATTATTAACGCTTGGAAGGAGAATACACCAAATTCTGTGTCATTTGAGACATTCCCTACCTGTGTAATTAAATTATTTTTGGAACTGGGAAATCCCCCATAGCTGTGATGATGAACCTTGGCACTGCAGATCTTTGAAACGTGTAAGGCTACCATGTTTGTCTATGTTGCAACGAATGGTAAATTTTTATTTTTTTTTTGCAATGAGAAAGAAAGAAAAAAAAAACACTTGTCATTTTGCCGAATGGACTTTCTATTTATTTTTAAAGCTCGCTGAACCAAGGTTAGACATCAAGGACCTATAGGTAACATTGCTATATACATAAAATGCCACCTAAAAAAATATGCGTTAAATAATATTGATGCCAAAACAGTGATTCTATATAATTAACTTTAAACTGTGGATAAATGCTAAGCTGGAAAAATTCCCCTAATAGAAAAGACTGTCAACTCAGTCCACACATTACATAAGTCGTCTATGTCAGCTCTTTAACATGTCACTGACTCATCAAACAGAAGGGGGTTAAGCGATTTTGGAAGAGATGGAATAAGTAGCTACAATGAGGTTTTCGAGAAGGCTGGATGTATATTCATAGGTTTGGTGTTTAACAGTCTGATCAGTCTTACAAAGAATGAGATCTCTTTGTTGGTGGAGTGTCTCAGCAAGGAATGTTCTCAGAGATGGTAATGTTCTAATGTCTTTTTATGGCAAGATGTCCTGTTTGTCACCAAGAGACACTCCTTATCAAGGCCAGCGTATTTGTGTTGGTTTATAAATATATAGAAACTGTACTGCAACACAAAATCCAGCTTTTTTCTGTACAACTGTGTGGAAGAAAGGAGGATGTGGCTTAATTAGCAAGGCTTCAGTAGAAGCTGTAGCTCCAGATAGAACGTTTTGAAATGGAACTTTGGAGTAGACATAAGTGCTTAAATATATAGCTAATATCTTGTGAAAGGTTAATGATAGAAACACAATTGAGGACACATTTTATTCATTTTACAGTGGTAAAGAAGAGCAATTTCACAAAATGTAACGAGTGCTCACTTTGCGCATCAGTTACATTTAGCCTATCAAAGGGAGGGGATCGCCTTGATATTACCCGAAGCGGGGTCCTCAGCCAAGAGAATCGCAGTGGGCCATTTTGGCCATGTCTTTGAGGACAGCATCGCACGTCCATATATGGAAAGAAGTTAAATACCAATAGTGTATAAATGGTTCCTGTTCTCTCCCCTGATCATTGTTAGTCATGTGTGGTCAACCTATCTGGGTAGGGTATGGTGAGAACAGAGACTTTTTGTGGAAAAAAAAACATACAACACATGGAAAAGATATGGAAAGAATTTGATGCTTTGTATTCCTCTATGGTTTCATCATTTTGACACATGGGGTAATAATGATAAGCCAACGTTAAAGAATATAAATTATACCTAGTAAAATGTCACCTCATCATAGCAGCAGGCCATTTTTTTTCCCATATTGATTTCCTTGGTGTCGTAGGCCTCTCTATCGGCCCCAGTGTGGCTGAGTCTGATTTTTTTATGAACCAGTACAAGAGTCTATTGAACCGTTATCGTATCATTCCCGTTGGGTAATTGGTTACCATAAATCACATTTAAATACTTCTATAAGACACTCAATAAAATGTATTAACACAACTAGATGTATGGCCCAACGGAGAGTGAGATTTTGTCATCTTACAGTTAATCCCTGGCATGAAATATCGCCAGATCCACCTTCCCTCGCTGTCTTTTTTTTCTTTTTATACTTAATGTAATTTTCACACAGTGATGACTTTTTTTTTACTTTGTACAGTAAGGAGCAAAGTGGAAATATATATCTACTTTCTACTACTACGATTGTCCAGAATAAAAGAGGCATCAGAGACAAATATTGCCCTTTTCCTAAATGAAAGGTCACTGTACGCAGAGTTAAATGTTTTTTGAATCTTCTTTCTATGATGTCTGATCGCCTCATTATTAAAGATTTTTTCCTTTCACTTGCCAAAATTCATTTGAAAGGCTCTCTCTACACAACCCAGCTCCCAGCTCTTTCGATCGACAGTGTTGAACTCTCCGTAAACTTTGAATGTATCAAAATTCACAACTTCGGCAGGAGGTACTTCTGCGTCTCAAAGGTTGATTGGCTTCTTTACGGGCTACATTGTATTGTGGAATTCAACTTTTAAAATGAAAGTTCTGGTTGATATAAGCTTAAAAAAAACGAAATGTATTGTGCCTTTGCCAAGTGACTTATCGCACTGGAAAATAGAAAGTGTGAAATGCAGTGATGTAGACCTGTGAATATAACAGATTATCTTACAAAATGTGTTACATGAGCTATAAATATATTTTTTTTGTTTGTCTTTTTTTGTAACCTCAAGTTCTGGTCCTTTTTTTTCAGATAAACTGCAGGCCTTTCAATTAGTTGTTTGCATACATTATGTTAAGTCTTTCATATCAAGCTGCTATTTGGAATTGATTGAAGAAAATAACCCATCCATCTTACTCGATGGGGATTGACCAACCAGTGGCCTTGTGGCGTCGATATTGGCAGATAAAATAGACTGCAACCTAAGTAACCACATTGGTCAAGTGGGAATAGAAAGTTATATATGGTCTTAGAATTTTGTCATATTCTCTATTAATCACTGTCCGCTGAATGGAATGTAAAGGAGAATATTCCATTTCGCAGAGTATCTGTCTCTTAGAAGGTTATGAGAGGTGTAATGGAATATTATATCTATAGTTTGTTATCTGTAATGCAGGAATTATTGGGATCATGAACCTGCTGGCATAGCCCCGTTACTGGGGCGCTGTGACCCCCTTACTGGGGCATCGTGGCTAACCCAGACTACGTATCCTAATAGAATATGTGCAATAGTAAACAGGAGACGTGTGTACCTGTGTGCCAATAGCAGGCACTATATAAGATGCATTCTTATTCACCATTATACATTCTGCGTACCTCCAGGCTAGTGCTTAGTAGCACTGTGCTCAAGGCATCCATGTCTGGTCCTCAGTCCCACTTCTGTCTTCCCTCTGCCTCCAATGGATTGCTAGCATTTCTGACCTTGCCTTGTCGCTGCCGACTACGAACCTTGGAACTTGATCGGACTCCACTTCTGCCTTTCCCTTGTTCTTTCACCCAGATCAGACCCACGTGCTGACACCTATCCTCAGAAACCTGTTCCCACGTCTGGAGATTATGTGCTGGCAGTGGTGTCAATTTCCTATAAAATAGATTCCTGTTTTCCATCAAGCCTCCAGGCCTGACAACAGGGGGGTCAACCTTTGGGTCAACAGTCCCTAAATTTGTACCCCTTATTGTAGCATAACTTTTTGCAACATAAAAAAAATATAGGTTGCCTATTAGACTCATTTATCCTTTAACCTCTCATTTATATTATATTTCTATATTTGTTGCCAACTTTATTTGGGTGAGAAGCGCAGACAGTTTTTTTTGTTGTTGTATACATTGTACAGCCAATCACACTGTATTTGCAGCATGCTCACACCTGTTTAGTAAGCATCATTTTATACATTTATATTATTTGAGCCTGTGACTAGCTTAGTGCACCAACATTTCTCTTTCCCCTATTAGACTTACTAGGCTTTTATCTAATGCATCTGTTTTGTTGTTTGTTTTTTGGTGCTTCTGACGGTTATATGGGCGTGGCTTAATGGTATTCCCACCCACCTTGATTAGGCACTACTTTGGATAAAATGTTAGCTGTTTTTCCTCATAGCCTTGAGTCTTTTTTGGGTCATAAGATGCCTACTTTTGCTACGCCAAGCCCTAAATGTTTTTTAATGTACTTATTAGGGAGAGGGGGGCTCTCTAAAGGCTCACTGTCTGTTTATCCCTGGAATTTAGAACCTTGCCTTATAATAAGTGTCTAATAAAATGATCAGGACTGTGGCTGCACTAAATGAGACCTAAGACCGCTACCAACAGGCCTGCTTTACCTTTGCTCCATGGCGCAAGAACACAAAAACCTTACCCCTCCAGAGTAGGGAAGCGTCAGATAAATTCACTATAAACCAATTATTATTTGCCTTTTTGACATAGATGGAAGTATCCCATCAGCAAATGAATTCCCATTAAATCTGATCAAATTCCGTCACAATCTCACCAAGGTTCCCTTCCACCTTTATCGTTTGGAATATCCGGGCGACATTTGCTATAGGAGGCTTGCGTACTTAACAATTGCCTGGATAATAAAGAACCCACGACCATAGTCACGTGTAACCTTGCTTACATGATCAATGAGTCGTTGGCCTTGACATACCTGGTCTAATGACGTCTATGGTTACAATAGACAATCACCTTTGTTTATTAACTTGCCAGCCGACACAATGTCCCCCCCCTCCCCCATTACTACTTCTCTCTCTATACGAGTTTCTTCCTTTTTGTTTTTCTTTTTTTTTCTCTCCTTTTTTTTCTTCTCTTGTTTCGATGCAGCTGAGCTAAAAAATAAGTTTCCGCAGTAAATAATGAACAAATGTCTGCTGTTTGCATCCCTTCATCCATGGTCACCACAGCAACCACTGCTTGCAAACAGTAGGACGGTTTGTATTAAGAATCATGCCCGTGACCTGTTCTTGCAGAGCATTACAAAAGCCTGCAGAGTCCTGCTTCATAGTACATCCAACCGAATGCTCGTTGCTTTATCAAGCGAAGTGAAAGCTGCAAAGCCGAGGGGAGAACTCACACAGGGTCTGCCAGATGAAAGGCTTCTGGGTAACAATGTGACTTCTTGTTGGATGTAACCACACTTTGGTTCTCTTGACATTTGCTGTGACCTATGCTGGTATAATGAAAAGGAGAAGAAGTTTTGAAACATGCTCTGTTTTTAGAATACACAGATTCTACATAGATACAGGGAATAATAGAGACGCTGAGATGGATTACGATTCCTGGGGTTTGCGTACTGCCCTTAAAGCCCTGCGTACAGACTCTCAGTACACAGTAGCGGTGGTTACCCGCAGCAGACATCATCTTGTGAGTGTCCCACAGCAAGTGTCCACATTGTTGCTGTCCTTCTAGCCCTCACTATGGTTTCAAGTGGGCCCTAGTTTTTTTAGCCCCACTGCCTGACGGTGATGTCATAACCAGGAGACTCCACGGACACATTTACAACACACTGTAATCCTAATTCAGGCTTTTTCTTGCAATTCTGCTATCACAATGTATAGATTGTTTTTAATAATTTTTTGTCTCTTCATTTACAGCAAAAACAATGTTTAGGTGATACAGCCCCTTTAGTAGAGAGTGGCTATAAAGTCTGCTTTATCTTGGGCACATTGATATAGACTCTGGACAGGAGCAGTGCGAACAAACACACTGTTGACTTCTGGAATTAGAAAAATGAAATATAAGAGCCAGATCTAGAAAATACACGTCTGAGATCTAGACAATACATGTTTGTGATCCACACAGCCATTTGCCTATAGCTAAAAATGCTCCAGTGCGTCTGTGTGCCTTGCTACTTTACTGACTGTTTTATATGTAGGAACTAATGAGGTCTTTTCAGTAAATTGTGAAGGGGGAGGTTTTTTATTGACAAGTAAACTATGGTTGCCCATCCTTCCAACTCAGCTATTAAGGCCTGTTTTTTTGCAATTCACTTGTCAGTTCTCCCCTGTTTGTGAATAGACCTTTGGGCATCTAGAAGAAAGTTGTGATGATAATAATGCTGTGGCAGAGCTAGCGGTGCCTCTTCTTCTCTATTGGGATTATATAAGGTTTGGATCACTAATTAAAATTCCTAGCACCAACATCGCTGTTATGAAGTGTCTATTTAAAAGGCTTCTTCATTTATATATATATATATATATATATATATATATATATATATATATATGCCAGGAATAATTTAACAATGTAGCCCAAATTTTTTTTTACTGGTACCTATCAATTTCTAGAAGAGCTTGTGAACAAAAAAACAAATACAAAGAGAAAAATGAACATACAAAGAAAATAATAAAAAGCAAAGAAATGCTTTTTAAATTCCCCTTTCTACTCTTATTATTATTATTAAACTTGTGCCTCACATCTACTGGTTCTACGCATAACTACTTTCTAATGCTAATATTGTACTTATCAGTCCCTCTAATGGCTATTGTTTCTTTCAGTAAGCACTCCCATGGTCACTTACTGATGCAACGATAGACAGCACAGAGTACTATGCAACGATCGCCTACTTCTCGAAAATATATAAAAATTACATTCTTTTTTGTTTATTTAATACCATTTATGACGATAGACAGCATAGCGTACCACGCAACGCTTGCCTTCTTCTCGAAAATATATAAAAATTACATTCTTTTTTGTTTTTTTTATACCATTTATGACGATAGACAGCATAGCATGCCACCCAGCGCTTGCCTCCTTCATTAAAATATATAAAAATTACATTATTTTTTGTTTATTTTATACCATTTATGATGTTTAACGGCATAGCGTACCAAGCAACGCTTGTCTTCTTCTCGAAAATATATAAAAATTACATCATTTTTTTAATTTAACACCATTTATGACGATAGACAGCATAGTGTACCACGCAGCGCTTGCCTCCTTCTCGAAAATATATAAAAGTTACATTCTTTTTTGTTTATTTTATACCATTTATGACGTTTAACGGCATAGCGTACCAAGCAACGCTTGTCTTCTTCTCGAAAATATATAAAAATTACATTCTTTTTTGTTTATTTTATACCATTTATGACGATAAACGGCATAGCGTACCACGCAGCGCTTGCCTCCTTCTTCGCGAAAATATATAAAAATTACATTATTTTTTTGTTTATTTTATTCCATTTATGGCTCTCCTTTAACGTGATGGCAACCGATAATACTTGCTCTTTTTTGGGCCGAGGAAACATTGAGTGTTTTGCTCAGTAGAACATCAATTTAAAAGACACATTAAACATCAAGGTGTTTTAGTCTTTTATTTTTACTCCTTTTGGGAAAAAAAGCAACCCAAAATCCTTTCACAAGCGCTGTGTTAGACGGATATGACTGTTCTTTAATTAACTAGATAGAGTCCATTTCTGAAGCTATCAACTCATTAAAGCCCTTAATTACATGAAAGCGGAGTTTCCTAGCTATTCATTGCAGCTTGTATTGTCTTCTCAATGATTAGTTTTATAATTGTCACTTTGACAGGACAATTAAAATTGTTTAAAGACATCTCATCAGCGTGCTGGGGAGAAGACTGTTGGATATTGTGCTTCACTGTCTAACGTAAAATCTCAGTTGTCTTCTTGTACTGAGAGAGCGAGTCGTGGATTTAGGTTGAGAAGGAGTACAAAAAAAAACCACCCTAAATTGGTTTTGCACCAAAAATGTATGCAGCAGTGTAGCACACAATGTGGGTTATTTCTTAAACCTTAGTCCTAAGCTTAAAAAGGTGATCTTAAAAAAATAATAAACTGTCTTATTAAAGGGCTAACCTACATGTTTCTCTTGGTCTCATGTACTGCATGCCCTGTACTACCTTTTCTATTACAGTGTTGTCATCTTGAGTAACACCTCTGAGGCTCTCTCCCTCTTCTATACTCCCATATAGTCGACTGAAATGCTTCCTAACCATTCACTTTGTCATTTGCCCATGCCTTCATATATGTATTCACATTGACTGCTACTTTACTCTTATCCTTCCTGGCTGTTCACCCTCACATTCACATTTCCAGTCGCCAGCTCATATATGAATGGTCACTAGATGGGGGGCAGTGAACCGTCAGCTTCACAAAATGATTGTGGCTGTTGAAAATCCTTTGAATGGGTCTAGAACTGTTCATCGCGGCCATTTCACGCCTGACAGTTCAGCGCGGCATTTTTAAGCGCTGACAAATAGTAATAAACCCCCCTGATAAAGTAACCTCGCCTAAAACTAACCCCCAACTCTAATATTAACCCTAATACTAACCCCAAACCCTAATATTAACGATAATACTAACCCCTAATACTAATCCCAAAAACTAACCCCTAATACTCTCCTGCTTATGACATCACTTGTGTTTTGATATGCAAATTAACACATTTTCAGTGGAAATTGTGTCATTTGCATATCAAGCCGCAGGTGATGTAATAAGCAGTAGACTCCACAGAGACATGTTTCTCCTAATTTAGGCATGTGCCTGCAAGTCAGCTATCACAATGTACTCTCTTTGGAGAGAGTTCAGAGAAAGGCTACTAAACTGGTTCATTGGTTGAAGGATAAAACTTACCAGGAAAGGTTAAAGCATCTTAACATGTATAGCTTGGAGGAAAGACGTAACAGGGGGGATATGATAGAAACATTTAAATACATAAAGGGAATCAACACAGTAAAGGAAGAGAGTATATTTAAAAGAAGAAAAACTACCACAACTAGAGGACATAGTCTTAAATTAGAGGGGCAATGATTTAAAAGTAAAATCAGGAAGTATTACTTTATTGAGAGGATAGTGGATGTATGGAATAGCCTTCCAGCGGAAGTGGTAGAGGTAAACACAGTCAAGGATTTTAAGCATGCGTGGGATAGACACAAGGCTATCCTAGGTATAAGACCGGGAACGGGGGACTAATAAAAGTACTCAAAAAAAATTGGGCAGACTAGATGGACCGAATGGTTCTTATCTGCCGACACATTCTATGTTTCTATGTTTCTATGTTTCTATGTATAGATCATTTCCAATCATTTTTTACTCTCTACACTCACAGTATAAGCAGTGTGTAAATGATACAAATCAGTAATTTGCTTGTCACCGCACAGTGCTTACATGTTTGTAATGCTCGGTTGATCATGTTGTAAACTCAAGTGTTTGTGTTATCGCATACTGACAATTGGTAGATTAAACAAGACAATACAAATAACAACACTTTTTTTTAAATTAGACAGTCATTTTATATGTCCTTATAATGAATGGAAACGGACACATATGGATGGGGTGGAAGATTACGTCATCTTAAATACATCCATGAAAAAGTGAAAACGGGGTTGGTTAAAAGAGAAGTGAATATCTATTACACATGTGCAAAACTAAAATTTTTGTTTCGTTTTCATCCATTCGGACGAAAATGTTATTTATTTCGTCTAAAACGAATTTTGTTCATTACTGCATTCGTTTCAGACGAAATTCGTTCATTATTTTCGTTTCGTTTTATTAGTTCGTCTTATAGAATACGTGTAATACTATTGCCTTTCTATAAACCGAACGAGAGCCCCATTCATAAGAAATTTCTTATGAATGGGGACTCCGAAAACGAATGCACATGTCTAATATCTATCAAGACTGGTTTTCCACCAGTTTCGTTCCAATCGAACCTGTTCTTTCAATACAGATCCAAAGCATTGAGAATCAGTAGTGAGGCAATGTGAACAGCTGGGAATGGAAAACAAAGAGGAGGCGTGCAAATGAGGATGATTCAAACCTTGATAAAAAAAAAATCTATAGAAGAACGAAACAGGTACAGCGAAATTATGCTTGTCCAGCAGATAAACCTGCTGAAATTGAGTACTTTTCATGAGTTGGAGAATATGTCTTGGTTATATGTTTCTTTTTAGTAAATATCTGGGTAGACAGAGCTTTATAGGTGAAAATGCAACAATAAAAAAAACAACAAAAGAGACTCCACACACGTAAAACACATAACGAAGTATAGAATTGAAAAAATAACAAATAATGTTACTTGTGGGGAGTCTTCTTTATTGTTTCTAATTGTTGCATTCCCGCCCATATAGCTCCACCTACCCAGATATTGACCTGTTCCCTTTCTCTCCAATGGCGATCCACTGTGAAGTTTAAAGAAATGCTCTTGTTACCTGCGGAGTCCATCGCCAAAAAAACCTCTCCCCCACTAAGCATTACCTTTATTTTTGCTGGGCTTTGCATGAGAGTTATACATTTGTTTGGGGATGGTTATTATTATAGTCACTGTTTTCTTTTGCATATATTATTAGGCGCTGTGTGTATTTTCTCGTTTTTTTTTTATGTTCCTATTTAAGTCTGTTTTTTACCATCTTCTTTTTCGGGTTCGCCATAATTTACGAAATGGTCAATGAATCTGAAATATAAAATATTCGTGGTTATAATTACGAAAAGGCGGCATAGAAGAGCAAAAACAGAGAAATGCTGAAATTCCTATCAATTATAATTAGTAACTTTTTCAGAGATCAAGTTGGCCATTGGATTGATAGTGCCCAAAAGCCCAAAAAAACAACTGGGCCAGACCTCTGCTTAAAGAGTGATCAATGATGCCCATCCATCTTAAATTAGAGGGGCAGCGATATAAAGGTAATATCAGGAAGTATTCCTTTACTGAGAGGGTAGTGGATGTATGGAATAGCCTTCCAGCAGAAGTGGTAGAGGTAAACGCAGCGAAGGAGTTTAAGCATGCGTGGGATAGACACAAGGCTATCCTAGATCCAAGGATAGGGAACTGGGGACTAATGAAATTATTTAGAAAATTGGGCAGACTAGATGTTTCTATGTCCAGCGGGTTTATGGGTGTATACAAATTCCCCAATTAATTTAAATCAACAAAAATATACACATTATGTCTCTCCTATTATCTAGCACATCCCCCTCTTTTCGCTATTATTTGAACCCACCCCAATATAAACAAAAAATCTAATCAATCAATACAAAAGCAGCTAAGAAAATTCAATCGTTGCTGGTTTAAAATTAATTAGGTGGGCTTGCCAGATTAATCGCAACAGGGCTCCAGGTAGCCCAAATGATAGCACTGATTGAAATTAGATAGCAATCCAAAAGCAGTAAGGCTGAGCATTCGACTGAGACCCCACAGGAGCAATCTTATCATTATGAGACTCAGACAGTTCTCCAAATCAATCCAGCTTCTTGGTCTGCAACAGCTCCTTGGATCGCAGATGGCTCCTTTCCATTCTCATGTGCTCATTATTTTTTGTATTCAGTATCCGTAATTACATCGCTAACTGAGAGCCTTTACAATCTGGCACAGACTTTGGGATTCAGCGACGTGCCCAAATAACTGATCCCTAGCCATCCTCGTCACGGCGGTGGACTGACTGGCAGAGGAGCAAGATTTGTATTCCAACGGTTTTCAAAATGTACATTAAAATAAAATTGACAATGAGATAACAAGGCCTAATTTTACAGAAGAAAAGCCATTAGTTGGAGCTCAGTCCGTACCTGCAGACTAAGCCACCTTCCTGCTGAGAATGTCATCTGTTAGTAATCTGTTATTTGGAGCTGAACTGATACAATTTATTTATTTTAATATTGCACATTTATTCATCCCAAGCTCATGAGCTTCACTGTTTGTGTGTGTGTGTGTGTCGCTCTCTCTCTCTATTTTTTCCCCCCAGTGTATTTATTGAACTTATTGAAGAGTAAAATATTCACTATGGGTAAGAGATTGAAATAAGCAAACTGTTGTCAGTAAAGATTCTTCAAGCAGGCATCTAGAAAGCAGTGAGCGAAGAGATTGTTTTAGAATAGCACTCGTTTGTTCAAATAAAACAAATTTGCCAACCTCGTGCGTGTGACCTGGAAGATGAAAAGGGAACACATGCTTAGTTTCAGGGGGGGTTGAATTACAAGTTGGCCTCAGTTGGATTTTTTGGAGAACTTCAGTTCTCTAGATTCTCACGAAGAGAAACCAGGACGGGGGTGGCTCGCAATGGGTAAGAAATCTCGCCAAGGCTCTTTCGAAAAAGCCTGAAAGCATTAAAAGCTTAGAGGTTGATTCGTGAAAGAGAGAATGTCAGGGAATTGCCGGGAACCGAGAAGGGACTTTCTCAATACCTTTCAGTTCTCTCTTTCGTGAACAAAGCCCCTAGAGTTTCTGTATCACCTACTGAGAACGTAGAGAATAAGAAATGATTGAAAATGATCTATACATTGTGTCAGCAAAATTGCAAGCAAATTGCTTGCATTAGCCCACATTTTCGTCTCTGATATAAGTATCTTTTTATGTTTTATTTACTAGTAGAGATATTTTGAATTGGAGGGATGCCCTGTCCATGTCTTGGTCTTCAAGAGAAAAAAAAAAACTAATCAGAAACCTTTACATCTGCTCTGTTTACGCATTTTAGGCATTTCTACAATTTCTGGATTTTTTATTTACCAATATTAATCAACAACTTAAACATATGAGTCCTTCGTGTATCTTGCATGAATTTATAATGAGCTAACCTACACCAGCTGATCCAAAATGACCAAACATCTCACTAAAATAAACATCAGTTCTCCAGATTTTCGTGTGTCCCAAAAGTTGTCTGGCCGAGTGAACATCGGTCCGACAAACACATGCTCTTGATTGATGACATGTGGAGTAGGAAGTACAAGGATGTGCCTTGGGGGACTGAACACAGACTATCCAACACAAATGATACAACTGATCACTGTTTACATTCTGCATACCAATCCATACACAAAGTAGCTAAGCATTACGCACTTATTATGCATGCTTCTCAGAGTACACCTTGCATTTAATAATAATTAATTGAATCCTGTATGTACAGTAATTACAAAGCAGTATTGCATTACTTTGCTGTAGGGTGCAATGTTCAAAATAATTCCGCACAGAGCTGGATGAAGCGGACTCAAGGCCACACGACCAATACTGTTTACATTTCGAACCAGCATTAATCCCGTAATTCCACATATGATCACTGGGTCTCAAAAGGACTGTGGCAGCATGGTCCTGGGCTGTGTAGCAAATTAAGCAGATGAAATGGCATACAGCCATGATCAACCTAACAAAATGTGTCAGATGGCATTGGCCATTTGTTAACAAAGCTCAATGTCTTTTGTGAACTGTACTTGGGAGATCTCGATGATTATTTGGACCTACATACGACACGCAGCTGAAGATCAAATAATCTAGATCAACTAGATCAAATAATTAATTACGCTTCTTAATTATTGAATGTGCATCCTATAAAATCTATTTCATTATTGATAGGTGCACAGTGTTTCATACTGCCCATCTGGTCTGCTTTACATGGAGCTGTTTTGATTTGGGACCACGTTCCCAAACTTAATTTTTCAGGTGTCCAGAATGCATTCCGCACATGCACAGAGTCTTGTGACTACTGCTGGACTCAGAAACAAACGCCTTGACATCATAGTGCATAGTACATCATAGTGCATCATAGTTAGGCACCAAGAGTGATCATGGTGGACATTTACTGGACCATGAGCAATTTAATGATGTTTTATGAACCTCTACAGACCTTGCCACAGACATGCCATATCTCTGCTCATGAAAGTGTTAATGCTGAGATGCAATATCTCTGCTCATGAAAGTGTTAATGCTGAGATGCAATATCTCTGCTCATGAAAGTGTTAATGCTGGAATACAATATCTCTGCTCTTGAAAGTGTTAATACTTGAATGCAATATATCTGCTCATGAAAGAGTTAATGCTGGAATGAAATACCACTGCTCATAAAAGTGTTAATGCTGGAATGCAAAATCTCTGCACATGAAAGTGTTAATACTTGAATACAATATCTCTGCTCTTGATAGGGTTAATTCTGGAATGCAATATATCTGCTCATGAAAGTGTTAATGCTGGAATACAATATCTCTGCTCATGAAAGTGTTAATGTTGGAATGCAATATCACTGCTCATAAAAGTGTTAATGCTGGAATGCAATATCTCGGCTCATGAAAGTGTTAATTCTTGGATGCAATATATCTGCTCATGAAAGTGTTAATGCTGGGATGCAATATATCTGCTCATGAAAGTGTTAATGCTTGAATGCAATATCTCTGCTCATGAAAGTGTTAATGCTGGGATGCAATATATCTGCTCATGAAAGTGTTAATGCGGGGATGCAATATATCTGCTCATGAAAGTGTTAATGCCGGGATGCAATATCTCTGCTCATGAAAGTGTTAATGCTGGGATGCAATATATCTGCTCATGAAAGTGTTAATGCTGAGATGCAATATCTCTGCTCATGAAAGTGTTAATGCGGGGATGCAATATATCTGCTCATGAAAGTGTTAATGCGGGGATGCAATATATCTGCTCATGAAAGTGTTAATGCTGGGATGCAATATATCTGCTCATGAAAGTGTTAATGAGGGGATGCAATATCTCTGCTCATGAAAGTGTTAATGAGGGGATGCAATATATCTGCTCATGAAAGTGTTAATGAGGGGATGCAATATCTCTGCTCATGAAAGTGTTAATGCGGGGATGCAATATATCTGCTCATGAAAGTGTTAATGAGGGGATGCAATATCTCTGCTCATGAAAGTGTTAATGCGGGGATGCAATATATCTGCTCATGAAAGTGTTAATGAGGGGATGCAATATATCTGCTCATGAAAGTGTTAATGCTGGAATACAATATCTCTGCTCATGAAAGTGTTAATGTTGGAATGCAATATATCTGCTCATGAAAGTGTTAATGCGGGGATGCAATATATCTGCTCATGAAAGTGTTAATGCTGGGATGCAATATATCTGCTCATGAAAGTGTTAATGCTTCGATGCAATATCTCTGCTCATGAAAGTGTTAATGCTTGAATGCAATATATCTGCTCATGAAAGTGTTAATGCTGCGATGCAATATATCTGCTCATGAAAGTGTTAAGAGGAATAACACCTGCATTGTAATATTACTTGATCTCACTTTTCTCGCACTTCGTCATGCAGAAAACAAAAAGTAGTTTTTTTTTTAAATGAAATACAATAAGTGTTAAGCTATTTTTCCATAATAAAAAATACACCATTAAAAAAGTAATATAAGTTAACAGGAAAAAAAAAAAAAAAAAACAATTCCGCCGTTCGTTGTAAGTAAAATAAAAATAAGAATCCTATTGATTCCATCACTTCTGATTTGTAACCTCTGGCTCCTGCTAATGCTGTCTACTTAACACGACCAGCAGGTGTTGCTGGTATTAACAGTACATTAGGTGCTCGAGAGAAGGGGAGATCGGAGATTAACGTAGCCGTGTCGTGTGCTGAAACATGTCAAAAATAACTACATCTATATATTTTGACTGCTGTGGCATTACTTGAAGCCACAATCCCCTGGGGCACCAGGATCCACCATGCTACAGACAGATGTGCTCCACATGAGGGTAGCAAAGATGGGGTTACCATAGTAACCGGAAACCCAGTTTAAAGTTATTTTTCTTCGTCATTTTTTTGTTTGTTTTTTTTCTCCAGCAAGTTCCATTGGGTTTTCTAGGTTATCCTTCTGGTTCAGGGGTTCCACACAGATGACCTGAATGCAAATGTTGTCCGACAGCCGAAGCTGGGGACCTTACGCATGGAAGGTCTGTGAGGTTTCTTATACGATTCTGCAGTCGTAACATTATAAAGGATGAATTTGTCTTGTACAATCCCAGAATGAGATTTAACTGCATCATTAACATTACTAAACATCATCTTGTAGGCGTTATCAAACAGTTTAAAAACACAATAAAAAAAATGCTAATAAATTACTGGAGTGCAGTTAATCTCTTTGATTAACGAGGGACTAAATCCTGCCAATACAAGTTTTTAATCAGCCATAACTCTACTTCTGCCGGCTTAAAACCTTTTTTTCAAAAGATCAACTTTTAGCAATTGGTTGTGTAGCACCTGCCCGACCTGGCCATGCACCAAATGACAGTGAGAGACAGTCTAGTCCCCAAACTCACTTTGGTGCAAGATGAGGATCACTCTTTTATCCCTGTGAGATTTGATACAGGCATTCTGTATACATCACATTTTTAATATTTGACTCAAGCCCTCCCCAGTGATTACTCTGCATGTTTACTGCAGGTGCGGCACCACTGATTGTATAGACACTGAGGATATAAAGTTTTGTTTAATATAGTCAATTCCTGTCCACCTCAAATTGAGTCTATTGGGTGGCCTATGAGTGACCTTGCTCTTGTACACAGTAAGATCTCTGAACAGTGCAACACACTGTCTGATGACATCACTAGAGAGACGGGATATTCCATTCATTTGAATGACATTATTCTCATTGGTTCCTGCAGTGAAAGGAAATGACTTTTACTCATCTAGTGTGGGCAGTCCTTGTAAACTCACAGTTTCTTCTAGCTGTAAGTATTTTATATTTTAAGCAATGCAAAATGCAAGACATGCATTTTAAAGTACTTTGAAAGCACATTAATATGCAATTAATATTTGGAAGATGCATTTTGGTCACTAGACAGTCCCTTTAACCACAGAGCAGAGCTATTTAAAATGGCAGCCCATTGGTTTTTGCTTTTGTAAAGTTCAAAGTCCTTTTGCCTGATGCAAACTGATTTTAAAGTCAGGGCCGTCTTTAACGCGTGGCAAACGGGGCAGCTGCCCTGGGCCCATTTACTCCTGGGGGGCCCCAAGGCAGCTGTCCCGTGGGCCCCCAGCCCCTGCTGCCGCGTTCACAGCGCATTGCGCTTGTGAACGCTTTTTTCCGGCAAGCCGCATCCGATGGATGCGACGGCCGGAAAAAAAAAAAAAAAAACTGACGCCGGATGTGACGTCGCGTCACATCCGGTGTCTGTTTCCCTCCTCCGTGCAAGAGGGAAGACTGCACGGAGGAGACATCCGGCGGGGGACACGGAGCAGCTTCATGTAAGTACGGGGGGGGGGGCTGGCTGGCACAATATTCCTGGTATCTGATTGGCACTATATTACTGGGTATCTGATTGGCACAATATTACTGGGCATCTGATTGGCACTATATTACTGGGTATCTGATTGGCACTATATTACTGGGTATCTTATTGGCACTATATTACTGGGCATCTGATTGGCACTATATTACTGGGTATCTGATTGGCACTATATTACTTGGCATCTGATTGGCACTATATTACTGGGCATCTGATTGGCACTATATTACTGGGTATCTGACTGGCACTATATTACTTGGCATCTGATTGGCACTATATTACTGGGTATCTGATTGGCACAATATTACTGGGCATCTGATTGGCACTATATTACTGGGTATCTGATTGGCACTATATTACTGGGTATCTTATTGGCACTATATTACTGGGCATCTGATTGGCACTATATTACTGGGTATCTGATTGGCACTATATTACTTGGCATCTGATTGGCACTATATTACTGGGCATCTGATTGGCACTATATTACTGGGTATCTGACTGGCACTATATTACTTGGCATCTGATTGGCACTATATTACTGGGTATCTGATTGGCACAATGTTACTGGGCATCTGATTGGCACTATATTACTGGGTATCTGATTGGCACTATATTACTGGGTATCTTATTGGCACTATATTACTGGGCATCTGATTGGCACTATATTACTGGGTATCTGATTGGCACTATATTACTTGGCATCTGATTGGCACTATATTACTGGGCATCTGATTGGCACTATATTACTGGGTATCTGACTGGCACTATATTACTTGGCATCTGATTGGCACTATATTACTGGGTATCTGATTGGCACTATATTACTGGGCATCTGATTGGCACTATATTACTTGGCATCTGATTGGCACTATATTACTGGGTATCTGATTGGCACAATATTACTGGTCATATGATTGGCACTATATTACTGGGTATCTGATTGGCACTATATTACTGGGTATCTGACTGGCACTATATTACTTGGCATCTGATTGGCACTATATTACTGGGCATCTGATTGGCACTATATTACTGGGTATCTGATTGGCACTATATTACTTGGCATCTGATTGGCACTATATTACTGGGTATATGATTGGCACTATATTACTGGGTATCTGATTGGCACTATATTACTGGGCATCTGATTGGCACTATATTACTGGGTATCTGATTGGCACTATATTACTGGGTATCTGACTGGCACTATATTACTTGGCATCTGATTGGCACTATATTACTGGCCATCTGATTGGCACTATATTACTGGGCATCTGATTGGCACTATATTACTTGGCATCTGATTGGCACTATATTACTGGGCATCTGATTGGCACTTTATTACTTGGCATCTGACTGGCACTATATTACTGGGTATCTGACTGGCACTATATTACTTGGCATCTGATTGGCACTATATTACTTGGCATCTGATTGGCACTATATTACTGGGTATCTGATTGGCACTATATTACTGGGCATCTGATTGGCACTATATTACTGGGTATCTGATTGGCACTATATTACTTGGCATCTGACTGGCACTATATTACTGGGCATCTGATTGGCACTATATTACTGGGTATCTGATTGGCACTATATTACTTGGCATCTGATTGGCACTATATTACTGGGCATCTGATTGGCACTATATTACTGGGTATCTGATTGGCACTATATTACTGGGCATCTGATTGGCACTATATTAATGGGCATCTGACTGGCACAATATTACTGGGCTCTGGCTGGCACAATATTACTGGGCTCTGACTGGCACAATACTGGGCTCTGGCTGGCACAATATTACAGGCATCTGACTGGCATAATATTACAGGCATCTGGCTGGCACAATATTACTGGGCATCTGGCTGGTACAATATTACTGGGCATCTGGCTGGCACAATATTACTGGCCTCTGACTGCACACTATTACAGGCATCTGACTGGCATAATATTACAGGCATCTGACAGGCACCATATTCCTGGGCTCTGACAGGCACAATATTCCTGGGCTCTGACTGGCACACTATTACAAGCATCTGACTGGCATAATATTACAGGCATCTGACTGGCATAATATTACAGGCATCTGACTGGCACAATATTACAGGCATCTGACTGGCACAATATTCCTGGCCTCTGACTGCACACTATTACAGGCATCTGACTGGCATAATATTACAGGCATCTGACAGGCACCATATTCCTGGGCTCTGACAGGCACCATATTCCTGGGCTCTGACAGGCACCATATTCCTGGGCTCTGACAGGCACAATATTCCTGGTATCTGACTGGCACAATATTATTGGTATCTGACTGGCACAATATTACTGGGCTCTGACTGGCACAATATTACTAGGCTCTGACTGGCACAATATTACTGGGCTCTGACTGGCACAATATTACTGGCATCCGAAAGTTACAATATTACTGGCATCTGAATGGCACAACAATTATGGCATATGTGTGACATTGCGATGGATGGCGGGATTGCATGCAGGGGAGGGGGCAGGGTCCAGGGGGCCCAAGCAAATGCTTGCCCAGGGTCCAATCACTATTAAAGACGGCCCTGTTTAAAGTTACTAATCAAGTTAAAAAAAAAAACACACAGCAAAAAAAAAAAACATTTTGTTTAATGTACTTCTATTTTGTTATGTTTTCTTCCATGATTTATTTTATATCCTGCATTCATGGGGAAAAAAAACATTAATTAAAAATAGCCACATAAAATTGAATTCATGCTTAAAATTCTTTATTCTTTGTTCCAACCAATGCATGTTATTTCTTAGTTTCTTAGGAAGCAAAATAGTTTTTTTTTGTTTTTTTTTAGCTGTCAGTAGGAGTACTTTGTGTTTTATGGCTTTTTGTGCCACATTACAAAAGCAATGTTCTCTGTATATAGAGAAATAAACTTTAAGAAAAGCAAGGAAGGGAAAGGCTCTCCTCGCTTGCATGTAAGTGATGTAAAGGGATGGATTTATTTCTGATGCTTCCTTGGGTGGAAAATGTAAGGAAAGCTAGACAAATTCTGCCACTGGTTTACTGTGGACTACAATTTGCAGAATGCTCAACTAACCAAAGCCTACAGTGCTTGGGAAGGCAGGATTTGGGCTGTAGATAGATTCAGAAGCCACAGAAATGTGGATAAATATGGACATGTGTACAATTTGTTAGAGACTATGCCTCAAGTCCAAGGCAGCCACTACCACCTCTACAAATCTCATATTCCAACAACAGCCTTTATAAATTGCACATAATCATGGTACTTGAGAAACAGATCTATGGCGAAGTTGGAAACTAAGCCCTAAGGAGATTTTTCCATGCGTGAAAGGAGATATTCATTTGTAATGTGCCGGCAATTGGACAGGTAGTGTACAAGACAAGATGTCCAACCTTAGTACATCCTCTGTGACCCAGAGGTCAATTCTGCAAATTCACAGATCGCACTGCCTCTGTTATGGCTGGGGCTGGGAGTGTCATACCTACCAACATCCTCGGCTGGGTCCTGAGACATGGCAGGCAGAAAGGCGTGGCTATGTGACATCACATGATGTTGTGTGAACCTGAGAGGCTCCGGCATTCCTGGGACAGGTACCAGAATTCACTTCTTAGACTATAGACTATGGGCATTATTCATCAAAAAGAGAACTTTAGGGAATGGCCAAGGGAATTTCAAAATTTAAGGCCAAAATAGAAGAGTTTGAATTGTAGCTGAATTGGAGACATTTTTCCATCTCGACTACTGTGGGCTTAATTTTGCATTTACCTTTTCAAGGACCTCTTTCATACATAAAACCCAATAGACATTCATATACACACAATATTATAGACATACATATCGTATAGAGATACATATAAACCCAATTGTATAGAGATCCACATCTTATAGACATACATATACACACTATTTTGTAGACATACATATCTTATAGACATACATCTAAACCCTGTCTTGTAGATATCTTCTGGACATACATATAAACACAGTCTTATGGACATACATATAAACAATCTTATAGACATCTCCTGGACATACATATCTGATAGACATACATATGAAAACAATCTTACAGACATACATATCTTATAGACATACATATAAACACAATTATATAGACATCTTATAGACATACATATCTTATAGACATACAGATCAACACAATTGTATAGATATACATATAAATACATTATTATAGACATACATATCTTATAGACATACATATAAACAATCTTATAGATATTTTATAGACATTCATATCCTATAGATATACATATAAACAAATCTTATAGACATCTGATGGACATACATATCTTATAGACACATAAAAACACAATAGTATAGACATACATATAAACAAATCAAGAAAATTGTGATGACTGAAGCAAAGTGTGGTCGTCAGAGGAACCGAGAAGAATTAGGCTTGAGTTCTAGACAGGATATGAGAGTGCTTCTAGCTGCTCACCATGTAAGGAGAGATCTTCAAGGGGCTTCAGGTCAGTGCATGCTACTGTAGTAATTAGTTGTATGCCGGGATAGGCAAGGTGTCCGTACAAGGACACCAGGTTCCGCACAAGGTTCTGGGACAGGTCCAGAGAAGATCATTCAATAGCTTATTTCAAAGTCTAGTAGATGTCCACCATGATCAATGTTGGTGGCTACCAGTTGGGTTTTCAAGGCACTATGATGCCACCACAGCTGTTTCAGAGTCCAGCTAGTCACTCAAGAGCCTCAAATCCATTCTCTGCGAAGACCAAAAAGTCTCAAGGTCTTTGCAATTCAGCTGTTTAAAATAACAGAACTGAAAATGAATGGATTTTTACTAAACTTGTGTTCCTGGCTTCTTTCTGCTTATCCTTTTATTTACAGAGGTGCAAGGCTCCAGACAGTTAAAGTCAATATTACTTATTCAGCCATTTACAAGGTGTTCAGTTGTGCAAACAAACGAAGGAACAAGTGACAGTGTTTCCCTGTGGGACCTTAATTCAGTTGGCACTGGGGACATTAATTAAATGGCATGATCCATACTCTGCTACATGACACTGAATTAATAAACAAAGAGGTTTGTATAAAGCAGCTGGTGCACAGACATGTTTAATGATAAAACAAGTTTACTAGACTGTTGTGTTTATCACATCAGCAAACTGCTAATGAAAACAGACACAGGCGTTAAAGGAATAGTCAACCTTTTTTCCTAACTTATTTTGTACTGATTAACATGCACTAGTTGTCTAGTGCTGTGGGGTTATTTTTGTGATGGACGTTTTTTTCCCGTCCAAACTCATCCAAAGTTCTGCCGTCCAAAATGGTAGCCTCAAACACTCTCCTAGAGGTCTATGGGAGGAATTCGGCTTTTTCCAACGAAGGGATTTCGGCTACTGCGGAAAGAGATGAAATCTACTTGTCTTCTCTCTAAATACCCCCAACGTAAATAAAAAAATAAATGCTATTAAAATCTGAAATATTTAAAAAAAATAAACATATATATATATGTGTATATGTTAATGATATATATTATAATATTAAATTTAACATAATTTAATTAAAAATGACATACAATTATATAATGTATAGAACTAAAGCATAATGATATCAATTCATATTATTTAATATACATAAATAAATCTATAAAATACTAATGACACATAAATACAAATAATATAAAGTCATAAATATATATGTATACCTGTGTGTATATATATATATCACATGGAATACAAGTATATATAATTTAATAAATAATGCACATGAAAACCAAAACAGATATTTCATATGCCAATTAGTAACCCAAATACAAGTTAGGGAATGTATCTATATATACATACATTAATATATATATATAATGGAATACACTGCCATAACAGTCCTTGTGGTATAACAATATCAGATCAGAGAATATAGAATCAACCCTCATTTATTTATTTTTTAAAATTATTATTATTTCTATTATTTATTTTGGAGCGTATGGTCCAGAGGAATGTTTAATATATATATATATATATATATATATATATATATATATATATATATATATATATATATATATATATCTTTTCAATCATATTAGTAATATAATCACAATATTTTACAGTTGTTAGATGTTTTTATAGTTATTAGTAAAGCTGATGTACAAAATTTAGAAAATTAGCTATTTGCTATAAATATCATTATTACATATTGTTAAAGAAAAATCTTTGTAAAGGCCACGAAAAAAATACTTTGTCAAAAGGTTTTATGTGGCACTGTGAATGTAAAACTTAACATATTTTATGTTGTTTTTATGTGTTTTAGGAATGTTTTATCTGTTAGAACCTTTTGTGTATTTCCTATTTTAAAATGTAGTACAACAGCAGACCTGTTAAGTTCCTTTTTCTCTTTTCCTCTCGTTAACATACGTACTCAAAATATCATTGTGATAGAAAACCTTCTCTGACCCAAACCAATTAGTGTTTGTAGGTATAAAAAAAAGTGGAAGGCACAACCTGGTCTTGTTGAAGCCTGGAGCAATACTAGCTCATCTATTTGTTATTATCTTCTTCGTATGACACCATTTTAGAACACGGATTAAGTCACACTTTAACCCATCCATCTGTCAAAGAAGCTCCACCCATATTACACAGGGAGGAAAGATACGTAATGCATTCTAGAATGTTCGAGCACCGACAAGAGTAAGTCATCGTAAAAGGAAAAAACGAGTCTAAGCGTTGTCCGACGAATATACTCGACCTGGATCTGATCAGTGGAATATATCTATTTATAATCTGAGCCCTAACGACATACTCGGTAACATTCTTCCCATCATTCTTTTTAATGTATTTTAGTTGGTACGCCTCCGTCGTACATCAGCCAAGTAATGGTGGGGCTGTTCTAGATCGGTAGAGTTGCCGGACTAACAAATGCGTGGCATCATCGTATAGAGCTGGAGTACGTCTAAAGTGATAAGCTGGTGCACGGGGCACCAGCAACATTAAAGTGGGACAAACACAGAAAGGGAGTGGGAGGGATGCAAGGGCCAATAAACTGGGGAAAAAAGGGGAAAATAATGGAGTAAGAAAATAATGATCCCAACTGGAACCTTACAGTGCATTGAACATGCGTTTAACTTACTTAGTTAGCAATATTCCATATAAGTGTAATATATACATGTAATGGGAAGCTAAAGAAACAGATCTAGCACGTTATTATGTTTCCTAATGCTCCCTGGCCCATAAATAAAATGAATAACAAGTTCCTGAGGTTTCTTAGCAACAGAGACCTCCTGCCAGTCAACCAATGCCGGCCTCTATCTGTGACATCACTGCGCAGATAGAGCACACTTTCAACCCCATGCGTGACATGTTTTTGCTCTTCAGCTATTTTATTTTATATGTTATAACATTTGTCTTCTCTTTATTTATTTTTTTTAAATCTCATTACATTATAAATACATTGCGCTGTTTTTTTAAATTTGATTTTGATACATGCCACCATCTTGGCGTTTGAGAGGCTATCGCAACCTTCCGTCAGCTCCAGGAAGAATTGAACTGATTGTGGGATTGATTGCAAGAGAACTATACATGGGAAAATCATTTTAAAAACGACTAGCTTTGTTACGGGAACTTCTTTCCTTTACTTATGTAGTTCCGCCTAGCTTATTTTCAGTATGTTGTATGTTTATTCTTACTTTACATCCTATTGAAAATTAGTTCATTTGAATATCAAGCCACAGGTGATGTCATAGACGTGAGACAACACAGAAAGCAAGTTTTTCTCTTAATTTATGCATTTGCTTGCAGTTCTGCTATAACAATAGGTCATTTTTGATCATTTTTTATTCTTTACACTCACAGCATCAGCAATGCTGAGTTTGTCAGAGTCCTTTTAACTCTAAATATTTTTTTGGACACTGTAGCTTTAAGTGATTATGTACGTAAGTTTCTTTATGTTTGCTGTAGGTTCTATGTCTGTGTGTAAAAACTATACATTTTTATTCCCAGTATATAATGTCATTTGTTTTTAAAGATTAGATTTAGAGGTTTTTCTCTTTTTTTTTTTTTTAGCTTTGTTTCCTTTACTGATATAATCAGTTTTGTTCTTTTCCTTTTCAAGCCTTCCCAGGACAGAGAAGTACAACACGGCAGTGGCAGGAATCTAAATAACCAGCAATAAATGGAGATTGTATCTTCCTCTGAGGTGAAATGGGTCAGGCGTTTAGTAGAACAGATAGACAGCAGACTTGTAATAGGCAGAGTCAACCAACCATTTTGCAATCTCACCAAAGCTATCCTTTCACGGAGCTCTCTTGCTGAAATTGCCCGCAGTGCTCTCAAAGGTCTGAACCACAGACAGACAGGGGATATTCACTAAAAAGTGAGTTGCAGGTGAGCTGATGTGAGTTGAGGACAATCTGGTGGCTTTCCCTTACTAAGAAATCACCAGGATTGCAGCCCTCGGAGACGCCTAGGTGCAGGAGGGCCTTGACAGCTTGTGCATTAGCAAGGCTGCATCTATTGGTTTTTAGTGTAAGAGGAGGAGTTGGGGGTGGGGAGCAAAGGGCTTATAAGTCGGTGCACTGTGGAAAATCAGCAGAATAATTTTGAATCCTACCAGAATTTCCCGCCCACCCATCCCTATTTTAGGAGGTTAAGGTGTGTACTTGCTATTTCTGTGTTCTGTCGCTTGTCCTCTATGTTGCAGGTACAGCGTCACGTCGGATGGTCATGAGGAATTGGACTTTGTCACAGCTGGTGGTTACTTGCTCCTTAGGGGGGGGTCTATGGCTGGAATATTGGGAGTCAGCCATAGTTCGAATGGAGATGAGAGAGGTCCGGAGCACAAGCTGGGGGCTCCTAGCCTGATGGTGGGCTGGGCAGATGTTTTGCCCGGCAGTGGATTCGATGGACTTGGGACCCCTGGGGAGCAAGTTGGTTCAGGACATGTTTACTGGGTTATGTTAACTATGTTAATAAAGTTATGGTTAATTATGTTAATTATGTGGTTCATGTCATTTATGACATATGTGTGAACATGTGGGTTTGTCATTGCCTAATTTTATATTTATACTGTATTTATTGTAATGTTTATTCTAAGGTTGGAGGCAATGACATATGCTATAATAAAATGGCTGTGGCCTTTTCTACCCACTACTTCTGTGCCATGTGTTTATATTTTATGGTAAGATTCAGCCTGGTAGTCTAGGCTACAACTGTCATGTCTCTGTACAATGGGACGATTCACAAAAAGTGAGGTGACAGTGAGATTAGGTGAGGTGACCATTCCATCTCACCTCCAAAACTATGTATTGTGCAGGGGAAACCCTGGTTAGCTTCTCTTGCTAGAAGAGCTCAATTAGCCCATGTATTAAAGGGACTGTATCACCTAAACATTTTCTTATACTGTGAATGTACAGAATAGAAAATGATTAAAAATGATCTACACATTGTGTTAACAAAATTGCAAGCAAATGCCTAAATTAGGAGAAAATGGGGTTTAAATGTGTCTGTGGTGTCCTGCTTATGACATCACTTGTGGCTTGATATGCAAATGAACTTCTTATCTATGGGGAATCTGTCATTCGCCTTTAAAACACATTTTTCTCCTAATGTAAGCATTTGCTTGTAATTTTGCTAACACAATATATAGATCATTTTCAATATATTTGTATTCTCTACATTAACAGTAAAAACAGTGTTTAGGTCATACAGTCCCTTTAAATTTTGGAAGATTTAACTATGCATTTAACAGGGCCAAGCTATCTTCTTTTTTTCTTTTCCCAGAAGAAGCTAACAGGTTTTTCCCTGCATGGTGCAGAGTTACGTCAGTGAGTAGTTACCCTCACACTCCCCCAGAAATGGATAGTCAATGACCATTCCATGATTGTGTCCTTTTTCCCCAGATCCGCTACTGTCCACATTGTCCTCAGTGGAAAGCTCTATGTGAGCTTTACATCTGCAGTGAGTGTTATGAAAAAAAGCTTCCAGAATCTAATCTGAAAGGGTGATTCAGGGAGAAACATAAAGAAGTTACTGTTAAATTGTAAAGTGCAACACATACTGAAAAAATGCTTTATTTCACTGTTACAATCTCTTTAAGATAATGTTGCATGTCACCCCCTGGGATTACTATACATCTGTACAATTTTCAAGTGTGATGAAAGAAAGGAAGAAACAGCACTTATTTGTTCCTGTAAACTTGTATATATATATATATATATATATTTTTTTTTTTTCAAAGTATACTTTTTCAATGTCGTTTCTCTTTTCCTTTAGAATGTTAGTTCAAAGCTGACCTGGTGATTGTATTGATTTGTCCAGAGTATAAAAAAAACAAAAACAAAAAAACAGAATAAAGATTAGAAAGTAACGGTATGATAAGTAGAGAAGACTTGTGGATAACAATCGTTTTCGGCTACGGGAAGTGTCTTTGATAAAATCCCCTGCATTAGCAGTAAAGACGTAAAGATAAATGAATCAATAGGCATGGAACTAAAAAAAAAGTCAGAAGGTATTATTCTCTCTGTTTTTTGTTGTTGTTTTTTTTTACAATATTAATTGCTAACGTTGTGTTCCAGAGATTCTAGGCCAATAATTGGTTGAACACAATAATCGTCTCTTGTGGTAGACAGTGCTTGTAGGGAAACAACGCTGAAGTCGACTTTACCTGCTGTGAGTTTGGAGATAGGTGCTCCACCACGTTGATCAGACGAGGACAGCACAGGAAACAAAATTCGGTGTGCACATCATACTCCAAAACAAACCGATGTTTGAAAAAAGTTTTGTGCTTTATTGCAAATAAAAATCAGTCCAACCAAACAGTGCAGACAAGGGAAAGGGTGGTCAGCGGACCCCACCTAACGCGTTTCGCATATTCCACGCTTAATCATAGGTCTTCAATAAGCGTGGAATACTCGAAACGCGTTAGGTGGGGTCTGCTGACCACCCTTTCCTTTGTCTGCACTGTTTGGTTGGACTGATTTTTATTTGCAATAAAGCACAACACTTTTTTCAAACATCGGTTTGTTTTGGAGTATGATGTGCACACCGAATTTTGTTTCCAGTGCTTCTAGGGAATCTAGAGGCATGTTGTTACCCAGAAGACACCACTCTGTGGTGGTTATTATTTCAATAGAGGGGTTAAGGAAAATAGTGGGAAGAGACACATGTCTTGTGTGCACTATTAATTTCTATAGTTTCGTGGGAGATTCAAACATGACCCCATTATATTAACTGGGCCTAGTGCTCTGTTAAGCCATTAGTACTTCTGCCTCTGGTCCCTTACAACAGAGTACGGCCCACTACTAATTTCACCTCCCTCAGACCCCCACTGATTTCGGCATAGCCCAAAGTCTGCAAAAAGAACAATGTTGATTAAAGTAGGCTGCTGATAAACAAAGGTTATATTCCCTCTCCACACAAACATAATAATAATAATAATAATAAACAAAAAACATACTGTAAAATCTCCAAAACCACACTTTAGAGTGCACTTCTACCTGACCCAAACGTGTGCTGCACAAGTCTGCTGGATAATATAAGTTGTTACAAGTTGGAGCAGAGTAGAGGAGCGGGAGTCACGTGACCTCACAAACTTGAATCCCCTTCAACAAAGGGTTGAACTTGATGGAATTGTGTCTTTTTTTCAACCTAAATTACTATGTTACTATGTAAACCAGAGGTGCAGCAACTCTATACTGATGATGAAAACAGGGGGTGCACTGCCTATTATTTGTCACACCTGAAATCTTCAACTGCCCAGTACCTGGGACATGTACCGGGAAAGTTGAAGAAATGGGACAAGCGGCTAAAAGCTGGGTCTGTTCTGGCAAACACGTGGCAGTGGACAATTACGCCAAAGGGACAACTCTTGGGTCAACCGTACCACACCCACACTGACAAAGCTTATCCCAAGCCAAAAAGTATGCTGGTTGCTGTATTCCTTGTGCGTCGGAGACTTTCCTTACATTTTTGTTCTGGACATTTTTTATATATCCTGATATACTAATGTTAGTTAATGCTGCTCCTGAGTAGGTATCATACCATAGAGTTCGCTCTTTTAGCTCTTTACATTCTTTGTTTGAGCTTGGCCTTGCCCCCCCCCCCCCCCATTTCTCGTTCTGAGTACATTCACATAATCCGCTTGCCCAAGCAACCCAACATACCGTTCTTTCTCTAAAAAAAACTTGGTCTAATGCCTGTTCATCGGAACTAAACTACTGATTAAAGTTCCTTCATTTATTTTGCTGAGAAGAAAAAAAAACAAACAAAAACAAACTTAATATTTTCATACGGAATAGCGTTTGATATCTTCAAACACACCTAAATGGTTCTGTAGTGTTGCCAATTGTGCAAAACCTTTCATCACTTCCAGTGATGATACCGGAGCATCAGACTATTATGCAGGTTTGTACCGAAGTAAAGCATCGTCTAATTAGTCACATTTAAACCTTTGAGACTCCGAGTGCCTTTGTGATATTGTTTTAGCGGATTCATTTTTATTTATAGCCAGTCGCTTTCAAGAAGTTTAAATTGCAATATGCTATACCGATAGGACAAAAAAAAAAAAAAACGACAGGAAAACGCTGCATCGTATATATGTTTTGGAAGCCAATTAACGAAAAAACAGTGTGAATCCAAGTGGAAAATGATGAAGCAGAAAAAAAAAAACTGTCGAAATGGTAGATGTTTTGGGATAGTATCAATCAACTGCCTGGTGTCCAAAGGAGAGAGACTGCAAATTAACTAGGAAATGTTACCCTACTTCATCTAAAATCAAAACACCTTTGATGTATCCAATGCCATTCTCAAACAAAACAAAAACATTATATTAAATGAAAAGGAACCCAAAAACATTTAATGGAATGCCACAAGCAGCAACGTTTGATGCATCTAATAGTGTTCAGCCTGTACACTGTTGGAAAATGTATGCAGCGATTCTTTATGAATTTTATTTCAACTTTCCTGCTCTAGCCATTCCCTTTCCTTTATTGTAGTGTACGATGACCAGTTCAGTTGAATACGTGCAATCATTTAGAAGCTGCCACTTTTTTTTTTAAAGCAGTGATTAAGGGAACTGGCCAGTTGTGTGACATTATTGGTTAGTCCCTAGCATCTTGATGGGAGCTATCTGATTGGCTCCCAGGAGATGCTGTTAACTGCCACTCTTTGGACTGGGTAGGAAGTATAATCATGATAGAATCAATCCCCAATGGATGACCTGCCAAGGTTTATTTTGTTTTAAAATTGGAGTAATCATTTAAGAAGGATTTCCAGTAGATATAGTGTCAAGGGATCCTGGTGGGAATACAACCCTTAGCTATTAGGACAATCCTCTTATGTTCAATTGATAGTAAAAATCCATATGAAGATAACCAAAGAATCCAGTAGTTTAGAAACTAAGACTAATGAGAAATGTTCTGGTCTAAACCAGTCAATCGCAAACCAGTCCTCATGGATTCGTCCAATGGTCCAGGATTTAGGGATTACCTAGTTTAAATAAGAATATGAATAACATCTGGTTAAGTATTGGTCCTTGAGGACTGGTTAGGGAACCACACCGGATGTTATACATATTCTCAGTCAAATACAACTGGGTAAATCCCGGATTGTTGGAAGATGCGAAATATGGGTGGAGCTACTCAACCTCATATTCCACAGTGCCGCTTAACCCCTCAGATATATCTTTTTTGGGGGGCGGGGCTTATGGGCAGCAAATATACTAAAAAAGAATGAAAAATGGAAAGCAGCCCGTCGAATTAAGCACTCACAGGAAAATAAGATCCACCAACCACAATTTTCGAACATTTATGTAAATGCACCTTTAATAAGGATACCCTGGACCGTTGGTGGGCCTTGATTACTAGATTGAGAATGACTGCTCTAAATAGTCTAATGACAATACATATTAAATGGTACTTTAAATAAACCCCAAACGCATTTCACAGAATACTTTACCAGGGTATTTGCAAAACATGATATTAAGGTAGATTCTTAGATATTAAGGTAGATATTTATATGACAACAAGAGCAGCCAGTTTAACAAAAAAATAAAAAAAAAACATCTTATTCTCTTTTATAAAGGCCCTTTTTCAACAAAGAATACAAGTTTTGCCGTCAGTCCACGGAACACTGGTGTATCCCTCACTTGGAGCGGATATGGTCGGCCACCAAATGTATGCTGATTTATTCCACTTTTCTTGGTTTTGGAATTAACACATTCCTTCCCAGGGGCTTGCGGAGGCTCTCAACAGGCCAGCCCTATCTCACCACTGAAGATGGAAAAAAAAAATGCATTCAAAACTCATTCTTCCATAAAACGAGGTTAAAGCAAACAAACAAACAAACAAAAAATGACTCTGCCCCGTCTTCGAAAATGTTGGCACTGGAGGCCGCGATAAGCAGCTCTAAGCTGCAAAATGGCGCTGTTAAAATAGTGTGACGGAGATCATGTCTTTGCATACATTGAAGACCTTTAAGACGTATCTGACACCTTGCAGAGCAATCGGTGAATCACTCTACATTCCGTACCGATGCCTGCAAAAACCCCAGACTGTGCTTAAGTGTCTCATTTTTTTTTTATATGTCTGATAATGTCTGGTATTTTTTTTTTTAAAGCACGTTGGTGCTTCTTTATTCTTCTTATTCTTATTATTGTTATTAAACAGCGGCTGTGTTGGAGATCGTCCATTTAGATATAGTCCGTAAACAGTCTGCATGAATCATGGGCTATATTTTTTATTTTTTATTTGATTTAATATCTGAGCCGTAATATCTCAATCAGCAATGGTGACGGATCCAATTTTATCTCCCCACTGGACTGTCATAATCTGCCTATTATTTTTTGTTTTTCTTTCTCACCCTTTGCATGAGTGTCTGGATAATGCATTCCATTTATTCTCTGGGCTGCTGACTCCGATGCGCACATTCCACCGTCGGATTCTCCTTGACCTCTGCGGAGAATTATAGGGCGAACACAAAATTGTAAATGAAACAACTGCCTTCGGGCTCTGTTCATACTCCCACCAAGTGAAAATACAAAGAGAGATAGAAAAAAGGAACGGATTTAATGATTAATACTCTTTGCATTCTTCATTCTGTTATATGTCGTTGTACCTCTTCTCCATCACACTCAGCATGACCAGATAAAGAACCAAACCGGGCAGTTGGCAAGCAGCACTGTAACTCTTCTGTCAGCAGAGCCAACTGAGAGCTTCTGCAGCGGGGGCTACATGTTTTTAAAGTGACATGGTAGCTTAAAGGGTCTGCCTAAACATGGTTTAACTGTGAATGTAGAGGAAAAAAAAAAACCTGATCTATACATTGTGTTAGCAAAATTTCAAGTAAATGGCTGAATTACGGTGAAAAATTGGTTTTAAATGTGTCTGTGGCGTCTCCTGTTTATGACATCACCAGGGGCCTGATATGCAAATTACACATTTCCCATTGAAAAGCAGTTCATTTACATCCACAGGTGATGTCATAAGCAGGATTCACCACAGGCAAGTATAGATCACTTTCAATAATTGTTTATGCTCTACATACCAGGGAAAACAATGTTTAGGTTATACGCTGCCTTTAATATCAAGGTCATGACAATAAAGTGGTTAGCCCAGTCTAAAAATGTGTATTAATGACAGAGAGCCCAGGCTTTGTGATCTGCCATGGAGCTTGGCTCTGTGCAGTGACAGGGTGTTTAGCAAGACTTCTGACTAAAATGGCCTCCTGTCTGAATAAAATGGCCTCCTGTCTGAATAAAATTGTGTTTTTAACATACAAAAGGACTGAACAATCTAAGCCCTGAAGATAGTAACCATTTCAGCAGGAATATTGAATTGGACTGTGTTAGGCTGCAAGGCCTGGTATTTTTATATATACCCTGGTGGACATTGACTACCTACTCCCCAGTTTGGGCTTGTGCTGTCATATGGTTATATGATATCCAAGGAGTATTGGGGTATGTAATAAGTTTTGCTAGACGCAATACGCGTGAAGTGCCTGCTGGTTCCCTGTATTTGCCTTTATGACCTTCTACTACACTTATTCTTATTATTACTGAAGATTAAATCATATATTGGATTTGGACCCAAGTGTGCCGGAGTAATTTTCTTATCCAGGAAGAGACAGTTGAGTGGGAGTGTGTGATCTAATAAGACTATAGTGATGGCTAACCTTGACAGTGCAAATATTTGAGAACTATGTATCCCATGATGCTTATTGATCTAAAAGGTGAAAGAATGGATGGACACTTGCTACCATGTGTGCTGCTCCATGAGATTCCGAAGGCAGCTACTGCCCCTCCATGCAAATGCCCAGGTAACCTCTATATCTCTCCATTAATTAGCTTTAAGCCCTCTTTTCTCTATTGTCTTTTATAACTTTTTTTTTTAATATCTTTATTGGTTCAGCACTGTAACAATATGTATATGTCACTGGAGCAGAAAATACTGTAAATGCTGCTTGAATTATATTTTATTATGTGTTTACTTAGGTTTTCTTTATTCTCCTCTAATTCAGTTTATTGTAGGTGTATTGCAACTATATAATTTTATCTGGTAATGTAAAAGAGGATAAAGAGTTTATAAACAAATAAATTGTATATCCTGGAGTCACTGAGACCTATATCAGTTATTATTGTGTACCTTCTCAAAGAAATCGAAATAAACCTACTCAGCTAAAACCAAATGCATCGCTCCGTAAAGTATTCCAATCCATTAACATATTTAAAAGGTATAAAGCAGACTTTTATGTTTTCTTCAACACCTTACTACCTTATCATAAATAATTTCATAGCAGAGATGTTTTAAGTGACTTGTAATGGAAGATTCTATGTGTCTTATCTTAGTAAACGAGGACTATTTTGGAGGTAGGCTCCTTAGATCTGTGAGAGATGGTGGGAATTCTTGATTGGAGGTCAAGAGGAACACTATACTCAACCTCCAATCTTGAACATACTCGCCCCCACAATGTCAGCATTGTAAATACTAAACCTCCTAGGAAAGCAACCCCCCCAACCATAAAAACCTCTAACCCCTAACCTCTAACCCTAATACTAACTGTAAAACTAACCCTAAAACTAACCCTGAACCCATATACTAACACTAACCATAGTAACCCCTAATACTAACCCTAGAATTATCCGATAAACCTAAATCCTAACACTAACCCTAAACAAACCCTAAAATTAACCTGGGCCCCGTAAAACTAACCTGCTTCGACTATGTGCCTGACGGTGGCAAACAGTCAGGCGCTGTAAGTCCTGCAATGAAACGGCTGTGATGAAGGGACCCCGAGGAACAATATCGTTACGGGACAGCGGTCCTGAATAGCGACTGTCCCGCTTGAGCAGGGCATTTGTAAGATATGCAGTCATGCTGTGCAAAATACGTTTCCACACAAAAGCTAGTAGACAAACCTGTGATAGGAGCCGGTGAAAAGTATCCTAACACTGTGAGTGCCGGCTCCTGTGTATCATTACCGGTGAAAAGTATTCACATTCCTAATCCTATTATCAGTTGATCAAATAATATGGAACGGTACAAAAGGGGCAGGCATGGACAAAGGACATTCATACTGTGGAGCTTTTAATCACAGGCCTGTTACTTGTAATGAAAACAAATTTTATATTTTCTTGTTACTTTTATAATCAGGTTAGGAGGTGATGGAGTGTGCATCGTGGCTTTTCAGTTGTGACCTTTTCTAGCTCGAAATAGTAAGTCATCAGTCTATTAAAGGACAAGCATAACCAGAAAAAACAAATCCTTAAAGATCCTTCACAGCCCGTTTGAAAGAGGTTTTCTTTAGGGTGCAATATAAATATTATCAATATCGCACCTTTTTCTACCTTGACTACTCTTTTTCGTTTCCTTTGTTTGATATTTTCCATCATCCAACCAAACCTGCACATCTCATTGTGAAATAACACTTCATGTGCATGAACAATGACATGAAGGCATCGACACATGTGCATGCATGTTCAGACAGCATATGTCAAATCCAACTGAACATATCCACAGATTTTGTTCCCCCCCCCCCCGCCTCCTTCCGGACGTGGCAAAATGGACCATTATTCAAGAAAAACCTCTTTCAATAGACTATCTCCGTGAGATCTAAAATAATTTTTTCCCCCTACTGTCGTTGCCCCTTAACTACAGAACTCTAGGCCATCTTGAAAGTCATGGCGGCCATTTTAGAGGAGCAGAAGAAAGCTACAAGTAAGTATGGCACATAGTGTATACATTTGCTGGTTGGGTTGCCACCTCTAATTAAAAAAAAAGGACTTCCATCAACTTAACATTGGCCATTGGCACCGTCAAAGTTTTTATTGTAAGTTGTAACCTTATGTGTTGGTGGTTTTTCCTACACTAAAGGCTTTGCCTAAATATGTCATCCATAAAACTTGTGGATGACGAGTTTACCTCTGTATATGTTAAACAGAGTGGCAGGCGGGTAAACAATTGGTTTGAAGCCAATGTTAGTCTATGGAGGCAATTGTACAGCCAGTATTTTTTGGGTAACCCCAATATTATGTCAGCCAGATTCTGTAGACATGAAGTCTTGCTTGGCAAGTGGGCATCCGTGATCTATATGGGATTGTCAGAAAAATAATACAGTGGTTAAAAAATGAAATACACTAAATTGAGTAAATATTGCATATAAAACGTAAAAGTTTATTTAGCCTTTAAATTCAAGAATTAAAATGGATGAAAATGTTAAGCAATGTCTTTTTTTTGCAATTTAAAAAAAAAAGGAACTACGGTATATAGCTTATACTATTCCTTTTTTTGGTAAAAGGAAAGCATCCATGTGCATAAGGGAACATATTCACATAAAATTGTACTATTCTTACTAGTTAGTGTTAGGTCTGATAAGTCTACTCCCCCCCCCCCCCCCCCCCAATAGAAAAACATTTGCAAATGGCAACTCTCTCTATTTTCCCTGAAGAAGTCAGATGGAGGGGGGGGAAGTAAAATCCCATCTATTTTTTAGCATTTTTGCATTTTATTTCTTGATTTCAATTGGTTTAAATTAAAAAAAAATGTGTGAATGGATATTCTCAAAGGATACCTGACATCAAAAATAAGTTCTGTTTAATTGAAAGATTGGATCAAGTGTAGACGTTTTAAATGATTTGATAAAAGAATATAGATAAAGCACCTAATTGAACTCTCTCTGCTTGTATAGCTGTATTAGGGGGCGGCCATGTTGTTTACAATCTTGGGTCAGATGGTTCAGATGAAGGAAGATTTGACCCTTTTGACCCTAGATGTCCACCGGCTTTGCTTATAAATTACTAATATTCCCAGATGTTAATTGACAAGGAGAAAAAAATAAAATTGCAGTTTGTCTGTCTGTCGTAGTTTGAGATCTTCTCTTTTCGAGATATTTACATGAGTTTATGTCTTAGAAACAGACATGTTAAAGCAGTGTCAGCATTGCTAATGTTAGTGAGAAATAAATGATTCACTTTGTGACAAATTGTCTGCAAGTGTTGAATAAACTAAGGTCGAGACGAGATCACAGTTCATGCAGTTTATCTTACACTTTTCTATCAACCAATAATATCCTTTACAGGTCTATAGTCTATCTTACACTTGCCAATCATACCAACTCAGTTACTGTATCCTTTACAGGTCTATAGTCTATCTTACACTTGCCAATCATACCAACTCAGTTACTATATCCTTTACAAGTCTACAGTCTATCTTACACTTGCCAATCATACCAACTCAGTTACTATATCCTTTACAGGTCTACAGTCTATCTTACACTTGCCAATCATACCAACTCAGTTACTGTATCCTTTACAGGTCTATAGTCTATCTTACACTTGCCAATCATACCAACTCAGTTACTGTATCCTTTACAGGTCTATAGTCTATCTTACACTTGCCAATCATACCAACTCAGTTACTATATCCTTTACAAGTCTACAGTCTATCTTACACTTGCCAATCATACCAACTCAGTTACTATATCCTTTACAGGTCTACAGTCTATCTTACACTTGCCAATCATACCAACTCAGTTACTATATCCTTTACAGGTCTACAGTCTATCTTACACTTGCCAATCATACCAACTCAGTTACTGTATCCTTTACAGGTCTATAGTCTATCTTACACTTGCCAATCATACCAACTCAGTTACTGTATCCTTTACAGGTCTATAGTCTATCTTACACTTGCCAATCATACCAACTCAGTTACTATATCCTTTACAGGTCTATAGTCTATCTTACACTTGCCGATCATACCAACTCAATTACTATATCCTTTACAGGTCTATAGTCTATCTTACACTTGCCAATCATACCAACTCAGTTACTGTATCCTTTACAGGTCTACAGTCTATCTTACACTTGCCGATCATACCAACTCAGTTACTATATCCTTTACAGGTCTATAGTCTATCTTACACTTGCCAATCATACCAACTCAGTTACTATATCCTTTACAGGTCTATAGTCTATCTTACACTTGCCAATCATACCAACTCAGTTACTGTATCCTTTACAAGTCTTCAGTCTATCTTACACTTGCCAATCATACCAACTCAGTTACTATATCCTTTACAGGTCTATAGTCTATCTTACACTTGCCAATCATACCAACTCAGTTACTATATCCTTTACAGGTCTATAGTCTATCTTACACTTGCCAATCATACCAACTCAGTTACTATATCCTTTACAGGTCTACAGTCTATCTTACACTTGCCGATCATACCAACTCAGTTACTGTATCCTTTACAGGTCTACAGTCTATCTTACACTTGCCGATCATACCAACTCAGTTACTATATCCTTTACAGGTCTATAGTCTATCTTACACTTGCCAATCATACCAACTCAGTTACTGTATCCTTTACAGGTCTACAGTCTATCTTACACTTGCCAATCATACCAACTCAGTTACTGTATCCTTTACAGGTCTACAGTCTATCTTACACTTGCCAATCATACCAACTCAGTTACTGTATCCTTTACAGGTCTACAGTCTATCTTACACTTGCCAATCATACCAACTCAGTTACTATATCCTTTACAGGTCTATAGTCTATCTTACACTTGCCAATCATACCAACTCAGTTACTATATCCTTTACAGGTCTACAGTCTATCTTACACTTGCCAATCATACCAACTCAGTTACTGCATCCTTTACAAGTCTACAGTCTATCTTACACTTGCCAATCATACCAACTCCGTTACTATATCCTTTACAGGTCTATAGTCTATCTTACACTTGCCAATCATACCAACTCAGTTACTATATCCTTTACAGGTCTACAGTCTATCTTACACTTGCCAATCATACCAACTCAGTTACTGTATCCTTTACAAGTCTACAGTCTATCTTACACTTGCCAATCATACCAACTCAGTTACTATATCCTTTACAGGTCTATAGTCTATCTTACACTTGCCAATCATACCAACTCAGTTACTGTATCCTTTACAAGTCTACAGTCTATCTTACACTTGCCAATCATACCAACTCAATTACTATATCCTTTACAGGTCTATAGTCTATCTTACACTTGCCGATCATACCAACTCAGTTACTATATCCTTTACAGGTCTATAGTCTATCTTACACTTGCCAATCATACCAACTCAATTACTATATCCTTTACAGGTCTATAGTCTATCTTACACTTGCCAATCATACCAACTCAGTTACTGCATCCTTTACAAGTCTACAGTCTATCTTACACTTGCCAATCATACCAACTCAGTTACTATATCCTTTACAGGTCTATAGTCTATCTTACACTTGCCAATCATACCAACTCAGTTACTGTATCCTTTACAAGTCTACAGTCTATCTTACACTTGCCAATCATACCAACTCAATTACTATATCCTTTACAGGTCTATAGTCTATCTTACACTTGCCAATCATACCAACTCAGTTACTGTATCCTTTACAAGTCTACAGTCTATCTTACACTTGCCAATCATACCAACTCAGTTACTATATCCTTTACAGAACTATAGTCTATCTTACACTTGCCAATCATACCAACTCAGTTACTGTATCCTTTACAAGTCTACAGTCTATCTTACACTTGCCAATCATACCAACTCAGTTACTCTATCCTTTACAGGTCTATAGTCTATCTTACACTTGCCAATCATACCAACTCAATTACTATATCCTTTACAGGTCTACAGTCTATCTTACACTTGCCAATCATACCAACTCAGTTACTATATCCTTTACAGGTCTACAGTCTATCTTACACTTGCCAATCATACTAACTCAATTACTATATCCTTTACAAGTCTACAGTCTATCTTACACTTGCCGATCATACCAACTCAGTTACTATATCCTTTACAGGTCTATAGTCTATCTTACACTTGCCAATCCTACTAACTCAGTTACTGTATCCTTTACAAGTCTACAGTCTATCTTACACTTGCCGATCATACCAACTCAATTACTATATCCTTTACAGGTCTACAGTCTATCTTACACTTGCCGTTTATACCAGCTATTAAAGAGTGAGTGAACCCTATTATTTCTTTTATTCAATGAAAAAGATGGGGATTAGTTTTGCACCATTAAAAATAATGTAATAATGTAATATCAGGAAGACCCAGAATTTATTTTGCCCAGATCGGGGCTGATAGCTCAACTTTAAGTATTCCACAATTCGGCTACTCAATCTGGATGAATTTGGCTATTTCTGCCAAATTGGGGATTATCATTTTATCCTTTATAATTTGGGGAGCTTGGCACGGGGAATTTATAGGAGTTCCCCCTATTCAGAGAGTCCAGAATAGGGCTGAATTCAGACTGAATTCGGGGAAAAAATGACGCAATTTTGCCCACTTCAATGAAACAGTTATAGAAACACAGAAACATAGAAACATAGAATGTGTCACCGGCAGATAAGAACCATTCGGTCCATCTAGTCTGCCCAATTTTCTAAATACTTTTATTAGTCGCCGGTTCCCTATCTTACATCTAGGATAGCCTTGTGTCTATCCCACGCATGCTTAAACTCCTTCACTGTGTTTACCTCTACCACTTCTGCTGGAAGGCTATTCCATACATCCACTACCCTCTCAGTAAAGTAATACTTCCTGATATTACTTTTAAATCGTTGCCCGTCTAATTTAAGACTATGTCCTCTAGTTGTGGTAGTTTTTCTTCTTTTAAATATACTCTCTTCCTTTACTGTTTTGATTCCCTTTGAACATTGTTCATGATTGACCGCTACTAGATTTTTTAATAGATAATTTAATGGTGTTTAATGGAACTTCACAGACCTTGCCTTTGACACTGGTTCCTTGTACGGACACTTTGAAAAGGAGCATAATTCAGAAGCCCTATTTAATTGGGCATACTTTTCACTCTGTTTGGAAGGAGGATGTATCAATGATTTTTGCAGTACATTTTAAGTGAATAGTCTATACTGAGCTGAACTTGGGGCATGAATGTGGGTTCTCTCTTCCTTTGATTGAGTGGGCAGTCTCAGAACTCAAGCCTTTTCTAATCATACATTGAAATACTATTTAGAAGACTGTATTTATTGTCTTATGAATATCAATTAAAGTGATCACCTGTATCACCGTCCTAAGCAATATTTTTTTACTGCAAATGTAGAGAATTAAAAAAAACATTGAAACGATCGTATTAGAAAAATTGCAAGCAAATGCCTAAAATTCGGAATAAAATGTGTTTTAAATGTGTCTGTGGAGTCGTCTGTTTATGACATCACCTGTGGCCCGGTATGCAAATTAGCTAGTTTTCAATAGGAAATTTAACATTTAACTCTGAAATAGCAAATATGAGCAAACTGTGAATAAAAAATGGGCATATTTTCAAATAAAAAGGCAAACTTTTTTTTTCCCCCTGCCATTTTTGTCAGCACTTGCTAAAAGCTGGTGTCATTTTCACACAGGCAGAATGGGAATTTTATTTTCACAAAATATTCACAAAAGGTCTTGAGATTTGCCCAAATATATTTACAGTATATTACCACAAGCGGAAAAATGCACACTAAATATAAAAATACACGCTGACCGCGCAAGATTAAACCCCGCCCCCTCGCAAACTGTTTCTCCGATCGCGCCCATGCTCATGTTTTCCCATTTTTTCCCCCCAATGCACTTGTTCAGTACATGGCCCCCTTAATATTCAGAATAATTCATTGAAACCGGATTAGAACATTTGGAGCAGAGTTTGAACTAGTCTATTTATCTAAGTTACCTGTCGATAAACAGCTTGCGCTCACAAGTGCTTACAAATTCTCAAATCCGTATTTTGAAGTGCCTGTGCTTACCCAAGATGGTAATTTGTATTTCCTCCCTCTGAAGCTATGGATTAAGGAATGCAGTTCCATAGCTGGTCATGCGATTACTGTAATTATGCACACCTGTGCTCCCATGAATATGCATATAGAATAGTGATCAGCATTTCCATGGGCCACAACATAAGGACTGTCTAATTCCTCCTGTCTGCAGCCAACAGCTGGCATCTACAGTTTGAACAGAGACAAAGGAGAGAGGGGTGGGGGGGGGGGGGGGGTGAGCTCTTGATCAGCCAGATCACAATGCCAACCAAAGTTCTTCCAGGACATTGACTATTCGAGAACAGTTCCCCATCCAGTTTAAGAGCAGATTTCTTGCAAGCACATTGTTATCACTTACACAATACAATGCTAGCGGCAGTATTGCAAACTGTTAATTGTCGAACAAGAAAATAGAACGTTGGTGAAGAAGGCGCCGGGAGACTCTCTGGGTTGGTGGTGAGAGGGATAGATGTAACGCAAACATCTTCCTAGAACGTCTTTGTGGAAGAAATCTTAATTACATCTAATTAATCCACCTGCTGATCTTCTAGGCAGGAGTCATATCGACTGAAACTGAATCCAAGAGCTTAATTCACTGACAAGTTGGACGGCTCCCAGTTATTCGCTGACCCACTGGAACCTTGAAAAATCTATCGAAATTAAACTTCAGCATTTAAGTACTTGTGGATACCTAATGGTGTTTCTTGGAACAGTCAACTGGGCTATAAAATGGACCCATCACATGAAAAACAACATAGGGTGAATCTTAACGAGGTCCCTCATTAAGTTTTTTTTTTTAAATGGACCTTTCGACCTTGAAACTCATCACATTGGTGCCATGAGGGCACACCTACTACATATATTCCCCTAATTATCTGTAACTGTCTGCATACCAGATCATAATGATGTAACTCAGAGACGGCATCTAAGGACAACTGTATACTTAACCCCTTACGGACGGAGGCTGTTTTTAGATTTCTGCAGTTTTTGTGTTTAGCTGTCATTTTAAATGTGCACACATATATTATAAACCATTTTTATCCCCACAAGTAGGGCTTTCGTAAGATACAACTATTTTCATCAAATCTTATATGATGAAAAATTGAAAAAAAAACAACACTTTTTCTAACTTTGACACAATTACAATTGGTTAAAAAGACCCCATCTAAATAGTTTCTAATATTTGTCCTGAGTTTTAAAATAGGCCAGGTTTACATGTTTTCCTGTTGTTTATTGATTTTTTTTTTTTGAATGTTATATGGCAATAACCTAAAGTAGTAATTTTCCCCTAACAATTTTCCCCTTCCCAAACCCCATGATCAAATTAACCCTAATCCAAAACGTAACCCTAATTCTAATTTTGACCCTATAGTCTATCTTACACTTGCCAATCATACCAACTCAGTTACTATATCCTTTACAAGTCTACAGTCTATCTTACACTTGCCAATCATACCAACTCAGTTACTATATCCTTTACAGGTCTACAGTCTATCTTACACTTGCCAATCATACCAACTCAGTTACTATATCCTTTACAGGTCTACAGTCTATCTTACACTTGCCAATCATACCAACTCAGTTACTGTATCCTTTACAGGTCTATAGTCTATCTTACACTTGCCAATCATACCAACTCAGTTACTGTATCCTTTACAGGTCTATAGTCTATCTTACACTTGCCAATCATACCAACTCAGTTACTATATCCTTTACAGGTCTATAGTCTATCTTACACTTGCCGATCATACCAACTCAATTACTATATCCTTTACAGGTCTATAGTCTATCTTACACTTGCCAATCATACCAACTCAGTTACTGTATCCTTTACAGGTCTACAGTCTATCTTACACTTGCCGATCATACCAACTCAGTTACTATATCCTTTACAGGTCTATAGTCTATCTTACACTTGCCAATCATACCAACTCAGTTACTATATCCTTTACAGGTCTATAGTCTATCTTACACTTGCCAATCATACCAACTCAGTTACTGTATCCTTTACAAGTCTTCAGTCTATCTTACACTTGCCAATCATACCAACTCAGTTACTATATCCTTTACAGGTCTATAGTCTATCTTACACTTGCCAATCATACCAACTCAGTTACTATATCCTTTACAGGTCTATAGTCTATCTTACACTTGCCAATCATACCAACTCAGTTACTATATCCTTTACAGGTCTACAGTCTATCTTACACTTGCCGATCATACCAACTCAGTTACTGTATCCTTTACAGGTCTACAGTCTATCTTACACTTGCCGATCATACCAACTCAGTTACTATATCCTTTACAGGTCTATAGTCTATCTTACACTTGCCAATCATACCAACTCAGTTACTGTATCCTTTACAGGTCTACAGTCTATCTTACACTTGCCAATCATACCAACTCAGTTACTGTATCCTTTACAGGTCTACAGTCTATCTTACACTTGCCAATCATACCAACTCAGTTACTGTATCCTTTACAGGTCTACAGTCTATCTTACACTTGCCAATCATACCAACTCAGTTACTATATCCTTTACAGGTCTATAGTCTATCTTACACTTGCCAATCATACCAACTCAGTTACTATATCCTTTACAGGTCTACAGTCTATCTTACACTTGCCAATCATACCAACTCAGTTACTGCATCCTTTACAAGTCTACAGTCTATCTTACACTTGCCAATCATACCAACTCCGTTACTATATCCTTTACAGGTCTATAGTCTATCTTACACTTGCCAATCATACCAACTCAGTTACTATATCCTTTACAGGTCTACAGTCTATCTTACACTTGCCAATCATACCAACTCAGTTACTGTATCCTTTACAAGTCTACAGTCTATCTTACACTTGCCAATCATACCAACTCAGTTACTATATCCTTTACAGGTCTATAGTCTATCTTACACTTGCCAATCATACCAACTCAGTTACTGTATCCTTTACAAGTCTACAGTCTATCTTACACTTGCCAATCATACCAACTCAATTACTATATCCTTTACAGGTCTATAGTCTATCTTACACTTGCCGATCATACCAACTCAGTTACTATATCCTTTACAGGTCTATAGTCTATCTTACACTTGCCAATCATACCAACTCAATTACTATATCCTTTACAGGTCTATAGTCTATCTTACACTTGCCAATCATACCAACTCAGTTACTGCATCCTTTACAAGTCTACAGTCTATCTTACACTTGCCAATCATACCAACTCAGTTACTATATCCTTTACAGGTCTATAGTCTATCTTACACTTGCCAATCATACCAACTCAGTTACTGTATCCTTTACAAGTCTACAGTCTATCTTACACTTGCCAATCATACCAACTCAATTACTATATCCTTTACAGGTCTATAGTCTATCTTACACTTGCCAATCATACCAACTCAGTTACTGTATCCTTTACAAGTCTACAGTCTATCTTACACTTGCCAATCATACCAACTCAGTTACTATATCCTTTACAGAACTATAGTCTATCTTACACTTGCCAATCATACCAACTCAGTTACTGTATCCTTTACAAGTCTACAGTCTATCTTACACTTGCCAATCATACCAACTCAGTTACTCTATCCTTTACAGGTCTATAGTCTATCTTACACTTGCCAATCATACCAACTCAATTACTATATCCTTTACAGGTCTACAGTCTATCTTACACTTGCCAATCATACCAACTCAGTTACTATATCCTTTACAGGTCTACAGTCTATCTTACACTTGCCAATCATACTAACTCAATTACTATATCCTTTACAAGTCTACAGTCTATCTTACACTTGCCGATCATACCAACTCAGTTACTATATCCTTTACAGGTCTATAGTCTATCTTACACTTGCCAATCCTACTAACTCAGTTACTGTATCCTTTACAAGTCTACAGTCTATCTTACACTTGCCGATCATACCAACTCAATTACTATATCCTTTACAGGTCTACAGTCTATCTTACACTTGCCGTTTATACCAGCTATTAAAGAGTGAGTGAACCCTATTATTTCTTTTATTCAATGAAAAAGATGGGGATTAGTTTTGCACCATTAAAAATAATGTAATAATGTAATATCAGGAAGACCCAGAATTTATTTTGCCCAGATCGGGGCTGATAGCTCAACTTTAAGTATTCCACAATTCGGCTACTCAATCTGGATGAATTTGGCTATTTCTGCCAAATTGGGGATTATCATTTTATCCTTTATAATTTGGGGAGCTTGGCACGGGGAATTTATAGGAGTTCCCCCTATTCAGAGAGTCCAGAATAGGGCTGAATTCAGACTGAATTCGGGGAAAAAATGACGCAATTTTGCCCACTTCAATGAAACAGTTATAGAAACACAGAAACATAGAAACATAGAATGTGTCACCGGCAGATAAGAACCATTCGGTCCATCTAGTCTGCCCAATTTTCTAAATACTTTTATTAGTCGCCGGTTCCCTATCTTACATCTAGGATAGCCTTGTGTCTATCCCACGCATGCTTAAACTCCTTCACTGTGTTTACCTCTACCACTTCTGCTGGAAGGCTATTCCATACATCCACTACCCTCTCAGTAAAGTAATACTTCCTGATATTACTTTTAAATCGTTGCCCGTCTAATTTAAGACTATGTCCTCTAGTTGTGGTAGTTTTTCTTCTTTTAAATATACTCTCTTCCTTTACTGTTTTGATTCCCTTTGAACATTGTTCATGATTGACCGCTACTAGATTTTTTAATAGATAATTTAATGGTGTTTAATGGAACTTCACAGACCTTGCCTTTGACACTGGTTCCTTGTACGGACACTTTGAAAAGGAGCATAATTCAGAAGCCCTATTTAATTGGGCATACTTTTCACTCTGTTTGGAAGGAGGATGTATCAATGATTTTTGCAGTACATTTTAAGTGAATAGTCTATACTGAGCTGAACTTGGGGCATGAATGTGGGTTCTCTCTTCCTTTGATTGAGTGGGCAGTCTCAGAACTCAAGCCTTTTCTAATCATACATTGAAATACTATTTAGAAGACTGTATTTATTGTCTTATGAATATCAATTAAAGTGATCACCTGTATCACCGTCCTAAGCAATATTTTTTTACTGCAAATGTAGAGAATTAAAAAAAACATTGAAACGATCGTATTAGAAAAATTGCAAGCAAATGCCTAAAATTCGGAATAAAATGTGTTTTAAATGTGTCTGTGGAGTCGTCTGTTTATGACATCACCTGTGGCCCGGTATGCAAATTAGCTAGTTTTCAATAGGAAATTTAACATTTAACTCTGAAATAGCAAATATGAGCAAACTGTGAATAAAAAATGGGCATATTTTCAAATAAAAAGGCAAACTTTTTTTTTCCCCCTGCCATTTTTGTCAGCACTTGCTAAAAGCTGGTGTCATTTTCACACAGGCAGAATGGGAATTTTATTTTCACAAAATATTCACAAAAGGTCTTGAGATTTGCCCAAATATATTTACAGTATATTACCACAAGCGGAAAAATGCACACTAAATATAAAAATACACGCTGACCGCGCAAGATTAAACCCCGCCCCCTCGCAAACTGTTTCTCCGATCGCGCCCATGCTCATGTTTTCCCATTTTTTCCCCCCAATGCACTTGTTCAGTACATGGCCCCCTTAATATTCAGAATAATTCATTGAAACCGGATTAGAACATTTGGAGCAGAGTTTGAACTAGTCTATTTATCTAAGTTACCTGTCGATAAACAGCTTGCGCTCACAAGTGCTTACAAATTCTCAAATCCGTATTTTGAAGTGCCTGTGCTTACCCAAGATGGTAATTTGTATTTCCTCCCTCTGAAGCTATGGATTAAGGAATGCAGTTCCATAGCTGGTCATGCGATTACTGTAATTATGCACACCTGTGCTCCCATGAATATGCATATAGAATAGTGATCAGCATTTCCATGGGCCACAACATAAGGACTGTCTAATTCCTCCTGTCTGCAGCCAACAGCTGGCATCTACAGTTTGAACAGAGACAAAGGAGAGAGGGGTGGGGGGGGGGGGGTGAGCTCTTGATCAGCCAGATCACAATGCCAACCAAAGTTCTTCCAGGACATTGACTATTCGAGAACAGTTCCCCATCCAGTTTAAGAGCAGATTTCTTGCAAGCACATTGTTATCACTTACACAATACAATGCTAGCGGCAGTATTGCAAACTGTTAATTGTCGAACAAGAAAATAGAACGTTGGTGAAGAAGGCGCCGGGAGACTCTCTGGGTTGGTGGTGAGAGGGATAGATGTAACGCAAACATCTTCCTAGAACGTCTTTGTGGAAGAAATCTTAATTACATCTAATTAATCCACCTGCTGATCTTCTAGGCAGGAGTCATATCGACTGAAACTGAATCCAAGAGCTTAATTCACTGACAAGTTGGACGGCTCCCAGTTATTCGCTGACCCACTGGAACCTTGAAAAATCTATCGAAATTAAACTTCAGCATTTAAGTACTTGTGGATACCTAATGGTGTTTCTTGGAACAGTCAACTGGGCTATAAAATGGACCCATCACATGAAAAACAACATAGGGTGAATCTTAACGAGGTCCCTCATTAAGTTTTTTTTTTTAAATGGACCTTTCGACCTTGAAACTCATCACATTGGTGCCATGAGGGCACACCTACTACATATATTCCCCTAATTATCTGTAACTGTCTGCATACCAGATCATAATGATGTAACTCAGAGACGGCATCTAAGGACAACTGTATACTTAACCCCTTACGGACGGAGGCTGTTTTTAGATTTCTGCAGTTTTTGTGTTTAGCTGTCATTTTAAATGTGCACACATATATTATAAACCATTTTTATCCCCACAAGTAGGGCTTTCGTAAGATACAACTATTTTCATCAAATCTTATATGATGAAAAATTGAAAAAAAAACAACACTTTTTCTAACTTTGACACAATTACAATTGGTTAAAAAGACCCCATCTAAATAGTTTCTAATATTTGTCCTGAGTTTTAAAATAGGCCAGGTTTACATGTTTTCCTGTTGTTTATTGATTTTTTTTTTTTGAATGTTATATGGCAATAACCTAAAGTAGTAATTTTCCCCTAACAATTTTCCCCTTCCCAAACCCCATGATCAAATTAACCCTAATCCAAAACGTAACCCTAATTCTAATTTTGACCCTTACTTTAACCCTAATCCTTACTGTTACCCTAATTCTAAATATAATTGTAACCCTAACCCTAGATTTTAAACCTAACACTTTTTTTGTTGTAATAGTGCAGACATCCACTAGGGGCAGTCTTGCAATTACAAAAGAGTGATTGAAGGTGAGATCAGTCACTTCCGAAGCGCTCGCCCATAACTGGGCAGCACCATTTCTGGTATAGTATTGCTCTTCCAGTGGAGCACATACTTCCGCTCCAGGAAAACGATCGTATGTGTGCCCGAGTATGAATTTCGATGGTGCCTGATGCCTCCTCATATCCGTCATGTTGTCATTAAGTGGTTAAATGTGTCTCTCCAGAGTCCTGCTCTAGAAATAGGTCTAGAACGATCATGCTGGTGAAGTAGGATGTGTGGTCTATTTGGCATGGTGAGACTGCTATCTACAGTGAGGCAACTATCAGCGAGAGTCAAGAAAACCATAAATGCAAAAAGTGGAAAACTCTTGACATGTCCATCATAAGATGGTCTTAGTTGACCCTTAGTTCATTGAGTTCTATAAATAATGGTGCCCCCTTGGTTCAGCAATGTGTGGCTGATCATAGTTCTATTCCCAGTAGATATATATATATTTACTAGACAGCATTCACAAAGTTCATAATAATGGATGGATGTAGCTCCCACCCTCTACCTCCTCCCCCCAAAAATCTCTTGTAATAGATTTAATTATCAGTCTTCTTCCAGCAGTGATCTTTAAAATGCTCTATTCTATTACTAATTTGTCTGTACGTAATTTCCTTAATTAAAAATTGCCTGTATTTTCTTTAATTACAAGTGAATTTCAATTATTTTTTTTTCTCCCTTTTTTTTGAAGCATACCTAGAAAGCTCTCAGCAGATTATTTTTATGAGCTATTCTTCTCTCTGGGATTTATTACCAGTTGGAGGAGGGGTTATGGGGCTGCTTGTCCCTAACAGGTTTTTCAATCAAATAAGTGTCATGGTTTGCCTATAAATTAGTCTGTTATTGTCATTTTTTTGGAAGCAACATGCTCTAAGGGACATTCCTTGCCTCACAAAAAACTGAGTCTAATAGGTGTTGAATGCAAGCATTTAGTTTTCAAAATGGTAGAGCATTGCTAGTTAACCTTGGCACTAAAAATGTTTGGAGGCTACATATGGCATGCTGCTCACTTAGTTGTAAGGCTGATGGTATTAGTTGAAATATTTTCAGTGCCAAGGTTAGCTATCACTATCCTGGAGCAATATATGGAAGCTGCTGGTGTGTCAGGTAAACACTATGTTATTTGGATACATGCTTTCTGTGCTTCTTCTATGTGTTTTGTGTAGTTACAATACTATAATTAAATTTAAAAAGTAATGCAACCCAACACTTGGCCCACTTGAGAGAAACATGGACACCCCCGCCTTTGACAGAAACAAACCTATCTATAAGCCGAGCATTGAAAGACTGCTAAAGATCATAAAGGCAACATGTTCTCTTTAGATCAGGGGTGGGCAACCTTTCGGACATCCAGGTGTTATGGACTACACCTCCTTTGATGCTCTTGCTTGCAAAGCATCAAGGGAAATGTAGTCCGCAACATCTGGAGTGCTGAAGGTTTCCTACCCCTGCTCTATCCCTGCTCCCCCACCAAAAAAAAACAAAAAAAAAAATCTCTATTTCCCACAGCTACAAAGAAATGCTTGTACTATATGTCTCAAAATGCAGAATAATGTGTTTCCTCGTCAGCCGACTGCTACATTCGTCTCTGAAAGACATGTTTCAAAAAATTAGATTCATAGCAAGTTCAACTATTATTTAAGGATGCTAAACCTCCCTATTTCTTTCTCTTTAGCTGTGCTGACGCTCTATACCACTCTGATGTATTATCACAATACAGTCTGTGTTAAAAGATGAAAGGAAAAGTAGGAGAAAGAAGCCAATAATATTCCCCGGGATAACTTAGCCAGCTTGGAAGCTTAAGAAATCACCTAGATGTTGACTGGAAGAAAAGAGGTGGAATGCCCTGTCCCGTGTATTGTTAATACATTTCTGGAGAACAGTTCTTTCACTAAGAAATGGCCTAGCCAATGCTGACGCAATATGGATTATGGAACGTATAGCGGATTGTGGAAATTGCAAGAAATAATGGCGGTATCCCAGGAAGACAATGCATAACAACTCTTATGCCCAACGCGTTTTCCAATGAGTATAATAAATGGGGCTCTGAAATAGTTCTTTAAATGTCTACGTGGGATTGAGGCCTACTCACTAAACAGTGGACAATCGTGAACCGGCAAGGGAATTGGAAAAACCAGATATTACAAGCTGAGTTGGAAAACCTTTTACTTTCTTGATTTTTCAACTCCAGCTACCAGTTCCCTGGTGAGTTTACTGTTTAGTCAATAGACCACAGTCTGTATGTGTGTGGGTGTGTATTTGGGTATTTGGGGATTGCAATATTGACATCCTTCTAAAAATGATTAAAACGTTCTGTGTGTACTCTATTTCTTGTGATGTCAGATTCTAATACCTTACCCCAAATGCAATCCCCCCCCCCAAAAATAAAATAAAATAAAAAAAAATGTATGAGAATTCTATTGGCCATATTGAAATACAACACTGTTAAGGCACCAGTACAAATAAATAACTGTAACCGGCTCAGGGACGGGCTACAAAATTGTAGAAATCGCAAGATTTCAGCTATAAAGGCAGGTGTTCCAAATACAGATGTTCTCTAGAGACAATATGCCTTTAACCCTTGACAATTAAGTCCAAGGTCAGGACAAAGATCTTTCTTTGAATATCTTTATAACACTTATCAACACTTACAATTGGAAAAGTGATTGTATCACCTTAAACATTGCAAATTAAAAGTAGAATAGGCAATGCTGATCCATGATGAGTCCAACTGCCTTGCAGTCAAGGAGGATGTTCTTTCTCTCTGAGATGAAATTAGAAGTGTCTGGGTGTTAGATGGATCAACAAAGGGTTGACCTTGATTGATTTTAAATGACTTTTAACCGATCTAACGATGCAACTATATATAAAATGGCCTGGATTTAATTGATGCTGTTAACGAGTGCAGCAAACTCATTACCACACCCATTAAAAAATGCTACTGAAACACTGTATTGTGCGGTAAATACTTCACATACAGTGATTCAATGAGCACCAGTAAAAACGGCTCAATGCCCAAACAGTGCTCCTTACAACATTGAATAGGTAAACTTTAATTATAAAAAAACAACAACTGCCGAGGGAGCTGGGACTTCCTTAATGTCCCCTCCCCTCCCATCAAATTAGGGGGGCAGTGCTGCTTGAAGTGGTCCCCGGCCCCCTAAATATAACTGGGGTCAGGCATATTGCTCAGCCACTTAATAATATGTGGGACCAAGGTCTGACAAAATGCCCCTGACCCCTAATTTCAATAAATAGGGCAAGGGGTCTGGCCAAATGCCCCTGGCCCAAAACCCACAATCAACAGGACAAGGGGTCTGGCCAAACGCCCCGGGTCTCCCACCTAAAAAAAATTATGGATTTTTGCCCCTAACAATATATGGGGCCACAGGCAGGCAACATGCCCCTAAGTATACATGGAGCCAGTGGCTGGTCAAACACCCCTGGATCACCTCTATACCAGGGCCAGGGGGGCAGCAATAATTCTGACTGTATGTTTTTATTAACTTGCACTTTATTATATAAGGAATAACTTGCATTAAAAACATATATGTTTTCCAAGTTTGCAAACTAACTATGTTGGATACATCTTTGTACATGGCTTCCATTGGCTAACTATAATAAGTCACAGTGAATTGACAGACAGAGAAATGGTAGATTTAGGTTTTTTTTGTTTTTTTCCAGAGCTTAAAAGCTCTTTTTGCCTCAAACTTCAGACATTTTCCTGTCATCAATCCATAGCAATGTTTTATGTTTTTCAGACCCCGAAGCTTGTGCATTCTTCTTGGCTGTGCCATAACACACATGAAATTGAAAAAGAATTGCAGATGTTATATTGTACAATACGTTATTAGCATTATGAAAAAAAAAAAAAAAAGAAAAGTATCAAGGTTAAAAGAAAGGTATAGTTTCTCAATCTTATAAATGGGCACAAATTATACAAGTTATAATTTGTAACTTTACATACTGAGTAAAGAAAAGCATTTCCTTCATATATAATTAAAAACAATTAGATAGTCTATTGTGGCAAAAAAAGTGAGTTTTTTTGTAGAAGGTATAATTGTGGTTGTAGAGATATAATCAACTATTCACTATAAGACCGTTTTCAATGTGTCTGTGGAATCTCCTATCACCTGTGGCTTGACAAACAACTTTCAACAGAAACTGTTCAATTTCTGTAGTGGGATTCAGCAGGTTCACACTGGTTCCTGAAATCTTTACAAGCGCTACAAACCGGTGACTGGGACCCTGAAAGGCAGAGTTTTAATCTCTCTAGCGTATTTCTTGAGAGCTCAAAGCTCTTGGAGACTAAACCCCAATGACATGCTCCCAGTGCAACAGCTACACGAGGAAACAGCTGGATGAGACACTCTCTCATGTCAGGTAAGCATATACTGCTTCAGATTGCCTCCATATGCAAATATTATGCATATACTTCTACAGGTTGCCTTAACATACAAAGATGGTACATTTACTGGTCCAGATTGCATTTATTTGCAAAGATCATACACATACTGCTCCAGATTGCCTTCATATACAAAAACTGTACATATACTGCTCCAGAGTGGCTTCATATACAAAGATTATGCATATACTTCTCCAGATTACCTTCATAGACATAGATTATACATATACTGAGCCAGATTGTCTATGGAACTCCCTTCCGTGACTAACTGCCAAGGTGTTAGAAAGTGCAAGAAAGTTGACAATGATGAAGAATGCACTGGGGACTATGTGAGTTAGGTGAATAGAATCACATATTCTTATGGGGATGTACAAGTTGAGTGACATATATATATAGGGTTCTGTGGGCTATTCACTAAAATGCAAGTTGCAGGTGAGTTGAGTTGAGGTGAGATGAAAATTGTATCTCACAAATGTAATCTATACATTGTGCAGGGACAATCCTGGCGAGTTTCCCCCCGCTAATCAAACTCACCAGATTTATCCCTGCACAATGTGGAGCTAAGTTGGTGAGATGACATATTAATCTCACCACAAGTCACTTATAACCCACCTTTTAGTGAATCGGCCCCTCTGAAAGGCATAATTCTAATGCCAACCTCACAGAAAGCCCGATCGGCTACTCTCCTCAACATACCGAGTCACTTTCCTGGCAAGTGGTGGAAAACTGGGCCCCTTATTGAGCAATACATATGCTTCCCTTCTCTACCAGAGCTTTTTTCTCGCATCTCTTATCCCAGGTTTTTTTTTATTTTTTATTGTGACCTCTGCATAACTCTGATCCCACATAACCTTACCAAAAGCAGTTTTTATTATATTTATTAGTCAAGCTTATCTTGCCAATTCATTTGTACCTTAATCGTATTTTAATATAACAGATTAAAGTCAGTACAGGTCAGTTCAGGGGTATCACTTTCTGCACGCCCACCCATTTTTATCGCTTATCCCCATTAATAAGTTCATGGTCTTCGCGTATTTATTTAAGCAAGCAGAGCCTAAGTCCATTTAAAACAGGGAGCATTCAGCTACCTAAGCAAATGCAAAAATAATGAATCATATATTATGCATTAATTTATAAAATAGTTAAATATGTCCAATTTTTTTTAGTCTTTCTCACAATTGTATACCAAACTACTAAATAGGTGCCTGTCATATAGACACTCTATAGATCTTTTAACAGCAATGGGAAAAAGTGAACTATGTTGTTATCTACAACCTGGTTAAAGCTATTGTACAACTGAAAGACAATAGATAACACAACACACAATATATTTATCTCCACTGGTTCAGCTGAGGTCTTTTTTAATGACAGGTCATATCCAATTCTGTTTGTTTGCGTCCAACTTATCAGATTGCCATTATTATCGTTTGTCCCCTGCGACAGATCATTAAGATGAAGCAATCTGGAAAAAAGTCATTTCTATCCCCTCAACCCCCCACCCCCCCGCCCCCCAGCTTAAGCAGTTAGTACCACGTCCACTCCACATCCAAAGACTATAGCCCACAGTCTTCCTTATGACTGAGAACAAGCACATCCACAAATTACCTTCATTTTTTTTCTTTTGACAGCTCGAGGTGTCTATTGGTGGAAAATCCAATCTTCCCAGCTTCTACTCTACCCCCAAGAGGTCTGGCCCTTGTCTATTCAACCGGTGTCCCATTTTAATAAAGACTCCGGGGGTCTCTCTCATCGGGCGTACTAGAAAATATTAGCAGACACAAGGATTTGTACTTGCTATAAGGTGGATGTTGTGCTTTTTTTTGCCCCTAGCAATTCTCATCCTAATGGAAGTGGGATGCCCATTAAAAAGATTAACGGCCCTCGTTGATCATACTGTGACGTGGGGTTAATGAGAATTGCAAAAAAGGAATGCAGCGTGTTTTGGGGGGTCCATGGCCACTGATTGAGATCAAGTTAAGCCACAAACCAGATCAGCTTGGTAGATTATTGCACCAACTGTGGAACCTGTTCAATACTCAGGGTTGGTAGTTAGTTAGGACCATCCTTCTTAAGAATTCCATTAAGTTGGGTAATAACACCAGCTACTATTAGCTTCCATTCCAAAACAGTGTCCTAAATGACTTTAATTCCAGTACAATAATGATCTTTATTATAGTTAGCAGGCCCACCCAACAGTTTGTATTAAAAGCTGAATACTTCACTAGTCTCCTAGGTTTTTCTTACTCATCATGGATAAGGGCACTAGTAGTAACCTCCAGCCTTGGCCCTGTTGGCGGGTGAGTATGTTCATGAGCTAATAATTTAACGCTCTTGATCATATGTGTTCATGGAACGTATTAATGGCTATACTACCTTGATGGCTTGCATGGATGGTGTTCATCATGATTGTTCTACTTTGACCCTGAATTAATATTGACAATATAACACTCGCTGTATATAATGTCTGACAAACAAAAGTGGAAAGAGATATTAAAAAAAAAGAGGTGGGGTCGATGTTTCTTTTGTTTGCCCTTTTTTTCTTTTACTGTACCCAAACACTTTTGTCTGCAAGATAGTGTGTCTTCACCAAAACCCGTGTGGGACTGTACACATAGAGCACCATTCCAGGATTTGTGGGTAGTTTGTGGTATACACTGTCACATGCGACAATAGGTCTACTATCAGGCCACATACAAACCAGTTGTGTATCTTCCACAAGGCAAACAAGGCACTCGCCTAGGGCGGCACTTTGCCAGAGGGTGTTGAAGCACACTTCTGGTGCTTCAAACATTTCCGCTCCCTCCCCCACTGTTCAGCAAGCTTTAGCTCCTTCCAATTAATCAGGGTGATGGGGGCATGTAATGGGGAGATTGGGCATTTGGTGTGTATGAAATGTGGGTGGGGGCATGTAATGGGGTGATGGGGCATGTCGTAGGTGTGCAACGTGGATTGGGGGGGTGTCTGCCTAAACCGAGATACACCACTGATACAAGCACAATACAGATTTCTTAAAATAACTATATACAGCACATCTTTACCCCTAACATCATTTTTCTTGCCAATATCCTCTGGCTTCTGTAGAAAAAAACAGACCATGATGGATTGTCCTTCTCCCGCTTAGCTTCTGCTGGGATGTCTGCTCGCCACGCCAGTTCAAGGAAGATACAGCAGATGGGAAGAGAGAACTTGCGAAATAAGGGCTAGCCGTCTGCTATCATGGACACACAACATTTATACTCTATGTCTGAATCACAGCTTCTTCCTCAGGGCCATCTGTAGTCGAAGGAAAAGATACCAACCTGTCCTGGCAAAAAATCAGTACAATGTTACATCCTAAAACCATGTTTGTTTTAATTACTTGTACAAATCGGGACTCTGTCTGAAGAAAAGAAGCTCTACCTTCCATGACATATAATATATTCTATATTCAAGGTTAGCTGGAAGCATATGTTTAGAAGATTGTTACTGAGCTCAGTGGGTATTCCCATGGGAGATTTCATCCCACCTCAACTCACATGCAATTCACCTTTTAGTGAATATCCCCCAATGTGTATAGGGGGTTCTACATAGTCTTAAATTAGAGGGGCAACGATTTAAAAGTGATATCGGGAAGTATTACTTTACCTGGAGGGTAGTGGATGTATGGAAAAGCCTTCCAGCAGAAGTGGTAGAGGTAAACACAGTCAAGGTTTTTAAGCATGCGTGGGATAGACACAAGGCTATCCTAGCTATAAGACCGGGAACGGGGGACTAATAAAAAAAATTTAAAAAAATTGGGCAGACTAGATGGACCGAATGGTTCTTATCTGCCGACACATTCTATGTTTCTATGTTTCTATGTTTCTATGTTATAATGGAACTCTACAGTTACTACACTTACTTACACTAACAACCCCTCTCCCCAATTTGTGCGTCTATAGAAAGCATGATTGAACCTTTAGCTCAAGAGGGCGTAACATCACAAAGAGCAAGAGAGAGGAAATCTCCCACTTAATTACATACTAGGTTCCTTTCGTAGCCTCCATTTTGATTTCCCTGAGCTTTGGAGTGATGTAAAATGGTGTTTAAGAGCATCACTTGCCACTTTAATAGCCGATAAAGATCCAGCCTGGGTTGTGTATTGTCATTTTTTTCGTGCTGCAGGGCAGCAAACCTCTCTATCTTCTTACAGCAGCTACTTGTATGTTTGAAGCTGACAACAGTGTTGAGTTCTTAGCGGATTAGGAGCCATAGTTATGGGCAAATTACAGAAAATATATAGCACTCTGGTTGATGGTTTAAAAAAAAAAAAGGAATCTGTCACTTAAAAATAATTATAGATAACTTCTACCTGCTAAGTACACTCCCTAGTGGTGCCATTAATTTATATGGAACGCGGACCGGTTTGCGGGCATATCTGTAATTATATAGAACGACCGTGCGGTCTCCGCAGGCAGCCATCTTCTTCCAGGCCTGTGAGAGGCACATTAAATATAAGTACCTGATAAAAATCCACAGCTGTTGTGCTGGAGAGGTTGAAGTTGCGGGAAAAGTGCAATGTCTAATTCTAGAGCTGATAGCCCTTTATTTGTAAGACGTTGTGGGCAAACCAAGCAAACCTCGTTTTGTTTTTTTTTGGTGCGCTTGACTATTTCATGAACCGGAAGATATGGGATGTTTTATAGAGATTGCAATTGCTCCGAATATTTGCACAGAATTGTGATAAAGTGAAGTTGATCTTCGCAAGGGAGGGCAAACTACGACCTTCAAACAGTCGGTGGGCTATAATTCCCATAATCCTTTGCCAGCCCATTAGGTGGCAGATTATTTAGGGAGATGGAGGTCATCAGCAGTTGAAAGGCCCTATTTTCATACCCTTGATATGAGCCTGTTTAAAAGCAGAATTAATTAATCTGCTATTAAAGAACGCATTTTTAAAAATTCTGTTTCTACAGCAGTGCCTTCAAATAAAAAGAACGGTCAGTTCCATAATCATTGTGTGTGTGACATTAGTAGGGTTTCAGACAATTATTATTTAACCCACAGGCTAGGAAAAAAAACTGTCCTGAGGCCAACGTTACATCTAGGAGGTTATTTTTTGAGGAACCCTCGGCATTAAGCCTGTTGCAAGTCTCTATAACTTCAGCCATTTTGTTGCATGAATAGTTGCTTTGAATCTGCAAAGCCTTCTTACTGAGTCCCTTGCTACAGTTAGGCCCTAATACATTGCACTATCAACACTGTCCATGCCCCCACAATTCCCATTATGAATAGCAACTGGAAAGTCAATGGTATGGACAGCCCTCCTGCAGGATAAAAATAATGGCTGCCTGGTTCACCAGAGGACATATCAGCAAAAAAAGTTAAACCAAGAATGTTACATAGCTGCATAGTAGTTTAGGCTGGAAACAGACTTGCATCAAGTTCAACCCTTTTCTTATTCCTTGTTTACTGTTATTGAACTTAAAAGAGCAAAATCCTTATTTCACCAATTTCGAATTCTGCTTTCAATGGGGAACAAATCCCTTCTTGACTCCAAAAGGCAATCAGATTTCTCCTTGGATCAACACGCGCGAAATACATTGTGATGCCTATAGTAACATGCAGAGCCCTCTATGTTCTCACTCATTAAAAAAGAATTCAGGGCCATTTTAAAAGGCATCTCATGTATTTGATAGCACCACCTCTTCAGGCAGCGAATTCAATTCCTTGCCGTCAATAATACCTTCCGCTTTCGTAGACTAAATCTCCTTCCTTCAAGTCATAGCGGATGACCTCTTGTCCTTCGTACTGTTCTGTTGATGAACAGGTCTTTTGAAAGCCCTTTGTACGGACCCTGTACATCTTTATATAACATTATCATATCCCCTCTAAGACGCTGTTTCTCTAGTATGTACAAATGTAAGTTTACTAACCTTTCTTCATAACTAAAACTTTCCATTATCCGTATTAGTGTTGTAGCCCTCCACTGCACTTTCCATGTTGGTTTACATTTTAATAATACTTTTCAACTGACATTGAGAACTATGGATGTTACCAAGGTCAATCCAGGGGCAAAGTTCTAAAACTGGAACAATCCGTTGGAAATTTCCATTGGTTTCCATGGTGATCTTTCCTCTATTTGAACTATACCCCAGAACTGTTATTCATACCTAACCTCCATGTACTAAACACGTCATTTTCCAATTGGACGTTTACACAGGATGGGAATGTCTTTGTTACCTTACCATTTCCTGTTGTCACGTAGCAATCTGTTTGTATACACTGCTTGCCGATATGCGACTGATCTGTGTAGAACCTCAATGAAGATAAATGTATAAACTGCCTACGACTCCGTTCCTGAATATGCAGCCTGCTGTTTATTGCAAGGGAAGGTGTAATTATTTCATTATGATTTCCTGTGAAGTGTGAAAACTATCTCCAGCAATCCTCTAAGGTGAGCTAAATACAACATGCAGTGAGATGTGAGATGTTAATTGAAATTGTAGAGGCATTTATTGGGCAGTAGCGTGTGACCCTCTGTGACAAAATGGATGACATTGGGGTTGCTAAACAGTGAATTAAGGCCTGGCAGTGTTATGCTGACGATATACAGAAGAGAAGCAACAATTTTTTTTTAATAATTAAAATATTCATTAAAAAACACTCTCTAGTCCCGTGAGTAAAGTAACTTAGCACAAACTGTGACTTTACTTTAAATATATAGAAAGATTCAGTTTATTAAATTGAATTTTTTTTTTTAAACTTGGGCAGCATTTTTTGGGGGGGGCTGGCAATTATAGTGAGGGTTCATAAGCTGCTCATGTCTGCTAAGGTCAGAGAAGTGCAGATCAAGAGCAGACAGAGCGCATAGAGAGCTCATTTTTACATGTAATTACACAGAGTATGTAGTTAAGGATCTTCTACCATATGTGCAAATGGGGGCCTCTCACCATGCTAGCTAATACTGAAGAATGGGGGCTGGCATTCAGAGAATAAAATGGCATGTTTTTTTAAAAGTATATTCATATTAGTACCACTTAAATATACCGGAATCCCCCCCCCCCAAAAAAAAAACACGAATGACCGAACGGATGAATGCATTTTGTTCTGTTCATTTGGTTTTCATTTGTTTTCGTTTTCGGCATTTATTATTCGGATGAACGGAGGAGAGAGCCATTTTTGTCCAAATATGCTTCATCCCAGAAAACAAATGCCCATGTTTTGTTATTAGAGATTAGGCTACGAATAATTGCTTTGACTTCCTACCTCTTCCAAGTTAAGCTTTATCCTGTTAATAGACATGGCCACTAATGCAAATAGTCTTTGATTAATGACAGAAGCACAGTATTGTATAAGGTAATACAAAAACAATACTGAAAACATAGAAATATTAAGTGAAACATGCAGGGCCGGCATTAAGTGTTCCGGCGCCCTGTGCGGGCTTCCCCCTTGGCGCCCCCCCATCTCTTTCACCACCCCTTATGTATGTGTCTCTCTCCCTTCCCATGTTTGTCCCTTTCCTCTTCCTTGCCATGTCTATCTCTCTCTCCCTCTGTTCTGTCTCTCTCCCCCTCTGTTCTGTCTCTCTCCCCCTGTCCTCTGTTCTGTCTCTCTCCCCCTGTCCTCTGTTCTGTCTCTCTCCCCCTGTCCTCTGTTCTGTCTCTCTCCCCCTGTCCTCTGTTCGGTCTCTCTCCCCCTGTCCTCTGTTCTGTCTCTCTCCCCCGTCCCCTGTTCTGTCTCTCTCCCCCCATCCCCTGTTCTGTCTCTCCCCCCCCGTTCTGTCTCTCTCCCCTGTTCTGTCCCCCCTCCCCCTGTTCTGTCCCCCCCTCCCCCTGTCCTCTGTTCGGTCTCTCTCCCCCTGTCCTCTGTTCTGTCTCTCTCCCCCGTCCCCTGTTCTGTCTCTCTCCCCCCATCCCCTGTTCTGTCTCTCCCCCCCCGTTCTGTCTCTCTCCCCTGTTCTGTCCCCCCTCCCCCTGTTCTGTCCCCCCTCCCCCTGTTCTTTCTCTCCCCCCCCCCCTGTTCTTTCTCTCCCCCCCCCTGTTATCTCTCTCTCCCCCAGTTCTGTCTCTCCCCCCTGCCCCTGTTCTGTCTGTCTCTCTCTCTCTCTCTCACCCCTCCCCTGTTCTGTCTCTCCCCATCCACCGTTCTGTCTCTGTCAGTTCTGTCTCTCTGCTTTACGGGGAGCCATGGGCAGCAAGAGAAAGTGCTACTCGGCTCCCCATGCTTAATGCAAGCATGGGGAGCCGAGCAGCACTTTCTCTTGCTGTCCGCAGCTCGCTGTGAAGCAGACGCTGCTCTGCTTCACAGGGTGGGGGCGGGGCTACACCACTGAGCCGTTTAGCTCCACCCCCTCCCCGGATCCAGCAGAGCATGCAGAGCAGAGGGCTGGTGAGGGGGGATCTTTTGATCTCCCCAATCCAGTGCCTCTACCGGCTTTTTTTTTTTTTTTTTTTTTAACGGTCGTGCAGGCCCCCCATGTGATGGCACAGGTCGCACACCCGTAAGCCCGGCCCTGGTAACATGAAGATGACCGCTGCAATTCAAGTAAGGCAGCATTGCTTATCTAATATCCCAAAATGCATTGAAGACCAAACTGACAGATTACATTATCCAAAGTGTTGCGTTTGCCGAGGTGTGCTTGGAGTGCAGACGAAGAGACTCCATCTACATAATCAATGGCAGACATTAAAGCATGTCCGTACCAAGAGGTTTAGCTAGTATTTATCTGAATAGAGAACTCCAAGGTTGATGCATTATCTGCATGGCATTAAATCAATGTGTCGACCAAAAGCTAAGTTGGGGTCTAGCCACACATCTAAGTATTTATATATATTGACTCTACCTCGGCTAGCTTGAGATTTGGTCCTAATGTGTTTTAGAGGGCATAGGGTAACGTTATATAAATATATACAGGGTCAATATAAAGAGCTCTCCACTGACCTGTTAGTAGAACTGTAAAGAGGACAAGAGGTCATCCTTTGAGTCTTGAAGACAGAAGATTTAATGTAAAGCAGAAGGAAGGGATTAATTACGTTAAGGACAATAAAGGTATTAAATCCACTGCCATGAGAGGAGGTATCTAGAAAAAGCATCTGGATATATGTATAGAAAAGCAGAGTATTGAATCATGTGAATGATAAAATCAACAATAATATTTAGGTTCTGTGGATCCAACGAGAAATCAAGAACATATTTTTCCACCTACAAAGAAATTTAAAATAGTTTTATTTTTATTTTTTTACTTCTTTTGGATGAAGAGCAGGAATTAGTATGATTAAAAGGTTGGGCTTTGTAGACTTAAAGGGACACTAAACTTTAATTTATATTAATATATTCTGTTTCTGTATTAGAAGCACAAGTGAAAAGCTAGTTGTCCCTAGTGTGAGGATAAACTGGCATAGGCTTTTGACAGTACATACCAGTTCATCCTCTGACAGGCAGCTGCCATGCTTCTATCGGAATGAGGCAGCCTGGTCTGGTTGGTGACTTTCTCTTTTCTAGTGCAGAGAGAGAGAGGCCTTAACTAGGTCCCCTCTACTGATCCCCTGCAAAAACCAGATTCTCTCTGGACTAGCAGAAAGAAATTAACTAGGTCCCCTCTGCTGATCCCATGCAAAAAACAGAGTCTCTCTGCACTAGCAGAGATAGATTAACTCAGTCCTCTCTGCTGATCCCATGCAAAAAAATTTTTCCACTGTTTGGTTTTTCTCCACCTGTTTTTTTATACATTGGCTGCAATGGCGCAATGAGTGCTAGCACAACCAAAAGCGATGTAACCCGCGGATGCAATGCAGACTCCCGAAAGTTCATACTTGACCCCCTTTGTGTTCAGTTGTGTTGTTTTCTTGCATATTTTCTGTTGTATCACTGCTCCTTGCATATCTACGCCTCACTGATGTTATCAAAGCATTTGTAAACTATAACCATTTTGTGCTTGTCTGGTATGTCTTACTGTGTTCCCATATGGCACCTGTTGAATGGAGGAATGCAATAATGGATTTTGAAGGTGGTACAAAAGTGCCAAAGGTGAAAACGCTGTAGAAACACGAAGACAAAGGAAGTATTTCTAAGCTCTTTGTGCAATTATAGACATTCCTTGTGCATCAACCTTGGATCATTTCCGAGAAATGTTTGCCACTTACTGAAAACAGTCTCCAGTGCCTACCCTTAAGTTATCTCTAAGCCGTCTCCGTGAAGTACAGTGATGGACAATAGAGAAAGTTTTCCACCTCCAAGTGTATTGCGCATTGGGTCAAATCCCCGAACGGAATATTCTTTGTAGCAACATTCCACATTGAACATTTCTTGCCAACAATTAAAGGGTTGTAACCAACCAACCAACCAGAAACTTTTTTCATATATTCAAGCTGTGGTCTTATTTGAGTACCTAATTTGTTGCTTAAAAAAAAATGGGAGGTGGGGGGTGGGGGGATTGGGAATGGGGAGGGGCACAACCTGATAGATTGGGAACTAAGTGCCCAAATGGCACAAGGTACAGACATTTTGGCCAAATTGTTTTCAGAAAGACATACTATATGGTCACTGGAAAGAGTACAGTATAGAATAACATAATTAATAGTTGTGTCGAATAGTGTCTGTTAATCTTCAAATGATGTATTATGGAAAAGATTTTCAAGATCTTATCAAATGATCTCAACAGTCTAAAAAATAGGGGGAAATAAGGCATATTAAAGATGACTCTGATAAAATAGGCATTTCTTTGTTTCTGTTTTTGTTTCTTTATTCTCATCATGCATATGTTAAAAATGAACTTTTGTAGGGCCATCACTGAGGATTAATTCTTCCCATTATTACAGTGCTAGCTCAAGACAATAAAAAAATATGACAATCAGAGGTCTTCTACAGAGCTTAACTGGGATGCCCATTGTGCATGTGCAGGATGTTACCACTTAAAAAAAAATTCAGGAATATTGTTATTGAACATTGCCTGTGCAAGATGATCCAGTTTATCTGCACTGCAATAGAGGGTTAGAGCCAGAGATGCTTAACATTCCCAATATAGGTTTCTATGCCATAAAAAAAACTTGGTACACTACATAGGTTACACACTACCAGATACATCAAAGACAGTTTGGTGCCTGGATTTCCCTTTTAAAAGTCAATATATGTTTTTTTTAATGTAATCCTTTCATCCTACAGTAAATATACAGCTGTCTTAAGGCACAGTAACTTATGTAAAATACAAAACACTATAAATAAATAGAAGCAAATAACTATTTTTCGTAAATGGTTTCAAACAAAGTGTGACGTCACGGAGGCATGCCCGAACCAGGAATTTCAGGCACGGCACAATATAAGCACCGGCTACAATTTTCCTGTCAGACTGAGGCCACTCAAAGTGGCCTCATATTCCAGGTAGGATCCCTGCACTGTTTAGTGAATAGACTCTGAAATAAGCATGCCCCTTCTCAGAAATTGCAAAATACCATACCTTCAAACTTTTAAATGGACGAAGAGGGACACCTATGTTTTTCGGGAGGGACTGAGGATGTGACTATGGGCGGGGTTTTTTAGGTGCCAATTGAGTGCTACTTGGATCCGAAATCGTGCCCCAGAAATGCACAGGTTTTTGGCTAATCGATATGTGCCAATCAACAACTCCGAATTTGGGAAATATAGACAACATTTGCTGATAGCAATCCTCCAGCAAAATTGGCCTGATTCGAATTCTTCCGATGTTTTGATTATCGAAATCGATTCGGTCCTAAAATCAATGATGTTGAGTATCCCAATTTCAGAGATTTTGGAGATTCGGCTACAATCTGGTCCCATTGTTTGTGAGATGGGACTATATTGATTAGTCCCTTATGTAATGAGCATTATTGCAGTGGAGTTTTGTGATACACATGTAACATTCTGAGCTCCTAGAAAACGACCAGAGGAGGAAAGTGGGACAGAGGGATTTGGGGCAAAAACATCCCAAATCATGAAATACATTTTAAATATCCAAAACTAGAGGTTGTCATCCTTCCCTGGTGTTAAAGATAACATGGTGGTTGCACTGACTGTTGTTGATGCTTCTTTGTACAGTATTGATTTTAGCTAAACTGGCTTCAGGGCTTGGATTTCCACTAGAATGGCCTGATGCCACAGGGACTCTTGAAAGAGTCATTCTTTTGAATCATTACAGCCAAAAAAAGATATCTCAAATGTCGCCATAACATTCCATACAATAAAAACAAGAAATGTTACAATGTTTCAGGCTAGAGCAAGTGCGGCAACCTGTGACCATCTCAACGGGGAGATTGACGGTCTCATCCGAGAGACTAATAGGGGGAGAATGGGAGATGTAGGCCTCAACCAGCTGGAAGGCCACAGATTGACAACCCTGATCTAGAGGGAAAAAGGGTCAGCGGACATGTTTCCAAGTAAAGTAGTTCCAAATTCTAGAACGCCTGGGATGTGATCGAAACTATTCTGGAGAATCAACATGCAAAATATGTTTGATATTACCCGGATTTGACTGTATTAGGCATACATAGGGATTTTTTTTCCTGAAAAAAAAAGAGAATTGCAGGTAATTACAGAGAATCGAAATATGGGATTTCAGACTAAAGGCCTTACGTTTGTAATTCTCTTCTTAATTCCCTGTTATACTCTTTTTATCACGAATAATGCCCATACAGTATGGGCTTCATTCATGTCACATTGCAGGGAATTCGACCAAATGGGAGAATTTCTCCAACTCGGCTTTTTTGGCCTGAAGTTTGAAACTCCCTTCCTAATTCCCTGAAATCCTCTCTTTAATGCATAAAGCCCCAAAAGAAAATGATTATTATATATTTGTTTTTTTTTTATACAAAGCTGTGCTACGAGACTCCATACTTTGGCTCCTATTTCACAACAGAAATCGTTTTCCTTCAACCCTGCGGATTTCATCTTTAAATCATAATACTGATAGATAAAAATAAAAATTCGAGAGTCACAGATCCTTATATTGATCACAGCATTTTTTACATACTGTAACCTAGCAATGTCCTTATCTCTTAAAGACCCTACTTACGTCAAAGTGCCAGAGGTAAGAAATCTTGTTTTATTTTGCATAACCTTTGGAAAGACAAAAAACAAACAAATCAGAGGGGGGGGGGGGGGGGGGTGTTTTGAAAAGGAATCATTAGCATTGTAGATAAGCAGTTTTGTAGATATGCTAATAGTGATTTCCCTGGGGTAATAACACTGATGCTTTTATAACAGTGAAAGCATAATGAATTCATTTATTGTGAGCAGAGATTTATGGCTAATATGGCAGGGAAACTCGATGTCCCTTCTGTAAGCCTTTAAGAGCAGACTGCACCATTTGTGAACAGATCTGAAAGGCAGATGATGCCTATGTGCACCACTGAAGATAAGAGCATCACAACATGCCAATTAGTACAATGCTGAATAGTCATTCTTGGGAACTTTCTTAAAGAGGAGATCTTTGAAAGCTCTACTCTTAATAAGTCATGATAAGATACACAGGGATTGGAAACATTCCATTGAGCATCATCAAATTGTGCCCCGCAAAGTCCAGTGAATGTCTATCATGAAAAATCTTGGTACCTAGCCTTGACAATCAGGGGAGGGTTTGTAACTTTTGGCATGGGAAGGGGAAGGGGGGGTAAAAACCATCTAGTTGCCCACCAACTTCATCAGCCCACTCATTATCTTCAGAGGCAGATACAGACAGACAAGCAAGACACATATACTGACATATAGAGTACAGAGACTGATAGACAAACAAGACAACTGGATAGAAATGATGGTGCACTGGGCATTTAGAAGGGAGAAATGTGCAATCGCTGCCCATCATGTTACATCTAAGAACAGCCCAGGGGGGCAATTATCCCCTTGGCTCCCTTTACCAGCCTTGCCTTGTTGCCTTGCCACTGCTTGTGTTTTGTGGTCAGCAGCTGACTCTATAAGCTGATACTAGAAAAACTGATATATTAGAGCTTTTAAAGATATCATCCTTTATTCAAGCAGGGAATATGACCAGAAAGTAAAGCAGCAAATTGTAGAGGATGGCATATAAGAGCCAACTGGTCCATAGAGGCTGCATAAAATACAATCTAAGGCTTATTTTCTATTTTTGTTTTAATTTTAGGACAGGTTTATCAATAACCAAGACCTTTTTGAATTGCCATAGTGTGGTAGCTTTTACTGCCTCCTCGGGAAGGTTATTCCAGGTATGACCTACTCTTATGTAAAAGGATGCAGTCAAGAATAAGTGGTCCCAAGCATCTGACCACACTTGAGCTGTTTTTTTTTATTTTTTTTTACATGAATAGCCTAAGATAAATTTGATGTTAGTTTTAAGGGCTATGTAGGTAGGTGAGGAATCTCTCATAGTAAGCTAAAATAAGTTACTAAAAAAGCTAAAATACTTGCAGAATGTTAAAATGAAGTGCGTATTCTCTACATAGTTTTGATTTATTTCAGACAAAAAAAGAAAAAAAACCACATATATTTTTACAATAAGCATGTAAATATAATAACAATAATATATAAACTGTCATGAGATTATTATACTAAGAAATAGGTGGAATACTAGAATAAATATTATCTTATTCTTTCAACTCTTAATGAAAAAAAAAAAGTTAAAATTGTCATATATCAGTGGCTGCGCATTTTCCATGACATCCTCTCATTTTATGTTGTTGAGGGTGATATGTCAGTTTCTGCTCTCCTTAAATCAGATTAGTAATAAAGTTGCTGCATTCAAAAAAAAAAAAATGTCTTGCTATGCAGCAAAGAGTGAGGGAGATAATTTGGCATCGCCAGCACCTGAATTAATATTAATGATTCATAGTTGGGATTTGGGCCTGTCAAATTAATAGTTTACTTCATCGACGCACAACACAATTCCTTGCCGTCTCAGCATCTCGGAAATTAAAAGTTGAGAGGCTGATCTCTGAGCAGTATAAATGTAAGTTTCCTGAGGAATATTTTAATTCCTAATAAGATAATTAGCATTGAACGTAACATCAAGGCCTAAACAAATAGACAAATATGGCATGTCGGGAGCCTGGCAACATGATATCCCGCCGTGACAAGATGACAGGCCGACACACACAGATGTCACCGCATTGTGCCACTGACTGATTCTGCAAAGGTCATATTTGCAGTAAGGGTGTGTGTGAGAGGGAAGGCAGGCCTCAGGATCGCTAAATTATAAGAGACAAGGGATGTCAGAGCATCAGATGTAGGGACACTGCTAATGAAATTATTTAGTAGGTAAAGTCTCACAGGTGGAGTCAAACTGGACCCGACAAGCCAAAGGAAGACGTGTGACTACAGATGAGTAGATTCGGGGCAAAGTACAATTTTCTAGAGGAATGTATTGAGCTGAAAAAAAAAATGCGGAAGTTCTAGCTCCTCTTCGGAAAAGGCTAAAACATTTTGTGTGTAAATATTATTGTGTTACTTTTGGTTGACTGTTGGCTGCATTGAGCTTTTAACATAAGATGAAAAAAGTATGAACCTGAATCGGACAGCCTTTTAGTACAATCGTCTCTCTATTTATACTAAAATGTGCAAACCAAAGTTGGATATTGAGATGGGCCACGTGGTGTGCAAACATTTTCTAATCCACACACAATATGATGTTTTATAAAAAGCAAAAGACATATCAATATCAGATATATATGTTAATAAAAACCATTGAAATATGTATTAGTAGGCTTTAAAATGTCATTTTCGTCCATTCATCCGAAATCCAAATAGAACGCTGAGTGAAAGAATGAATGGATGTATGTGCAATGAACAAAATTCATTTGTTTCCTTGTTCATTTGCTAATACACACTCTCACATGTTAACACTCACTAATACACAAACACACTCTCACACAAACACACTCACTAATACACACTCACACTAATAGAAACTCTTACACATAACACTCACTAATACACACAAACACACTCTCACACAAACACACTTAGTAATAAACATAATACGCACTCACGCTAATACACACAAACTCTCACACAAACACACTCAGTAATACACATAATACGCACTCACACTAATACACACAAACACACTCTCACACATTAACACTCTACACTCTACACTAATAACTACTAACTAGACTGGAGCATTTCTTTTTGGACAAATTCCCTAACCCTAACCTAACAATGTTTGACTTAAACTGAAATGAATTTTGGCATCCCATGAAGTGCTCTGATTTTTTTCCATTTATCCAAGTGCCTTGCCTTCCATTAGTCTACCCACTGGTCAATAATCCAAAACATCCTATAGGTATAACAGTAGCTCATGAAACTCTTCAATGCTGCAGCAGTGTTGTGTATCATCTCTTGCAGTCAGACGAGGGGGCTTCTTTTGTTCTGGACACCATCCTGTAAAAACCCCCATCTGCCTCTTGAGGTCTTTTATTTTAGTTTTGTGTTCAGGGGAGCTTCAGTCCAATATCATCTGCGGGGTCTCGATTTAATTACCACTGCTACAGAGTATTGGAACAAGCACCAGTCTCGGAGAATAGATTTCCCTGATGGTCCAAACATGGCTTGTTCAGACAGCGCTGATTAAGCATGCTTGGGCTGGAGAGCGACTTAGAGAGAGAGAGGCATTAGCTCTCTCTACGGCACCTTGTTACTGTTCCTCCGAGTTTGATGTTTGAGATCATAACATGGAGCTGTTTAACTTTAACCCCCTCGATGTCACTTGAGCAGAATTATTGACTATTATTTACTCTTGCTGATCTTTACCGATTCAGTGACGTTTGGATCAATGGGACGGTCCTGGAGAAAAGAACATCTGAGAAGGAGAACTTTAAAAAGGCAAAAAAGGACCATGGGCTAATATTAGCCAAATCACACCTGGATCTGTCAGATTGCACCTTTTCTCGCACCTCCAAAATCCCAATTAATTTTCTGCTTCTATTTTTGGATAGCCCCTTTAGTTTCCATTGACAGTGGGGTAGATTCAATGCTGACTGTTAAGGTCGGCAAAAGTCAATTCAACCTAAATGGGGACCATTATTTATTTAGTGTAAGGACCACAGTCACTCGGGCCTGTATTTTTTTTTTTTTCATGGGTTGGCCCCATGTGGGACAAATAGGGTGAAGACATCAGGGGAGCCGCACTAAAAAAATATATATATATTTTTTTTTTATAAAAAAGGTGTATGGTGCACTGTTTGTGGGTCCTATAGCACTGAAAGGGTTAAAATGTGCAAATAGCTGCCGCTATTTAGCTCTAATGGGACTTTTTCAAGTAACTGGGAGCATTGCATCTACCGGAATATCTGCCGGTCCTTTTAACACTGTGGCTGACAAACCAGGGTGGACATGTTTAGTGGACAGTCGTGGTACTGCACTTCTAGAAAGAAACTGCCTTCAATGATAGGTTTTTACTCTCACACTTACTGCGCTCTACCTATGGGTGGGTGTCTCTGGGTTGTACATGCTGGCGTAAAAATTTGCACACACAAAAGAAATGTAGGAACCAAGAAACGCAAAAATATATTTTATAGGTATACAATTTATAATACGAGTTGAATGGTTATATGCTGAATATATGTTCAATATTCAAGTAATTGACAAAATATAAAACAATATTATTCAATAAATACTGTGACCTTTCTGTCCGGTCTGTTGTCTGTGTAGTTTTTTTGGGGGGAGGGTGTTTTAAATTGCCATACCTCTGTCATGTATTGTATGCTCTTTCTTTCATGTGACCCAGATAGCTTTACATTCCGCTTCCAGTTTTACAGAAGTACTATATCTGGAGCACTAGTCAGATCTTGGAGCTGGGAGGCTTAACAGAGGGGCCACAAAAACGCTGAGTGTATCCAGCCCACATGGTGCTTTTTTATATTTACTAGTCCTGTTTTTAATGTGAACACATGTAATTAAACATTTTTTTTCACAATGGTAACACTTTAAGCTTTTGCCCGCAGGTGCAGATCACTGGCTTTCTCTAGATTTAGTAAATATAGCACATTACCAGCCATGTAATAGGACAAATAATAGAAATAATTGTTATAATTAACAAAAAATAATTAACAAAATGTAATTACTTTACGTGTTTTATGGATCTATATATTTGTTCCCCAAACTGTTGTCCTGAAAATAAACTCTGACAACAATAAACATTTTTAAATGTAGTACTTTTTCTGCTCTTCAACATGTCCACATTCTCTTGCACCCAAAAAGCCTTCCGACAATAACTTGCCAGATTGATGCATATGGTGATCAATTTAAGCAATCCTATCCAAATGGGCTGTTTGTGTGCTCGATACGTCGTCCCACCTGCCCAATTCCGAGAATTGTCTCGAAAGCAATGCATTTGTATGCTTCCCGTCAGCTTGTTGATCAGCGTTGAATACAAAACACACACACGGAGACCCATTCGCACAGGAACACACCCACACCCACGGAAACATGTACACAGTTTGTTTTCTTGTTTTCCATCTGCTGCCGACAGATTAAAACAAAAACAGCTTAGCATTTGTTTTGTTTCTGTTTCCTGCTACTACGGTGGGTGCGTCACCACGAGTTCTATTTATATATGTATGTTATGTCGGTATCCCTATATGAATGGCAGCCTTCTATGAAGGAGGGTTGTTAACTCATTCGCACCCTCCAATGGGAAGGTCCGATATATGACTGCTGTCCTGGAGATCCAAATTTTGTCCGTGCCAGACACAAATTTTGGTTTTCCACAGTGGGTGACACTCCACACCCCAAGTCCTAGCCATGCCTTCCTTTTGTGTAGGCCTTTTGGGAGGTTATTATCATCAAGATCTGTGCTTCTTCAGGAAGCCTCTTGTTTGAGGCATTTTTCTACAGATCAATATCAGCCACCCTGCTCGTTTTTTCTCTCCTTCCCTTCCTATAATTGCCTTGCACCAATGGGTTTAAGTAAACACTGTGCACTAAAAAACGTAAACGATGCTCAAATGTCAGTCTAGGATCATAACATTTATTGGGCCCTCCATAATGTGGCACCTGTGCCATAGATGAGCCATCACTGATCTAGTTTGTAAGCAGGGTTCTCTAGCTTACATATCAGTTTGTCTCTGTTTTTCTGCTGCAGCTTGTAATACCACTGTAAATTCTGTTCTACACACTGAATAAATTGCTGGCACTCTATAAATAAACTTTAATTAAATTGTACTGACTAGTACCACTAGAAATAAAATCCTTGTACAAACCATTCCCAGTGTACTTTACATTTGACACAAGGGGGGTGGGGGGTGGACCTGGTAGATGATACTTTTGGGTCACCTCCAGTTTCTGGTGACCTTTGTTGCATACCATTTGTGTGTGAGATGGAAAAGTCCAGAGTGCACCACTCCTTGATGATGTGGTGGTGGTGTGTGAGAAATCCATGCCCCCCAATAGAACCTTTACTACTCTTCACTGCTACTTTTTATAACCCCATTCTGAGAAAAGACCCAAGATGTGATGTGAAGAGATCTATCTGTGGTGTTTATGGCACCTTGTGACTAGTGTTGAGCAAATCCGAACCGCACTGTTCGGGTTCGTACCGAACTTTACAGTTTTTGGACCCCGGACCCGACATTTCACTGTATGTCCATGTTTGAGTTCGGGGTTCGGCGATTACATTGTATGTAATGCTATTGGCTTTCTATAAACCGAAATAGAGTCCCCATTCATAAGAATAGGTCAATTGACCTATTCGTATGAATCGGGACACTCACCCACATTTTACTTCATTTTGCAGCCCTCTAGCCCTTTCCAGGACTTTTTTAGAGGCATTTTAGTGGCCAAAAGTTCGGGTCCCCATTGACTTCAATGGGGTTCGGGGTCAAGTTAGGGGTCAAGTTCGACCCCGAACCCGGACTTTTTTCCGAAGTTCGGCCGAACCTGCCATACCCGAACATCCAGGTGTCCGCTCAACTCTACTTGTGAGTTGAAAGTGACAACAAGGTAATTAGGGTTGCCACCTTCTCTCCCAAAATACCAAACAAACTTGATATTGGCACAAGATGATTTTTTACCAGCCTGCCAGTAAAATGCTGGCTGCATGGCAACCCTAAAGTTGATGTGGAAGATTTAGCTGTCCTTTTTGAATATCAAGCCACAGGTGATGTCACAAACAGTAACAGCAAGATAACGTAGTACTGAAAGTAGTTGATTTGCAACACCACAGGTGATCTCATAAAGAGAAGGCACCACAGACACGTTTAAAGGGACAGTATCACCTAAACAGTGTTTTCACTGTTACTGTAGAGAATAAAACATTGTTATACACTGTGTTAGCAAAATAGCAAAATTGCAAGCAAATGTCTAAATTAGGAGAACATTTTTTTTTTTTAAAAGTAGTGAATAAGTGATCGGCGCTAATATAACCAATATAAAAGAACACAGTGCAGCAAAACACTAGTGTGGCTCCTCCAAAGCCCACACAGACAGTAGTGAAAACAAAAATAGAAAAGTGTTGCGCAAAAGAGAACAAGTATATAAATATATACTTATCTTGCAGGAAGCAAGTAGCTCAGCCAAGATATGTGTAAAAAATAAAAGAATGTAGTATTGTAACAAAAAATGACTCCGCAGACCCATTTAAAACATATTTTTCTCCTAATTTAGACATTCATTTGCAACTATATATATACTTTTATTTTTTTCCTGCAATGTCTAGGTGACTAAATCCCTTTTAAAGGGCACCATTTCCAGTGTTATCCAAATGGGCCTTGGTAACAATCCAATTACCCAACCTTTTTCCTCGTCTAATAAATCAGAGTTCATCTACAAACCGAGGAAGCAGATATGAAGATAAATACAACCATTTAAATGTTAATTCACTTTCAACTTTTTTTCGTTTCTTGCAACATTCAGTTCACTCATCATCACATTGCCAAATGACTTGAAAAATATGGAAAATTTATGTTTTTCCTGATGTAATACACACAGAGCAAGTCTTTTTTTTTTATAGTGTGATAAAGAACAAAAAAAGAACATTTAGAGTATTACAATTTACAACTCAACCTACTGATATTATCTGATGTTTTGATTGAAGAATTTTCTGCCAAATTAAACAGTGACTGATTGTCAGGCAAAAAAAAACCCATAACCTGGTTCTCTTTTACTCAAAGTGTCTGATGGATATGAAATAAATGGAAGAGAAATGTTACAGTGCTTTATAGATAACATTATGAAATCTATTTGAAATATCCTCTTTTTTAAGTTCATGTGCTGTGAGTGTTAATCTCTATGTTTGAAATATCAAACGAGGGACAGCATTATTTTAAGGTGAGTGACACTGGATGCTGGTAGGAGAATAAGGTTATGTTTGGTTTGTTTGTTTGTTTTTTAATGTGTTTTTTTTTTGTATGTTGTACTTGTTTTTATTGAAATGCAGTTATTTTAGTCTCAAATAAATTACAGTTCTCCTGTGCTTTTACATTGAAGATAATTTTACCGGGGCACTCTAAATTTAGGAGGGACTACACAGGAGGCAGGCTGACTTCCTCTGCAGTCACAAGCCATTATGTTGGAATGTTGGAATTAGCCTCCCTCTGTTGAACTCAGCTCCGCTTCTAGAGTTTGAAATGTAGTGGGTAGTGGTTTCAGCCAGATTTTTGTGTGTCCGTTCCTTCAACCCGTGTTGCTGTTGTACTTGTTTGTTTTCCTAATCATCGATTAAATCATTTTTCACTTCTCTGATACTTTACGGTGTTGGCACCGCCAGCATTTTAACAGAATTAATTCGGCCTGTCCATGAAATATCTACTTTTTGCCCATTTGTCCAGATCTTGTTTTATCTAAGTATATTAAGTGGAGAATTTTAATGTAAAACAATTTTACGGCTTCATAGGCATTTTAAATCCCAAATACAAACGTTCAGATGATCTCCAATCATATGTGTCTTTCTTCTTCACTTCTTATATTTCCAATCCTATGGGGAACAACTGAGTTTTTGATACATTCAGTGGTGTATCTTGGTTTTGTGCTCCCCTAGGCAGACAAACTTCGGGCACCCCCCACCCACGTTGCCCACCTATGCCACCCACGTTGCCCACCTATGACATGCACATTCACCCACATTGCATACACACTAAATTCCCCATCACCCCCATTACATGCCACCATCACCCTCATTACATACCCCCACCACGTCCATTACATGCCCCCATCACCCCGATTAATTGGATGGAGCTAAAGCTTGCTAAACGATGGGGGAGGGATTGAAAATGTTTGAAGCACCAGAAGTGTGCTTTAACATCCTCTAGCAAAGTGCCGCCCTATGGCAAAGTGCCGCCCTAGGCGAGTGCCTTGTTTGCCTTGTGGAAGATACACTACTGCATACATTTATTAGGATGAAAAATACCTCAATTACTCATGTAGATGGTGTGACGACTGGGACGGTTTAGTTAGGGATAACACAAGATTGTCCGCAAAAAGTCCTATTGAATGTTCTTGCCTCACTAAAAATGGTAGATAGAAGATAATGGCGAGTTGTGGGCAACTTTGTCCATACATCATTTGTAAATGCAGTGGTTGTAGGGGTCATCTGGGCTATTTAGGATTGCTGAAAAATTAGTGATAGAAGTGGCACTACTTAAATGATAAACATACTGTAAAAAATAGGAAAAAAAATGGAAAGAAGCTGCTCACAGTACAAGAAAGACAACCAACAATCCTCGTATGACCAAAGTGATATACAAAAAACGGGAGCGCTAAAGTGTGTATTAGATCAGATCAAATCAAATAAATATAGGGGACACAGATATACTTATGCAGATTCGTATGTTCTTTGTAGTAGCAAGTAACCTGCCCAAAGTGAAGAATTTCTACTACAAAGAACAAACGAATCTGCATAAGTATGTCTGTGTCCCCTATATTTATTTTGTTTGATCTAATACACACTTTAGCGCTCCAGTTTTTTGTATATCATATCTAGGATTGCCGGTCCAGTTACAGAGGTGACCACTGTGAGCACTGTACTTAAAAAGTGATGTGTGGTCAAAGCTGGTACGTGGCCGTGGGGGTATCACGTGGTGATGTTCTAAGTGGTCAGAGGGCCACGTGGCAGTCTTGCCACCATGGCACTGGGGATTCTATTCATGACACTGCATTGCTCACTCACATATCCACAGTGGAAAATGGTACATTGACAATCAATGTTACCAACCACACTGTGGACATGGAATGGTACTGGTACACATGGCATGATGGTGGGAGGGTATACATCAACTGGTGAGATATTTGATATCAGCTGGTGGGATACGTGTGTGTTTTATCACATGATAGGTTGGTTAATGTGGTAATTGCACTATTTAATGCAGTAATATCGTTTTATTTTAAATAAAAATTTAAATCGTTATTTTAATTTTATTTATTTGTCAAATATGCTATGACATCATATATTTTGCAACTTACACGTCAGTGAACGTTAATTTGTTGGGCCTGCAAAAAATATTATTTGGAGACTTGAAAAGCACCGTAATTCTGCAGTTATCACCAAATTTGGGGGAGGGGGGGGGGGGGGTGGATTCAGCACTATAAGAATAAGGAGGATCTTATGGATTTCCCAGGCCAAGTTTCCCCAAACCAAACAGGGACGAAATTTTAGCTCCAATTTAGCCCATACTGAATAGCCCAGGTCAGGGCTAAAACAAATCATTTCAGACACTGTTGGCGAACTGGCCATTTAATTGGTTAATGCAGCTGATTCTACTCATTGTTACTGTTTTTAGGTTGGTTATAACTTGCACATGGTGTTTCTTTTGCTCCCTGCACCTGAGTTAGGAAGGCAAAGGACTTTATATCAGTTTTATTGTTGCAAGGAGCCATTCTATCAATCAATCACGAATAACAGCCGATAGTACTCACCTCAAGACCACACAACTCTTAATTCCTGTGCCCTAGATTAAGACTTTTTTTTTTTTGGGACGATTGGGTGACAGCAGGCCTGGATGAAAGATTCCTTCTTTAAGCTCTCTGGCAGGGGAGAATTTATCAGGCGCAAGTGGCTTGCTACAGCAACATATTGATCATCCTGTGACTGGTGTATATTTTTTTTTAGGGTAGGTTGAGAAAGAGCAGGGCCATTTATTAGGCATCTTACATCCCCTGGAGAAAGCTATTGAGCCTTGTAAAAGTCTGACGGTCAACCGTATTTGTTATGGTGACCGTTGCAGTAAATGAAAGCATCAAAACATTTTTTTATTTTTTATTAAAAAGGGCTCGCAGAGGTTGTGTATAAACTCTGAGACTCACACTTCTCAAATTTAGTCTAAGTACCTTTAAGCCACACTTTTACATCTTGATTGACATATTTGTCACTCCCAATGAACCCATACTCAGTAGTGTATGTTCCACAAGGCAAACAAGGCACTCGCCTTCTTTTTTTGACTCATTAAAGTATATAGCATGCGAAAATAACAAGCCAACTCACATATATCCCAAAACAAGTCAAGCATTTCACAGACCTCTCAGACAACCCTCTGCTCTTTCAAGGTAGCCTAGAGGAACCATCTATTTTGATGACGTATTCCTCGTTTTATCGTCCCTGCATAGTGCTGAGCTATTTTACTTTGTACGCAGATTTTTGCTTGGTTTCGCATACCGGAATTTGTAATATTTTGCGGGTTTGTTTGTATTTATTCCTTAGATGTTCTGTGTGGCTTAGTGGCCTCTGCCGAACCTAGTATAGGGGTTATTTTCCATCCAGAAAGAATTGCAATTTTGTTTTTGTTTCACACTGATGTCAGGGTAGGGCTGGCAATCTTAAGCAGGAGGGCAATTGACCCCCCAGTGGCTGCTCCTTGATCTCTCAATGGGCTGAGGCTGCACCATTTTTTTTCCATTTAAATGCCCTAGTCGATGATACTTTCAATCTTGTTATCCAATTGTCTTGTCTGGATAACAATCCAGAAGTGTATCTTCCACGAGGCAAACAAGGCACTCGCCTAGGGCGGCACTTTGCCAGAGGGTGTTAAACCACACTTCTGGTGCTTGAACCATTTTTGCTTCCTCCCCCACTGTTCAGAAAGCTTTAGCTCCTTCCAGTTAATCGGGGTGATGGGGGCATGTAATGGACGTGGTGGGGGTATGAAATGAGGATGATGGCGGTATGTAATGAGGGTGGTGGGGCATTTAGTATGTGTGCAATGTGGGTGATGGGGCATGTAATGGGGTGATGGGGCATGTTGTGGGTGTGCAATGTGGGTGATGGGGCATGTCGTAGGTGTGCAACGTGGGTGGGGGGGTGCCCAAATTTTGTCTGCCTAGGGCAACCACTGCCCAAACCGCAAACATTCCAACTTAACACAGTCAAACTAACCTGTTCGACCAACAATAGTGATACTAATAATAATGATACATGTTATGAATAGTAGCTTTTTTTTTTACATAAACTTATTCTTTTTTAAGTAGTTTAAGCAATGCCTATCTTGGAAAGTTACCAATTGAAGGTTTTCTCCTGTGGATTGAACCTTCTGCAATGAAGTTGCCAGTGGACTGCAGAAATGGCCGTCTCCTGCCATGGGCATCCATAGTCCTCACCTATCCCCCAAAGCAGCAGCAGGAGAGATAGTGAGAGAAACAGTAGGTTTCTTAGGGTTTGTTGACCACACATAGAGAGCAGGACACACATATAAGTGATGGAGCTGGCATAATGAGGATTTAATATGTAGTGAGGAATTCAAATTAGTGATACAATCAGCACCATAATAACTGAATTATGCTAATTATGTGCATTGGGCAGACTGGGTGGGGCTTTGGGTAGGTGGGTGTGGCTAATTGTAGCTGTGCTGCAAAGTGTCCCTGGAAACGTTTTTTTCAAATGTTGGCAACAATGGACCTGAGATCAGTTAACTGAGGTCATTGAATAGACTGTATGATGAGATTTATTGCTTTTGGAATTCTGTGATACACTCATACACATCTAATATTCTGAGCTACTGGCCACACCAGAGGATCAAAAATGGACACAGGAATTTGTGGCAAAAAATAAGGATTGTCCAGCCTAATTAAACATACTTGGGTGGCACACCAGGGTCAGCAGGTTGGACATTACTTATTGAACTAGCCTTGTGGATTGCAAGCGTTTAGCAAAAACTACTTTTTAAGCTCTTTGACTGACATCTGCATCTCCTCATATACAAGATTATTTGAACCTATTTATTCCATTTTCCTGTAACTCACATGACCTAGGCACTGTATACTTGGGATCATAATAAAACCAAGACCCTAACCCAATAAGCTTTAACCCTTTCACGACAAAGCCCCATCCTTCTTTTATGTAAACACACACATAGATAAAGTAGCAAAAAAGCTATTGTCCAGAACGGACATTAAAACAAACAAAACCATTGTCCTGAAGGGGTTCATCAAAATAATTTAATATTGAACCAAAAACATAACATATATAAGTACAACGTATAATTTTCTCCTACACTCGGGCTTTGTCTTTTGGGCCTACTCTCCTTGGTGTGCCATATTTGAACACAATTTTTAAAAAAAAATGAAACATTTCTTTACTTATTAAAAAAGACAGACCTTATCAACAATGTGTGCTAGTATATACAGTTAAGGCTAGCAATAATCCCTTTTGGGTTTTCTTGTTTTGTTTTTTTTCCATGGTCAGGAACAACAAGACCAGCAGCAAAGTTCTATGATAGAGCTATTCTCAACTCTACAAGAAATAGAGGCACAGAAAGGTTGACATCAGTGGGGGGAAAAAAAAAGAAAGAAAAAAAAAAAGAAAATAAACTTTCCAGTATATTTGTCAAATAATTTCACACCCAGGAGAGGTTTATTTTTCTATTATTTTTCCTTCAGACTTCCTTCCTTCAGATTATACTGTAGGTGAATTTTTTTTTTTTTTTTTCTCTTAGCAATAAACTGTTCCCTCCTTGCTTCATGTTTTTGTGCACTGAGCTTGGATATAAGCAATAATTTCAGTTATGATTTGGTCTAAGCAGATACGCTTCACACCTCTTAATAATACCATTTCACCCCAGGAGTTTATTGGTAGGAGAACGCTTGGTGTTGAAAAGCAAACAAGATGTTTCAGGGAATGTGACAATGAGTTGCACAAGAGACATCAGTGTTTTACTGCTCTGATATCTACTGTATCTTTGGAACTTCTTTTTATTTTTTTTTAGTTGCAAAGGTGTGAATTACAGTATTCTCTAACGGATACGTCATCCGGTTAATGCCAAAATGTGCATTGTACCAAATGAGCTTCCACCCCCTCCTCCTCCTGTAATATAGGACGTTTTTTTATTTCAAGGATAACAACGAAAAAGTTCTGTTTATTTGAAAGATTTCATCAAGTGTAGAATAGATCTGATATCACGAGAGAGACGTATAAGACAGATTTGCTAACAGATACTATATAGCAATTGTTACAGTGGTGTATCTTGGTTTTGTGCTGCCCTAGGCAGACTACAGGCACTCCCCCCCCCCTCCCAGGTCCCCACCTACGACATGTCCCATCACCCACGTTGCACACCCACGACGTGCCCAATCACCCCATTACATGCCCCATCACCCACATTGCATACACACTAAATGCCCCATCACCCCCATTACATGCCCCATCACCCCGATTAATTGGAAGGAGCTAAAGCTTGCTGAACGGTGGGGGAAGGAGCGAAAAGTTTGAAGCACCAGAAGTGTGCTTTAACACCCTCTGGCAAAGTGCCGCCCTAGGCGAGTGCCTTGTTTGCCTCGTGGAAGATACACTTCTGGATTGTTATCCAGACAAGACAATTGGATAACAAGATTGAAAGTATCATCGACTAGGGCATTTAAATGGAAAAAAAATGGTGCAGCCTCAGCCCATTGAGAGATCAAGGAGCAGCCACTGGGGGGGTCAATTGCCCTCCTGCTTCAGATTGCCAGCCCTACCCTGACATCAGTGTGAAACAAAAACAAAATTGCAATTCTTTCTGGATGGAAAATAACCCCTATACTAGGTTCGGCAGAGGCCACTAAGCCACACAGAACATCTAAGGAATAAATACAAACAAACCCGCAAAATATTACAAATTCCGGTATGCGAAACCAAGCAAAAATCTGCGTACAAAGTAAAATAGCTCAGCACTATGCAGGGACGATAAAACGAGGAATACGTCATCAAAATAGATGGTTCCTCTAGGCTACCTTGAAAGAGCAGAGGCTTGTCTGAGAGGTCTGTGAAATGCTTGACTTGTTTTGGGATATATGTGAGTTGGCTTGTTATTTTCGCATGCTATATACTTTAATGAGTCAAAAAAAGAAATCCTTTCAAATGCATGAGAAACTAGGATTCTGATCCTTATGCTGGCTGGATTCAGAACACAATAGACGGAATACAAAGGAAGGAAAAAGTCTACCTTAGAACAAATCCATTTTTTTGTGATAGGAACAATGTATCAGTGAGGGTATTATGTATAATGTGCAGATAGGTACCCCTGTTACTATGCTAAGTATTGTCATTTGGTTAAAGGGATAGCTCCACCTGACCTAGTCTCTATGTGTTGTGCAGTTTTCTAATATTTCTGAATATCCACTTAAAATATTGCACGTTTTTCGTTTAAACAATTTACAGTTCTCCTGTAGTTATACATTGGGAATAATTTCACAGGGGCTGCTAATTTCAGTGAAAGCCTTATTGGCTTGATTGATCTGTGTCTTTTTCTTTATTTCATATGACACAGTCCAGATTTTAAGGAATTAACATGCATTTCTCACTAGTTTTAAAATCTAGAACACTTAAAAGGAAACAGTATAGTTCCCAAACTCACTTTGGTGCAAATTGAAGATTACTGCTTGTATAGTGCACAGGCTTTTTTTGCCAGTATGATTAAATGCAGGCATTCTGCATACATTACATTTTTTATATTTTACATAAGCCCTCCCTCGGTGTTTACTCTGCATGTTTACTACAGGTGTGGCAGCACTGATTGTGTAGGCACTGAGCATATCAGTTTTGTTTCATGTAGTCTCTGTATTTGCTGGTGGAATAGAAAGCAGTGTGTGGAATGTAGTAACATGCAGGATGTTCTCTGTGCTGCTTCCTGTGTGCCTGATCAGCAGCACTGATGCCTCCTCTCCCCCTCGCCAACACTGATTACCTGATTGAAACTAACTGACTGCCAGCAAAGGACAGTGCTTAAAAAAAAATATATACAAACTTAAATAAATTGCCCATATTATACAGGCTCCAAACATGAATGTAATGTTCCAATCAACCCACCATGATGACTGTTCCGCGAGCACAAAGTGTTTTAAGAAAAAGAAAACAGACTGTAAAGCCGAAAAGCCCTTAAGCCAAAGTTAGTTGCAGTCATTAAACGCAACTGCTGAACAAGAGCAGCACAAAGACATCCAAAGAGACCAAAATGAGCCCAACAATTCCGAGCATTTTTAGTAAATACGTCTTTGAGCCGAGATACATAGAGTGCTGCTCTAAAGAGGTCTAAATGGTGCATCATTTTCCCAAGCAATGAGCGCTGCATGTTTCAACAATGCAGCCTAGAATGATAAAGGAGAGAGTCAAAGGAGGAACAATGTCAGGAGACGGGCTGAAATTTCTGCAAGTGGGTCACCGGTATACATGCAGAGCCGGCAGCGACGTGGACAAAGAAAAATTAGAACAGCTTGAGAAAACGATTCCCAAATCCTCCTGGCTTTGTGCGGAAACTCACAAGGAAAACCTCTGATTGTGTAAAGTCGACAGGTTGTAGCTTAATCGGCAGCCAGCTCATTAAAGGCTGTTTCTTTTTATCAAAGGCCTGCTCTTAATCATTCCGGGCCAATCTGCTGCCTCCAACAGTTTCCCCACCTGTCTAACTACATTCTGTTCTCTCCGTCGAAGGTCAGGAGATTTTCCTAGCTTCAGAACCTTCGTTTTCCCTTTTATTTTCCTCTAAGAATATTTCATAGGTCAAGGCGATCTTTTAAAAAAAAGACCTCCAGTGGAGAGTCCTGCACCATAGACAGTAGTGTGGTGGTGTATTACGGTGCATTAATGTTTATTGTGGGCATGACATGACAGCAACAATGTCCTACATTCTGAACATTCTGTTCTCTCCGTCGAAGGTCAGGAGATTTTCCTAGCTTCAGAACCTTCGTTTTCCCTTTTATTTTCCTCTAAGAATATTTCATAGGTCAAGGCGATCTTTTAAAAAAAAGACCTCCAGTGGAGAGTCCTGCACCATAGACAGTAGTGTGGTGGTGTATTACGGTGCATTAATGTTTATTGTGGGCATGACATGACAGCAACAATGTCCTACAGTATAAGGAACGAATTGACAGAGGGGTTGGAAGGACTACAAAAAACACATCCTACTTCATCACCAGCAAATTGTGGTTATGAATGTTTCCAGTGAACTTGAATTCCTCATCTGCAGATTATCGCGTCTACCCAATATGCCCCGATCTGGCCCAAATCATTCCAGATTGGGGCTAAAAGCCCAGTCCACAATTCAGCTACCCAATATGGCCGATGTAATCACAAGAGCGGCTATTTATGCCGATTTCGGGTTGAATTTTGGCCACATTTGCTTCGGGGCATCACAGTGCCATTTCATATACATAATATAGATGGCCACATTGCTTGGCAATGCGCCATTGTCCACGGTAGGCATGAAATGGTACCGTGATACATGTGACATGGTGGGGCATATAACTCAACAGCTGTTGACGCTAAACAATAACTGTTGATGTGATGTGAACATATAAATGGTATGACATCACCAGTATTGTAACATCACAGGCTGTTATGGTGATGTGTAAAATGAAAAATAATAATGTACAATGTGTCAATGGGCTGGGATGCACCACTTTTACTTTTAAAGCCACTGCCAGGTGCCCAGAATGCATCTTCCAAATGTTGATGCATATTAAAATACTTTTATCTTTTCAATTATTTTTATTACATTTTAGCAGTTATTAATACATTTATAGAAAACATAATACAAAACAGAAAATCCTAATGGTACAGAGCAATATTCCATCAGCATTCCATTCGCAATTCAGAGAACAATCAGTTATATGAATACAAAGTCAAATAAATTTCGTGGAAAATTCAGACACGTTCATAAAATATAATCCTAAAAGCAACAAACGTCTACCCACAAACATACTAAGAGGTATACCAATAGGCCCAGAATACCAGCAATGCGGGGAGGACTTTTACCATAAGTACTTTTAAATGCTTTACATTTTGCAGTAAAATTGTTTAAATTGTTTTTTTAAATCTAAAAAACGTAGATGAAATTGTGAAATTACAACAGTTTGTAAGAAATAAGGAACGTCTCCTAACTGAAGTAAAAGGCAATTTCCTTTGTTTTGTTGTTGTTGCAGGAACCAATGAAATGTATCATTTATTTGAATGGTATTTCCTGTTTTAGTGATGCCATCAGACAAGTGGGTAGATTGTATAGCGCCCGTTATTCCAAAAACTGGAGTTAGTAGTACATTAACGGGCATTGATAATTCAATGCCGGCCGTTAACGTCATTTACGGCTAATATCATTCCCGCACCTGTCCAAAAATTACTACACCCGCCAAAAGTCTTCATGCTTTCTATGGAGGTTTAGCAGCGCTGTTAAAAAAAAAAGGCCATTTAAACACTTTTCTGAGCAAGAATTACTTCACAAACAGTGTTTCAATGACTGCCGATAAAAATTTACAAGTACAAAAACTGTCATTTAATGTAACCCCCCAAAAATGCATGACTTAAATACTTAACGCAGTCAATATTTGCACATTTTAACTCTTTCAGTGCTGTAGAGAAGGTAAACAGTGCTCCCTACAAGACTGAAAGGGTTAACCGTAAAAGAAATGTTGGAGATGCTCCCCAGAGGCCGCAGGCTGGAGTATGCCTGCGGCAAGCCATATGACTTAAATAATGGCCCCAATTGGGCCATGGTCCAGTGTCATGACCACAAAACAAAATAATAATGGCTGCCACACAACACTTTAAAGAACCCAGTCAGTAACACTTTTGATCGAACAGATTTGTCTGTCTATCGGGCCAACAGTTGGCATGTCCTCCCCTATTTACGTATGTTTCTCTCTCTCTCTCTCTCTGCACCACTAGAGATTGAAGACGTGGTATTTTCTACTCCATAAGGAGCAGGAGGTGTATGTACCAACCTATCCATGAAAATGCACAATTGCTTAAGCATACGTTATTATCTTCACCGGAGCCAGGGAAGTGCCGGGGTATATAATATGCAATCCCGCTAAAGGGTCTCTGAAAATCAAATGGTTTAGAGAGGGTCTTACAAGAAAAAAAAAAAAAGAGCCACGAACAATTAAAACAAACAATCTACAAGAAATGTATTCAGCATTGCTACTGCATATCTGCAGTTACAAGGTTAATTTTGGATTATTAACTTAGCAATATTGTAATATCTGATTTTTTTTTGTGCTTCAAAACTTTGCATGGAGATTGATTTTCAATAGTCTGCTTTTAGTATTGTAGCCAACAGTCAATTAACAAAAAAAAAACCAACAACAACACTTAAAAGCAGCCTTGGTGCATTTTACAGCATGTTCATAAAATCCATCCAAGAAGAACAACTTAATGCCAAACAAAACTCCTTAGAGCTGAGCAATATGTCCTGCAGGTAATATCCTACTGAAACATGCCAATTACTCATATGGATTGGCAAGAATTTATGACCAGACTATTGAAGATGAGGTTGTGTTACGTTATCAATTATTAAAGGTCCATATTAACTAAGATCTGATTTGTAGGATAACTTTAACTTTCGGAGAAAGGAACTATGATTCATCTTCTGGCGCTCTCCACTTGGAATGCTCTCAGCCCACGTCTGCTGGCCTCATTAGGCGCAAGTGAAGGCATGGATTTGTGTAGATGACACGAAGATCTGTAACGCCATCGACTTTACCATATAGGGTTATAAATCAAGTAGGAAATGATGCAAAGGAACTAGCGGAATCCTTAATTGCTTCTTTGTTTTTTTAAAGAGGTAGAATGAAGACCTGTATGGCTCCTTGATCCAACTTTGTTGACCCAATAAAAACCTCCAAATAATATATAATGACATAGCACTTTTTAGAATAATAAACGTAAATAATTTTTTAGGTCAAAGTTAGAAAAAGTTTTTTTTTATCATCATATTTTTTTTGTAGTAAATTATAAGATATTATAAATATGAACATAATAGTATCTAATGAAAGACCTTCTTATGATGATAAAGTCAACATATAATTTGTGTGGGTACAGTATGTGAGAAAGAAGAAAATTACAGCTAAACACAAATACCCCAGAAATGTCAAAACAGATCTTGTCACCAAGGAAAAGACAAGGTCAAAAGGTCATGTCACTAAGGGGTTAAACATATAAATAATAACAGGAAATACTAATAATAATGTCAGGAACTCAGCACTCCGTGACTGGAATTTTATTCCCAAGGTCAAGCAGCTAAGTTTCAACTCACTATGAGTCTTTTTCAAGCCAGGCATGAGTTCCTGTCTTATTATTTATATGCATCTTCTGACTGTCCTCACTCATTGATGCGTACCAACTTGATTTGCAGTGGATTCTTGCTGAAGTCTTGTTTCAGGACAACAAAAAATGAACTTATGCTTAACTGAAAGATTGTATCAAGTGTAAAGGATTTATAAAGAAAATATTTAATGAAAAAAATATAAATAAAGTTCCTTATTAAGCCTTCTTTACTCCATATCATTCTCTCAGGGGGCAGACATGTTGGTTAGAATCTTTACTCCATATAGTTCTCTCAGAGGGCAGACATGTTGTTTAGAATCCTGGGTCAGATCTTCACTCACCTTGGTTCAGATGAAGAAAGATCTGACCCAAGATTCTAAACAAAATGTCTGACTCCTGGTAGAGCTATGTGGGGGTAAAGATGGCTCAATAAGGTACTTTATTTGTATTCTTTCATTACAGCATTTCTATATAAAATGTATATATATATATATATATATATATATATATATATATTTATATATATATATATATATATATATATATATATATATATATATATATACATACATTTGCAAACCTTTAATTAAACATAACTTAACTGTTTACTGCAGTTGTCCTTAAAGGCCATTTAACATGTAAACTATAAGCAGCAGATGGTTTGGCTCATAGTTATATTTTCTCCAGGCTCTCATTTGAGTCTTTATTGTGTCATATAGTGATGCAAAAATTGGTTTAAATTGGACTGATGTTACCTTGATTAGTGCAATGATGGTTACATTGGCCCCTGCAGATGTTTGGAAGCTACATGTCCCATGACTCTCCATCAACATTAAGGTTGAGTCATGGGACATGTCGTTTCTAACCATCTGCAGTGCCCAAGTCATCCATCTCTGTACTAGACACACATTTCTGGGAGAAAAGGGGTCAAGTAAAAGGTCTCTGGATGGAGTTATATGCTGAGATGTAGGAGGAGAAACAAAAATCTACATACAATAATAGGTGGGGTTTTAGCTCTGGTTTCAGCCAATGCCAGAACAGTATTCCACTACAGAATACCAGAACCATGATGTAGCATATATATATATATATATATAAATATTTTTTTATTTTTTATTTAGTTTACAGATTTATATTCAATATGGCAAATAGAAGATAGGGGAAACATAGAAAACCCTGTGCAATGTTTTTCCAAACTTATACTGACCACCCGATGAAGCCAAATTTTCAGGCACAATGCGTAGTCCTTGATTATGCTATTGCCACATTATTATATTATTTACTTGACCTACTGTATTTCCTCTATTTTTGCAAGAAGGCTATATGTATTCATATGGAGCGCACGGACACATTCCCTCACAGTCCCGATTTTTTCATTCTGCAGTATTGGGACACTGGAGAATGAATATTACACTTGTGCAGAATATCTATGCCTGTGCAGTGGAGCCATGAGTTTGGATGACCGCGGGCTAGCACTGACACTCAACCTCCCAAGTTCTGCCGCCGGGCACCCAGCATTGCCAGGGGCAGGAACTAGACAATGGGAATTCGTTTTCGGACGAATGCATTTACGTCCGAATATATCATTTTCGTTCATTCGTCCAAAAAACGAATAACGAAAATGCTAAGCTAACAAAAGCCGAAGGAGCGAATGGTTAATAAACTAAAATCATTCGTTCATTCGTCCATTCGTAGTACTATTGGCATTCTATAAGCCGAAATAGAGTCAGTTTATAGAATACAATAGCATAGTATACTACATTCCATAAACCGACATAATGACTTTCGGTTTATGGAATGCATGTAAGTCTATTGGCATTCTATAAACCGACTCTATTTCGGTTTATAGTAATGCCAATACTATAGCACGAATGGACGAATGATTTTCGTTTATTTTAAACCATTCGTTCATTCGTTCAACTTCTTAGCTTTCTATAAACCGAAACAGAGTCCCCATTCATAAATTTTTATGAATGGGAACTCTAGTTCGGTTTATAGAAAGCCCATAGTATTACATGTAATCCATAAGCCGAAAGTCTATAAACCGAACGACCTTCGGTTTATAGACTTTCAGCTTATAGAAAACGAACAGTAGAAGTGCCTTTCTATGAACCCATTCATAATTCTTATGAATGGGTTCATAGAAAGGCACTACTACTGTTCGTTTTCTAGAGAATCCAATGAGGTACTTTATTTGTATTATTTCATTAAATCCTGTCTATATCCAATGTCTACATGATGCAAACTTTCAAATTAAACACTTCAACTTCATTTTTTTTTTTTTCTACAGTTGTCCTTTAATGCAACTTGTACACTTGTATGCTCGGATATCAGAGAGGCCATTAAAATAAGGTTTCTAACACACTAGCTGTAGCGGCACTGATGCTACACCCAAAGCAGAGAGATTGTAGACTTTATTGAACGTAGATTATTGTGCCACATAAAAAGCAGAATCGGAAATCAGAAAATAGACATTGGACAGATTTATAATACAGTGAGTACGTGAAATATAAATATGAATTCAATAGGAAATTTAAAGTTTCCAAGCTAGGAAGAAAAAGAAGAAGTCAGCTTATCATCTTTCTTTACAGTGTATTTTAAGCGAATATCTCAGCCGAGGAGCGTCATCTCGTCGTTGAGCTGTCAAATGTTTGGAAAATGAGATGGATAACAATGGTTTATATTCCAACTGATGAGAGAGCTACCTGTGTAGATGTGACAGTATTTTCTTTGAGGCTGGATGAAAGTAGAGAGCTACACACCACTTCCGTTTGTATGGAAAGTGTCAGATCCAAAGCCATTCCATCGGTATTCGCAGTCAATTGTCATTTTATTGTTTGATGTTATTTGGTTTCAAGCCTTGAGGCGCGTTGATGGACATCTCAGTTGAAAGAGAAACGGCAAGGCGTAGCTACCCGCTACCATTTCGACCAATGTAGATTTTACGTCTCTGAGAATTACGTCAGGACCAGCTCATTGGCCTGAATGATCAACCCAATTTTTCTAGTGTCAGGATGGATTTGCCTGCATAGCATAGCCTGAATGTGATAGAGGTAAATACAGTTAACAAATGCATGAGCTTCATTCTGAACATAAGATAAGGTCATGGACCAAATATGGTACGAGGATATTACGATGATATGTGCTCAATTACAATCCCATGTGCAATGTGGGACTCTATTTCTGATGTTCCTTTTCAAGGCCTGACCCTACAATTTAAGACCATGTCATCTTGTCTTTGCGCAATTAGTATTACATTCATAAGGAAGGGCATTTTTTTCCATTGAGTAATTTCTAAAGTTTCAACACCATCATTGGAAGTAAATACCCCAAAGTGGCAGAAAAAAAGCTAGGATAGATGACAGAAGTGTATTGAGGTGGAAGGGGTAGAGGGTAGAGACCTGGTGAATGGAAAAAGTATACACAATTATTGGCAAGAAAAGATCTGGTGATGATAGGCATGCATATCTTCTCTCAAAGTGACCTCATCGGACAAGTGGGATTCCGTTGTACATATGCAGCATCGGGATCCCCACACACGGATCATTGCTGGGGGCCGCAATCATCTGCTATTCAGAGGACATTCTATGTCTTCTATTGGAGGTTTGCCCAAATATTTTAGGATGCCATGCAACAAGCTACAAGCGAGAAGGGGTTAAAGGACCCCTCAGCTAGTAAGGCAACCAATCTGATGATTCAAGCATATGGTATTTAAATCTGGCACTGTTATTGGCCATTATAGCAATTGCATTCTCTACTGGAGGCCATACTTATCCCTCATCTCATGGTCTTTAAGCCTTCCCCCCTCTATCTGCACAACATTTCTCAGTAAAACTAAGTGGGATAGTGGCACAATCTGGCAGAAATTGCAAAAATAATCACCTTTTTTCTTTCTATTACTGGACTTCATTTGTAAACTCAGTTTTCTGTTGCCATGGGTAATATAAATCTCTCTCTCGTGTTGTACGAAGTTAAGCCCTGCAAAGCAAACCATTCTTTTCGCCCGTTAATATAGACTGACAATAAAATTAAAATGGAAACTTTTTCCCGAGTGACGCGCGTCAAAAGATATATGATAATTTACCGCATTGCATATTGGATTGATTTAAGAATCTGATGCTTAAATGCAGACTATTCCTGTAAAAATCAAAAAAATAAAATAAAATCTTAACATGCCTGTGTCTGGCTAACCACATACTGTTGGCTATGCCTGGCTAACTATACAGTGATGGCATATATACTTAACATCAGTTCCTGGATAAGCATATAATGGCAGGACATATAAAGTACCAGCAGTAACCTGTTTCCTGATCCAGCATAAGAAAGCAGTTAGGAGGGGAACTAAAAATATCACAAATTTTATATTTGGATTTTCTATATTTCTGTTTGCCGGAATACTGTTTGTGTGAGTGTGTGCATATGTATATATTTATATATCTTATCTCCAATTGTGATGGAAATGTGGTCACCCTGGCAATAAGCTGCTAACACAATTTGCCCCACACTATAGTAATTACTCCATAACTGCCCAATATTTGCAACAGGTTTCTGAGGCATGAAGGGAGGGTGGACTAACAGTGATGGGGCTACGTTACGCTGTGTGACATCACACATAATTGCATGACTGCTCGAGATTGAGCGCCAGCATCCCTGGTACATCCCGGGTGTCAGGAGCTCAACTGTTTAGCGTTTAGACCAGTGGTTGCTTGTGGCACATTGTTTCGCCACATGGGATCAAAAGCAGGAATAATAGGTTGACCTTGATGGACTTGGGTATTTTTTCAACCTAAATTATTTCCCAACAGCCAGTGGGAAAGTGGGATAATCTGTGAAACTACGAGCGCCAGCAAAGAATGAGAGGGAGGGTCCGGTTGCAGAAATCTCCAATCGGTGGGTAGTATTTGCGCAGGGCACCGCCCCCAAACGTACCCAACTTGCATTAGGTGGCAGGTGTTGTTTTTTCTCACCGCACATCCACGCGATTTAGCGGCACATTAGTGAAAGACCCGTCAGGGCCCCAAAAAAACTAGACTTTCCTGGCAAATCCAGGATTGTTGGAAACAATGTGACTCTAACATGATAGCGCACACTTCTGCTTCTTACTGTATACAGAAGGATGGTAAACAGAGGCACGGTAGAATGAGGTATTGGAATGCAGGAAGAGATCACCAAGGCAAAAGCACAAACCATTTCGCAGCAGCTTAACAGTGATAAACAACTGATTTCTTTTTTATTCTGGTCACTTGAGAAAACATTTTGTGATATGATCATGTTCTGTTGTTCCCAAGAATAGAAGATAAAGCATTGTTCGCACAACAAACTTCCATAACAACTTCATTCTGTACCCGCAACAAGTCTGTGTCTAGACGTGCACAAGGAGACGCATGTAGCTTGCCGCTGGGTCATGTAAAGGAACACGGTAGCATTTGAAGTATTTTACCTTGGAAACAGCCGTACAGTGTGTTCTGCAGCCTCGTCCGGGTAGCTCTCCCTAGAGCACTGATGGAAGAGATCTAAACGTGGGGAGAGATGCTTATATAGCAGAGCACAAGCAGTGAATAATGCAAGGTTAAACTTAAAGGACTTAAAGCATCATAGAGGAAGAATCAATTTCCAAGCAGTGATACCTTAAAGGGACACAAGATTAGTACAATGCTAGCTCAGCTTTGTATATGATGTAGTGGTAAATCAATCAACTGTGTCTATGGTGCCAACGAGCCATCTTTGACCCCAAACAGCCTACCTGTACCACATGTGTTACCAAACAGTTCCAGTGCCCCCAAACAGTCTACCTGTGACATAATTGCCGCAAACAGTTTCATTGCCCCGAAAACTGCCTGTATGTGTCATTTTTACCATCAAACAACTCCCTTGCCCCCAAAACAGCCTTTTGTGGTGCAGTGGGCACCAGACAGCTTCAGTGCCCCCAAAACAGTTCCTACCTGTGCCATCTTTGCCCCCAACCTGGTTACCAGTGCCATCTTTGTCCTCCAAACAGCTTAGCATTGGATGTGTCCCCCAAACAACATGCCAGGCAGTGCCATCCTGCAAAACAATGCTGCATGGTGAAAAGAGAGCAAAGTATTTGTGCAGAGAGCTGTAAAGCCACTCTCCCCAACAACGTTTTAAAAAATTTAAAGGGACAATTTAAAAAAAAAATGAAAATGTCTCCTGTTTTTCACATTGCAACATGATTTGCAAATGAGGTGCGTACATGAGAAATGTCTAATTTGCATACTGAGACACAAGGTGACGTTAGAAAATGGAGATGGCAAGAAGCCTTTATTTCCCCATTGAGTGTCTCCTCCGGCTTAGTTTTGGCCTTCTTCTGGATCCAACATGATGATGTGAACAACTAGACTTTTTTTTGTCGTTGCTGTAGGAACGGTCTGGCCCATCCCTCCATTTATCTGAATTTAGAAGCCAGTGTGAAAATAGTTTTCAGATTTAAAAGAACAGGAGAGCTGCATATTGTTTCAAAGTAAAAATAAGCACATTTCTCATAAATTAGAAACATGTACAACATATAGAAAAAACGCTAAGGACCCTTTTAATATGCAATCATCAGTTTCACTGCAATTCTAAAGGGAAAATAATTAGACACAATTACCTTTCCAATATACCATTTGATTTGTCTGTTTTTATTTTTTAATCATGTTTTTGATCGTGCTGAGTTGTTGCAGGCAAGGCCACCAACAGGGGTGATGATATACCCGTCATGGGCCCACTCAGGCCCTGGCCCTTTAAGAAAAATAAATGTAAAAAACAAAAATGTAAAAAAAAAAAGTGTGCTGGCAGAGAGAATGGTTAGGGAGATGAAATGATCTCCCCTCACCAGCATCTCCACGCGAGAAGGCAGCACATTGTCTGTGTAATGCACAGACATGCTTCCATGCTGCCGCTCTCGTGCTCTGCATGCACTGATCTGACATCAGAGCACCAGGGTCACGTGAACTTCCAGTGCTCAATCTGATCAGTGTGCGGGGAGCGTGAGAGAGGCAACATGGAAGGTTGCTGTCTCTCGCAGAAGCAAGGCAAGTACTGGGGAGGGGGGAGGAGGGGGCTGTCTGTAGCATTTTAATGAGCATACTGGTCGTGGCATATTAATGAGCATACTGCCTGTTGCATATTAATGAGCATTCTGGCTGTGGCATATTAATGGGCATACTGTCTGTGGCATATTAATGAGCATACTGGTCGAGGCATATTAATGAGCATACTGCCTGTTGCATATTAATGGGCATACAGGCTGAGGCATCATAACGGGCATACAGGCTGTGGCATATTAATGAGTATACTGGCTGTGGAATATTAAGGCGCATACTGGCTGTGGCATATTAGTGGGCATACTGTCTGTGGCATATTAATGGACATACTGCCGGTGGCATATTAAGGAGCATACTGGCTGTGGCATATTAATGGGCATACTGACTGTGTGATATTAATGGTCATACTGTATTTGGCATATTAATGAGCTTACTGGCTGTGGCATATTAATAAGCATACTGCCTGTCGCATATTAATGGGCATACAGGCTGAGTCATAATAACGGGCATACAGGCTGTGGCATATTAATGCGTATACTGGCTGTGGAATATTAAGGTGCATACTGGCTGTGGCATATTAGTGGGCATACTGTCTGTGGCATATTAAATTACATACTGCCTGTGGCATATTAAGGAGCATACTGGCTGTGGCATATTAATGGGCATACTGACTGTGGGATATTAATGGTCATACTGTATTTGGCATATTAATGAGCTTACTGGCTGTGGCATATTAATGGGCATACTGACTGTGGGATATTAATGGTCATACTGTATTTGGCATATTAATGGGCTTACTGGCTGTGGCATATTAATGAGCATGCTGGCTGTGACACATTAATGGACATGCTGTCTGTGGCATATTAATGGGCATACTGTCTGTGAAATTTTAATGGGCATAATGTCTGTGGAATATTAATGGGCATACTAGCTGTGGCATATTAAGGAGCACACTGGCTGTGGAATATTAATTGTCATACTGACTGTGGCATATTAATGGACATACTGTCTGTGGCATATTAATGGGCATACAGGCTGTGACATATTAATGAGCATACTGGCTGTGGCATATTGATGAGAATACTGACTGTGTCATATTAACATGCATACTGGCTTTGGCATGTTAATTGGCAAACTGTGGCATATTAATGGGCAAAGAGTGTCATATTAATGGGAAAAGAGTGTCATATTAATGGGCACACAGTGGCATGTTAATGGGCATACTGGTTGTGGCATATTAATGAGCATACTGACTATGGCATACTGAAGAGCATACTGTCTGTGGCAGAGGTGATGGGGCATGTCCCGTGGTGTATTTAAATTCATGCTATACAAAGACCTGAATAAAATGGCTTTTTAGGACAGGGGGGAAAGAGAGAGATATGATGGGGCGGTGGTCCAGAGGTTTTTTCAGTAAGGGTCCCTGAAATTCCTGCTAGCGGCCCTGGTTGAAGGCTTATGATCTCTAAAGAAACTCAGGTCATGCAAGCTGTTTGGAGTTGTTTGTATTTCTGCTGCTAAGGAAGAGGGAATGACAGGGAATAATTTGCTTTACAATCCTAAACTATGTGCCTGAACTGTAATGGATTCTGACTTTTACACACAACAGTCACCACCAGATTAGCTTTGAAATCCTTACAAAATACCGGAGGATACATTTGGTGAAAAGGAAGGTTTCGAAAAAACAAAAGGTTAACCCTCTGCTCCTACAGGCCGATCTCAGGGGAAATATCAGTAAATACAACATAATGTTACAGACTACGGCTTATTCACAGAACTTGTCAGAGGCGAGAGAAGGTAATACTCTGTGAGATTTCAAATGTTTGGGAAATGGGGGTTAGAAATACTGCAATAAAAGGATAGTAAGTGAAAAACAGGGATAGGCAACCTGCGGCCCTCCGGGACGACAATTCCCATACATCTCTGCCAGTCTCTTAGCTTTAAGAGCATTAAAGGAGATGTAGTTCATCTGCAGCTGGAGTGTCAAAGGCTGCCAACTCCTGGTGTAACAGATAGACCAGAAATTACTGATGTTGCCGTGACAACATTCCTGCCCCTCTCTTCCAGGTCTCCTTATTGGATGTCACTGTATTTAACAGCCCCGGTGAAATGTTTTGAATATAAAACTAGTGGAGAAACTTAAATTATTTTAAAGTAAGCATAACTGCATTTCACATACATTAAACTCATTAGCAGCATCACAAAAATACACCAGGTGGAAACTGCTCTAAAAATGCCAGGGACATTATGTAATTTTTAGCAGTGCGTCCGCGGAGGTTGTAGAGAGAAGGTCCTCCAAATACAGAAGCATAACCCCACGGTATTTTATTTACACAAATGAATATAAAAACACATGTATTGCTGTCTAAACTCACTTTATTGTGAGTTGTACTGCACTGGAGCTCCGTGATGCCATTATACAAAACAAAAATGACCCAGAAAAGCAGAACAAAAGTGGGACGAGGGGGTTTGTGTGCAAAATACGGACTGTCCCTCCTAAATAGGGCCACTTGGGAGGAATGGGACTGTGTGCATGATACTGCTTTCTGCCCATCCAGGGACAGCCTGCTCCTGGTATATATCATAATCTATACACACTTTTACTTATTTGCATTTCAAAGGCCACAAGATGATGTCATATTCAGGAGACCACTCAAGTAAACATAGAAACATAGAATGTGTCGGCAGATTAGAACCATTCGGTCCATCTAGTCTGCCCAATTTTCTAAATACTTTTTATTAGTCACCCGTTCCCTGTCTTATAGCTAGGATAGCCTTGTGCCTATCCCACACATGCTTAAAATCTAAAAGTACATATAAAGCCCATTTTTTCCTCTAAGTCTATATACTTGATCATTATCCCTGCACAACATATATTTGTATCTTACGTCTCTGCATTCACCCTATAAACAGTGCAAGTTTCAAGCAATTTGGTTGAGCGAAGACGGTTTGAAGAGCCGCGTAGACTCGAGACATAGCGTCAGCCAGGCAAGCAATCTGACCGTTGCTGGAGGCTGGATCAAGACAGCAGGGAAGGAAGGTGACACTACCAGCTCCGTGGAAATGCAGAATTGCATTATAGATATTAGATGCCGGATTATCTTTCCGCATGTGACGTTTTTTTTAGTATTACAGGCATCTGTCAGGTCCTGGTATTCGGAGCACTGTCCCTGTAGGCCCTCGCCAATCAAATCAACCCAGTCAATGTTCTCTTTGTGTCTGAGACACCTTCTCGCTGACAGGAATTATAACAGTGTAGTAATAATATTATAACTTGCTGGGTAATAGATGTGGAAGCCCAGGGAGGTGAGGAACACATCTTTTTTTTTAAAAGAAGATTGACTTTGAAAGAAGAGAACCGCCTTTGAGCGGACGTCTCGTATGTCCTTGGGCAGCCCTTCCATGTCCCTATTTATTTTGTAACTGGAATACAAGAATAGCACTCTAACCTAATCGCCATTTTCTCTGAATCAGTAGCAATCAGGCATAGTGTAAAAAAAAAAAGATTCAAATTGGTGCAAAGCTTTTTAGTTTTAAAGGGGGGAATTGTTCTTAAAAACGCCATTTAGTGCAAGCTGCATGGAGGTACATGTTGTGCGTACACTATGCGTAGTCACTGAAGAGTTATTGGACAAGGACATTGCAACAATCTGGCTCCAAATAGAGGAATTGGAAAGATAGGCGACGATAAAGCACAGTTGTAGCAACACGTTTACTTTTGTTTGATTGAAATATTGCATTAAAGGAAAACTAAACTTTATTTTTCACTTGTGCTCCTAATATAGAGGATAAACTGGCATGGACTTTTGATAGCACATGCCGGTGTATCCTCTGGCCGCAGCTGCCATGTTTACCTGGGAATTGGGCAGTCTGTTCTGGTCGTCGACTGGTTCTCTCTGCTAGTGCAAAGAGAGACCGTAGTGTCGTTTCAAGGGACCTTGACCTTGTCCCCGCTGTTGATACCATGCAAAAATGTGGGACTCAGGGACGTATCATGCCACTGAGTGACAGGTGCGCTGCCAGTCTGGAGTACACCTGTCACTCAGGGGTATGAAGTATCTCATGTTTTTCCGGGGGTTTGTGTCCTGCGAAACAGCCAGCACACAAAACTCCGGAAATACACAAGATACATCCAAAGGGGCCGGCAGTAGCTGCGAATACTGTAACAGAGTCAATCACTCTGTTGCCAATTCGACCAGCATTAAAAATATTTTTGGATACTTTTCATGCTGGTCGAATTGGCAACAGTTGGAGTGAGTGACTTTGTTGCCGAATTCGCAGATGCCGTCTGTCTCCCGCATGTAATTCTTGGGTTTGTGTGCACACAAACTCCGGAAAATAGACAGCGCAGCTCTGTGCCAGGTGTACCTGGCGCATATGGAGTATACGGGCCTGGAGGGGCTCCCTCTGCACTAGCAGAGATAGAACCTGCACTTTGCAGACCCTGATCAGATGAGTAGGATGAGCCCCTGCTCTGATTGGCTGTGCTCACGCTGACACTGTCAGGGGGGACCGTTCCTTCTACCTGTTGTGTCTCACTTGTGAGATGAAGTAGAGAGTAAACCCGCATATATCTATTAAGATACAAGTTGGGTTTACTTAGAAGAAATGGGACATATATTTTAGTCCTTGCTTTCTTTAAGAAAGCTAGGGTTTAAAAAAACATGTATTTGTCCTTTAAGTGAGGAGCATTTATTATGGAAATTCTTTTAATATTAGAATACAAATATAGAACCTTACCGATCCCTCTTTGCTCCATACATCTCTCTCAGGGGGCAGACATGTTGTTTAGAATCTTTGGTCAACTCGGTCAAGGTCTTGCTTCATCTGACCCAAGATTCTAAACAACATGTCCATCAACTCACAGAGATATATAGATCATAAAGGGCTTACTAGGGTGTGGTTGCTGACGAATCGGTGAGGTCACTCACCACTGTCAGTGATAGAACAAGATATATATTTTTTACAGGTTTTAATCGCTGCTTTTTTGACCATTTTTTTTTTAATGTGGAATCACCATAATTACAGATGTAACCATAATTAACGATTTAACTGCTGGAAGCTGATGACTCCTTTACATCCCTGTTATGTCTCAAAGCGTTTAATAGCTTTCTGCCTTTGGAAAGCAAGTGTAGTAAAGTACCAAACGAAATAAACAAATAAAGCAACTTTATAGAAAAATCTTTGAGTCCTCCAGTAACCTCCGGCAGATTAACATCTGCTTGTTCTGGCGGGAGCTTGTTCTGTGGTTGTGATGTGACTGATGCGTATGAAATTGAGGTCAGTCCCAGACTAATCAAAGTTCAAACTCTCGTAGCGAGCAATAAAGAATTTATATGTCATAATCTAAGTACGTTTAAGGGAGAAGGGGGGGGGGGAATACAGTAAATTGTATTGTGAGACGCCAAGAAATAATCACAGAGAAGGACCCTGGGTCCCCTCACCGTGACACACCATGATTAATCGATGTCCGTCAAACCCAACAAGTGGCTTGACAGACGGGTTTTTATTTATTTTAATTTTTTATTTTTTGTTTATCATTATGGGTGCGAAGTGGGAGAATCAAGAACAGGAGTCCCTGTGTGTGTTGGATGTCAGAGAAGGTATTCCACGAGCTCATTACTATGATAAATGGAAGATTTTTCATTACCAGTTCTGGTCCTTTCATACGTTTAGCCACAATGTTTCCATTTAATGTAATACTGCCTTGTGGACCCTTCTCTAGACCAAAATTCCCACCTGCTCATTTTATTCCTTGTCCGAAGCCTTTGACCTACATATATGTCCCATGTCATATATTTTAATGAATGTTTGATTGTATCTGTGTATTAGCATATTGTAAATTATATATGTTATATGTTCATACCACTTTAAATATCCGGAGTATACTGTCATGTGATATGCCTGTGATGTCAAAAGAACCTGCATTTGTTTAACCCATTGGTGCAAATGGATGGAAATATATATCCAGGATACATCCTCGCTTTCTGAGCCACGAGAGCACTCACACCCGACGGCTCCCGTAAGAAGACAGCTTGAAAATGAGGCTAATTTACAATATAGCCAGCTTAGAGAACTTCCGGGAGATAAGAAAAAAATGTCATAATGAACAAAAGCCCATTAGCCAAGACACACATTAACAGAGCGCTTATAACAAATAATACCGGACTGAACATAGTCCATAAGGGATTGACAAGAAAAAACAAAAAAACAAAAAGGCATTAAGACAAGTGAAATATGGGAGCAGGTCTAACTTAATTCTCACATCATAAAGCATTTATTGATAGTTTTATGCGAAAAATAAGCTCCATTCAGGTATGAAAAGGCCTCCCAAATGATCCCTGGCTGACCTTTTGTCCATGGTGCTATTTTTTTTTGCATCCCTCCTTGACATTTTAACAAGATGCCATTATTATTAATCTATTATTTTTTTTTTTTAAAGAGGACTCAATAAGCATCTTTATTTGTATTCTGTCAGTAAAACAATCGTTCGATTTTATTATTCTGTCTTTGATGTGATGTTTTGCCTACCCTGATGCCAACGGTTTCATGAGAATGTTCTGCTAAGGGCTTCATTCCTCATTCCAGCACCACCCTGACTCTTTGATGACCTTCGTTGGGGGGCTGCTTCAGTTTGACCAAAAAAAAATCCATCATTCCAAGTTCTGACATTCAAAGACTGAGATGGACTCCTGCTAAGGAACTCAGTGCAACACTTCTCTTTTCCTTCCTTCGTTTCTGACAGCCACTTCTTAGCAACATTCATATTTTATGCCATTCAGATGAATTATGCAGACCAGCCACCAAGCAGATTTAATGATATGTTGCTTCTTTCTTTTTTTTTTTCTCTCTCTCTCTCTCTCTCTCTCTCCTTCAACGTTATTCAATGGAATCCAGACTTTGAATTAAGTTCCACTTTCCTTCTCTAAGCTGCGGGGAAAGGAGAGCTTTTCTTCCCCCCTCCCTTAATCCAAAGCAACAATTTTTTGACAAGTACACTTTGCAAATAAAACCCAATATTGATCTTAAGACGCCCTCCTCGCTACACGACCGGGGAAACTCGATTTGAAGTCTTCGAGAGGTGAGGGAGTAAAAATAACAGCGTGTCAGGCAACTGTCAGAATAGAAGACGAAAAAGAAATTGTCATAAAAATCCTGTTGCAAAAGACCTCCAAAACATCTCCCCCTTATCTCTCGCTATCTGTACGCAATTAGAAAATGCCTCCTGGGCTTTTTTTTTTTTCTCTCTAGCTCTGCCTCATTGTGAGTCTGGTGTTATAATAGTTGACTTTTTAATTGCGTGGTTATATGTAATTTATTATTAACGGACACTTGTTCGACAAGGTGCGACACACAGAGCCATTTTTTGCAGGCAAAAAGATTCCTTGCATGGTCGGTCAAATTACAAGGCTGAACCTCGTCTGCCCTACAGCAATGCAGAAAAATAATTAATTGGAGTTGCGTCTGAGGGAGGAAAAAAAGAAACGGTGGCTGGCGTAAGGAAAAGAAAATGGTTATTTTTGTAAACACGGCTTTAAAGGTTTTTAGTGACTAAGGTTCGTCCAACACAATGGTTTCCAAATATGTCAGGCTCTAAAACTGGGGTTAGCCCAGTAGTGTATCATCTGCAAGGCAAACAAGGCACTCGCCTAGGGCGGCACTTTGCCAGAGGGTGTTGAAGCACACTTCTGGTGATTCAAACATTTTTGCTCCCTCCCCCACTGTTCAGCAAGCTTTATCTCCTTCCAATTAATTGGGGTGATAGGGGTATGTAATGGATGTGGTGGGGGGATGTAATGGACTTGGTGGGGGTATGTAATGGTGGTGATGCTGGCATGTAATGGGGGTGATGGGGCATTTAGTGTGTAGGCAATGTGGGTGATGGGGAATGTAATGGGGTGATGGGGAATGTCGTGAGTGTGCAACGTGGGTGATGGGGCATGTCGTAGGTGTGCAATGTGGGTGGGTGGGGGTTCCCGAATTTTGTCTGCCTAAGCAGCTCAAAACCAAGATACACCACTGGGTTAGCCACCTTTTGAGGTTATGACACCTTCCAAAGCTCATCAAAGTTTCACACCCCTCACCTTTCGCATCGTGATCCCTACTGATTCTTTGTCATCAATAAATGTAGGCATTTAGATAGATTACCTTCTATTAAATGCATTGGGCGTTTTTTTGTTCGCTCCCTGTACTTAGACCACCTGTTTGTGAGCCTGCTAATGGAGCAATAAAAAAAATCTCCAGGCACTCTGCCTCCAATTCTCACGCCCACCCTTCAGACGTCCAGTAGGGTAAGCCCCGTGGTGTAAAAGGCACTGCTCTAAAAATGTTGAATGTTGAATCTTTGGAATTGCTGTTTACTTATGTGTAAGTTTGTAACAAACAAATAAAAAAAAATATTGATGAACTTAGTGGTTTTTTAACAATAATCCTTGTCTATTTCTAATTCCGCATATTGCTATTGATCAAAGCAGGGCCCATCATAAAAATAGCATAGGTAAGGACACATCGAGATGGTCTGGTTTCCAAATGCGAAATGGGATGCTAGTTCTCCATTATCCATGGGATGTTGTTTTTGCCGCATTCATGGCGCCAGTGAGAGAGACAATGAGTGCTTTGCTCCCGAGTGGATATTGTACTATAGTGCAGGATACTATGTTATGTCTGTTTGGTTTCAGAGGAGCACCCACTCAGTTTCCTTGGTAATCGTTTATTGACCGGGGAAGGTTGAGTTGACCCATATGTATGGGTCTATATCCAAGTATTCGAGAATAGGTTGACTTTCATTTTGAGGCTAAGAAGGCTATGTACTAAAAAAACACAAATATATTTTATGTGCAAAACTATTTTTACGCTTTGCTCCTATTGCAATGTACTAAACATTTAACACTCAAATAGTACATATGAGCAAATTACGAATAAAAACGGGCATAACTGAGAATAATACCAGGCAATTTTGCAAATATTTTTTTCTACGTCTTTTGATAGCGCTCGCTAAAATCCAATGTAATTTTCACACGCAAATAAGAATTATTTTTTACAAAATATTCGCAAAGCCCTTTAGCATGCGAAATATAATCGCAATTTATTAGAGCAACCGGAAAAATGCTCGCTACATAAAAATAAACGGAAGCGGCGCAAATCAGGGAAAAAAAAAAGCAGAATGTTACAAATAGTCGCAAATTGCTCCTTACTCATGTTTTACCTACTTTTTTCCCCCGCTGAACTTGTTTAGTACATGACCCCCTTAGTCAAATTACGTACCCGAATTCAACCTCCCATTACTTTCAATGGGGAATATTTGAACCTGTATTTTTTTTCTGAGTCGTACTCGGTGTCCAATTTTACTTCGTTTTGACTTTTGAAAATGAAAGAACCTCCTCGGGCTATTCTCGAATTTTAGTGAATAGACCCAAGTGGGAATCAGACGTGCAACAGAGTCTACAGTTACCATTACCGAGTCTCTAACTATTGGTGGGCCGAATTCCACATGGTTTTGATGGTGGAGATGGCACCCTGTCTGAGACGTATACTGTTTCCTACACCCTGAGCCATGTTTCAAGAAAATGGTGGTCTTGTGATCACAGCAGTGATGCCTGCTCCTGACATCTGTACCATCAGTATCTGTCAAAAGCGAGACATGGGCTCTCTCAGTGTCTCTTAATGAAACAGCACAGCATGGGAGTATATGAAGAGGAAAGGTCATATGGATGTGCGTTTTCCATTTCAATATTAGAATCATTCTGATTGTACATCACAGAACTGCACTAAACATGGGGAAAAATCTACCTGGGCGTCTCTTTCTGTCTCAGTATGTCTTTCTTTCTCTATTTGTTTTTTGGTCTGCCTATCTTGATCTATCTATCTATCTGTCTGTCTCTCTTTAGCCATCTATGTCTGTCTGTCTCTCTCTCTATACATATATCTCTATGTTTGTCTGTCCCTTTCTCTATCTGTTCCTCCATCTCTCTTTCTGTATCTCTGTTTGTCTGTCTATCTATGGCTACACTATATGAAATAAAGACACCTGGCCATTACCCCAAAAGGGACATTTATGGCATTGTATTCTAAATACAGAGGGGGCTATTCACTAAAAGGGGATATTCAGGTGAGTTGAGGTGAGATAAACATTTCATCTTACCAATTTAGCTATACATTGTGCAGGGACAAACTTGGTGAGTTTGCTAAGTGGGGAAACTCGCCATGTTTGTCTCTACATAATGTATAGTTAAATTGGTGAGATGAAATGTTCATCTCACCTCAACTCACCATTTAGTGAATAGCCTCAATAGACATTAATATGTAAGTGGTCCACCCTTTTCAGCTATAACAGCCTCCACTCTTCTTGGAAGGCTTTCCACGAGATTTTGGAGTGGTTTTTGTGGTTGTTTTTGTCCATTGATAGAGTTGAGTGATCATCCAGTAGAGTATTTGTGAGGTCAGGCACTGGTGTTACAAGAGAAGACCTGGCTAGCAATTTCCATTCTAGTTCATCCCAAAGGTATTTGATGGGGTTGTGGTCAGGGCTCTGTGCGCGTCTTCTGCACCATTCTTCCACAACAAACTCATCCAGTCATGTCTTTATGGACTCGTCCATCAGACTGCCAAACCGTGAAGCGTGATTCATCCCTCCACAGAACGGGTTTCCACTGCTCCAGAGCCTACTTAATTATAAGATGTCTATGATGTCGTTTGCGGAATGTTCTAATTAAGATGTTAATGAAAGTTTTGATAATGATGAAAACAATTTATGTTACTGCGTGTGTTTTAGATAAATAAAACGCTGTGGAATCTTTTGGAATCCAACCTGGTGCTGTGTCTTTCTTTGGGGTGGTTGGGTAAGTCTACTTGAGGTTCCCCCAATAGATTCTGAGTCATGAATACATTGTCCCAGAAGAAGCAGACACTGGACCTTTTAGGTCAGATGTTGGATACTTCAAGAATAGGTGTTAATGTTTATATATGCCAGCATCACCAGTTATACCGTGTGGTCACAGCCATGCATGGAAGGTAGACTTTTATTTTCTGATTGGAACCTGAACAGATACATTGCTTCTTCTAGCTCTTACCCTATTATGCTCTATAGAGGGTACAAGGTCAGAGGCATAATCTCTCTCCGGAGAGAATAGTGGGAAAAGAAACCCATAGAGAGGATACAACAAGAAATACATCCAGCTTAGCCAAATCCTTTAGTTTAAAGTGTGATAAGGAGAAAGCTAAACTGGTCTGCTTGTCTGTAGAAAACATAGAAATGTCTATAGACAGCCATACCCCGTGCAAAAAAAGTCATGCCTGGACAACTCCGAATTTGATGGGACAGAATTCAAGAAAACTGGACTGTCCCATCAAATCCAGGACTGCTGAGAACTATGCTATATGGGTCCCGAAAAACAAAACAAAAACCCCAACACATTATTAGGTTTCAATAATATTGGCAAATGGGAACGTGGAGGGAATCAGTAGACAGTATTCATGTGGATGTCCTTATACCCTTATTTGTGTTCGTCCACTTTATTTTTATTATCACTGCGAAGGACAGATCTTATATTATAACATAAGATGGTGTTTTCTTTTTTCTTTAGATTTCTCACTACTGGGGACGGAGCCCCCCCCAAATATTCCTGGAACAGACTTCTATTTTCAAGGCTTCCTGCATACCTGCCAATGAACCGAGTTTGTCGGTCCCGGAACATGATGAGTGTGGAAGGGGTGGAGTCATGAGGCATCACGCAACATGGCGTGACCCGTGAGATCAAGCTCCAGTCTTCCCGGCGCTCTGGAGCTCATTTTTGGCCACTTTAAACTATGCATGTTCAATAGACATAGTTTAAATGCAATGCTGCCTAGCCAGCAGGGAAGCCAGGGCTGGACCCATACAAAAATTTCACATTCCAGGCCCCAAGTCTTAGTAGAAAAGAAGATCCTCTACACTAGCTGTACAGTGTGAAAGTAATAAATATATTTATATATATATATATATATATGGTTTTTTTTTTGTTTAAATCCCACTTCAGAATATAGGATCATCAGCTCCTCTTGTTTAGAAGCTTCAGCGTGCCTGAAGAACCTGTTCTTATTTGTTCAATTGCATTTCATTCTCAAAGGCTTACAGAGCTATAGCGAAAAAAAAAAAAAAGTCAAATAATTCCCCGTAGGTAGGGATACGGAGGAAAAAGATCTTTTTAACATGTTCGTCTGTGCAATTCAATCCAAACCCCCAAAAATGTGTTAATTCCTGTCTTCCTGGCTCCTAATTTTTTTTTAAAACAATCGTTATTTACACTGGTAAAAAAAACAAAAAAATCGGCACAATCGCAGATGCTTGTTAAACATAGGTCCTTTTAACATCTGTTCTGAGTCTCTAGCCATGGAGCCATTGGAAATAACAATTACAAATCAGATGAAATGTTCGGCTGAGTCCTGAGTGATGCCAGTGCTCCGAGGAATACTCCCAGGCCATAAAACAACTGCCAATTAAAAAAGATCAGGGTGAGAAGCACAGAACTCCGATCCGGAACACTAAGCTGTAAAAATGGATTGAGCCTGACAAGAGGATAAATATCACGTGACTTCTGCTGATAAATCTCCCGCTACAAGGAAAACGGCATAGAGATGCACACCGAAGGAACGCGCAAGTTCAGTAGGTAAAAAATAAAATAAAAAAAAAACATAGGCACAAATAAAGAAAAAATTATAGTGCAATTTATTTTTAAGTTTCACAAGGTAAAGTCTTACAATTATGAACAGTATATTTTGGAATTGGTTGTAAATCCACAAAAGGGGTTGAAGGGGTCGTCTAAAGAAGGTTTATACAGTGAATAACACATGATAAAAAATATCTGTGTTAGTAAAATTACAAAAAAATCAAAGGAAATCTATTGGCCAAAAAAAGAAAAAGTTCAGTCTAATTGGAAGATGTCATCGTAAATACAAAATAATTTAATGAAAGAATATAACTGACTCATTGTACTCTCTTTGCTTGTATAGTTCTATCAGGTGGCTGACATTTTCAGTCAGATGAAGGATGACCTGACCCCCTCGGACACAGGATTCTACACGACATGTCCGTCCTTTGAACTAACAAAGAGGGCTCTATAAGGTACCTCATTTGTATTTTATCATTTAAGAAATTGTGTTTAAAATGTCAAAAGGGGATACAATCTTTCAGTTAAACATATTGTTTTAAAACAAAAAATATATTTTATGGGTAGTTACCCTGGGTAGTGTATTCTTTAATATGCCATGGATAATTTGCTCATTAATAGTCACTGATAATTTGCTCATTAATATGCCACTGATAATTGGCTCATTGATAGCCATTGATAATTTGCTCATTAATATACCACTGATAATTTGCTCATTAATAGCCACTGATAATTTTCTCACTAATATGCCACTGATAATTTACTTATTAACATGCCACAGATAATTTGCTTACTAATATTCCACTGATAATTTGCTCATTAACATGCCACTGATAATTTGCTCATTAACATGCCACTGATAATTTGCTCATTAACATGCCACTGATAATTTGCTCATTAACATGCCACTGATAATTTGCTCATTAACATGACACTGATAATTTACTCATTAATATGCCACTGATAATTTACTCATTAATAACCCCTGATAATTTTCTCATGAATAGCCATTGATACATTTCTCATTAATAGGCCACTAATAATTTGCTCATTAATATCCACTGATAATTTGCTCATTAATATCCACTGATAATTTGCTCAATAATGTTAACAAATCCCCCTCCTATCCTCTTCCCCAGTACTTACCTGGATGCTGCTCGTCCCCATCCGTCTCCTCTGCAGTGTTTCCTGCACGCCCACTGCGTGCAGGAAATACAGCCCCTGTATACGACTTGCCGTCATTTCCGGCAGCTGTGACTAAAACCCGGGTGCTGCCCGATCGTGACTGTCTCCGCTTGAGACAGTCACATGGGCAGCGGGGGCTGACAGGGAAGCTGCTTTGGGACTGAACAGCTGCGAACAGTTGCCCCATTTGCCCACCGGGCCTGGGACGGGTGTATCGCCCTGGTTCCTATGGAATTACCTTTTTTGATTAAATGGTTCCCCCTGGACTCACTTGGATTCTACATTCTTCAGGAGAATGGCAATCCAACTGATGGAAGAAACCTTCACTATACCTTTGGTGAGGAAAATACAAACATTGGCCTGTTGGACAATGACATCACTGGGCGTTGGCACTAACATGCAGTGACATCATTGCAGGTGCTCCACCCTTGGTAATGATTAACAAGGAAGCTTTGGCTGTCACTGGAACACAAAGGGCATACTGCCTCATTGATTCCTTTTGTAGTGTCAGCTCATGAGCGGAAATGCCAGATTCTGATTTGGTACTGGGATGATACAATCGGCAATTACAGTCGGCAACAAAAACATTGCAATCCATCAGATCTTCACATGATAATTATTGCTACATTTAGTTAGGTTCTATTTAATATAGTCATAGCATTATATACGTAATTCTTCTTTAAATTGATTTTTCAGGTGATAGGTTTGCTTTAATCCCCTAAAAGAAAGCACAGTATATTTTAATTCCCTTTTCAATAAAAAAAAAAAAAAAAATAAGATTACAGACCTCGAGCATCTTCCTCTTATTTGTTTATTGACTTGCTGAAATGCAATACTAATTACTAATATGTTTGAGAGCAATTAGCTTCAATTACACTCTCATTAGCAGTGTGATTTCATGGGAACTCCATGGGTTAACTGCCTTAAGCCAACCGCAAATGATTGCAAATATTAGCCTTATTCAGAGATGCATATACAAAAGCACACTGCACACACACAGTGAGGTCACAGACAATTGTACTGCTGCAAAGAAAGCTTCATTCAAATTTTCCTGAAAAAAAAAAGACATATTCTGTGATACAATGAATGCGCGTGGGGTGTAAGGGTTAATGAGATAATTTGGCTAGCGGCCAGGAAAATCTGATGGCAGAAATACACAGGGAAAAACATAATAATAAGTAATAATTTCAGGATTCAACAAACTGACCTGGCAATCCCAAATAGCAGAGAAAGACATGGCAGGATGGGCCACAAACCAGCCGCTATTTTACAAACAGGCCCGGAAAAAAAAAAATTGCCTACATGTCAAGGTTAGGGCTATGGAAGGCAACAGCATGGCTGGTATTTACTCGAGGATAGGAAGGTGGTAACCCTCGATCAAGATATTAAAGTAGAAATGTTACCCTTCAATTTGCACTTATGCCTCTAGCTTTCGTATACACATGTAAAAAAAAAAAAAAAAATGCACGTACGGACATTACTGATACTTTGACATCCATTGCTGGGATATTGTAGGACGATTGGGCACTCAGGTGCAGGATCGTTCATTATCCATACCTACAATCTTATTTGAAAGCAAAGTTCAGGTGAGCTTACTCCACTAGCAGGTAGGAAAAAGAGGCAAATAAGCTTACATTAAGAGGTAATTCCACCTACCTTGTTTAATATATGTAAAATATACTTATTGTTACTTATTGAACAATTGGCAGTTCTGTAGTTTTGCAAAGAAAATAGCTAGGACTATAACACCTTTAAACTATGGCAAGTAGAACAGACACAATTCGAATAATTGGTTTAAGGATTCAGCCGCCAACGCATTTCGAGATAACATGCACTGGTCGTTCAGGAAAACTTTTTTCCAGTTCATCCGCCACTTTGAGGCACCAGGTATGAAATAAAATATTTTGCCCCACAATTTGCTTCTCAAATCCTGTGTTCGAGTTTCACCTTTTCAACATAGAAATGCCGGCTTTGATTTTTGCCTCCATCAACTTTGTTCCAAGCCAATATCTTACCGGCCTGCTAGTTGGGTGGCACTGGCAACCCTACTCCTGTGGCATGGGAGGCGTTGAATAGTTTTAGGAGTTAATGCAGACAACTCCTGAGAAATTATATACAGCAGATTTACTGTCGGGTTTCTGCATTATAGATTTGCCAACTCTCCTGATATTTTTTATATGCCAACATGGCATTGCATTATTAATGCAAATCTCGAAAATCTGACACAAACATGTTCCAGACAGACCAGCAAACTGAAAATGACCAAAATTTCCATAACCTTAGCATCTTCAGCATTCTTGGCTGCTCGATTAATGGTGCTGTCCAATTGTGCAAGCTAATTATTCTGACATTGTGCTAACTACTTACGCCATCAGAAATTTCTGGGCCCTTTACAGAACAAACTGTCTGCCCCTTTAACCGCCATAACTATAACCCCATCTCCTGACACTTACCACATAGTGGTTGAGGGTGCTGCTAATATGTAGGAGGTTCACACTTATATGAAGACTCTCTCGTCTGGCTGGTGTCTAGTGGGCAGCCAGAGGATGTCTTTGCACTGCTTGGTGCACACAGCCATCCTTCGATGCTACCCAACACTTCTGCTGATGGAACACCAGTATGCCCCCATACTTCCCAATGCATCTCCAGACTTGGCAATGCAACCCTAAACTTGCCAATGAATTGCCTGACTTGCCAATCTGCCCCAGACACTTTTGTTGGGACTTCTGACACGGAACACTGGGGGGTCAACATGACCCTAGTGCTCCATCTCCATCCATCAGCTGCCTCTGCAAGGAGGATCCAGTGACCTGGCTCTTATAGTGAGTCTTATAGTGAGATGTCTATTTGGGGTCTGATTATAAGACAAACCTTGTATTTACGACCAGGGGTGTTGTACAGAGCATTTGCACTGAAAAAAACGTATGTGTCCCATGAAAAATGTCCAATCATACAGCTGTATGGTTGGATGCAGACAGTAGGTGAAGTTAAGGTAAGTTGTATTTAGGTTGATAGTAATAAACGTTTTAGAACATGTATTGGAGAGGGATAGCCGCTTAAGGTACAAGTATTAAAAAAAAGCATTTTTCTTTGCTGTGGGCCTTTAAGATTAGGGTCTGTTTCATACACAGTCTCCCCATCCTGGCTGTATTGTGCTGTACTGTGTGAAACCAGCCTTCGTATAAATATACAATAGTCTTAACTTAGATATAGATTGAGCTGTCTGTTTACGGTGTTCTAATATGGCAGACTGTGTGATATATGATGCTACTGTTCCTGTACCTATAATGTCAGACTAAATTCTGTATTATAGGTCCATACATCACCCAAATGTCAGGTTCTTTGCTACATGCATGATTAAAATGCAACATGGGTGATTGATGGGTTTATGTTTACATTGGGGAAAACCTTTTCTCTCCAGGCATCCATAGCAAATAGGCCATGGTATTTCCGGTCCTTTCTTTTGCATCTCCCAGTTATTCTTTTCTTTTTACTTACTTATTCATATTGTTAGCACCACAGTGTTAAAAAAAAAAAAAAAAAAAAATCTTTTACAAACCAGCATGAGAAATGGATGGATATGAATGGCGGCTGGTGTTGTATCAAGTTGCGGATAGGGTTGCCACCTTTTCTTCCGAAAAATACCGGCCTTGGTATTGTCTCCATAGACTTAACATTGGCCTGGTACCAATTTTTTACCGGCCAGGTGGCAACCCTAGTTGCGGAATGTAATGGGGTTTATGTATATAAGTGTGTGTGGGGGGCTAGTCACTCAAATGGGAGTTGGAGGGGAATTGAGGTGAGATGAAAATTTGATATAACTAATTTAACTATGCAGTATGCAGGGACAAACATGGTAAATTTCCCCTGCTAAGCTAACTCACCAGACTTGTCCCTGCACAATGTATAGCTAAATTGGTGAGATTAAATGTTCCTCTCACCTCAACTTACCTGCAAATCATCTTTTAATAAGTAGCCCCCCTTGTGTTACCAGAATGTCTAAAACAAAGAGGAAAAACATCTTATAGATGTGTCTGTGTTGTCTCCTATTGATGACATCACCTTGTGACTTGATATGCAAATTATACATATCGCATTAAAATATTCTTGTTTGGATATCCAGATATATAAATAGGAAACGCCCAAAACACCCTTACATTTTTCTCTTCATCTATGCATTTGCTTAAAATTTTGTTCTAGATATTTGGGCCTTCCGACTGACTGTAAATCACGGGATATGTAGCTCTTAAACGTCTGTTGTTTTGAGGTTAGCCATCACTGGCGTAGTCTCTTTTTAAAGATGTTAATGTGCATGTGGTGTGTGTGTGTGTGTATGTGTATAAACACGCTTTCAAAACAATAAAAATAAACATTTCAGCAGGATTTATTTTCAGTAGAACCGGTACTAGTGGGAGTCTTGGGAGAGCTAAATAGGTAGTTCCTATACAGGCAGGGACCGGTGGAGGCTGCCCGTATCTTTGTTTCTATCACTTCAATCTGCTTTATGTAGCTGCAGACTGCAGTAATTATAAACGTTGGGATGGTTGATCTGGGTGATATCTTGACTCGCCCCTCTCTCTCTTTCTCTCTCGCTCTCTCTCTTTCTGTAGCTCATGATTTATTGAGTCGATTTTTTTTTTGCAAATCCTCCGGCTTGGCAGAGGAAATCTAACAGCGATAAGAAATTCAGCGGGTTTTTTTTTTGGTTTTTTTTCCGGCATCCTTGAGTCCTTTCTACGGACTGAAGCTAGCAGGTCAGAATGAGGAGAAGCGTTTCTGAAAAGGATGCTTTATTGATTACTGCCCTTGGGGTTGAGTTCCAAGTAATGGCATAATAGACCGGTGAAGTTAAATACAACATTTGCTCGGCTTTGTGAAAGAAAGACATACACTTGGCCAATATAATCCTTTCAAGGTCCGTTTGCAACAAACAGAAAGCTCCCCTCCTAGCTCTCTGTTTAACCGACGATTAACCTCTTAACGGCAGGATCAGCGACCGATGCGTAATGGTGTTTATCAAGGTTCGCTGGGCGTCAGAGATGTGGGCTTGTAGCAGGGCTGTGTTACTATCTCTTTAACAGCAAATATGTGTGAACAATGCATAGTGTCAAGTTAGTTAAATATCTGCCCAGTTATGATCTGTTTTTTTTTTTTAGACCCCCAATGGTCCAGGATTTAGGGATTTAAAAAGTTGGATTTAAATAAGAATATGTATAGCTCCTGGTGTGGTTCCCTAAGACTTAGGGAACCCGACCAGGTGTTATACATATTCTTATTTAAACACAACTGGGTTATACCAAATCCTGGAATTTTGGAGGCCCTTAAAGGCCCCCCCCCAATGGTCCAGGATTTAGGGATTTAAACAGTTGTATTTAAATAAGAATATGTATAGCTCCTGGTGTGGTTCCCTAAGACTTAGGGAACCAGACCAGGTGTTATACATATTCTTATTTAAACACAATTGTGTTATAGCTAAATCCTGGAATGTCGGAGGTCCTTGAGGTCCCCCCAATGGTCCAGGATTGAGGGATTCTCCTATTCTAATCCTTGTTCTACCATTTCCTTGCTTTCAATGAAGACCTCTCCTTTCCAGCATGGCTCATATAGTGACATGTGACCCTGAAGGTCAGGAAAAATTTACCCAGAATCCCTCTCTGCCAACTCTTCGAAGACTCTGCCTGGATCTTCAGCGTTTCATGTCTAGCGATCAGAGGCTTCTTTGGCAGCCTCCGCCGCATAATTGCGTATTCGTGCCCAGTAGTCTCAGCAGGACCCTAGAAGACGTTTCTCTCAACACGCCGTGGTTATGCCGATAGAAAATTAATTTTTAAACCTCTCTCGCCAAGTTGTGTGAAAAAAAGGAATTCAAAATAAGGAGATTTCATTATGAGTAATGTGTCAGCCTGCATTATCCCATGCTTTGCAGAAGATAAAAAGTAACAAGAAGGGCTGTTAAGGTGGCGAAATTTACATATTTGTTTTAAATTGCCATTACGGTTTCTCTTTATGATGACACCAGCGAGCAGAGATGGAGAGAGTCGGATTATTAACTGTGTGGTGCCCTTCAATCAGCGCTCTTTGTTTGGAAAGGGAACGGCTGTCAGGAACCCATCGGGCAGTTAACGCTGATGGAGATGAATAGCCATTCAGGTGAAAGACGGCCACAGTCACAATCCTGGTTGGGCGGCTCTTAGACTAAACAGAAAAACAAGTAGGGTAGGATCCTAGTTTTGGGCAGAGGGATGTGGCAAGCTGGGGATTAGGAATACATTTTGCGTTACCTTCAGAATCCCAAAATACATATTTTGGTGAAATGGCTTGTTGATTCTTTGAGCCATTTCAAGCAGTCGAAAAAAAAGGGTCAGTCACCAAAATGGGACCATACGATGTTTCCACTGTTAAAGATTGAGTGTAGGCGACATATTACCTTATGTTTAATTGAAAGATTGCTTAATAAAATAATTTAAATAAAGTCACATTTTTGGTTGGCATTGCTCCGTATAGCTCTATTGGGCTGTGGGGTGGGGGAGGAACATAGAAACCTAGAATGTGTCGGCAGATAAGAACCACTCGGTCCATCTAGTCTGCCCAATTTTCTAAATACTTTTATTAGTCCCCAGTTCCCTATCTTATATCTAGGATAGCCTTGTGCCTATCCCACGCATGCTTGTTTACCTCTACCACTTCTACCGGAAGGCTATTCCATAAATCTGAAACTTAGAGGGACGACCGGATCCAATATTCAAATGAGGAGTCCTCCTCTCGGCACTCTCGCCGCACACAACACATACATTCCATACATCCACTGCCCTCTCAGTAAAGTAATACTTCCTGATAGGGGGACATGTTGTTCAGAACTTTGAGTAAGATAATCCTTCATCTTGGGTGGGATAAATAACAAAGTTTCTAAAAAAAAAAAAAAAACCAACAAAAACACATCAGCCCCCAGACAGAGCTATAAACAGCAAAACAGAACTCAATAGGGTACTTTATTTGAATTTATCTTTAAAAAAAAAAAGCTACCTTTGATGCAATCTTTAAGTTAATCCATGTATGGCCTGCAGTTGTCCTGTAAGATGGAATTCTGGGAGAAGGTGTAAAAGTTCAAAATGGCCGATCTCTTTTTGCTAATTCTCCTATTGGATTTAATGGGTGATGCACCTTAAAAGAAATGCAGGGTATGTCTTTATAGGTAGCGAGGAGGATGGGATGTATAAGCATGGCTAGATAGGGAGCACTAACTAACAAAAATAAATGACAAAAAAGAAGATACTCATTAATGTTGTGTTTAATCCTACACTGGGGGTCTATTCACTAAAAATAACTGATCATCAGAAAAGGGAATAATACAAATCAAGCAAAGAGAGGCAAAAATGGACCTATCTTTCCAACTCAACTAGTAATGTCTGTTTGTTGCAATTTCCTTGTCAGTTCCCCCCCCCCTTGTGTTTGCTTTGGCTATTGTTGCTCCAAATTATCGATGCAGCATTTCAGCTCCTGGTTCATCCAGCGTTCTTCACAATCTCACGTAAACAAATTAAGCTACGTTTAGTCTATAAAAAAAAGAAGGTTTGGAGGCTGACGTGCATTCTCAGTTCATTTAAATTGCTTCAAAAATTCCAATCAGCCCACTGGCAAATCCTCTGTAGGGACGGGCAAGGTAATTCATACACCGGTACCAACGACATATAGAGAAAGATATACATTTCACACATTCTATGTCAGTTCTACAGGGGATTTGTCATACGTAACAGTTCAGTACAAAATCCAATATAGTATATTCAGGCTTGGTCACCCTGGGTGCAGGTCACTAAATGAACTGCACAAATCAGGCATGAATATAGAAACACCGAAACATAGAATGTGTCGGCATAGAAGAACCATTCGGTCCATCTAGTCTGCCCAATTTTCTAAATACTTTTATTAGTCCCCAGTTCTCTATTTTATATCTAGGATAGCCTTGTGCCTATCCCACGCATGCTTAAACTCCTTCCCTGTATTAACCTCTACCACTTCTACTGGAAGACTATTCCATGCATCCACTACCCTCTCAGTAATGTAATACTTTCATTAGTCCCTGGCCTTATATCTAGGATAGCCTTGTGCCTATCCCACGCATGCTTAAACTCCTTCCCTGTATTAACCTCTACCACTTCTACTGGAAGACTATTCCATGCATCCACTACCCTCTCAGAAATGTAATACTTTCATTAGTCCCTGGCCTTATCTTGTAGCTAGGATAGCCTTATACCTATCCCATGCATGCTTAAACTCCTTCACTGTATTAACCTCTACCACTTCTACTGGAAGACTATTCCATACATCCACTACCCTCTCAGTAAAGTAATACTTTCATTAGTCCCTGGCCTTATCTTATATCTAGGATAGCCTTATACCTGTCCCATGCATGCTTAAACTCCTTCACTGTATTAACCTCTACCACTTCTACTGGAAGGCTATTCCATACATCCACTACCCTCTCAGTAAAGTAATACTTTCATTAGTCCCTGGTCTTATCTTATATCTAGGATAGCCTTATACCTATCCCATGCATGCTTAAACTCCTTCACTGTATTAACCTCTACCACTTCTACTGGAAGACTATTCCATACATCCACTACCCTCTCAGTAAAGTAATACTTTCATTAGTCCCTGGCCTTATCTTATATCTAGGATAGCCTTGTGCCTATCCCACGCATACTTAAACTCCTTCACTGTATTAATCTCTACCACTTCTACTGGAAGACTATTCCATGCATCCACTACCCTCTCAGTAATGTAAAACTTTCATTAGTCCCTGGCCTTATCTTATATCTAGGATAGCCTTATACCTATCCCATGCATGCCTAAACTCCTTCACTGTATTAACCTCTACCACTTCTACTGGAAGACTATTCCATGCATCCACTACCCTCTCAGTAATGTAATACTTTCATTAGTCCCTGACCTTATCTTATATCTAGGATAGCCTTGTGCCTATCCCACGCATGCCTAAACTCCTTCACTGTATTAACCTCTACCACTTCTACTGGAAGACTATTCCATACAACCACTACACTCTCAGTATAGTAATACTTTCATTAGTCCCTGGCCTTATCTTATATCTAGGATAGCCTTGTGCCTATCCCACGCATACTTAAACTCCTTCACTGTATTAACCTCTACCACTTCTACTGGAAGGCTATTCCATGCATCCACTACCCTCTCAGTAATGTAATACTTTCATTAGTCCCTGACCTTATCTTATATCTAGGATAGCCTTATACCTATCCCATGCATGCTTAAACTCCTTCACTGTATTAATCTCTACCACTTCTACTGGAAGACTATTCCATGCATCCACTACCCTCTCAGTAATGTAAAACTTTCATTAGTCCCTGGCCTTATCTTATATCTAGGATAGCCTTATACCTATCCCATGCATGCCTAAACTCCTTCACTGTATTAACCTCTACCACTTCTACTGGAAGACTATTCCATGCATCCACTACCCTCTCAGTAATGTAATACTTTCATTAGTCCCTGACCTTATCTTATATCTAGGATAGCCTTGTGCCTATCCCACGCATGCCTAAACTCCTTCACTGTATTAACCTCTACCACTTCTACTGGAAGACTATTCCATACATCCACTACCCTCTCAGTAATGTAATACTTTCATTAGTCCCTGGCCTTATCTTATATCTAGGATAGCCTTATACCTATCCCATGCATGCCTAAACTCCTTCACTGTATTAACCTCTACCACTTCTACTGGAAGACTATTCCATGCATCCACTACCCTCTCAGTATAGTAATACTTTCATTAGTCCCTGGCCTTATCTTATATCTAGGATAGCCTTGTGCCTATCCCACGCATACTTAAACTCCTTCACTGTATTAACCTCTACCACTTCTACTGGAAGGCTATTCCATGCATCCACTACCCTCTCAGTAATGTAATACTTTCATTAGTCCCTGACCTTATCTTATATCTAGGATAGCCTTATACCTATCCCATGCATGCTTAAACTCCTTCACTGTATTAATCTCTACCACTTCTACTGGAAGACTATTCCATGCATCCACTACCCTCTCAGTAATGTAAAACTTTCATTAGTCCCTGGCCTTATCTTATATCTAGGATAGCCTTATACCTATCCCATGCATGCCTAAACTCCTTCACTGTATTAACCTCTACCACTTCTACTGGAAGACTATTCCATGCATCCACTACCCTCTCAGTAATGTAATACTTTCATTAGTCCCTGACCTTATCTTATATCTAGGATAGCCTTGTGCCTATCCCACGCATGCCTAAACTCCTTCACTGTATTAACCTCTACCACTTCTACTGGAAGACTATTCCATACATCCACTACCCTCTCAGTAATGTAATACTTTCATTAGTCCCTGACCTTATCTTATATCTAGGATAGCCTTGTACCTATCCCACGCATGCTTAAACTCCTTCACTGTATTAATCTCTACCACTTCTACTGGAAGACTATTCCATGCATCCACTACCCTCTCAGTAAAGTAATACTTCCTGATATTACTTTTAAATCGTTGCCCCTGTAATTTTAGATTATGTTATTCTTCTTCTAAATATACTCTCTTTCTTTACTGTGAATAAATCAGTTGCTTATCTTTCCAACTCCACTCTTAATACCTGATTTTACAGCTCATGTTAATACCTTGCAACTCGATTCAGGAGTGCTGTCACACAGTCCGGGATTTTTGCTCCAGTGTCCTAGGATACTAAGATAATAGATTCTGCACATGAGCAAACATAGCTTGCTCTCGCACCTGCATACTATCTGCCTGCAGCTAGATGGCGATGTAGTGCCCAATAGCAAAGAACAAGTCCTACCAGGACATACCTGTATTTGATGGGTTAGTTAGGGGTGGTTCTTGGGGCCTGAAGTAAACAGTGTGGCAGAGGCCACCATGTCAGCTACTTATCCCTTCTCCATAAGTGTCTCCCTTCAGTTAGACAGGAGTCCTAAGCGACTTCTTAATTTGCTTGTATGTTAGCGCCACACTGCGATCGGTTCCCCCCCCAAAAAACAGGACTCTACCAGCACTGTTGGCAGGTATGCTGTCCTAAGAAGCACGGATCTGACATCCAGAAGGCTGAACTGACACGGATGGGAAAATAAATGAATCGACTTGAATGCACACAAAGCCAATGTTGCTCTCCAGAAAGAGTAAATATCACCCCAATGAAAAAGTAAATTAAAATAATAATTATACTCATTTTTATTTTATTTATTTTAGCATTGCATCATTTGTCACTGAGTTTTATAAAATTATTATTATTATTTGAATTTTTTTCCCATCCTCACCGGTGTTCACGTTCTGTGGGCTTTTTCAACCCTTATTGCCCCTTTTCCAGCTCTGAAACTGCCCTTCCCATCTGCAAGACTAATCTCTGCATTCTAAAACTCCCCATCAGCGCATAACCTGCATACAAGCTTTTGGAGAAGCTGTGGACACAGGCGCTTCACAGATGACAACACGCATCTCAATCCTTACTTAACATAAGCAGTTTTATAAATACAGTCCAGGGGTAAAAGACAGCCACTTCGTCAGCAGCCGTAACCGTGCATTTCTCCCCCCCCCACCCCTTCCCCCCTCCCAGCAGTAAGCGTCTGCAGCAGATGTCCTTGACAAATACTAAATAATACTTACTCAACGTCGGATGACCACTGCAGGTCCGCGTGTCAAGTATCCTATCAAATTAAAAAGCCTCCGGCATGTTGGGTGGATTTGCAGAAGGATAAATGGTACCCGTGGTGCAGAAACAATCCGGTCCAGCGATTACCCACATATCTACATCTTGACAGTTTTGACAAAGCAGTTGTAAATGGGGTTAGGTTCTCATATTGCTATAAAATAATACACAACCAGAAAGAAAGAAAAAAAAAAAAGAAGATAAAATAAACAGCAGAAAAGAAAAAAAAATACATTATAAAATAAAAATGCATATTAAGCTATGATATTTCACTTTATTAAAATAACAAAGGGTTATTTTTGTTAGGGAATGGAATACCATTCCTTGTTGAATAAGATCCATCCTGTTGTCATTGTCAAGTGATATCCTTTAAAACTCACATACCCTGTCCACATTAAGCTGCTCCCCTGTTGCCATATTTTTTTTTTTTATTAACCTAGATAGATCTTATCTTAACTCCACCCACTGACCATATCGGAACGATTCCAGGTGTACAGCAGTACAAGCATTAGGGGGTGTGTGTGCTCTGGAATATTGTCACGTATACACTAATGATGAAAAAGAAGAAAACTTCATAGTGAAAAGTTAGGGGGGGCAACCGTTTAAAAATTAATCAGAGCAGCAGAAGCAATTTGTATCGGCAGTTTTAGTACATAGCGCAATATCAAAGAACATGTATCACCAATACTGAACACTCGAAAGGAAGGAACTGGCAGATATAGCCCAACAGGTTGTAGATGAAGAGTGAGAGATACTATCTGCTGGTGAGTATGTGGGGTGTATGGCAAATAATTGGGAGAGAGAATACTGAGGAGAACAGGTGTCTGTACCATCAGCTTCTATTTAAGGGAAAGGAACATGTTAAGAAAAGTTTTGGGGGATGACATCTTCTTCCTTGAGACAATGTACCGGCAGGGTAACCGAGGCACCAGCTTTGTTAAGATGATTAAAGATACAGGCCTTGTTGTAGGGATTCCTGTGGATAAAGATGGGATTGTTCTGGCTAGATACTAATGGAGAGAGCTCAACTCAAGGTTTGGATGGCTTGGCAGAGCGCTGTGCTCAGGTGCCGACTTTGCACGGGTTCACTGAACACTGACCTCTAGAACGCTTCCACTCGACTAGCTTCCTCAAAGCAGCTTTTTCATCTGCAGTAGAACGGAGAATAGCCATGATTCAACAAGCGTCTAACCTGGCACCTCTAATGTGATCTCTCCATACCGCTGTCCATAATGGAGGTGGTAATCAGAGTGAGAGGTCTGGCTGTAGATAATATTTTCTATGCTACTTAACAAAAGTTGTGTCTGTACCTGAAAGGATTGGCTGATATTTGTATCCCTGAACCATACCTGCCTCACCCAGGCACTGTTGTGTGAGATGTGGCACATTGCTACATCAGTGAATTGTTGGTGTGAGAGGCTGCACGCTGCTATACTCATTAGAGCTGTCTTAGTCACTACTGGCAGGACAGTAGGATCTCTTGGCATCGTAGGGCAGTGGTGTCCAACCTGCGGGTCTAGGACACTTCTTCGCTGCATCTTCATCGCTGACAGTTCAGCGCGGCAGTTAGAACGCTGAACTGTCAGCGATGAAGTATAACGCGGCCGTTTCACCGCGGCTGCAGCTATGTAAGAGCTGACAGTTCAGTGCTGAACTGTCAGCTCTTACAAATCTAAAAGAAAAACTAAAATAACTCCCCCCCTAAGAAATGATTCCCCCCCCAATAGTAACACTAAACACTAAACCCCAATACTAACACTAAAATTAACCCCCTAAACCCTAATACTAACCCCGACCCCTAATACAAAAATTAACCCCCTAAAACCTAATACTAACCCTAATACTAACCCCTGACCCCTAATACTTACCCCCGACCCCTAATACTAAAATTAACCCCCTAAACCCTAATACTAACCCTAATACTAACCCTAATAGTAACCCCCGACCCCTAATACTAAAATTAACCCCCTAAACCCTAATACTAACCCTAATACTAACCCTAATACTAACCCCCGACCCCTAATACTAAAATTAACCCCCTAAACCCTAATACTAACCCTAATACTAACCCCCGACCCCTAATTCTAAAATTAACCCCCTAAACCCTAATACTAACCCTAATACTAACCCCCGACCCCTAATAGTAAAATTAACCCCTAACACTAAACACTAAACCTAATTCTAACCCCCTAAACCCTACTTCTAAACAAACTAAAATCGGTAAAATACTTACCTTTAGCGATGAAATGTCCCGCGATGAAATCTCCAGCGACGATCTGTCTTGTGCTGTAGAGTCGGCGGTGAAGCGGCTGCGCGGAAGCAGCCGCGATGAAGAGTCCCATCCCCCCAACCTGCGGCCCTCCGGCTGCCGATGAACTACATCTCCTACAATGCTCTTCCAGCTAAAAGGCCGGCAGAGGAGTATGGGATCTGGAGGGCCACAGGTAGGAGACCCCTGTCATAGGGTACCTAATTTACATTATGCAGAATGAGAGTTTAGTGTTGTCGTTTTATGTATGCAACTGATGAGCCAAATACATTATAGAGAAAAAAAAATTATAATATCAGAAAGTATTACTTTACTGAGGGGTTAGTACATGCATGGAATAGCCTTGCAGCAGAAGTGGTAGAGGTTTTTTTTTTTAAATAGGCAGAAATTGGGCAGACTAGATCCAAATGGTTATTATCTTAGTCTATGTTGCTAGGAGCGTCATTGATCAATATGGAATGTTTGCATTTTTCAGATATTTTCTTCAATGTATCCATTTACCTTGCAGACAGGCTGTACATGTGTTGCCCCCTCTTTGTCATCTTCTAGCCTTGTGGAGTTTCTTTAAGATGATTTTACTGGGCTGGATCTTAGCATAAGGTGATCATTCAAAAATATAAACTATCTGAAAAAAACAAAAACATGTAAACAAACATAGCAAGGGAGATGTGACGAGAATAAAACAGGACAGGCGTATTGTACAATTACAATTAGTTCCACATGAAGAGAATCACAGTTTGACTGATTTGAACAGCAGTGGCTTTATATACAGAAAGCAGAGAAGCTTAATATCTAGTTTTATGAAGAGCGCCAAGAAAATGAAAAAAAAAAAAAAAACAACATATACACCCATAGCCCTCTGTGTGATCTCTTTCCCATAGTGCTGTATGTTTTTATGACGTAGACTGATTTATTTGGAAAATCAGATGGCATCATTTCAAGTGTTTTAGTGTTTATTTTATTACTTTTTGTATTTAAATGTGATTATTGTTTTATGTTGTTTATAAACTCGGCTTAGGGCTTTATTCACAAGAAAAGGGATTGCAGGAAATTTGCAAGAAAATTACAAAATTAAGGCCAAAGTAGCTGAGTTGGAAAAATTCTCCAGTTCAGCTATACTTATGCTGCTATTTGTGCCTTAATGTAGAAGTTTCCTTTTAAATTTTTATGAAATTCCTTCTTTTGTGACTGAAGCCCTTAGTAAACTGCTACCATTTTATTGATATTAATCTAAATGTTTGTTACCTTAATGCCACCCACTGTATCCAGGATTCCAGCTGTACACTTGGTGGTAAAACCTTGAAGTTGCTCCATATAGAGCAATTTGAAGGCAGTATTAGCAAAAAACTGGGAAATTCGTTTTCAGACTAATTAGTTTTCGGACAAATTAGTTTTCGTACGAAAATAGTCTCTTTCGTCCATTCTTCTGAATTCTGAATGAGAAACTGAATGAGAAAACGAATGAACGAATATGCAATGAATGAAAAAATCAATCACCCCTTTGTTCATTCAACACACTTTCACACTAATACACACAAATACACTCTCACATAAACACACGCACTAATACACACAAACACACGCTCACATAAATGCACGCACTAATACACACAAACACACTCTCACACAAACACACACACACTAATACACACAAACACACTCACTAATACACACAAACACACTCTCACACACACAAACACACTCACTAATACACACAAACACACTCTCACACACACAAACACACTCTCACACACACAAACACACTCTCAGACACACAAACACACTCTCAAATAAACACATGCTCTAATACACACAAACAAACTCTCTCACACACAAACACACTCACTAATACACACATACACACTCTCCCACAATCACACTCACATTTCACTGTCTTACTTCTGTAAGGTTGTCCCTGGTGGTCCAGTGCAGTCCAGGCTCCAGCAATGACTTCCTCTGATGACCTACATGGTCCTGTTCTCTTAAGTCCGAGCATCATATGACAAGCCTGCCGAAATGGATTTAACTCGATCCCCATTCATTTCAATAAGGAAAGAAAACATAATGGTTTTCAGGCTGTGGAGTTGGTTGCAGCCTAAAAACTCCTTTCCCCGTAAAAAAAATGATAATAGTAATAATGAAATAAAATTAAAAAAAAGCTTCTTTCCTTAAAAAAATGGGCCCGGGGCTTCTAAAATGGTGCCAGAGTGTCTAATACAAAAGGAGGTCAAGGGCAAGTGGCCCTGCCATAACCCTAAAATAATCGGTGCTGGAAGCTGGCCAAAAGGCTCCCAGCATCTTTAAATGCACACTCACCCAGTGACTTTCACTCTCCACCCTGATACCAATCAAAAGATGGGGTCTTTATACACGGGATTTATATTGATTCATCCCCCTACCTGGGCAAGATAGATGTAGTGGGGATAGGTTTTTATGATTCATTTATTTTAATTATTGTATGTGTCTGGGGGCTTTGGGGCAGCCCCAAACCCAGGTACTTTATGGGGGGGGGAAACGGTGCCGGAGGGCCTTGCACAGACCCTTGACCCATACATTTATGGCGCTAGGAGATATTTTGCCATCTCCCAGCCCTGTTTATTATAGAGAAAGGGGTCAGGGCCAATTTTCCTAGCCCCCCATATTTCTATAGCTGGGAGCCATTTGACGGGGGGGGGAGGGGGTAGGGAAGTAGGGCCAATTTTCCTAGCCACCAACGTGTATTTTACTGGCCCACTGCATCTCCCTATTTGAACAGCCTTCATTTTTTACTGAATGGCAATTTTGTTTGCTTTTCATGAAGGGGGGTTTGAGATGTGAGTCCAAGTTGGACTTGGTCAAGGGAGTGGAGAGGGAGGTCAGTTATTTCTAGTGAATAGCACCAGGAGTTAAACTTGAGCGGTTTCATTTATTTTGATTATACTTCCCAACCTCGCTATCCTCTTGGTGAACAGCCCCAACATCTATATGGAAAAAAAAAACATTTCTCTAAATAATTATTACTTTATCCTATCATTATCTCTGTTGTAATTTTGGTGAATACTGACATTTTAGATATTGTATTATTATTGTAGAAAATGTTATTCATTGATGTAAATGCCAACGCATTTCCTTCCCCCCCCCCCCCAAAAAAATATAAAATTTATATAAGATTTTTTCTTTATCTTCTAATTATTTCCTATCTCAGAGACATAGCGTTTACATTCCAGAACAACTGGAATAAAAAAATATATAACATTCTTAAGAAGTGATGGTTAGAAAAAAGTAATGATAAAGATGTCTAGGGAAGTAGTGCATGGTCTACATAATAAAATATATCTGGATAAACCTTGTGACTGTCGTATGTGTGATGGAAGAGAGGCGGGGAGGGAGCTGTGACAGAAATGTTCAGATATGTTGAAGAGCGGTCAGGAACATTTTAGAAGGTTCTAGCTGAAGTTCAGGGGAGAACATTTTAAATTCCGATTAAATATTCATTCTAAAGACAGCAAGACAAGTCAGAGGTACGGAGAGCGAAGAGTTTACTTTAAGGGGATTTGGTCGTCGGAACATCATTTTTACTGTGACTGTAGAGAATAAAAAATTATCAATATAGCGGGATGGATTCCGAGGCGGGAACTGGCGTTAGCGGTAAATTGATTGACACTGATGGCTCGATGCCTGAAAGAAACGGAATGCGCTAAAATCATCACTGGACCCTTTAAAAAATATGAACGTACTGTTCACATTGGGAAAATAGGGAATCGCTATGTTTTTTGCAAAATGCTTGCCTTACCCCAATACCAGTGCTTTAACACATTGGATATCTGTGGGACGCGTTTCAGTTGAATCACATGTTATTCCTAAAGGGAAACTTATACCAGCCTTAAAGGGACTTCAAACACACAACAGATGTATAGGCAATAAAGAAAATACTAGATTGAAGGTGTCTGTCCGTTTAACACTGACACAAATACTGTAAGTAAGCTATTATCAGGAAAAATAGTAATGCGATGATGTCACAAATTTGCATCAAAATAAAGGATGAGAAATGCCAGGTATAGGTATACTGAGGGGAAAGTTACAGGTGCAAAACCAATGGACTGCTTATACGCTCTCTCCTAGGGGGGCATATACTTGACAAATCAAAGCAGACATGCACACTGGTAGTTTACAGGTAAATATATATTTTATTAGTAATATAACCATGTAACGACGGTCCAAAACTGGTATATGTAGGAGGAAGAACTGCAAAAAATTGTCGAAAAAACCCCAGAAAGCTACAAAGTGGCTACAAAGGAAAAAAACAAATAGCAAGCAAAAGAATGCTGTCAGAAAAAAAATCATATACAATAGACAAAATAAAAATAGGGGAAAAAGGTGTAAGAAAAATGGGAAAAAGGCACAAAATATAGTAAATTGTGGAAAAATATAACAATAAAAAGAGTGGTTGTATATGGCTCAGAGAATAACAGGTACAGCAAAAATAATGGTCAATGTTGGCCGAACCACATCAAAGTAAGAGTACAAAAAATGAGAGGAAAAGAATGGGGTAAACAAAGGACCAAAAAACAACAATAAATGCCTCTTGCAAATATAACTGGTCAAAATGCCGGCATCACAAACAAGAGAACATATATACATCATCTATGGGAGAAGTGAAGCAGAGAAAACATGCCAAAATGTGGGGAAAAACAAATAAAAAACAAATAAACAAATGCTGGAGTAGCTCCAAAAAATTACAGCTGTCTTATATGTAAAGACTTGATCACGGGCAGTATAACTTGTAGGGGGGCATACAGAAGGCCACTGAATAGTTTTTGCCCCCCAAGGCCAAACGTTGCTAGCCTCATCTGATTAACCTTCCATATACAGTCACTCAATGTCCCTACCACATTAAGTTTGGGACAGGCGATCGATTCTGGTAATGAATTGTGGATATCCTGAAGCACATATCCCCTCATATCAGGTCACCCCTGATATCTCCTAATATTTGTCAATCTCCCCCATCTCCCCTTTTGTCTGTCTCTCTTTTCTATCCACCATTTTGTCTGTCTCTCTTTTCTATCCACCATTTTGTCTGTCTCTCTTTTCTATCCACCATTTTGTCTGTCTCTCCCCTTATTTCTGCTCCAAGAGAAAGTAGGGTGACCACATTTTATTTCTGCCATTCACGGACACAACTTTATATTATTTTAATTATTAAGAAGCCTTGGGACCCAGGAAGATTTCAGACTAAATAATATATTTATAATATATGTACAGTAATTATCATTTTCAGAGAAGCTAACCCCTCTATTAGCAGATAAGCAGTTTCAGAGAGCTTAACCCCTCTGTTGCTAGATAGGCACTTTCAGAGAACTTAACCTCTTTATCTATTACACGCAAGCACACAATCAGTCCGACAGTGTCACACACACAATGACACGCACACAGTCTCACTCACACATATACAGAGTCTTCAGACTATCCCCATGGTTGAAATACGTGGGAGGTGCAGGTGTGATCATGTGTGCCAGTCTCAGACCTCAGTCAGCGCTACCTCTCACTTCCTGTGAGCAGTGAAGACTCAGAGTGTCATGTTCTGATGTCTAGGAGGTGCGAGTCGTGGCTTGTCTGAAACCTTAGACTGGCACACATTATCATCTCTGCAGCTCCCTGTATTTCCCTGCGGAGGACACCTCCCACCTCAGAACCCGCGCAGCCTGCTAAAATGCGCACAAGGGCATCATAGTGTGCAGGCTTCAGCTCCCTCCCACCCACCTTATAAAAAAACGGACATTGCATTGCTATTATTTTAGTTATGCCAGCACCAGTGCAAAGTCTGGATAACCGTCTGTGCCTTCAAATTCCGGCTGGGTGGCAACCTTACGCTTACAGCCCAGCTTCAAGACAACAAACCAGGAGAAAAAAATGATTGTCTACATTTCTGGTTAAATCCCCCTTTACCAAATATTTGCTTAGAAGAAATTGCCCTTTGTAGCTGAAAGAGAAACATTAGGGGGGGGGGGCAATGTATAAGCACAGCCCACATTACTGGTGCAATCAGATTGTGTATCAATGTATAAAGCAGACTCACCGGAGTCTACATTATCTACGCTAAATGTGTAGATTTAGATTGTGATGGAGCACGTTCCGACTGGCCAAGCCTATGTATAAAAAAAATCAGGCACTGAAAAGCCTGTAGGGGAACCTCCGCATAACTGCAGGCTTAGTGGTCCAAAACTACAGAGACGGATCTGGGCAAATGGTCACACTCCAAAATATGACATCATATACCCGCAGTGCTTGTGCAGCACGCACGTTAAGATCTGCGGGGTGTCGATATCTTCATTTTGCGCCCCCATGTCCAACTTGGAAGACTCGGTTGTGTTTCAGGAGGTGGCCGTGCCCGTCGGATACGTCTATCTCTTAATCTACGTATTGACTAGCAATACACCTACCGCAATGCACAAGTTTGCAGGTTCACGTTTGGGTCCATAAATAAGCTCCCTGTTTATTTATTATTAGAAGTTTTGAATTCTTCCCAAAGATGAAATAAAACAGATCTGAAGACTTCGTTGAGCTGCTGCTGTGGCCGAGACATGCTGTCATCTTATCGTGATTTGTTGTAATGCATTAGGATGTATAAGGGTTGATTAACCATATTAATAGCCCCTCAATGTGATATGAACAACACTTCCTGCCCTGGGGGTAACATTGTTTCTGACAGCACCATATGGTTCTCCTGGATTATATTAGCAGATATTTAGTAGCTATTCATTGCTTCTTCCAGTAGTATCAGCATTGTTACTGACAGTGCCATATGCGATGAAACTCAAGATAGGAGCCATTTTATTGAGTGCTTTTTTCCTTGGCATGCCATTGTTATTGAAAGCCATATGGTGCTTCTCTCGAAATGATAACCACTTTCTTTTTTTTGTGCCTTATGACTGCTTGGGATATTACTTTGAATTGCAGTTCCGTCTGTTTTATAATTGTTGCCGCCGTTGATAGTATATTTGGGTAAGGGGAAGGCAGAGTACTGCAGGAATTTAGAATGTTTGGCTGGAGAGAACGCGGCTTTATGTTCCTACTCGGAATGTGTAGGGATCAGCCAGGATGACATGCCGCTAGTATGTAGGTTGCCCTAAGTATAATATCATATTATATGCAAGATAGCAAGGGTTGTTTTCATAACGTAAACAGTGCTTTTCTTTCTAAAGACATCTTCCACCTCTAGGAAACAGTAAGCACAATGCAAAATTCAGAGTCTTTACCTGAGGCGTGTTGGTCCCCTCTTCCTTCTAAGTGCTGCCATTAGCCATTACTGTGGAATAAGCCTCTCTCCGCTGAACCCAAGATGATCAGCAGGAATGTTGCTAAGGCAGCAGCAATAACTCTGTGTGCAGCTTTTTAAAAGAAATGAATGGACAGATCTATTTCTTATTCTTTTATGTAAAATAATGCAGCGCCTATCTGAAATTAATATTTTTTTAAGACAAGGTTTATCCTTACCAAACTGGAAACAAGTTCAGGTTTAATCAGTGATTGCTAAACTGAGAACATCTCAAGAGTGGCCCTAGAGTGGCCAAGGGACCACCCGTAACATTGACAATATAAAGTTGAGTTACTTGGGTGCAGAGTTTCTGTGGACCTCTGCTGTAGAAAAGAGAAGCTTTGTGTGTTGTAAACAATTATCCCATCACAACGTCTCGATTTAATATAAGAATAAAAATCACTTGTTCTAACATTATTCTCCTTTTAAATACATATGGTTCATAGCGACAACCTGGAACTTAAGTCACTGTACTGTAATAAAATGAAGTATAACTTACAAGTGTTGCCCTGTAGACTGTCATGTCTCGAAACACAGGAGGTCATGGGGTGAATTGCGTTCCTGCCAAGAGCGCATAAAATTAGTGTCTATCAAAGGAAGGTACGCCATGGTTTCCATCCTTCTGCATTTAAACAAAAAATACTATTTTTTTATTGTTTCTTTATGATCCCATAACAATCTATGGCCGCTTACCAATTCCCATCCCATTTTTTTATTTTTTACCATCGTTACATAATAAACAAAAACAAGTCCATTATTAGATCAGTATACGGGATTGATCGTTGACTTTTAATGGCCATAGTTGACCTTCAAGTGCAGGGGTGTCCAACGTGCGGCCCATGGGCCTAATGCTACCTGTCTGGTAGCAAGGTGCGGCACATGTGACTTTTTCTCATTTGCCCTATAAATGTGCCATTTTATTAGATTAAAGTTCATTTAAATGTTTTTTTTTCTGCTTTTGCATTACTGCTAAATAACAAAACATTTCAGTAGATAACCAGCTATCCTTCGTCCCAATCCTCATATGTATTTCCGATTGTGAGGCCGACTTCAGAATATACTTCGTGGCCCCTGTTCTAGTGCTTTGCCTGGTAATATTCTCAGCACATGATAATTTGAGTACCTCTTTTATAGATAGCTATAAGGCATGTCATCTGCACTCATTCAAGTGTGGGATGTCAACTTGCAACCATCGGTCCTGTAACCTCCCATCTACTCGAAGACATTGATTGGGAGTCTCCCAAACTCCAACCCCTTGTGAGTTGACTCCGACATATTTTTTTAATTCTCGGCTCCCTGGATCATAGCCTTCCTTTTAATGAGTGATACTGAAAAGCTGTGTGCTTTATAAATATTCATCTGGATATGCCCCATCTACCTCGCCTCTTTCAGATGAATTTTTAACAAGCTTCTTAATCTATTGCTCTTTGACAGAAAAGCAATATCATTTCTCAACCTTTCAGGTTTCTTCGTTCTGCATTCTCCAGTGGTAAAAAGCCACGGCGTTGGAATGGATTGAAAGGGAAGAAGCCTTTTGTTGAGGGATTCCTGTACAACTCAAGCATCCTCGTAGGCTTCTTACTCATAAAAGTAATTGAAGGGAAGATTGTGTTCGGGGGAGAAGATCCTATCTTTTTTATTTTGGTAGGTTAGAGAAAGAGAATGTACAGATTGAATGGAACATTGCAATATATTAATCCAAAGAAAATGAGCTAAGCTAGTGGGGCAGGAGGGCAAATACCTTTGGGTTTTTCCTATATTTAATATTAGAGTTCAACAATTGCTTTTATCTGTATATCGCTCACATTGTGGACACAGTTAAATAAGTGGTGTCTATTTCTATTGTTTGAGACTGTCGATTGTGGACTTGTGGACGCAGTCTCCTGGGTTGAGTATTATTATGTTAAACATTGGTCTTCTTATTGTACAATGTTATACTCCTAATTAAGACCATCTGGGAGGTCCACTCATGTATCAACTTTGACATTCACCCTCAGTGTGGATATAATAGTCCAGGTGCACAGTGGTTTCCATTACCGACCCAATGCTGGTGGCATAGCTCAATGGGCCAATGGACCAACCGTAGAATGCTCTGTGTCAAGATGAAGGGAGACTTGACCAACATTCTAAACAACATGTCAGCTCCCTGAAAGAGATATAAGAAGCCAAGAGAGCTCAAAAGGGGGGGGTCTTTGCTTTTTATATTTCCTTAAAGCATTTCTGTATAAAATGACTAGACAATTTTTCAATTAAAGATAACTTAAAGGGACTATTTCATCTAGACATTGTTTTTACTGGGCATGTAGAGCGTAACACACGATTGAAAATGATCTATAAACTATAAAAAGTTAGGAACAAAATGTGTTTTTAATGTGTTTGTGGAGTCTCCTTCTTATGACATCACCTGTGATTTCAAATGCAAACATTTTTATTATCCTAATTTAGGCATTTGCTTGCAGCTTTGGTAACACAATGTATAGATCATTTTCCATCACATTTGTGATGAAGTGCCCTTCGCCACTTGGTCCTGGAGAGGCCTGCTTGCCAGCCTCCTCCCCTGTGACTATGGCCCTGGGGTGTATGGCCCTTTAAAAATGCTATTGTGTATGGCCCTTTAAGAAGCTGTACTGGGGCTTATAGACTTTTATGGTACTGGTGCTGGCCCTTTAAGCACATTTTTGGGGGCATGGTGAAAATCGGAACAATGCCCCTTTAAGACGTTGTCTCCAGAGTCCCCAGACTAGGAAAATGTGCTTGCGGTCCGTCATAAAGGACTTCCAGCTAACTTTTGAACTGCTGGGTGGAATTGTCTGATTTTTAGTTATGTTCATATTTAAAGTATGCTGATTCTGGAAATGTATGTTTTATGTGAATGTGATGCATATTTTGAAAGTTATTAATATTGTGTAAAAACTGTATATTTTCTGCCTGTGATAATTAAGTTAGTCTATTGTGTGAAGATAATTGTATCATAGGCAGAGGGGGGAATTTTGCTTTAATTGCTGGTAGTGTATTGTACGTATTGATTGGTTGTTCTTCAAAACCCTGTGGGTGGTCCTATGTGTGGAAAATGGGCAAAAAAGCAGTGTTTGATTAAAATCCTGAGATCTTCTTGACCCTCAACATGTAGTCCTATCTCGTGATTGGAGGGGACAGCTATACTCACACTGGGGATTGCTATGTTCTGCATACTCCCTTGAGCTTTAATCACTTAGCTCTTTTAAGAGCTTGTTCCTGATATGCTCTCCTGGAGGAGAGGGCTTCCCCACACGGTCCTGGAGGACAGAAGCTGATCCAGGGTGGACAGAAGACGGCGAGACTCCAGTTAAGCTACGGCGGTTGTGGAGTATGCAGTAGTTGTGGTGTCCGGTGCGGTGCTTGTGGCCCTCGGCGCAAGCTAGGAAGCGTCTATCAATGGAAGGTACTCGGTCGGAGTACGGGGAGTTCCATTACAACATTATATTCTCTACATTCACAGTATAAGCAACTGTGGTGTATCTTGGTTTTGTGCTGCCCTAGGTAGACAAAATTCGCCCCCCACCCCCACCCACGCTGCACATGCACGACATGCCTCATAACCCACATCACCCCATTACATGACCTAATAACATACCTCTATCACCCCCATTACATGCCTCCATCACCCCAATTACATGCCTCCATCACCCCATGACACACCTCCATCACCCCATTACATGCCTCCATCACCCCAATCCACGCCTCCATCACCCCATCACACGCCCCATTACATGCCTCCATCACCCCCATTGCAAAAACGCATAGGCAGCCCGATCATGATGCTTTTTTTTCACTATTGGTCAGTGTAGGGGGGTGCTGCGGCCCTAGGCATCCGCCAAGGATTATTCGCAGTAAATACTGCACTGATAAGCAATGTTTAGAAGATATAGTCCCTTTAATAATTTGGCTGACAGTTGTTCATTAATAGATGAGTTAAAAACATTGGGAAGTTTGTGAATATATCCAAATCTGCTACTAATTCCTGCTCTTTTAAATTCCTTTATTAATTCAGCAAGGTTCACTGTGTAGTGAATAGACCCAGTGGCGTCCCGAGGGGGTGCGGGGGGTGCGGACCGCACCGGGTGACACCTCCAGCTGGATGAGGCCGCCCGGAGAAAAAAAAAATCACAGCGACCGGATGTGACGTTACGTCACATCCGGTGACTGTGTTTCCCTCCTCCGTGCAGGGCTCTGACTGGCACAATATTCCTGGTATCTGACTGGCATAATATTACTGGGCTCTGACTGGTCCACTATTACTGGGCTCTGACTGGCACAATATTACAGGCATCTGACTGGCACACTATTACTGGGCTCTGACTGGCACAATATTACTGGTATCTGACTGGCACAATATTACTGGGCTCTGAATGACACAATATTCCTGGTATCTGACTGGCACAATATTCATGGGCTCTGACTGGTACACTATTACTGGGCTCTGAGTGGCACAATATTACTGGGCTCTGACTGGCACAATATTACTGGGCTCTGACTGGCACACTATTACTGGGTTCTGACTGGCACACTATTACTGGGCTCTGAATGGCACACTATTACTGGGCTCTGAATGACACAATATTCCTGGTATCTGACTGGCACAATATTACTGGGCTCTGAGTGGCACAATATTACTGGGCTCTGAGTGGCACAATATTACTGGTATCTGAATGGCACAATATTACTGGTATCTGACTGGCACAATATTACTGGGCTTTGAGTGGCACAATATTCCTGGTATCTATAATTGTACAATTGTCACCTCGTGGGGCTCCTGTGTGTGGCATAATTAATGGCGGTCCCATGTGTGCATAATTATGGAGCGCTTGTGTGTGGCACATTTATCGAGCCCCATGTGTGGCATAATTAAGGGACTCTTTTGTGTGGCATAATTAAGGTACTCTTTTGTGTGGCATACATATGGGGCACCTGTGTGTGTGTGTGTGGTATAATTATGGGGCACCTGTGTGTGTGGCATAATTAATTGGGCTCCTGTGTGTGGCATAGTTATGGGGCTCCTGTGTGTGGTATAGTTATGGGGCTCCTGTGTGTGGCATAGTTAATAGGCCATCTAACTGGCATTACTAAGGAATCTGTTTGGCATTGTATTGGAGGAAATCCAGGGGTGTGACACCATGAGTTTCCGCACCGGGTGACACCAACCCTAGTGACGCCCCTGAATAGACCCCAGAGATTTAGGCAAATATTTTGAAAAGCATTCTTTGTAGGTTTTGTATAGTTTATATCAACTGTGCAAGCCAGATAAAGAAGTACTTACAGGTAAAAGTATAAGGTGTATTGCACACCTTATACTTTTACCTGTAAGTACTTCTTTATCTGGCTTGCACAGTTGATATAAACTATACAAAACCTACAAAGAATGCTTTTCAAAATATTTGCCTAAATCTCTGGGGTCTATTCAGGGGCGTCACTAGGGTTGGTGTCCAGAGCATGAAAAAAAATTACTATACAAATGAAAATGGAAGCGTTAAAACTGCAGTATTCAGGGGCTATCAGAGGACAATTTCTGGCTAAAATATGTAATTGCAAATAGATGTAAATGGATAAAACATCAGTAACAAGTGCTTCTGCAGTCAGGAAGAAAAAAAAGCATTTTACAAGCGCACATAATATGATATAACCAGCTCCATTAAAGGGAAACATCTCTGTAAATTTAATTAAGCAACATTTAAAGTCAAAAGTTCCCCCGAAGCAAATTAATTCATGTACAAGTTCTGCGGCAAGGGCAAGAAATTTATTTAAACTCTACCACTTATAACATAGAAATTGAAAGCTAAAAAAAAAAAAAGTTCTTATGCTGTTACACATCTTTAATGATACTTGGTGTTCTTTGTGCGGTAAAATAGGTCATTTGCCCCAGGAACTGCACAAATATATTTTTGTTGTAAATCATAAAGCAGATAATGTAGGTACAACTTATGTTTATTATGGAAGCCCGGAGAGTTCATGTATTTTTAATATTTTCAGACTTTTTTTTCTCAAGTAACAAATTATTATCTCAAGAAAACAATGTGACATCTCAAGTAAACTTTGTGACATCTCAAGAAAACAATGTGACATCTCAAGAAAACAAGTAAGAAAAATATAGGGAAATATGGGAAATTTGTTTGGAACACATGTGCATCATGTTTCAGCTTAGCCAACCGACAGAACATTCCAAACCTGTCCACGATTCCCTTCGACTTGCCCATGCATCACTTCTACTCTGCCTCATCTACCTCTTGGACATTATGAATCTGTCCTTGTTTCACTTCACCTTTAGCCATAGTCTTTCTCAGGGAAATACTGGAGCATATCTCACATAAACTTTCTAGCAAGTAGCCCAGATCTAGCTCCCTGGCAGTATGGCCCACTCAATGTCTCACATAAACTTTCTAGCAAGTAGCCCAGATCTAGCTCCCTGGCAGTATGGCCCACTCAATGTCTCACATAAACTTTCTAGCAAGTAGCCCAGATCTAGCTCCCTGGCAGTATGGCCCACTCAATGTCTCACTAAGACTATACCCCATATTGCAGTCCAGGAAGTTTCGGACCATTATTCAGCCTGTGTTCTAGACCTGTCCATATCTCACCTTGGCTATGCTCTCTTTCCACATGCCAACTCGTAGACAACCAGAAGAGAGGAGATCTAGAGAGGAGATGTGGGAACCACTGTTGTCCTGTTTTCCAGATTCTCATGTCAATCTGCATACCACAAGGGACACAGCACAATGGAGCAAATGCACAGTGAGACAATACACCCTGATGCTTTGGCATAATTTATAACACGACCAAACACGTAAATATTAAAAAAAAACACCTACTTTCAAGATGTTAGAGTTCAAATTGAAATGATAGGTTCTATTTTTATTTAATGAGCTGAGTTTAATTATCATTGAATACCACAGACCAGGGGTAGGCTACATTTGTAGATTAAATGTCCCTTGAGCATTTGAGAGTAAAAGAATGGGAGATGTAGTGCACAAAATCTGGAGTGCCGAAGGTTGCCCACACCTGCAGTATAGCATTTTGTGTAAATTTATTGTTGCAGAGTATTTTTTTTTAAGATTTTCAGTATCCTCATTACACTAGAGCAATCCAGGAAGAACAAATATGTTTCTTAAAACCTAAGTCGTGTTTCTGTCTTATAGCCGAACCACAGAATTCTAATTACCTAGCAGGGAACCACTTGCTTCGAAAATCTCTACATTAAGTCTCCAGAAATTAATTTGGAAAGGCGCCAGTACCACCTGTACCCCTGTTTTTTTTTCTCTCAGCTCTCTGAAGCCCACTATAGCTGAGAGGATGTAAGACATTTTTCTGATTCCTCACAGAGTCCTCTTCCCCAGATGCTCATCAATGGCTCACCGGCCAACCGGAGGATCTATAAATTGTTGGAAACCCAGGGGACTTGGGTTGGGAAGGGTGTTTGTTCATTCCCGCTACGACTAGAGCTCACAGCGCTGACAGAGCATTTAATTACATTAAATGATGCTAATGACAATGGACGATGGTCCTCAAGAGAGCTTATAGTTGCTGTACGATGCTAGGAAAGACACGGCTTTGTATAAACTATTAAATTATGCAGACAAACACAAGATGTATTTTTAAAGATGAGCTAATAGAACATTATCCAGGAATTTGTATCTGTTAGGTTCCACTTTAAAAACAATCAACGTTAATTTGAATTTGAGTATAACTCATGCATTTTCATTCATGGTCATCCTGAGACACTAGGACTCACCCCCCCCCCCCCCCCCCACCCCCGGAAAATCCTAGGTTGGTTGGAGAGACCAACCAAGCATTGTTCACAGCACGAAGGGCCCTTGCACTGCTGCATGTCCTTGAGCCTAGGCATCCAACTGCGGCCCTCCAATTGCTGTAGAACTACAAACCCCATAATTCCCCACCAGCTTTCTCCAACGGATGGGAATTATGGGAGACGTAGTACAGAAACAGCTGGAGGGCCACAGTTGGACACCTAGGTCCTAGAGAGTCAAAAGTGTCACCTAACATTCCAATATGTTGTCGATTTTATGTGGAGAGGGAGCACTAGGTGACACAGCAGGATGAGCTTGCAAAAGACACACTCCTACATCCCTTCCTGGACCATTCTCCCAAAAAATGAAACATTCAAGACGGGGCTATTAGGGATCCTTGTGGGGTAGCATTTTACCCACGCCCGGAAAGATTGCGTGATGCACATCTGTAGACACATCCATTATCTGACCCAAGATGGAAAACATCTGACCCAAGATTCTAACCAACATGTCACCTCGCAAAGCATAGGAGGCTCAATAAGCTACTGTATTTATATTCTTTCATTAAAACATTCTTCTTTGTATTCTTTCATAAAAACATTTCTCTTTAAAATGACTACAATTTAGGCAATCTTTTAAATTAAACACAGTAAAGGAGAGGAGAGTATATTTAAAAGAAGAAAAACTACCACAACAAGAGGACATAGTCTAAATTTAGAGGGGCAACGATTTAAAAGTAATATCAGGAAGTATTACTATACTGAGAGGGTAGTGGATGTATGGAATAGCCTTCCAGCGGAAGTGGTAGAGGTATACACAGTGAAGGAGTTTAGACACAAGGCTATCCTAGATATAAGATAGGGAACCGGGGACTAATAAAAGTATTTAGAAAATTGGGCAGACTAGATGGATCGAATGGGTCTTATCTGCCAACACATTCTATGTTTCTATGTTTAAACATAAGTTCAATTTTTTTACCGACAGTTGTCCTTTGCTGTACCAATAGAAATAAGAATAGCTTTGATTCCAGCAATTGAATGTCTGTGAATTGAATGTTGGAAGGTTATAATTATGCCCTAATTTTGTCCTTGATTCATTTTATGAACTACAATGCCATTTCCTTCTCAAAGAGGTTTACTATATGCGAATAAGGAGAATAGGACGGAACTTAACCAAAGAGCTTAAGAAGATGGGGAACGTGTTCCATTCTTTTTCCTATTCTCTCTCCTCTGAAAGAAACCAGAGCTCTCAGACTGCCGTATGTCACCTTCTATTAGATCAACCCCCCAAGAAGCGTTACAGCGAGGAGTCGCTTGGTAAACTTGCGCCTACGCCAGTATATCTCCCCTGTCTGCTCAGATGACACGGCAGATCAATTCACACACCCCTAAACGCAATGTGAAAGTGTTTAGTGGTAACCAAGGCCGGTGGAAATGCATTTGTTTAAATTGTCAGGAAAAATTTGCTTTTTAAGCTGCTATGTGGAAGTGTTTCCAAAGACCTCCGATCAGACAGCATATTCTTATTCTGTACACGGAGGCTGACAATTCTTTTTTTTTTTTTTTTACATTTTCATATTTCATTTGCTGTTTTCCTTTGGAATTAATCACAGCAATGTTTGTGTAAAGGGAATGACATTCTCGAAAACCTACCCTAAAACCTAATATTACTCCAAAAAATTAATAGCTAATTGTTTTTGGTTTCCCTATTATCTTTTTAAGTTCAGTCCTAAATGTGTGTTTTTTTTTCTCTCTTTGTTTTGTATCAATAGAGGTTTATCAGTTTAAATGATAGCCTTTAAGAACATTTCTAGTATTTATCTAATTTGTGGTTAAAACTTTATCCCTGCTAAATTACAAAAAAAACATTAGAAAAATGCTTTGTATTTAAGCAATTCAATAAATTTGTCTGTTTCGGAATAACTTAAAAAATAACCCACATGTTTTATATTGACAGGCTGTTATTTGTGTTTCACAATGCCTCCCACCTGCCTCTCTTTAAAGTGATTTAAATCCGTGGTCCTAATTTTCATTCTCTGGTGCCCCACCAGTTTTCAACATTACTGGGGGGAACAAGTTGAGAGGTATGTCTCTGCTTTACATAGATTGTTTTATAGTGCTGTGGTGTTATTTTATCATTTATTTTTTTATAAGAGCCTGGGATTCATGGTAGTGGGCAGCCTAAGCCTTCTGAGAATTCAGAAATGGTCTCTCCACAAAACAACCCTCCTGAGCTTAGCCAATAAACAGAAATGTCAACTAAAACTATTCTGTGCAGTAATTAATCCATTGTCACATAATAAAGGGATAGAAAAAAAATGCAGCATAAGGGAAAATTAAACCTACAGCACCAGGTGGTGGGGGGTTGACGTGTACGGAGCTAGTCACAAGATATGACCAGATAAATGTAATGTTGTAAAAGCAGTTTGCTTTTAATTTAACCAGAAACTAGTATATATTATTTGCTTCTTGTATTCTTTATACATAGGGGTATCATGATGAAATTATTCTAGTGCAGTAAAATAATGTTACTGGACTAAATGAAATCTGCTCAATAAATTAACCATTTTTTTAAAATCTCTATTTTCTGTGTGTGAGGACTTAAAAGTACTCTGTCAACCGAAGCAGTGCTTATGCTGTGAATGTAGAGAATACTGTATTTGCTCGAATATAAGACGACCCTGATTATAAGACGACCCCCCAAACTTTGGATATTTTGGCGTTATCTCTCTCCCCCTCGTTGGGGCACCTGTGTGTGTGGCATAATTAATTGGGCTCCTGTGTGTGGCATAGTTATGGGGCTCCTGTGTGTGGCATAGTTAATAGGCCATCTAACTGGCATTACTAAGGAATCTGTTTGGCATTGTATTGGAGGAAATCCAGGGGGGGTGACACCATGAGTTTCCGCACCGGGTGACACCAACCCTAGTGACGCCCCTGAATAGACCCCAGAGATTTAGGCAAATATTTTGAAAAGCATTCTTTGTAGGTTTTGTATAGTTTATATCAACTGTCTGCATAGCGCAGTCATCCACCAGCTGTTAGAGAGGGAAATCCAGGTCCCCTGCAGCTCTGGGGGGACCTGGATCCCAGTCTTATAGTCTGACCTCGATTTGAACTATGAAATATGATGATGGAAAAAATAAAAACACTTTTTCTGACACAGACTTATTCCCCTGGCCCTATGTGCTAACATGCACCTCACTAAGTCAGAGTTCTGAGATGACACGTGGGCCTTATTGTCATCCACAGGACTTTTAAGGGGGGCTGTGGCATTTAAAGCAGCCCACAGCCCCCGAATATGTAGGGGGGACCAGTCTATTGGCAGAATCCAGTCCCAGGACTTTTATAGAGGGTCTGGGAGCCTTATCACCAGCACCTGGCCTCAGAAGGGGAATGTGGGAATATACATATATATATATAATTATTTTTCCATACTATAGGGGTCTTGGATGTTCAGTTTTGAGCTTGTCTTTAGGTGTAAGGCCTTGTGAAGGATCAAGGCGAGGGAGCCCAATATGCAGGAGAAACCAGGGCACAGATCAAATAAAACAGAGACAGGAAATATATAAACAATCGGTAGAAGGTGCTCACCAGTGGTAGTAAAGGAGTGTCCAGGACACTTATTTCATTTTTGTGTCTTACCGAACCTGACTCATTTCAACCATGATTCTGAGTAACATGTCAGCACCCTGAACGAGCAATACGAAGCTCAATAAGCCACTGTATTTGTATTCAGACAGAAATAAAGCATTAACCACTAATGAATAAGCAATAGTTAATGTGAAACGCGTCAACGACTTTATTTATGGCTGGTTAGATATGTTCAGAAGACCAACTGAGCATGCTGTGCACCAAACCTGCTTTTTCAAATACTAAGGATTCTTTTCTATATCCTATATTCGTATTCTTTCATTATTATTTTATACAGCTACACATGATTCAACCTTTTAATGAAAACATGGTTTATTTTTGTACTTTGAACAACTATTGTGTATAGATTCTGATCTTTTACAGTTACATATACAGTCCAGGGCCAAGAAAAGAACATGGGTCATGATAATAAAAAAGATAAATGACAGTGAGGCAAAAGTATTTCTGGATTTTAAATAAAGCGATTACACCCACAAGAAAAAACAAACATACATGGCCAGGGGTTTATGGGGTTTTTTTTGTGGATATAAATTTAATTCATCTTTGTAGCAAGGTCTATGTATATATATATATATATATTTATAATAGGTCTCAAATTATAATGTGAATGATTGTTTGGAAATCCTTCTTGCTCTCCGCGGGTTAAGAATGGATCCAATGTCATTATCTTGGATCCAGCTGATTCATTAGAGTTTCTAAGCAGATAATAAAGAACACAGAGGAATCTCTAGTTTCTAAACAGTAATCCATTTGGAACTCTGGAGTGTCTGGGTGTCAAATGGTCCTCACCGGTTTGAGGTAATGCTCATCTAGATATTTGAGATTCTTTAAAGGGACATATAGAATCCTGGAGGAACTCCAAAGTTCCATTATAGGTTTCAAATCAGTGGCTTTGGCTGTACTCACAAATAATATTTACTTTGATGAGGCCACCATCATATATCCTTGCTGTTGTCTCGAGCTATCAGTTCATGTTCTTCTGGGGGCTCAAATTAAGAGACCCTACAGCAGCACATTGTAATGTTACCTTGTTTCCTCTCTGAAATGCTGAGTATATTTCGAAATATTTGGGACCTTGAAAGTGACATTTAAGGAGGGAAAGAGTTAGGTTACAAACCTTAGATACCCTATTGTAGACTATGTTCTCAAAGTGCTGTCCAAAAAAAATGAACAAGTCACCCACAAAGGCTCGTGTACCCACTTTGAAGATTTGCCTGCAGGTTGATTTTTCTTTTTAAAGACAGATATGCTTTCCCCAATTCCACATGTACTGCTGAATATTATAATCAGCAAAGTGACAGCTGTTCTGCTTTTTCACAGCTAGATCCTAGTTAATTTTAGAACAGGCCAAGGTTTGGTTTATTTAGAGATTGTGCACCAGATGTAATAAATGTTATCAAGATGTCATTGCTTTAAATGGTGAGAGAGATCCAAGGGATGTGCTGCTTGGAATTAGACGAGATGTGAATGGACATGTCCCAGATCTCTCTCTCTCTCTCTCTCTCTCTCTCTCTCTCCACTGATCCCATCCAGATGGAACATCTGTTCAGGGTCTGGATTCTGCCAAGTCCGGCATTAGAGAAATTCCTGGTATTACAAAACATCTTGTGGGATTACAGTATGATCCGATCGGGTTTGATTTCACTTTGCACCTCATACAAGATAAACGTTTTGTGCTTGAAGCTATTACTGGGATCCTGTTCCACAACACGCTCTAATCCACATGTAAATCAGTGTTTCACACAGGCAGCCATTTGCTACCATGGCATCACTGCAAACCCCCTGGTTTGTTATTGTATACACTGATCTGTCATAACATTATGACCGTGTGATGGTTTGGACTGACAGGTGGCAAGCCAGAGGAGGCAGTGTGATGCTTTGGAATGACAGGTGGCAAGCCAGCGGAGGCAGTGTGATGCTTTGGACTGACAGGTGGCAAGCCGGCGGAGGCAGTGTGATGCTTTGGACTGACAGGTGGCAAGCCGGCAGAGGCAGTGTGATGGTTTGGACTGACAGGTGGCAAGCCAGCGGAGGCAGTGTGATGGTTTGGATTGACAGGTGGCAAGCCAGCGGAGGCAGTGTGATGTTTTGGACTGCCAGGTGGCAAGCCGGCAGAGGCAGTGTGATGCTTTGGGTAATGTTCTGCTAGGAAACCTTGGGTCCTGCCATTCATGTGGATGTTACTATGACATGTACCACCTACCTAAGCATTTTTACAGACCATGTACACCTTTTCCTGGAAACGGTATTCTCTGATGGAATTGGCCTCTTTCAGTAGGATAATGTGCCCTGCCACAAAGCAAAAATGGTTCAGGAATGGTTTGAGGAACACAACAACAAGTTCAAGGTGTTGGCCTCCAAATTCTCCAGATCTCATTTCAATTGAGCATCTGTGGGATGTGCAGGACAAACAAGTCCAATCCATGGAGGCCCCACCTCGCAACTTACAGGACTTATAGGGTCTGATGCTAATGTCTTGGTGCCAGACACCACAGCACACCTTCAGAGGTCTTGTGGAGTCCATGCCTCGATGGGTCAGGGCTGTTTTGACTTCAAAAGGGGAGCTACACAATATTAGGCAGGTGGTCATAATGTTATGGCTGATCAGTGTATATATATAAAATGAACACCAGGGTGTGTGTAGAAGGCAGGTTGCTGTTTTTTTTTTTTATAGTAGAGCGGGATAAATATTATTTTCGGTAAGATTGAAGGATAGCCCTTTTTTTTTTTTTTTTGCTCACCTGCACCATTACAGAGGAAAACTCTCCATTAGCATATCAGACTAATCCCACCCACAAGACAGTCCAGACCCGAAATGCCTGGCAAACCTCCTCTGCATGAGGAGCTTGCACCTACCTTTGTTCTTGACACTTTCTGTGTGCAGGAGTCTTTGTGCATCCCTGCCATTATGTTTTTGAGATGCTTTGATGTTCTGCTAGGTTTCTAATCTCCCATCTGTGTCCCCAAACTAGAAACAGGACCATTTACTACGAAGTGTGTTTCTGTTGGCCGTCTTCTCTCTCTGCCTGTGCTTGGAAATTAGTCAGTCTGGGAGCAGATCCGCTAAGAATTAACAACTCTATAGCAGGTGTTATATGGCTGTTCAGGTTTTTCGCAAGCAGACAATATATAGTGGCCCTGCTGGTATTATTCATGGGCGTGTGACACGATGGAAGCAGAATCCAAACACAAAAGAGCCGAGCTAGCAGGGAAATGAGAAATATCATTACAATACCTGTCAGATCCTGAGGAATAGAGCAACAGATGTTGTCTTAGAGAATTAGGGAAGATGAGAACAGAAAATCCTATTGTATGGTTAACTCTTACTGGCCTGACGCTGCACTGGCGGTGATTACCTCTTCTCATTCTGCAAACACTAATGCATTGGCTCAGAATGTATGAACATTATAGTCATGGACCAAAAATAGAACCATATCATAGTTCACGAATATCCAAGTTCGAAGTTCCGTTGCGTATTAAAGGCTTGACTCATGGTGATCTGGGATACGCGGACCAGTAACTGACCATGATGGTGAGCAACCAAGAATGGTTCTTTGCCCAAATGATGGAGAGGCAGGATGGGATAGCTGGTCACTTAGGTGCGGAAGTTCCAAAGTGGGGGGGAAAAAAAGTCAATCTTCATTGAAAATTAGAAAAACTTTGGTTTATACCAAGGCAGTCAAACTGCAGCCCTCCAGCTCTTGGAGGACTATATCCCCCAAAGTCCTTGCCAGCTTCATAGCTGACAGAGCATTATGGTAGATGTAGGCCCTAGGCAGCTGGATGGTCATAGTTTGAAACCACTGGTTGTGAAAGACAGACTGGGGGGTAATTCTTTGACGTATCCAATTGTACAACAACAGAATACGAGATCGCAGTTTGCTAGCCTCTATCGCTATGCATATTCATGGGAACACAGATTATGAAAATGTCCCCGAAGGTACACACATAATTAAGAGAAACCATTACCATTGCGCTGAACAATGGGAAAGCGCTTGGACGATGTTCTATTTCGACTGAGGCTGCTATAAACTTATTATAGTATTCTTGTGTGTACTAGTGAAGTGTGAAGTTCATTGCTGCGAAACTTGGCTAATCAACTGTTCGGAGATGTCTCTGCGCCATTCTCCGGGGACTCTTGATGTGAGAGTTCTGTATGCACCAACACAGCTGGTAATGACTCCACGTGGATGGGGAGAGATGAGTGCGTAATTGTGACAGTAAAGAGCAGGTAAGGCTTATCCTTTTATCAAGCCTTTCTTGAAGTATACAGCAAAGCATCGTCGGAATAAGGAATTCTGGGGTCAGAGGAGATATTTGCAAGTAACCCAGCTAGAAAGACCCTTTGACTGATAATTAAGCTTCCAAGTGGCCTATATGTCCAACTATTTATCTATGTTGGCATGCACAATATCTATCTATCTATCTATCTATCTATCTATCTATCTATCTATCATCAATTAATCCGCACTCAAACTATATCTTCGTGTGTTTGTAAATCTTCCTGTTGTTCCTCTGTCCACCTGTTGGGCTTTCTGCCTTTACTAATCTATTTATCATGTATGTCAATGTATCTGTCTGTCTATTTATCAATCAGTCTAACTATCTGTCTGTATTTATGTTTATCTGCCTACCTGTAGGGCTGTCTGATTATCTTACTCTTTATCCATCTGTCTGTGCTTGTCTCTCGATCTGTCTACTTGCCTCTCCATATTTATCTTTCTCTCTCACCATATCTGTCTATCTATCTATCTATCTATCTATCTATCTATCTATCTATCTATGTGTATACACACATTTATATATATGCATATATCTATGTGTATACATATATCTATCAATCTATCTATTCACATATCAATGTGCATACATATATCTATTTATCTATTCATATATCTAAGTGTATACATACAGTCTTGATAAAGGTCCCCGAGTGGGACCGAAACGTCGATTACGTGTTCCTGCTGTTGTCTGGAGTATCGACTAAAGATCATATTGCCTTTATTTGGTCCCGTGAGTGCGTGTTCTTTCTGTCTCTGTTGGACTGCTATATATATATATATATATATATATATATATATATATCAATGTGTATACATATATCCATCTATTCATATATCTATGTGTTTACATATATATGTCTATACATTTATCTATCTATCAATCTATGTGTATCTATCTATTCATATATATGACATGCTGAAAGACCTACTTGTATACATCTATCTATCTATTTATCTATCCATCTTTCTGTCTGTTTGTCTGTCTATCTATCTATGTGTATACATCTGTCTATCTAACTATCTATCTATCTATCTATCTATCTATCTATCTATCTATCTATCTATCTGTATGATTATGACATGCCAGCAGACCTATGTGATCCATACAGGTGCAGTGTTATGAATGCAGGTCAAATACTATAGTTGTTGGACTGGTTTTTCCCTTGATAATACTCCATCTCTCTCTCTCTTGGATTCACCGAACCAAAACTGAAAGCAAGTTAACAAACAGGGGACTGAGCATTTGCATACCTTCCGCTCAGAGTTCTACCTGTTAGAAATCGCTCTGCATAATTCAGCCATGCTCCAGACGTTTTAGTTTAATGCCGTTTGGAACATTGTAGACTTAAGAGAGAGATTTAATTTAAAAAAAAGATCATTTTAAAGTGATACCTCTTCTTCCTGTGATTTGGAAGTCAACAAGATTTATATCTCTGTATCGGGACAGCTTTCGCGGCATGTAGCTGTGATAGGAAGTGACTTCACCCAGTTTTTGAATGAATATCATTGTATTCGCCAGTTTATTACAGTCGAAAAGTCAGAATTTTGATTGTGAATTTCGTGCATCATTTTGCAACATATGAGCCTTACGCCGCAAGACCAGCATCAACTAATATTGTTATTTTGATCCGGTTGAGCAGCTTAATTCAAAATTGTCTTATTTTTTTTGCCCCCATGGTTGCTTTTTAAGGTTCAGGGAGTTTAGCTCCTGCACACCCTGTCAAAGGATGAGATTAAACCCAATAATTATTAGAAGGAAGGACTCCTTATATGAAATGCACGAGCCAGGGCTACACAAACCTCCAACAGCAAAAAAAAAAAAGCATGAAATTATACTCCGACCAATGCAAATGCCAAAAGACATCCAGAGAACCCATGTAGTAGCTGATTTGTGGCGCTGTGTCTGATTAACGGCTTTTAAAGGAATACCGTAACCCAAGAGGATGTGGAAAATCAGCATATATAGAAAACTAGATGGTGACAACAAATAGGGGGCTATGACTATTCTCTGCCACTCTTTTCATTGCGGACGTTACAGTGCCGACAGTTCAGCCCGGCCGTTTTGGCACTTTTTTTTTCTTTGCAGCCTCAGGATCCTGGGGGGATACTAGTAGCATGAGGCACTGGTCCCTGATCTATTTAATGGGGGCTGGGAGCCATTGGGTTGCTCCCCATCCTAGAAATGTTAGGGAAGCAGGGCTACTTACCCTTGTACTTCTAATAATGAACAAGGCTGGTAACCAGCAAAATGGTTCCCAGATGCTAAATTATACATGGGGGACCAGGGAAAATAGCTCTGCCCCCTAACATTATCAGAACTGGAAGCCACCCATTGGTATCCCTGACCCCTGATCTATTTAGTGGGGGTCTTCGAGACATTTAAGTAGTTACCAGCCCCAGTAATATTAGGGAGGCCAGGGCTGCTAAGCATGGCCCCCCAATGTATCTGTCATGGGACTGGGAGCTCTTGCCCGGTTACCAACCCCATTTTTCATATGTATTATAACCCCTGACACCCTGTAAAAAAGGGGCTGGAAGCCACCCAAATGGTTCCCAACCCCCGGTTTTTATATGGTGTAATGGCTTTTTTTTTCTTCTTCATTTCAGACAATTCGGCTACATCCATAATAGCTGAATTAATTCCTAAATGGGTCTGTATCATCCCGTAAAGTCATTGGCAATTTTCCTTTCGGGGTCACATTGGGGCTTATTGTGCAGAGCAAAATTCAGCTTCCAATATGTCCCGGATATTCCCCAAATTATCCTGGACTTTGGGCCAATCATTTCTGCCCAGAAGTTTGGCAAATATTGTGCAGACTCTTTGAGTTTTTACCGGATGTTGTATCCCTTTTTTCTGATTAAAGTTGTGTACCTGAAAAAGAAAAGTCATATTGATTTCTTTGTTCTCCTCCTGTGAGTATAGTACAGACGTAACGTTGTTTGAATTGAATCTACTTGTCGCCTCAAGTTACCACTATGTCATCTGTTAAGTGATTGCGTTAAAACACCATTTCTGAGGAATCTGTTTCCTTCCACCCACCCCCTTGAACTTGCTTAGTTGGTAATTTCATTGATTATAGCTCCATAGCAAAACCTCTGTTCTGACTTTATTTTTTCATTAGCGAAAAATGTTTAGCCTTGTAGAGAGGAATTTGTGTAAGTGTCTGTGTTCACTAATGCTAAGAGACTTTCTAAGTTAGTCTAGGCATAGATTTGAACCTTAGCAGATGTGGACTTAGACTTCCATCTTGGTCAGCCATAAAGAGAAGTAACACTATCTCTTCAACAAAAGCAATGCCAGTGCTGCAATACAGAGAATGAACTTCAAGATCAAAATACATTGGGGGCATGCATAAACATGGCGCTCATACAGATTGGGCCAAATACTGGCGCAATCGGCATGTGCGCCAATATATAAAGCAGACTCATGGAAGTCTGCGTCATATACGCTGAATGTGTAGATTTAGGCTGTGTTGGCGCTCGTAGCACTGGCGCAGCCTATATCTAAAAAAATCAGGTGCGGAAAAGCATCAGATTTGTGTTGGGGAATCCTCAGCCAAACACTGTTTGCCGGAGGTCCCTCTTTCCCACACGGCAAGGGTTGGAAGCTATTAAAAAAAGCGCAATCGCCGTTATGCATGTCAAACGGTGATGGTGCCTTTTTAGAGAACTCCCGACACTTTGTAGTGCAGCAGTTTTTGTACATGACCCCCATTAACAATGTCTCTGTTCATCATGACAAAAATGTGTGGTGAAAAAAGGGCCCGTTTGCATTGGGGTCTAGGACACTTCCGCGCCGCATCTTCATCGCTGACAGTTCAGCGCGGCAGTTAGAACGCTGAACTGTCAGCAATGAAGAATAACGCAGCCGTTACATCGCGGCCGCGGCTATGTAAGAGCTGACAGTTCAGCGCTGAACTGTCAGCTCTTACAAATGTACAAGTAAAAAGAAAATAACCCCCCTAATAAATGAATCCCAAACCCCAATACTAACACTAAACACTAAACCCCAATACTAACACTAAAATTAACCCCAATACAAAAATTAACCCCCTAAACCCTAATACTAACCCCCAACCCCTAATACTAACCCCCGCGCCCTAATACTAAAATTAACCCCCTAAACCCTAATACTAACCCTAATACTAACCCCCGAGCTCTAATACTAAAATTAACCCCTAAACCCTAATACTAACTCTAATACTAACCCCCGAGCCCTAATACTAAAATTAACCCCCTAAACCCTAATACTAACCCTAATACTAACCCCAGAGCCCTAATACTAAAATTAACCCCCTAAACCCTAATTCTAACCCCCCTAAACCCTAATTCTAACCAAACTAAAATAGCTAAAATACTTACCTTTAGCGATGAAATGTGCCGCGATGAAATCTCCAGCGACGATCTGTCTTACTGTGTAGCGTCGGTGGTGAAGCGGCTGCGCGGAAGCAGACGCGATGAAGAGTCCCATCCCCTTTGCATTGTACCTGATAAAAATTGAACAGGTGATGTCATAAACAGGCAACTTCACAGACACATTTAAAACACATGTTTCTCCTAATGATACAGTCCCTTTAAACATATATTTTTCAACGTCTTTCAACAGATGACATTTTCTGACTTCTCTAGAATTCTTGACTTCTTGCAAATATTGTGCCTTTTGTTAGGCAAAAAAAGTTTATACTAAAATGACCATTAAAAGTGAGGTTTCATTCACTTACAATGCAGTAGACCAGTTTGCAAGCCATGGAAGCCAAAAAGTCTAATCAACAGTTTTATCATCTGTTACTGACAAGCTCCGGACCAGGAGACTGAAAGAAATCAGCTAACAAGGATGAGCAATGTGAGACGGTATAACCTGTAACAAATAGAAAGCAATCCGAGAAGGTAAGACCCGTAAGGAATAGAAAGACTAGATGCACTGAATGGAAAATAGACGTGACTGAGAGGGTGCTGTTCTCCATCCATCAGCCTGATGAAGGTCACTCAGAAGTAGTCAGGACTCAAAAATGATATTTGAGGAGCAAAATAGAGGATTAAACAAAAAAGGTCATTGGTGATCTGTACAAAGAGGCTAAATGTCTATATTTGTTGGCCTCAGGGGTGGAATTACCATTTAAGCGATTTAGGTCCTAACTTACTTAGGGGGCCCCTATGATGCCAAAGCTAGGAGTGATAGCTTGGGGAATCTATATTGGAATTCACTTACGGACCCCCAATCCTAAATCCACTGTTGATAGAGAGGACATCTTTTCTTGTGGATTATGCTATCACCTCCGTAGAGTTACTGGCAACCCTAAATCATGCTACGAGTGATCATTACTGGGTCGGCATCCGAACCCAGGTTCAAGCATGATTTTCAAAATATCTAGAAATGATTATATAATGGCAACAGTCAGCTACAGACAGGGGGGTGCAGACAAGTTTTCATCCAATATGACTACTGGCTGAAGTCTAATTTTGTTGTATTACAAAGAAAAATAGTATTCAAAATCCCATCGGTAGCAATCCCCATGGAAAAAAACTGTTTTAATTACTTTTAGACCTTTGCCCCAAAACTGACTTTTAAGACTATCCACATAGACTTTATAGTTATATAAACATATGATTAAGGAACAGGCCACTGTAAAGTCCAAACATATGCTCTATCATGTAAAGTAACAAAAAATAAATAGGTCTGCCTTATCAAGTTTTTCTAGATAGTGGCAATAACTCCGAAACATAGCATAGAAAGTGTAACAGAGTTATTGCTATTTCTGTATTAACAGCCCTGCCAATCTCTATAGATAGATGAGTTCTACAGAGAGGCTGATTCCACAGTAATGACTGATGAAAACACTTCCTCATAGAGAAGAATAAAAAACTGCTACAGAGGAAGCCAAAAGCTAGCACACGTATAGGTGACATAAGGAGTATATTAAAATGGAGTTTATAGGACAGCCAAGGTCAAAGCAAATTAAGTTATCTTTACCTGAAAGATGGCATCATGAGTAAGCATTTTAAATAGAAATGCCTTAATGAAAATAATATGAATAAAGTACTTTATTGAGCCATGTTTGCTTTGTATTCTTTTATCAGGGGGAAGAATTGATGTTTAGAATCTTAGACCAGATGAAGAAAGATCTGACCCAAGATGTCAGCCTCCTGGTAGAGCTGAACAAGCAAGGAAGGCTCAGTAAGGTACTTTAATTTCAATTCAATTCAATTTAAATCTTCAATTTAAACATAGCTTAAATAGTTTTCATCAGGAGGACGGAGTGAACCGCCAAGAAACAAACCTTCAACCCCGAGCAGAGAACAGAGTCTACAATTGGTGCATTAACTCACTTAGCCATCTCAACTTCCAGGTCATTCTGTATAACTTCTATTGTTGTTTATCTACATGGGTTTATTTAAGATAGTTTTAAGTCTTGGTTACTTGGTTTAAGGGCTGCAGGATATTAATGGTGTTATAATTAAAGTTTACTTTCCCTTATGAGTCCTTCCGACTTTTTTTTTTTTTTTTTTTTATAGATATTTTAAGTATTGCCGCTGAGCTGTCAGTATTGTGTCTTTTTCCTTTGTATTCCCTCGGTGGGCTTCCACCCACTAAAGAAACCTTGATGATTTAGAAGTGGATCTCCCACCAGGCATGTTATTGGCTGTAACAATGAAAAAATATATTCTTTTGATGTCTTCATGAGAAAAAAGAATCTTAAGATAAAATGATTCAGGCTTTTGTGTCCCTGGATATCCCACAGATGAACATTCTCTATATAAAACAGTGTTGAAAGCAGTTTGACTATTAACATCTCATAGTTAAATTTAGTGTGAAAAGTTATATGTTTTTTTATCATTCGAATTTTTTGTTTTTTTTATTACTATTTTGTCGAAGTTCAACAAAAACAACAAACAGAAACAAATCACAGGACTTGCCCCAGCACCCATGACTTACCCCAGCACACAGATTACACTCACAGAACTTACCCCAGCAACTAGGAGTTACCCCAGCATGCAGATTGTGTGCACAAGACGTGCTCCAGCATCCAGGACATGCCCCATCAGCTACATTGCACTCACAAGACTTACTCCAGCACTTAGATTGCCCGCACATGACTTGTCCTAACACCCCTGACATACCCCAGCACTTAGATTGCACTCAATGGACTTGCCCCAGCACCCAGGACTCACCCCAGAACCTAGATTGCACTCACATGGCTTACAGCAGTAACCAGGACCTACCCCAGTACCCAGGTTGCACTCACAGGACTTGCCACAACAACCAGTACTTATCCCAGCAATCATATTGCCCCAGCACCCAAGACTTAGCCAGGCATGCGGGTTGTACTTAGATTGCACTCACAGGACTTTCACTAGCACCCACGACACCTAGCCAATGCCGCTGCATGGGATGAATTTTTACAACTCGGCTACTTAAGTTTGACATTCCCGTCACAATTCCCTGCAAATCTCTCCTTTTGGAGTAGACCCTTAGGAAATATGTACTTGAATTTGAAGGATGTAATATTCCTTTAAAGTATTATAATAATACACGACACGCTAGACATGCTGAAAACAAGTGTAAAGTGTGAAGAGAAAGTGACAAAAAAATGAATTAAGGAAGAAATTTAAATAAACCTAAATTCAAAAATGTGTGAAGTGAGGTATAGGTGGTGCATTGGAGAAGAAACGTGGTAATTGAAATACTTCCCTACTTGATCTCATTGGGGTCTATTCACTAAAAAGGTAAGTTGCCGGTGAGTTGACCTAACTATGCATTGGTCAGGGATAAACCTGGTGAGATGGTCTTGCTAGAAGAGCAGATTTGATAATTAATTAAGGTAAGTTTAATTGAAATATTGGATCAAATATAGGCAATTTACATGGAAATGCTTTCATCAAAAAAATGAAGTAGCTTATTGAGCCCTCTTGGCTTATATAACACTATCATGTTGTTAAGGGGTCAGATGAAGGACGATGCAAGATGTCCATCCTAAAATAGAGCTATAGATGTATAAAGGGCTAAACAAGGTGCTTTTTTTGGTATTTTTTCATTAAAGCATTTCTATTTAAAATGTCTACGCTCAATGCAAACTTTGAATTGAACAGAACTTCTTAGATTGCCTGCAGTTGTCCTTTAAAAGAGAGTGAGATGCCTTAATCGTGGCCAGTTCTTCTAGTAGGAGAAGCTCAATAGGTGTGTCCTAGTACAATGTATAGCAAACAGGGGGAGAGGAGATGTTCATTTGATCTTTTTAGTGGATAGTGTTAATCCCTGGTTTCGTCTACATCTGTGTTTGTGTACGATTTAACAAAACACATACCTCCCAACATGCCTAAATGGCAAAGAGGAATGCCGGAGGCCATGGCTCAGAAGGATGACCTATGACGAAAGATCTGAACCAAGATTCCAAACAACATGTCTGCCCTCAGAGCTGCTACACGGAGCGAAGAAGGCTCAAAATGAAACAGTTGCCTTTTAATAAGGGCTTGCATGTAGTGAATCATGCTAAAAAGATTATTTAAGGGGTCTTAATCAGCATTTATTAAATGTGTATAAATATTACTTTTTTTTTTTAAATCAAACTTTAACTGCAAAAAGAAAAAAAACAGATGCCAGCGGGTGGTTCATCTCTTGTAAAAACGAGTAGAATGAGAGCGGGAGTTGGAACCAGGTACAATAGATTCCATGGAAACAACTAGGGGTACCAGATCAATAAAACTCTTATAAATAATAAAACGGCCACTTATTTGAGCTGCAACACGGGGAAAACAAACCCACTAAACATTAATTTTGAAGAACTCTTTGTTTGGCATTCTGGAGAAGAGATGTGTATTGGTGCAATATTGAAAAAGGGTTTCTTTTATCTCAATTGTACCTTGGTTTTGTCATGGGATAGCTGACACGTGTGACCTAATTTCATGGTTTTGCTTCTACGGAGCTTTGGTGAATCATTGTGAGAGCACTTACATGGCTGGTGGGCAGGGGTGGAAAAAATAATGGAAACACTATACTTTATTAACCCCTATGTGACGCCTAGTGCACCAAAATGCCACTTTTTCTTTCCTGGTGGCCAGGGACACAATTTCAAAGACCCGATCAGGGTCGCAAGACCTTTCCGACGTCATGGAGGCGTGCCCGAACTCAATTTTGTAAAATGTAGCTGGTGTTCGTGATGAGCTGTTAAATGCATGACTTTCTATGCAGTCCTAGCATCTTTGGGGACCATTAAAAAAGCACGGCATTCATTTTAAAGGACTCATGGAGCATAGTAAAAAAAAGAGGTGCTAATACATGCACATACTATATATAATGGTTGTCAATTCCCATATATATTCATCAAATTTGCACACCTTTTCACTGTTTTCTCTTTATAAAGCTACAATTACCCTTTAGAACAGGTTCACTTATTCTTGCAATACAGTCACACTGGGATATTGCACCATTCTTCAATACGAAACCTCTATACTGATCGAAGGAAGCGAAAAATCTACTTCAAATTTTGCAGCTCTTCATGCAAAGGTTCAGTTATGTGTAGATTTGGTAGGAGGGTAGGCCACAGTCATACTAAAGTGCAGTGTGTCTGTCTGAGCATAACTGGTCCTGTGACTTCTAGAGTTAGCACTTCAACTATTTAAACATATAGAATTAGGTTAGGGTAATATGTTATATAGTTAACACTGAATTTATGTATTTGCATTATGTGAATTTTGGTCACTCCTATGCTGCACTATATAACATATACTGGTTCTGGGGTGCGGTCCAAATTCTAGTTTCTATGTATATATAAAGCTTGACACCCCGCCCACTCACAGGTGCTCTATATATATGGTGTCCAGTGAAATCGTCAGAGAGATTCAGTTTCATGTAAGTAAGCTATACAGATGGGACTCACCAAGTACTTTCGTGTAGTGGTCATTTGGTTCAATATGGCCATTTATTGTGACAGAATCTCCAATATTTTTTCATTTAAGCTAGGTGCATTTAAAATGACTTCAAATATTTAAAATTATATTAGGATAATATGTTATATAGTTGCACACTGAATGTATGTATTGCTTAGCAGCAGACAGTATCTTCCACAAGGCAAACAAGGCCCTCGCCTAGGGCGGCACTTTGCCAGAGGGTGGCAATCTTTAGCTCCTTCCAATTAATCAGGTCATGGGGGAATGTAATGGACGTGGTGGGGGTATGTAATAAGGGTGATGGTGGCATGTAATGGGGGTGATGGGGCATTTAGTGTGTATGCAATGTGGGTGATGAGGCATGTAATGGGGTGATGGGGCATGTCGTGGGTGTGCAACGTGGGTGATGGGGCATGTCGTAGGTGTGCAGCGTGGATGAGGGGGTGCCCGAATTTTGTCTGCCTAGGGCAGCACCCCCACCCTTCTCTTGTTTTTAATTACCTATGCAGGATGAAAGATATAACTATAACGAAAGAGATAAAATAATCTAAACACAAGCATCCTGCAAGTCCATAAATATAGTGTTATTTAAATAAATAAAAAACTATGTTGCTAAAAAAAACTTTTTAAAATTAAACTGGGTAATAATAATAAAGGTTTATGGTAGGGCCCCTCTGATTAGATCCAGGGAATGTGTATTGTCAAAGCTTTGTTTGGGGAGACGGAGGTTTCAGTATGCTTTAATGGTAAGGAATAATAAGAATCTGGGACTGGATACATTATGTTGTCTTCTGTAAAGAGATGCCTTTTTTTTTTTTTCTTGATTGCAGCACATGAGAAGCCCTTGGTTAATGATGTCATTAGAAGATGCTACATTATGGGATGTTGTTCATTAATACGCTTCCCATCCCTGCATGATACTTACAAACAGCAAACAGCTAGACATCCACCCCGAAGCCTTCCCTATCTGCTATGTAAAGGCCTTAACATGTTTTCTGATGCACAGATAATAACAGTGAAACATTTACTGAGATCCATAATCCCAGATATAAGTAGATGGAGCCGACATGTTGTGAGGGAGATAGACCTTGTTTACGGAGGAGGAGGGTAAGGATGCTCCTGCTAAATGGAGTTAAGGTAATCATTACCTTCTGGGTTTGTGAACTATAGAGTAGAGTTGCCATCCAGCAGTTATTTTACAGGCAGGCTGATAATAAATTGGCTTGGGGGGCAATGTAAAGTCTACAAAGACATAGAAACATAGAATGTGTCGGCAGATAAGAACCCTTCGGTCCATCTAGTCTGCCCAATTTTTCTGAATAGTCTTATTAGTCCCCCTTTCCTGGTCTTATATCTAGGATAGCCTTGTGTCTATCCCACGTATGCTTAAAATCAAAATGAGACAAAATTATTTATTTTTATTTTTTTGGAAAAAAGGAGACTACCCTAACTATGAGAAAAAAAAAAAAAAAATATTACATAGTGGTAAATATAGAGAATTAGAGACAGAGGCCATACTGCCTCAAATTACTGATTCAGAACTGCTATCCCATGGTGACGTCTTCATTCTCCGCTGACCAGATTATGCCTTTGTGCATTAGCATTGGGGGTCTCCATTCCAAGCTGGTGGGGTATGACAGAATCAACATACATACATAGAAGACATGCATAAACAAACACTTTTTAAAATATCCACAAATATTTAGTTTTGTACAATTTAAAGATTTTATCAAGTGTAGGTATTTTTAACCAGAAATGTTCTAATGAAAGAGTACAAGTAAAACACCTTATGGAGCCCTCTTTGCTCCTTATAGCTCTATCAAGGCGCGGACATGTTGTTTAGAATCTTGGGACAGATAGATCGGATCTTCCTCCATTTTGTTTCGGATAAAGGAACATCTGAGCTCCCTGACTCAAGATTCCAAATAACATGTCCGTTACCTGATAGAAAATAAAACATAAATATATATATATAAATAATTTCATAAATAATAGATTGGGTACTATCATTTCAAACAAAGATGCAATGCACGAAGGGTAGATATATAAAAGTCCACTGCTCTCCAGAGCAATAGAAAAGTCATTGATGTTAAGAAAATTATATTCCCCTTTAGGCAAAGAAGATGACAGAGTACAGCTGTTTGATAACTGTGCTCCAGGTCATGTTTAAGCAAGAAGGGCAGTCTCTGGATACCTATTTCGACATGCTTTTTAGTGAGTCCCTTTTGTGTGTGGATTGTGTACAAGAATCTTTGAGTTTAACAAACAAATATGTCGATGAGACAAACATAATCTGAATGAAAATAAGTTAGTTCCAGCTGCCCGGACTTTCTACCAGGTAGGCTATAGCTCAGTCCCCTGGGGTCACATAAATCTGCTTACTGGTGGCTCGGCCCCGCATAGTGTCCACCAGGACCTGGTCAAGAGCGGTCTGTGGGTGTGGCTATGCACCACAGTCGGAATCTACCAACTTCCACATGCGCCAATGACATACCTGGACAAAATGGCTGGTTTGGATGACCCTCGCAGCCTCAGTTTAGTTAGGTAACCCACTGTCAAACTCTTGAAGTGGCACCATGGGTGATACTGTGATCCAAACCGAAGTTGGGAGTAAAAACTAATTTATATTCCTGCGGAACAATCCTTCAGTTTAATCCATTCCTCGTCACTAACACAAAAATCACTTGGATAGCCTATTGAAAAGTGAGAAATCGATCGCACCATGAAATCCTTTTTTTATCGGATCATTTGCTTTAGCAGCTAACCAGCCTGTCGTCTTTATTCATGTCTGCCTCGCGTCTGTATTGGTTAATTCTCCGTAAATGAATTGGTAATGTATTGTAATATATATACATATATGTAAACTTGTATTGGTGAACACGTATAGAAACGCAGAGGGTGAAAAAATGAATAAAAATCTTTCAATCTGACAAAGTAACACCTATTTCTTTTAATTGTATGGATGGGTCTGTACCAGATGTTGAATAAAATGCGAATTTCTTTTAAGGATCTCACTGGGACATCTCTGTGTTTAACCCTTTATGCTCCTCTCGGACGAGAGTAAATTATACCTAAATGATGCTGTTTGGAAAAGTAATGCTAACGGTAGGCCTCCATGCGAAGGGCAGAAATTGGGTGATCTTTATTTTATTTTTTCTTATTTTGAATCGCCTGCTCTCGAATAAGGACAGGGGTGGGTGTTAAGAGGGGGGGGGGGGGTTGCCATTGGAATTGTTTATCTAGCCACTAGGTAATAAATAGGAGACTCGACGGGCATTCTAAAAGGACAGGAGAGGATGTTGCAATGTAACAGTGACATCGTTCCAAACAGTCCACGTATTATTTGCTGCATCATTAGCACCCTGGCTGTAGCAAATAAAACAGGTCTTCCTGTGTTTTAAATACTAAAGAAAAAACCCCTGAGTCAATGTCTGTGGACCTTGGTATAATGCAGTGCAGGGGTAGGCAAACTTTTGCCTCTTCAAATGTTATGGACTGCATTTCCCTTGGTGCTTTGCCAGCATTATGACTGTAAGAGGATTATGGGAAAAGTAGTTCGCAAAATCTGGAGTGCAGATTACCCCTGGTGTAGTGCTTTCAAAATAGCTTCTGCAGAGTCAAGATTATATACAAATCCAATCTTTATTCCAAACAAGCTTAATTATTAGCGGCCAACAGCTCCATATTTGCCAGAACAGTCCTGTTTTTTGGAATACTGTCCTGTCAAATTGGAGTCTGTCCCAGCTTTCATATATGCATTGTGTTTGATTGTATGCAGGCCCGGACTGGGACAAAAAATAGGCCCTGGCATTTAAGACTGAGCAGCCCATTTTTATTTTTATATGCCAGGATATTGCCCCCAATATGCCAGGATATTGCCCCCAATATGCCATGTAATATGCCAGGATATTGCCCCCAATATACCAGGATATTGCCCCCAATATGCCAAGATATTGCCCCCAATATGCCATGTTATATGCCAGGATATTGCCCCCAATAAACCATGTTATATGCCAGGATATTGCCCCCAAAATGCCAGGATATTGCCCCCAATAAACCATGTTATATGCCAGAATATTGCCCCCAATATGCCATGTAATATGCCAAGATATTGCCCCCAATTTGCCAGGATATTGCCTCCAATAAACCATGTTATATGCCAGGATATTGCCCCCAATATGCCATGTTATATGCCAGAATATTGCCCCCAATATGCCATGTATTATGCCAGGATATTGCCCCCAATATGCCATGTATTATGCCAGGATATTGCCCCCAATATGCCAGATATTGCCCCCAATATGCCATGTATTATGCCAGGATATTGCCCCCAATATGCCATGTTATATGCCAGGATATTGCCCATATATTATGCTCGTTATGCCACCCACCTCCCCCCCTTCCCCAGACCCCAGTACTTACCTCGTTCCTGCTCTGTCCCCCGGTGCTCTGAAGCTGCGTGGCTGTGAGGGAAGCGTTGTGAGCTTCCCTCCAGCCGCGCGGTCAATAAAGTTTGTTTTAAACAAAAGTTCCAACACACTTTATTGACCGCGCGACCGGAGGGAAGCTCACAACGCTTCCCTCACAGCCACGCAGCTTCAGAGCACCGGGGGACAGAGCAGGAACGAGGTAAGTTTATTTTTTTTTTTTTTTTGCTCTTCTGGGAATCTTCCCCGCCGGCCTCGGCCCATGGCCACCGCGCCCATGGTCAGTCCGGGCCTGATTGTATGCCTAGTAGACATACACATTCTAAATGTTGTTCAATATACCCAGTATACAGTGTACAGAGAAGACAGCTCTGTGGTGCAGACAGTAGTGTATCTTCCACAAGGCAAACCAGGCACTCGCCTAGGGCGGCACTTTGCCAGAGGGTGGCACTTTGCCAGAGGGTGTTAAAGCACACTTCTGGTGCTTCAAACATTTTCACTCCCTCCCCCACCGTTCAGCAAGCTTTAGCTCCTTCCAGTTAATTAGGGTGATGGGGGTATTTAATGGACGTGGTGGGGGTATGTAATGAGGGTGATGGTGGCATGTAATGTGGGTGATGGGGCATTTAGTGTGTATGCAATGTGGGTGATGGGGGCATGTAATGGGGTGATTGGGCATTTAATGTGTGTGCAAAGTGGGTCATGGGGCATGTAATGGGGTGATGGGGCATGTTGTGGGTGTGCAACGTGGGTGGGGGGGTGGCCAAATGTTGTCTGCCTAGTGCAGCACAAAACCAAGATACACCACTGGGTGCAGGGGTCATGCAACAACACATGACATCATCTTCCATCACTTAATCCCACCTCTTTTTTGCTCTGCCACCCCCCGCATCTCAAGACTGCATCTTACAAAGGTAGAAGATATGCATTTGCAGACCAGATATATGGATCCAGAGATTTTCAATTTTGCTCCAAAAGGGATCAAAAAACATATTTATATGTTATTAAAACATTGTTGACTGATGTCCATTGGGTCTATTTACTAAATTGTGAGTAGCAGTGAGATAAATATTTAGTTCCTACCAAAATGTTTAAAGGTCCAAAGAGGGACACTTTTATTTGTGTGGAAGTGGCTGGAGCCATGGCCATGGCCATGGCTTTATCTGACCTTTTTCATCGACTTTATGACCAATTGTTATCAATTTATGTAATTTAATGTCATTTTATTGACACAAATAAACATAAAACACATTCACTGCAGTTTAAACTCACTTTATTATGAGTTTTCTCGTTGCTGAGCTCTCTGATACAGTTCAGCTCACAAAAAAAAAGCACAATAGAGGAGAAAAGAGTAACAGGGGGGTTTGGGTGCAAAAAAAGGGACTGTCCCTCCTGAATAGGGAAACATGGGAGATTTGAAATTCTAAAAAAAATCAAACAAGCCATAATGCCTGCTTTTCCCACAAAAAAAATCCTACATTCGCTACCAACACTGCAAGGGATTCTGGGTAGGCATATGCAACTCCGGTCAACATTGATCAACTCTTGCCTCTTCATTCATTTTAAACATGGACCCCTTGGAGCCTGTGCATGCTGTATAAGACATCCTTTAATTACAAATCATGACAGCAGTGCAAAAGCCAAAAAAAACAGTCTGAATATTATACAGTTATAGTGCATTGAGGTGAGATTAATATTTTATCTCACCAACTGAACTATACATTTGAGTGAGTTCCTCTTGCAAGTACAGAGTTGGTCCTGCATAATGCATTGTTAAAAAAAAAAAAAAAAAAAGTGGGAGTTTTAAAAGATGTAACTATGCATAGCCAGCGGAGCTCTTCTAGCAGGAGAATCTGATTGGTAGGGCTCTGCACAAGGTATAGTTGAATCCGTGAGATAAAATAGTCTGTGGTGTCGTCTGTTGATGACATCACCTGTGATGTCATAAACAAGAGACGATGTATAGATTATTTTTGATATTTTGTTATTCTGTATATATTATGTACATTAACAATATAAAGAAGGTTTATGTGACCCTTTAATGGGGGAACACACCATGTATTTCTTTAATTGGTGTTCAATAAAAGTAGGGTTGCCACCTGGCCGGTATTTTACCCGCAGGCCGGTAAAAAATTGGCATCAGGCCAATGTTAAGTCTATGGAGACAGTACCAAGGCCGGTATTTTTTTGAAGAAAAGGTGGCAACCCTAAATAAAAGTCTAATTTGAATGGAGTACTAATTGAGCTCTAGACTTTGCAAAAAATGCATCCAATTAACCTTATGAGGGTGGTATACTACTAATTTTGTCTATTTTGGTGCACTTTACATATTAGTGTGTTTTTCTCTTATCCTATGCACCAATGGCAGCTGAGAGAGACGGTCTGTCGGTCTCTCTGATTGCGGTGCCCATCCGTCATTCGTGCGCAACACAGCCAATCAGCAGGAAGGTAGATGATCACTTCCTCCCCGGTTGGCAAAATGGCTTCCAGAAACAGAACTACTTCTTAGCAATGCCCATTCGTAACAAAACTGTTTTAATAACACAGAAATTGCAGTATATGTGATTAAAATACGTTATAAAAGATTTAACCCCTCTCTCAATATTATTATTATTATCTGTTTCGATATAGAGAAGACATTTAAAAGCCACAATGGATGGCAAAGGTTTTTGTTTTTTTGGGGGGTACACAAAACAATGGTATTTGTTCCTTTATTTCTCCCACTGATGTATTCAGTTAATGGGGGTGAGGCAGGCCAGACAACGAGTCTATTGCTCCCTTTAATTAGTCTGATATTTTCTGGCATTATTCATTATGTTCAATATAAATGTCTATCTTCTTCTTTTGTTCCCCTCAGAGGTGAACAACATTTTGAGAGAACGGAAGAGAGATAATTAAGTCTCCATGGCCCCACATGTCTATAGAAAATTCCTTTTTTTTTTTTTTTTTACAGCCAAAACCATGAATGAAGAACTGAAATCACTGTGAGTATATCTACGGTGCTCGGAAAAGGCAGCAATAAAAAACAAATCTCATCTTTTGATCAAATACACTCTCCGTAACTGGAGATGATTTGAGTTTGTTTCTTGAATTGAAATGTCAGAGAGGTGCACATCTCCCCTAGTCATAAATAAAGCCTGGGATGATGATAGCTTTGAAAAAAAAAAAAAGATACGGGTTTTACATTCCTTTCTGATCACAGTGGTGACTACAGGCCTCAGACATTGGGTTTCCAACTGGTCTTACAAATTTTTTTTTTTAAAATACCGACCATGCTACTGTCTTTCCATAGATTTAACATTGGCCTCAAGACCATCCTGAGCGGCAGCTCTACTCACCACTAACAAGGGCAAAGAGTTCTTCACTAAAAGTGAGTTGCAGGTGAGTCAAGTTAACCAGAGACGCACAGTGGTGGATTTGGGTTTTGTGCTAGCCTAGGCCTGATTAAACTTATGCAACCCCCCCCCCCCCACCCCTCCCAATCCTCATTTGTCACACTGCTTCCTCTCCAGGTTGCACTCCCTCCATCTTTCCACCATGCCAGATTGGCCTGACATCCCTGTCTTCAATGTCAGAAGGACCGCATATCCCATGGTGGCCACCGTAAGGTGAGTTGAACACTGACTTAACTATGCATTGTATATGGGTACTTGCTAGCCGTGGATAATGCACCATGAAATCTTTAAAAAAAATGTACTCTGACTATTTTAACAATGCATGAGGCAAACTCTGTTCTTCTTGCAGGAGGAACTCATCAGTTGTATCCCGGCATGATGTATTGTTGAGTCGGAGAGATGGAATGTTCATCTCACCTCGTCTCTTATTTTAGTGACTCGATATCTCTGGGTCTGTTTGACCCATTAAAGACACTATGAATGTGATTTTGGACTCTACCAGGACCCGGAGTGACTTAGTTAAATGTATAAAGCATAGAGCATCGCAAAAAGAGCTGCACTGGTGTTCAAAGTCCATGCTATTTCATCCACATGGTCGCTGAGCCATGCATTTGAGGACAGAAACTGGTTAACAAAATAATCATTTTTCCATCCATGTTACACCGTACTATTCGGCAGTCTGAGAATTAAAAGCCTTGGGTTCTTTTGAAGCCATGCTCTCACTATCCCTTGTAATCTCTGTATTATTATCTCCCAAACCCTCACAACTTCTATTTGACAAATGACGCCTATTAGAAAATTGTCTGCCCCCTTCTCTTCCAGTGCCTCCTAATTTGGGAAACCGCACTGCAAATATGCATCAACAGGCGAGCAATGTTATGTTAAGAGGCATTATAGAAAAGCCGGCAAGCTGTTAATGGCACCGGCCCAACAGTAATTTTCGTCTCCCGAAATTGGTCATTTATTTTGCTGGTCTCTGTCTTACACTCAAATTAGATGAAGTTTAATATACTGTAAAATTGAAATACAGGCTACGTCTTTTCATTCCCGGCTCTGACATGTTGTGACTGATTTATGGCAGAGACAGTATGTGTCTTCAACATCTGACATCCCCGTAGCTCCGGCTCCCTGAGCCAGATCGAAGTTCTCCTCTCCGTCGACACTGGGGAGCTCATTCCGTAGTTAGAGTAATAAACCTTATTCGTAAAGCAACTGTATTAATTGGTACATTAATTTCACTCTATTAGCTGTGGATGGCCAGAGAGATGATACATCCCTTCATATTATTTGAGTTCTGTGCTTTTTTTTTTTACTCCAGCTAATGCGGCCTACGACTCCCATCAGTCCAAATATTGAGGCCTACAACAGTCATGGTGCTTCGCTCGGTTTTTGCCAGGGGGGGGGGGGGGTGGAGGGGCAGAAGTTGCCTGCTGATTTCAAAGCTATGTGACTTCACGTGGCCCAGTACAGGTACCGGGTGTCTCACTTTCTCGAAGACATACATAGTTTAAATGCGGAGCCATTTGTGTGCCGTGCAAAGCGGTGGTGGCAGCCATGCCACGACAGCCCCAACTCTCACAGGATATGACCTGAGCCACCTGGGTGCGGCAGATGGAGCAATCATGGTTTCCTATTTCTAGATGAGCATGATGGGGGTTGGAGCCCCAACTACGTAAGGAAGCATCAAAAGGCAAGAATCACCACCCTGACCCGCTGAGTCCTTTGTGTTAAAGGACTTTAATACTGTGGTTATTGCGAGAGGGTATTATTTGCTGCAAGAGTAGACTCATTATTAGAAGTCCTCTTTATAAAGGTCATCATTTCCTCAGGTGGTGATTTGTGTGCGTAATTTCGGCAATCAGTCCTTCAGCGGCACAGTGTGCACCCTTTGTATTTCTGGCCTCCTTCCTTCCCAGTGATTTTCTCTTATTTGTATTTCTCCCTGTGTTGATATTGCTCCAAGACATTGCATCTCTCCCCCCCCCCCCCCCCCTCGTCCTCCTCAACACCGCTCGGGTCCATCTCACACAGTTTCTGCTGTTTTATATTATACTGCCTTTCTACGGGATATCTCAATGTTGCGAATATCTCAAGGTTGCTAAATTTCTTCCTGCAACTTTGCATCTTGAACCTGTCACTCAACATCTCTCTCTCTCATCTTTGTTTGAGTAAGTATCCGAGCTGTAATATTTAAACAAGCCCTTTCTTTATTATTCCTTCCTTTCTTGGAAATGACGCAGGTCCATACATATTATTGCAGAGACTTTTCATAAGGAACCTATCAATATCCAAATGTGTAAACATTACTCACATCCCATATTGATAGCCAGGGAGAAAGTAATGTCAGGTGGACGGTAATGGTCTGTTACCGACACAGCAGAGGAAGGATAACCAGGCATACTAAAATGTTATTTTTATTAAATGAGGGACACAAGACTGCGGTGACTTTGTCTAGCCATAAGGTTAAACCATCACTACAAAATCAAAATGTAGCCTTGGTAGTGCAGTATCCAACTAAGCATCAAGATCATAAGACCAATGACTGCACTGTAAGCTACTCTAAGAAATGAGGATGGGATGGGCTAATGTGTGGTCAAAAATAATTGTTTGACATGATGTCCTGGGCCACCCGAGAATCTCTGTAAAAAAAAAAAAAGACCCAGCAAGCCTAGAGCTCCATGCAGACGCATTGGGATTTAACCCCCCTTTTCATAGACCCACATCATAGTTGCCAACATCGGCCATATTTCCAGGCACACATATTTGTTCCACATGCTGCAGAAAGATCATGCAAAGTGCACCCCAGCAGTATGTAGGATGGATATACGCACAGACACAATCCAACTAATTAATCAGTTTGGAGATCTCATAGGACCTACCATGATTAATTAATTGGGTTGTGTCTGTATTTGCATCCTACGTACTGCCGGGCTGCATTTTGCATGCTCTGTTTGCAGCATGAGGAACACATATGTGTCACTGGAAACATGGCCGATGTTGGCAACTATGACACATGCATGTGCGCATCACCCACCCCCACTGAGACCACGCCTTCAACTTTAAGGACAGGTGTTATGAGTTAGACGATATATAATATTGCAGGGATGCGATGTAGAGCTTGTCCCTTTTGGCACATAAACTTTTACAAAATTACCATATTCCATACATTCATTTTTTCTGTGACTGTTCCAAAATGAATATTATTACATTTACAAATTGTCCAGGGGATACAGATTGTGGATTGCAATAAAGCCCTCTCTTGGTTGGGCAGAAAGTCTAGGAGTTTGGATACAGTTATCCCTCTAGCTTCTGATGACTTACATTTCTCATAATACTGTCAATGAAGGGGCTGGCAAAGGGGTATGGGAGTTCACCAATGGGGGCAGGGGCTCATTTTGAAATCCCTGATCTAGCACAAGGTAAGAATAAGGTGATTCTCTGTCTTCTATGAGCCTCTAAAGGTTATACCCAATTTGTAAATTCTAATTAAGATTTTATATATTGTTTCATGGTCTCCACTAAGTTCTTTATGACTTCTTTCAATCTAGATATGCTCCGTGTTCATTTTTAATTAGGGCTTTTATCTTCTCTTTTCATTATTCTAACTCGCCAGGCTTAGCTTGTAATTGTAAGCCAGAGCACTTGATAGCAGTATGCTGCTTACTGGATTTGTGTGGTCTTGGTAGTTTTTTTTTTTTTTTTTTATTTTGTAGCATAATCATTTATTATGTTTTTGTGTTAATCTCTGAAATGTAGCAACTCTACAATTTTTCGTGCAATTAAATACTTTATTTTAAAAAAAAAATAATGCAAAAAACAAAACATCACTGTTCTACAACACATATTTTAGAAACATGCAAAAGATTTCAATGCCACAGTCTATTTTTTTTGTAAAGGGATCCAGTATTTAGGACCCTAGGTTAAAGGGACTGGATCACCTGAACATTGTTTTTGCTGTATACGTAGAGCTTAAAAAAATATTGAAAATGATCTATACTTTGTATTAGCAAAACTGCAAGCAAATGCCTAAATTAGGAGAACATTTTTTTTTTAATGTGTCTGTGGAGTCTTCTATTTATGACATCACCTGTGGCACGGTATGCAAATGAACTACTTGTCAATGGGATTTGTGTAATTTGCATACCGTGTCACAGGTGATGTCATAAGCAGGAGACTCCACAGACTAATTTAAAGCATATTTTTCTCCTAAGTTAGGCCTTTGCTTGCAGTTTTGCTAATACAACGTATAGATAATTCTCGATAATTTCTTATGCTCTACATGTAAAGTAAAAACAATATTCAGGTGATACAGTGCCTTTAATATTAGACTTATGTGGATATGTAAATAATAAAGAAATCCAGGCCAATCCCTTTTTCACACTGCCAGTGGGGGTACTTATCTCTTTTTCTCAGGGTCCTCAAATATCTAGAGTAAATGAGGTTGCGGGGATCTGACATCACATCGGAGGAGAGACATCTGTAGGGTCTATTGTTTCACAAATGATTCCAAAACCCTTAAGACATAATGATACACATGCTAGTGACACACCAGATTTATATGGCTCTTCTACTTTGTACATAGTGAGGTCTATTTACTAAACAGTAAACCCGGGTGAACTAAATAACCAAGGAATAGTAAGAATGAGGCATTGATAGCTTGGTTGGGAAGATAGGTCAACTGGAGAATTTTTGTAACGCATCAATATTGGCTTGATTTTTCCGAATTATATCGCCGATAGCCCTCACCGCTTGAAAGACAAATTTGTGAGCTTGGGTTGGTCACTGGTGAGGAATCTTATGTCAGACTGGCCTCAGTCTGACACAAGAAATGTAGCGAACGCTCAAACCGAGTGTCCGCTAAATTTCTGACATCCCGGCGTGCCCAAACTTCCGGGTTTGGGCACACCTCCGTGACGTCACATGTGACTTCACGAAGTATTGCGGGATGTCGGCAGGGACTGAAGGGGTCTATAGAGACCATGATCGGGTCCCTGCCTGGATGTTCCTGGCTGCCAATCACAAAGTGACTGGCGCCCAGGAACAAAAAGACACCGGTCGGGAAGGGGTTAAGGAAGCATTGGCCTCGAAAAAAATTGAATATATACCAAAATTGTTTACTTGCTTATAAAGTCACGCTATGTCAACCAGCCAGAGTTCTTGTTTATTTTTTATTTACAGAATGCATTCCTCATCAAGTTGCTGCTGGGATTACATGACATTTTACATATCTACACAGTGTCAATTAATTAATCACGCTAAGCAGAATACATCATTTGCACAATTAGCGTTACATTAGGAAAAATGAAAATATTATGGGAATAGAATGATGACATAATAGAATGTTATACTGATGACATAATAGAATGTTATACTGATGACATAATAGAATGTTATACTGATGACATCTTTAGAATTCCACACGCACAGACTTGCTCATGCCAAAGCAATCCATATGGGTCTTGAAGGAACTGTATCACCTAAACATTGTTTTACTGTGCATGGAGAAAATAAAAAAAAAATATTGAAAATGATCTATACATTGTGTTGGCAAAATTGCAAGCCAATGCCGAAATTAGGAGAGAATTGTTTTTTAAATGTGTCTGTGGAGTCTCCTGCTTATGACATCACCTGCAGCCTGATATGCAAATGACACATTTGCTGTAGAAAACCAGTGCCTTTGCATATTAGGCCATTAGGTGATGTCATAAACAGGAGACTCCACAGGCACACTTAAAACCCCAGTCATTTTTTTCATTCTCTACATTCATAGTAAAAACTATTTTTCGGTGATACAGTCCCTTTAACTGAAAAACAGTTCGCAGAGTCAAGGGTCTCTTGAGTTTATTTTGCCTTCCATGTAGCAGTTTTATATACCATCTCAGAAAATGATTTATATTCTTTGTAGGGTTGGAAAATGAATCTACTTTTTATAGTTGTTGGTATTTTTTTTTTTTACAGTGAACTAGTAACTGTTTTATGCAGTATATTTCTCTATCTTCAGCTTTGTTTCATGGGTGTATGAAATTTGAAGCTAGACCTCGGAACATTAAAGTATTGATCGAGAAAATATTTTTTTACATCTGTTACACGAGCCGGCAATTATTTCATCCCTTTAAAAACTGTTTAATGGTTAAGCCGTGTAAAGCCTTTTGGGTGAAACACTTAAACTTTCATAGACATGAGAGTGGGATGGAGGAGATTTCTCTGATTGGCAGGTAATATTTGTTATAGTCAAAAGGGCCTTGAAGAAGCCGAACATATAAAACTAGAGTAAAGGCGGGATGAATATTTCTCTCTTTTTTTTTCTTTTTTTGGGGAAGAAGATAAAAAAAAAATACATTCTTTTTAGTCTTATGCCAGAGAAAATCAATTTTTTGCTTGTTTTATGCTATAATCTTTAAACGTTCGGAGGGCTGAAAAACAAACAAATAACTGTACATCCCTCTGGCTCAAGGAGAGGTTAAAGCAGGGTTTAATTAATATTTTAAAGTTTGGAATTCTGATAATTAATATTTCTGTTTTAACAAGATTTTGGAATTCTGATAATTAATATTTCTTTATTAATTTGTAATTTTTTTGTATTGTTATCATTAACATTTACATTTTTCAGGATTTTACCCCTAGACCACCCAATATGGAATTCTTGGTTAAACCAACTCTACGCTGCCAGAGTGCCAGACAATTCCTTGTTTACTTCCCTAAACCCTAAACATATAAAGTAATTAATACCACCGCTATGAGGCACAGGTGTCCGCCGTCAATATCCTGAGGGTGTGTCCTTGGATGAAGCGGGTGCGGAGTGGAAAGTGGGCGGTGCTTAAGCCTCTGCTAAAGTTTAGCGGAGGTTATGTGTTGCTATTCAGCTGATTATCAGCTAAGAGGCGCCATAGTAAGAACACTCTACACAGCAACAGCGCCCCTATTGGGTGCTATTTCTACACATGCCATTTTTATACGTAACCCCTATGTTCTGACTTTCTCAGCATTCTTTAACGGATGTGTTAGCGGACTACTTCTCTTGGCTAACTATATAGTTGTTTGTAGCTATTGTTGTTGGTTGCTTTTTCTTGATAACTCACGCTCAGATTTTGCCCTTGGGTCCTTGGTATAAGCTTTCCTGCCAGCTTATTGTTATTTGAGGATTAGAGATGTGTAACGTGTGTAGGAGAGAAAATCCTAAAGGTTTAGCTATATTGTTTGCCTTCTCTAGTTTTCTTTTATATCAAACTGTTGTTCTGATAAACCCATGTCCCTTGATGCTGAATTACCTGCTTTACACAAGTCACCTTTTTGTACCGAGAGCTCATAGTGCTTTTGTGTTTATCTTGAAAAAAAACCCACACATTTCTATTCTGTGATTCTGCCGCCAGTTTGAAGCACGGGAGATAATTCCAACTTCTAGCACCTGAAAAACTGGGATTTTTCAAAGATGGATCTGTGGGTCAAGATAGTTTGCAGGCCGTGGTACAGAACCCTTAAATGGCTATTAAGTTGGAAACAAATTCAGCTGCATTGGAGAATTATTCCAACTCGGCTACATTGGCAGTTCTTTCTTTATCGAGTAGACTAGTATCATTTTTTTTAATTTACTGATATCTGGTAATACAGAAGACTTCAAATTCACCAAAAACAGGCCCTGTCAAAGTAAATTTGATGGCCTTCTCTATATTGTTTGCATTTTTGAGACTTGTTTAATATTTGCTCAGTAGAAATCAAATTGCCCAAGTTTCGACATTGGAGAATGTAGAGCTTTTCCCTTTTTCCACATTCTCCAACCTTTATCAGGAAAGGCAAAAGGATGTCAACATGTTTGTAACATCAAACACTGCACCAGCAGGGGAGGAAATAATCAACCCCCCCCCCCCCCATGCTATTGGCTGTTGGTACCGCGACTGATCTCTCTGCTACGCAGCACTGCTCCTCAAGATGGTAAGTCACTACTTCTTGCTTTGGCAAAGACTTGGGCTAAATAAATTTTGAATGGTGATCGATTCAAATTACAAAAACGGCCTTCCGCTGTAACTTTCCTGGGGGCAACCATTGCTGGGGAGGTAATCGAAACTGTCTATAACATACATTTATTTAGCGGGGGACAGTGCAATACAAGAAGTCTGGAAATAAGAGCGAAGAACCAGGTGCAAGAGAGATTAATTAAGACAAAGTATGTAACAGTCGAAGGATAGAGCACAGAGAGTGGATCATTCAGTAATAGTAAAGGCCATGATTGTTCTAGAACTATTCCATTAGGGGAAAGAATAAAAAGAAGTTACAGAGAGCAAACTCCGAGAGATCAAAGCCTGCAGATATGATTATGTTGCACAGAGGGCAATTAAAATCGGTTCCTTCTCCAGGTCTAATTTCTCTACCACGATCACTGCTGCATAATATAGCATTGAATATCAGAGAGTGTCTACCTTTGGAATGAAAACCCATGTGGATAATAATAATTCAAACTTCTACTGGAAATAGCTGATTTATCAAAGAACAAAAAATATGGGTGGAAAGTACCAGATTCCTAAAGTGGAATGGTCTATTCAATCAAGGGACAAGCAGACAGACTTTCTAAATAACTATTTTTCCAACAACCCTCATAGATATCACTTCCTCTATTCCCTGATGTTACTCTGTGTTTGACTGCAATGTTTTCATCAAACGAAGCAAGAAAGGCCCATCATAATCTAGATCAAGATCATTGGAAACCTACGCTTAAAGAGGTGGACGAGTTAACTTAGATGTCTTTGGAGTCTTCATTAAAGGTGTTTCAGACTTGATATAACTATTTAGGAAACATTTTACAAGCACTGTACTCAATCTTTTCTCTTTCAAGTGGAAGTTCCATCATTGCCTCTTATTTTTGTCATGGGCCATTTTGAAAATATCTTACAGCCCCACCCCAGTTTCAAGGCCGTCTCTACCAACTATCATCAGCCACCAAAAGAGGTGGTCTTCCGTCCACTGCCAGCCAGTCATCCCATGCATCAATGTAATTGCACTACATTTCGCAACTATAGCAGTTCTGGAAAACAAAGATGGCTGCTTCCTAACGCTGAATGTTTAATTCATAGACATCTCAAGATAACAGCTGCACACAGTACAAATATTTGATACATTCAATATGACACATTTTAAGATAGTATATGTGCATGCATTTCATTTTGGTTATAATTTCCCTTTAAATAAGGAATTTATTGACAGTGAGAATAGCCAAGGGGTTCCCTTGAGGCTTTGCCGGCTGCAAGAGCATTATGGGAGATGTATAGTTGCCTATATCATATCCCTGGCCTACCCTACTGCAAAAAATATCAGTTTGCCTTACCTTCTAAACGTGCCTTATTCCTTTTGTATTTCACTACCATCCTCTTCTCAGGACCTCAGTGCTCATAGCTCCCGATGTATATTTGTATTGATCCAACGACCGCCTGAAAAAATTCAATCATTTGCATTGTTGCTTTGATCCAGCTCTATTCCCATAACATCGTCTTCCCACAAACCAGCAGACAGTAAATCTATTTACCTATGCGTCTGCACATTTAATTTGCAAATTATTTCAATGGGTCTTCTACTCTGCTCATTAGCTTCTAAAGTCATGTTATGCCGACGCCGGCTTCGAAAAGTGCGGCTCCCGTCAAACAACAAACTTGACTTAAAAGTGGTAAATGGTAATTGGCACATTGGCACGTCGTTGAGTAAAATATACAATTTGCAAATCACAATGAATATTTGCTTTCTTAGATTAGCTTTGTACTTTATTTTTTTTTTTTTTATTTGTTTTATGATGTATCGTATTTATTCGAAAAAAGTTACACTAAAATTCAAGCATCGCATAGCTGCGGCAAAGGACAAGACCCAACTCCGAGTTGTCCTTTTTCAAAAAATACAACTGCATTATATGGCTTAACACAATGAACGGAAAGTGCATGTCGTCTCTGTGTTTAACATCTGGTTAATTTACATTAATGGATGACATCATTTATCATAAAAAAAAAATAATGACTCCCCCTCCCCCCCAAATTTCTAGATCTAATGACTGTTTAATTACTTCCATATGCAACATGGTTCGGTCGACAATGAGCACATTAAAAGATTATTAAGAATCCACGGAGGGCGCAAGGATTTAACAGACCAGATCTGTACAAGGACACAGTGCATGGACAGTTCTGTCAAAGCTTTTTGTTTTTATTACAGATCCTTGTTGAGTCCTTTCTCTAAATCCTGGACATATGTAGAGAAGTCTGACAAATACTGACAAATGCTTTGATTTTTAACATGATGCTTTTTTTCCTCCACTTAGAACATAACCTGTTACAAAGTAAAGAAGACAGTTTGACCAAAGATGCCATAAAAAAACACATAAAAAATTACATTTTAAATGACGTTCCTCTTCCAATTCTAACAAGAACCAAATAGCCTTTGATTATGCATGTCTATTATATTATACTGTCCATAGGGATCCTTTTTCAATATGTAAGACTAATTGTTGTTCATTACTCTTAAAATGAAGGTGGAAATTAAGCTATCTTTTATTATTATTTTTCCCTTTTTTTTTAAATCTTGTAGAATATAATTAACTCATTCTATTGCATGAATGTTGATTAGTTTGTGTCTAGTTTAGAAAGTAGCATTTAATAACTACAAACAAAGTACATGGAAGTACTTCGAATGGATCCTTAAATCAAGTTGTGCCAGGAGAAACAGGGTTATTAAGAACCTTCCAAGTCCGACGCATTTCACACTTCCAGTACAGGTGCTCGAAGCAGCGCTATTAAGAACAAAGCTGGATGCATTTCGGATGCCCAACGTTTATTTGGCGTTGTTTGTTCTTAATAAGTCTTTTTTTTTTTTTTGTATGCACACTGGATGTGCGAAATGCGTCAAGCTTTGTTCTTAATAACTTGGCTTCTCGGCATTCTTGAAATGACCAACAGCAAATATATAGTAATAGGCATGTCCTCCAATCACTCTCCACCAGAAACTTCAAAGTAAAAACAAAGGGGAGGAGCCATATCATAGACTCATACAAAACGACAGACAACATCTGTAATAAACCACAAAGCACAGTGCACTTCAAGACAACTCCGAAATAAGCATTTAAATCCAGATTAGACCATTCTTTCCTTCTCATGCCAGCCCTGCAACCTGTATCGCAAATGACTGACCGCAGAGAATATTGCAACGGAAGACAGTTTACCAAGGACACCAGTGCTCCAGCCCTTTGCACAGGGCAGTCTGCCCTCTTGTGGGTATAGCTACCCTTTAGCAACAGCATATTTACACACAGTTATCAAGTGGTTAAGAAGTGAACCATACGGTATGTTTAAAAAAAAAAAAAACGTTTATCTACAGCACGAGATTACATTCTATTTTATGAAATTCAAGCTGTTGGGGTGAAGCCCTACAACCCCAGGGGTGGCCCATATTCCTAAGACTACTGATTCCAGGGCGTAAGGTCTTCATTTTTCTAACCCCCTGTAATGCGACCCCATGTGGCGGGACCCGTCTCTGCTAAGTGGATGAGACCTCTGCGGAGAGGGCCTGCTCTTTAACCTGAATGAGGAACAAGGAACACTTTTCACCTTTCCTAATATGGCTTCACCTCCAAGTTTTAAAAATAAAAAACATAATTTTGGTAGCATAGTTCGCTCTTGTTACACCAGCTGTACATCACCTTAAATATATTACCGTACACCATTGTCTGTGGAGCGCAACCCATCAAGCAATGAATGCTGCTACATGTTTCCATCCGGCTGAACTAATTTAAGCACAATGTCTTAGACACTTTGCTGGGAAAATGAAATGTTGCTTTAGTAAATCTCCCCCCATGGGGTCTAATACTGTACGAGGAGATAAGCAGGTGTCAGATTTCTCCCATTAACACTCCCGCTGTCGACATGACAAGGAGAAAACGCTCCAATTTTCCTTTTTTTTTGTCCTCGTAAAAAAAAAAAAAAAGAAAGAAAGATTATTAATACCATAACAGAGGTTTTATCATTGCTGCCGGGCCTACTGACAGATGGCTTGAGAAGAACAAAGTAGGACTGTGGGTGTGACATCATCACGGTATTGGCCGGACCGTAACTACAGTCAATGCCATGGGTCAACTTTTCTGAGCATGATAGGATTTGCAGTCCAAATATAATTCCAGAAGGTTTGCTAGCGTTTTTTTTTTTTTTTTTAACTGCAAACCTACTGTTAGGGAAGCTCTTTGCTGGTTTCGAAACACTGGAAATGTGTAAAGCCCCCCAGAACCGTCATATAAGAGCATTACTGGAGTGACCGAAATACGTACAATACAATACATACATTTAGCGTGCAACTATATAACATATTATCTTAACAATATATATATATATATATATATATATATATTTTATTATTATTTTAGATAATTTTAAAAGCACCTAGCTTAAAAGAAAAAAGAATGTAGATTTAATCATAATATATGGACATGTTTTGCTTAGTACACCGCTACGCCAAAGTACCCTAAACTTAGTGCGTCTATATTCTATCTTACTTCCATGGAACTGAATCTCTCTGATCCTGAAATGGATCTATACAATGTTTTCATTGTGTCTGTGGAGTCTCCTGCTTATGACATCACCTGTGGCCTAATATGCAAAGGAACTGGTTTTCAGTGGCAAATGTGTAATTTGCATATTAGGCCAGAGGTGATGTCATAAGCAGGAGACTCCGCAGACATATTTAAAACACTTTTTCTCCCTAATTTAGGCATTTGCTTGCAATTTGGCCAACACAATGAATAGCTAATTTTCCATATTTTTTTATTCTCTACAGTAAAAACAATTTTTAGGTGATACAGTCCCTTTAACTATAATTTATATATTTTCACTGGGCTCCACATATGGAGCACCTGTGAGTGGTCAGGCTCTATATCACATATGCTGGCTATGGGGTGCTATACAAATTCTATATATAAAGCCTGACCAGTTTCTGGGAGTGGCACCCAACCCACTCACTGGTGCTCGATATATGGTGTCCAGTGAGATTGTATAAATTATACAAGTTAAAGACAGATTGTGAGAGAGATTTAGTTCCATGTAAGTAAGCTATACAGATAGGACTCATTAAGGTTGGAGTACTTGCAGTGGTGTATCTTGGTTTTCTACTGACCTAGGCAGACAAAATTCAGGCACCCCCTACCCATGCTGCACACGCACGACATGCCCCATAACCCACATCACCCTCATTACATGACCCCCATCACATACCTCCATCACCCCATTACATGCCCCCCATCACCCCCATTATATGCCTTATCACCCCCATTACATACCTCCATCACCCTCATTATATGCCCTATCAGCCCCATTACATGCCCCCCATCACTCCCATTATATGCCCATTACATGACCCATTATATGCCTCCATCACCCCATTATGTACATCCATCACCCCCATTACATGCCACATCACCCCATTAAATGCCTCCATCACCCCATTACATGCCCCATCACCCCCCCATTACATACCCCCATTATATGCCTCCATCACCCCATTACATGCCCCATCTCCCCCATTATATAGCTCCATCACCCCATCATATGCCTCCATTACCACAATCATATGCTTCCATTACCCCCATTGGTGTCCTACCATGCTGCCTATTCAGCTCCCCGCAGTGACTGTAGATAGGTTACGTGACCTGGCACATGTCTGACTTCAGAGCGCCGGGTCACGTGACCTGTCATCACTCCACCCCCTAAGAAAAAAACACACAGGCAGCCCGATCGCAGCACAATCAGCCTAAGATTGCTGGGGTTGGTGGAGGGGCTCTGGTCAGTGTTGGGGGACACTTTTTTTGCCACCCCTAGAAAATGTGCTGCCCTAGGCATGTCTCGCGGTAAATACTGCACTGGTACTTTGGTGTAGTGGTGGGTTAAGCATTTTATGGCCATATATTGTGACTAAATCTCCAATATTTAAAAAATGATCTAAAATAATTAAAAAAATTATGTTAGATGATATGGATGCACACTGAACTTATGTATGGCTTTGCTGGATTAGGACTCCCAGAACTGCAGCCAAACCCTTAGCTAAATGTGATGGGAGATGCACTACAGCAGGCTTGTAGTCTGTGATCCGATGCCTCGTGACACAGGCAAAGGGTTAAGGTCTTGTTATTTTTATATGGGGTGACACAGATGCATAAAGCAGTTTTCTCAGCCCCGTTCTAAATATATTAAGGTGTGCGTTCATATGTGGTAATTATTCCTCCCTGCTCTGCAATGTGTCATGTATAAGAAGACTGACAATGCTATTTATTTTTTTACACCTGTTGGTTAAAAAGTGGTTTAAAAAAAAAAAAGTTGAAAATCAAAAAAAAAAAAATAACCTTCAAGCACAGTAACATAGGGGGGGGGGGTCATACTCAGGCAATAATAGCAGTGTTGTAGACTTTCTCCATCGTCCCTACCTTTCCAATGATATATAAATAATGCCTAATTGTGCAGTGTCATAGGAGGCAAACCATTGATTAACAGACATCACTTTGCTCCTTCCGTTGAGGTTGGGGTGCGCATGTAGTCCTCTGTGTAGTGTCATCATTGTTTGATAAGCATTTGTTCACTTCTGCTTTAATGATGATGTCATTAAGATCCAATACCAGCTCGGAATGTCACCATCCATAGCGCCACGGAGCATCAAAGATGCTCGATGAGTAGGACATTGTCATTGTAGTAGCTGCATCTTTGTGTGTGTCAGCTTTCTTAAAGGAAAGGCGTCGGCAAACATTAAGTTATGTTTATTTAAAATCTTTCCTGAAGTGTAGGTGCTTTAAGTAAATCATTTTAGATCAAAGGATAAAAATAAAGTACCTCTTTGAGCCCTCTGTCCTCTGTGTAGCTCTATCAGGAGGTGGACATGATGGATCAGATGAATGAATATCTGACCCAAGATTCTATTTTCATTAAATCATTTCTATGTATGTCTATAATCATTCAATTAAACATAACCTTTTTTGCTGACACTGTCCTTTAATAGGTTAAAAACTCAACATGGGATGTGTGTGTTACATGTACATATTTTTTGCGTCTTTTTATATAAATATATATATACTCTTCTCGCCCATTTCTCTCTCCTCTCTCCTCCCTGCTCATCCATTCTCTTTAATACTGTTAAATACATTTGCTGAAGTTTCCCCTCTGTAAAAGAAACCTTCATAGCAGGGCACTCTGCCAGTGGATAATAAATTATGCCTGAAATTCAGGCCAGATTATTTTTTCTTTTTCATTTTTATATAACTTTTTTTTTCGGCTTCTCCAATTTAAAAAATGATTTTTCTTGTCTTTCATCTATTTTTTTTTTTTTAAGCCACAAGGACTGAATTACACCATTAGTCCTTTCTCTGGAAGTCTCCGAAACATACTGAGTATATCTACGTCTAGAAGAGATAGGTATCTAATACTTGTACTGCTTTCCAAAAAAATATCAAAGGCGCCTCGTAAACTGGTTCTTCATGTTGTACTGATGTAGATGTCGTTTCTTCTTCTCGAATAAACGATTTAGATTGGCTCATGCACTGAAAACAATACAGTTATAAGTGAACTCACATATCAATTGACACACTGTGTTCTGGTAGGCTTTATGATAACGAGAGTCCCTCCATAGCATCATCAAGGCCTTTATTCCTCAGAAATGTAATAACACGTAAACTATGGTGAAACAGCAGAGAGCATAGCTACAATCCAGCCTAGATCACATATTGTATGGTTCAACTATTGCATATACACTACTCATAATTCTACAGTCACAAAGACACCTCCTACAAGATAACCCCAAAGTAGACATTGCTCCTACTTCTGAGTCATTCGGCAACTTTTCCTCAACTTTTAGTATTACAGGGTGATCAAGACTTATCCCTATCTACTCGTTGGAAAAATTCAATAGGAATTACACTCTTACATTACTTCTAACTGTATTTATATAGCGCCAACAATTTACATAGCGCTAGGTTCCGAGCATGGGGGGGGGGGGGCTACATACTAAGTTAGAAGAACAAAAACAGACTGATAGATGAGGTAGAGAGCCATGCTCGCAAGCTTATACTCTAGAGGGAGTGGGGGACAGGAGATTCATCAGGGGAGTTAAAAGGTCAAAGGGAAGGTGGTGGTGGTAACAGTATCAGGGATGGTTGGAGCTAGGTGGCTTTGGTCAGAGATTATTCATGTGTGTTCTAGTTGGATGAGTTGTAAGCTTAATATTCCTAATAGTGTATGAGGAACGTAAGAGCTAGGTGGGATTGGCTAGAGGTTAAACAACGGGGATTCTAGTGGGATAAGTAGTGAACTTCCTTAAAGAGGTTCGTTGTGAAGGACTTTGATGTTTGAGAAAGAAAGAGAGAGCAGGATGCTCTGAGGAAGGGGGTCCAGACAGAGGGGGCAGCTCGGGAAAAATCTTGTAGGCACTAGTTGGAAGAGGTAATGAGGCTGGAATGTCCCTTTATGGGGTGCAAAGGTCGAGCACTATAGTATCAGGTTAACAAGGGAGGCAATGTAGGGAGGGTTATGTAGGTTAAAGAAATAATTTAAAATGTTATTGGAGAGCAGATGAAAAGCCAGTGGGGGGCGCTGCAGAGAGTAGAAAATTGCTTTAATGCCCCTCTAAAAGTTATTAAGACTACCATCCTTCTATAGTCACCATGCCTCAAGTCCATTTAATGAGTAACTGGTAAAAAATAGAAATTTTCCTTTTACATCGTCATCAGAAATAAATCTGTATTCAATATAAGTATATACCTAGATGTATGGATATGTACAGTTATCTGCCAGTCAAACATGATTTGGATTACATTGATAAAAGGTTGTTGTGCATCAATACATTGAAAGACACATTTATTGCAAGGTAAACACAGACACAGCATTGCGTTCTCCTTTGAAATGAAACTAAACGTTGCTTTAACCCTTGCTTGCTTAAAAGAAGCAAGGGTTAAACAATGCATTTGCCGGTAGAATGAAGTAAACCCGACGTGTATCTTAATTGATACACGCGGGTTTACTTTCTGCTGTGTCTCACGTGTCTTGCGTGTTGACAAACAAGTGAAAAAAAAAACCTTTAGTGTCCCTTTAAAAGAGGAACACCTGATCCCTAGCTACTTGTCCTTTCCATGTCCCCACTGCAGCATCCTGGATCTGTCTGCCCTCCATACTGTCCCTGAGACTTGTACCTGGGGATGGGACACTTCATCGCGGTTGCAGCCGCTTCACTGCCGTCACTTCACCACACGACAGCTCGTCATGGGATATTTCCTCACGGGACATTTCATTGCTAAAGGTGAGTTTTAATGTGTTAGAGTTAGAAGATAGAGTGTTAGAATTAGAATTTTAGTATTGGGGTTTAGGGTGGTTAGAATTAGGGTTTAGGACGTTAGAATTAGTTTTTAGGGTTCAGGGTTAATTTTAGTATTAGGGTTCGGGGGTTAGTATTAGGGTTTAAGGGGTTAGTATTAGGGTTCAGGGGTTAGTATTAGGGTTTAGGGGGCTAGTACTAGGGTTCGGGGGTTAGTATTAGGGTTTAGGGGGTTAGTATTAGGGTTCAGGGGTTAGTATAAGGGTTTAGTTGCTTAGTATTAGGGTTCGGGGTTAATATTAGGGTTTAGGGGGTTAGTATTAGGGTCCGGGGTTTAGTATTAGGGTTTAGGGGGTTAGTATTAGGGTTCGGGGGTTCATTTTAGTATTGGGTTTTGGGGTTAATTTTAGTATTAGGGTTTGGGGGGGCACTTTTGGGGGGATTCATTTATTGGGGGGTATTTTATTTTAACTTGTACGTTTGTAAGAGCTGCTGAACGGTCAGCTCTTACATAGCCGCGGCCGCGATGAAGCGGCCGTGTTATTCTTCATTGCTGACAGTTCAGCATTCTAACTGCCGCGCTGAACTGTCAGTGATGAAGTGTCCTAGACTCTTGTACCATGCTGTACTTTTCATTGAATTTGTCTTTGGCCCTAACTTTATCCCTTCTTTGGGGGAGGTTACTCTGCCTTTTCAATCTCATGGTGTTCAGTCGTCCTTGAGTTTCATCTACACTTGGCTTTGTCCACCAATGTTATCTTCTGACTCGTGTGCATTTGGTTTCCTAGATTTAGATTCAGGGCAACTGAAAGGTGACAAATGTTGACAAACGGCAAAGAATGTCAGTCGAGTATTGAATTAATTGACCCCATTTGTTATTCTAGCATAGTGTAAACCGTTGACAGGCTCGGGATCATGGTCATTGTAATCTACAGCCCCACCACCCATCTTCCCTAACAATGATTACATTTTGGATGAAGCTTGCTTCGCTGTATGTTTTCAGTCACAGCCACATTGTGTCAATGACATTACCAATGAACACCCTTCTCCATTCAGTCTGGAGGGCTTGCCTGCTCACAGTAGTATGACAGTGCCATGTCCTTGGCAGCTGTTGGTATTCAGGGTGCAAAATACAATGCAATGTCCAGAGGGGAACAAATTGTGAGACAATAAAAAAAAAAATCTAATTTATTTGACAGACTGAGGTTGAGACAAAGAACAATCATCGTAAAACTGGAAAATAGAATTCTTTCTTCACAAGCCAATGGTAGCGTCTGACACCATAAAAGACAATTTGATATATGCAGTTTCTAGGTTATTGTCCTGAGCAAGATATTAACTCCTTTGATGGCAGGAAGCGATGCAATATGACCTATCTGTAAAGTGTTGACATAGGGTTTTTTGGGGGCATTAAACATCCAGTTATTTGGATCCAGTCTATAAACATATCAACATGTATGACAGGTTTTGACAACCTGGACCCCATTAAATAATTAATTAATAAGGAACAAAAATATGTATGGTAAATAAATAAATGTAAATCTTCTTGGATGAAGATTCCTGTCCATTCTACCTCCACAAATTGAGGGTGGTGCCAGATTAAATGGCCAGGTGGTAGTTAGTCAATGTTTCTTTTCCCAACATCAATCTTTGTGAGAAGAGTACAATCAAGAGTCATTAAGCCATGGTGGTCCCTTTGGATCTTAACTAGAGGTCGTTGGGTAAAAGAAAGAAAAAAATGAGGCTATTTGATATTGATGGGAATTTCTAGTGATAAAAACCTTAGAACTCTTTGTCTAAGTTTTATTTAAAAGAAAAAAAAAACCTTTTGAATGGATCAGGCAAAGCAGGTCCTCAAGGATCATTTGATTGACCACCCCTAATGTTTCATGCCGAATCCTTAGAGATATTTTTCTGGTATTGGATTTATTAGTCAGACTAAATCTGATTGGATGATGGCCAGCTCCCCTCTATATCACTTTGCAAATTAATTAGCAGACATGTAGCACCTTTCGAGAGCATATATTTGTAACATTCCTTTAAATGGCCAAGGTCCAGTGCATACCTCATTTTAATTATACATCGTAAAAAAAAAACTAAGGATAAGAAAGATCAAGCTGTAAATGGCAACAGACACCAGAAATTAAATTGTGCATGGCTGTGTGGGTCTGTGTACATGTATGATACATGTATATATTTACTAGTGTGTAAACTATAGGCTTGAGAATAGGCTATTGTAGAGGCCAAAGATTACCATAGAAACCTGAGAGATCAAATGAATGTTGATATGTACGTATTTGGTATAATATGGTATTCTATATTGAGTTATCTATAAAGGGCTTTCTAGAATTAGAGGGGGGGGGTCCCTTCTTTTGGATCAGCAGCAGGAAGGATGGGTCGAAGGTTTGAACTGGATGGACTTTGGTCTTTTTTCAACCTAAATTAGTATGTTACAATGTAGAAGGAGAAAATAGGAGGGAAGAGGGGCTTCAAATTGTCACAGTTAATGATGGATACCTAAGCAAATACGTCACTCCCAAAATTCAAAAAAAATATATACTAACATTCCTCTGAGTTGGAATTGACCAACGTTAACCTAGGAAAATACTTGCATCTATTCACTAAAACATGAACTGTGCTGAACTCACATCTGCCTGGGACTGGATCGGAGTCAAATCCTATTGACAAAAAGAATGGGCTACGGCATTATAATATGAGGTGTGTGGGGCATTATAATAGGAGGTATGGAATTATAATATGAGGCGTGTGGCATTGTAATAGGAGGTGTGTGGCATTATAATATGAGGCGTGTTGCATTATAATATGAGGTGTGTGGCATCATAAAAGGAGGTGTGTGGCATGTGGCATTATAATATGAGGTGTGTGGCATCATAATAGGAGGCAGGGCCGGCCTTAGGGGTGTGCGACCTGTGCGAGCGCACAGGGCGCAACACTCCAGGGGGCGCCCTCCCTTAAAAAAAAAAAAAAAACGGTAGAGGCACTGGATTGGGGAGATCTAAAGATCCCCCCTCACCAGCCCTCTGCTCGGCAAGCTCTGCTGGATCCGGGGAGGGGGCGGAGATAACTGGCTGAGCGGTGTAGCTCCGCCCCCATCCTGTGAAGCAGAGCAGCGTCTGCTTCACGGGGAGCCACTGGCTGCATGAGATAGTGCTGCTAGGCTCCCCATGCCTGCATTAAGCATGGGGAGCCAAGCAGCACCTTCTCTTGCTGCCCATGGCTCCCTGTAATGCAGACTCTGCTCTGCTTCACAGGGTGGGGGCGGAGCTACAACGCTGTGCCGGTTAGCTCCGCCCCCTCCCTGGATACAACTTTGCAGGCAAAGTTAGGGGGGGGGAGAGGCAGAACAGGGGTTAGGGGGGAGAGACAGAACAGGGGTTAGGGGGGAGACAGACAGACAGAACAGGGGCAGGGGGGGAGAGACAGAACAGGGCTAGAGAGAGATAACAGGGGGAGGGGGGAGAGAGAGACAGAACAGGGCTAGAGAGAGATAACAGGGGGAGGGGGGGAGAGAGAAAGAACAGTGGATGGGGGAGAGACAGAACAGGGGAGTGGGGAGAGAGAGACAGACAGAACAGGGGCAGGGGGGAGAGACATAACTGGGGGGGGGAGAGAGATAACAGGGGGGAGAGGGGAGAGACAGAACAGGGGAGGGGTGAGAGAGAGAGACAGACAGAACAGGGTCAGGGGGAGAGACAGAACTGAGGGAGAGAGAGAAAACAGGGGAAGGGGGGGAGAGAGAGAGACAAAACAGGGGGAGGGTGGGACAGAACAGGGGACGGGGGGACGGGGGGGGGGGAGAGAGAGACAGACATAGCAAGGAAGAGGAAAGGGACAAACATGGGAAGGGAGAGAGACACATACATAGGGGGGTGAAAGAGACGGGGGGGGCGCCACGTGGGAAGCCCGCACAGGGCGCCGGAACACTTAAGGCCAGCCCTGATAGGAGGTGTGTGGCGTTATAACAGGAGGTGTGTGGCATCATAATAGGAGGTGTGTGGCATGTGGCATTATAATATGAGGTGTGTGGCATTATAATAGGAGGTGTGGGGCATTATAAAAAGAGGTATGTGGCGTTATAATATGAGGTGTGTGGAATTATAATAGAAGGTGTGTGGCATTATAATAGGAGGCGTGTGGAATTATAATAGGAGGTGTCTGGCATTATAATAGGATGTGTGTGGCATTATAATAGGAGGTGTGGCAGTATAATATGAGGTGTGTGGCATTATAATAGGAGGTGTGGCATTATAATATGAGGTGTGTGGCATTATAATAGGAGGTGTGTGGCATTATAATAGGAGCTGTGTGTCATTATAATAGGAGGTGTGTGGCATTATAATATGAGATGTGTGGCATTATAATAGGAGGTGTGTGTCATTATAATAGGAGGTGTGTGGCATTATAATATGATGTGGTGGCATTATAATAGGAGGTGTGTGGCATTATAATAGGAGGTGTGTGGCATTATAATAGGAGGTGTGGGGCATTATAATAGGAGGTGTGTGGCATTATAATAGGAGGTGTGGGGCATTATAATAGGAGGTGTGGGGCATTATAATAGGAGGTGTGTGGCATTATAATAGTTGGTGTGTGGCATTATAATATGAGGTATGTGGCATTATAATAGGAGGTGTGTGGCATTATAATATGAGGTGTGTGGCATTATAATAGAAGGTGTGTGGCATTATAATAGGAGGTGTGTGGCATTATAAGATGAGATGTGTGGCATTATAATAGGAGGTGTGGCATTATAATAGGAGGTGTGTGGCATTATAAGATGAGATGTGTGGCATTATAATAGGAGGTGTGTGTCATTATAATAGGAGGTGTGGCAGTATAATATGAGGTGTGTGGCATTATAATAGGAGGTGTGTGGCATTATAATATGAGGTGTGTGGAATTATAATAGGAGGTGTGTGGCATTATAATAGTAGGTGTGTGGCATTATAATATGAGGTGTGTGGCATTATAATAGGAGGTGTGTGGCATTATAATAGGAGGTGTGTGGCATTATAATAGGAGGTGTGTGGCATTATAATAGGAGGTGTGTGGCATTATAATAGGAGGTGTGTGGCATTATAATAGTAGGTGTGTGGCATTATAATAGGATGTGTGTGGCATTATAATAGGAGGTGTGTGGCATTATAATAGGAGGTGTGTGGCATTATAATAGGAGGTGTGTGGCATTATAATAGGAGGTGTGTGGCATTATAATAGGAGGTGTGTGGCATTATAATAGGAGGTGTGTGGCATTATAATAGGAGCTGTGTGGCATTATAATAGGAGGTGTGTGGCATTATAATAGTAGGTGTGTGGCATTATAATAGGATGTGTGTGGCATTATAATAGGAGGTGTGTGGCATTATAATAGGAGGTGTGTGGCATTATAATAGGAGGTGTGTGGCATTATAATAGGAGGTGTGTGGCATTATAATATGATGTGGTGGCATTATAATATGAGGTGTGTGGCATTATAATAGGAGGTGTGTGTCATTATAATAGGAGGTGTGTGGCATTATAATATGAGGTGTGTGGCATTATAATAGGAGGTGTGTGGCATTATAATAGGTGGTGTGGCAGTATAATATGAGGTGTGTGGCATTATAATAGGAGGTGTGGCATTATAATATGAGGTGTGTGGCATTATAATAGGAGGTGTGTGGCATTATAATAGGAGGTGTGTGGCATTATAATATGAGGTATGTGGCATTATAATAGGAGGTGTGGGGCATTATAATAGGAGGTGTGTGGCATTATAATATGAGGTATGTGGCATTATAATAGGAGGTGTGGGGCATTATAATAGGAGGTGTGTGGCATTATAATAGTAGGTGTGTGGCATTATAATAGGAGGTGTGTGGCATTATAATATGAGGTATGTGGCATTATAATAGGAGGTGTGGGGCATTATAATAGGAGGTGTGTGGCATTATAATAGTAGGTGTGTGGCATTATAATAGGAGGTGTGTGGCATTATAATATGAGGTATGTGGCATTATAATAGGAGGTGTGGGGCATTATAATAGGAGGTGTGGGGCATTATAATAGGAGGTGTGTGGCATTATAATAGGAGGTGTGGGGCATTATAATAGGAGGTGTGTGGCATTATAAGATGAGATGTGTGGCATTATAATAGTAGGTGTGGGGCATTATAATAGGAGGTGTGTGGCATTATAATAGGAGGTGTGGGGCATTATAATAGGAGGTGTGTGGCATTATAATAGTTGGTGTGTGGCATTATAATATGAGGTATGTGGCATTATAATATGAGGTATGTGGCATTATAATAGGAGGTGTGGGGCATTATAATATGAGGTATGTGGCATTATAATAGGAGGTGTGGGGCATTATAATAGGAGGTGTGTGGCATTATAATATGAGGTATGTGGCATTATAATAGGAGGTGTGGGGCATTATAATAGGAGGTGTGTGGCATTATAATAGTAGGTGTGTGGCATTATAATAGGAGGTGTGTGGCATTATAATATGAGGTATGTGGCATTATAATAGTAGGTGTGGGGCATTATAATAGGAGGTGTGTGGCATTATAATAGGAGGTGTGGGGCATTATAATAGGAGGTGTGTGGCATTATAATAGGAGGTGTGGGGCATTATAATAGGAGGTGTGGGGCATTATAATAGGAGGTGTGTGGCATTATAATAGGAGGTGTGGGGCATTATAATAGGAGGTGTGTGGCATTATAATAGGAGGTGTGTGGCATTATAATAGGAGGTGTGTGGCATTATAATAGGAGATGTGTGGCATTATAATATGAGGTATGTGGCATTATAATAGGAGGTGTGTGGCATTATAATAGGAGGTGTGTGGCATTATAATAGTAGGTGTGTGCATGATAATAGGAGGTGTGGGGCATTATAATAGGAGGTGTGGGGCATTATAATAGTAGGTGTGTGGCATTATAATAGGAGGTGTGTGGCATTATAATAGGAGGTGTGTGGCATTATAATAGGAGGTGTGGGGCATTATAATAGGAGGTGTGTGGCATTATAATAGGAGGTGTGTGGCATTATAAGATGAGATGTGTGGCATTATAATAGGAGGTGTGGCATTATAATAGGAGGTGTGGGGCATTATAATAGGAGGTGTGTGGCATTATAATAGGAGGTGTGGGGCATTATAATAGGAGGTGTGTGGCATTATAATAGGAGGTGTGTGGCATTATAATAGGAGGTGTGGGGCATTATAATAGGAGGTGTGTGGCATTATAATAGGAGGTGTGTGGCATTATAATAGGAGGTGTGTGGCATTATAAGATGAGATGTGTGGCATTATAATAGGAGGTGTGGCATTATAATAGGAGGTATGTGGCATTATAATAGGAGGTGTGTGGCATTATAATAGGAGCTGTGTGGCATTATAATAGGAGGTGTGTGGCATTATAATAGTAGGTGTGTGGCATTATAATAGGAGATGTGTGGCATTATAAGATGAGATGTGTGGCATTATAATAGTAGGTGTGTGGCATTATAATAGGAGGTGTGTGGCATTATAATAGTAGGTGTGTGGCATTATAATAGGAGGTGTGTGGCATTATAATAGTAGGTGTGTGGCATTATAATATGATGTGGTGGCATTATAATAGGAGGTGTGTGGCATTATAATAGTAGGTGTGTGGCATTATAATAGGAGGTGTGTGGCATTATAATAGGAGGTGTGTGGCATTATAATAGTAGGTGTGTGGCATTATAATAGGAGGCATGTGTTACTGGCACCACCACCAGTCAGCGCTTCCAGGTTGTGGAGAACCATCTCCCCAAGATGACTACATGTGAGTCACTAATTGACTTCCAGACGAAAGGTCAAATAGCTTATAAATGATGCTCCATAGGAAGCCTTTTTAATCCCTTAGCAATGCCTGCTTGTTACAGTTCACCAAGGTTTGTAAAACACAAGGCTGGTGAATCAGCCTGGAACATTGTAGCGGGTACAGGGGATGCTCAAATCACAGTCCTGGCCAAACATGTCCATTCAATATGCGGTCAGACTTAAATCTCGCCAGCGGATCGTCTTTTGTTGCAGGAGAATAGCTGGATTCTTTATCCTTTGCAATACCCTTTTATTGATCCGACATAAAAATGATCCAAAGCTGTTGTTGTACAACCCAGTTAAAGACCACATCAATCTATTTTATAGGATGTAATAACCACCAGAAGGTCCCATTCCAAAGCTACAGTAACACTAACGAACGCCTGCAATGAGTACAAGTGACTATGGTGGATATGTATTTTAAAGCCAGCAGATTGTATCTGTGCTCCAAGGGATGGACAGAGATCATACGTTACAACACAGGGATGTGCAAAGTGTTTTGTGGTCTGTACCGAGAGTCTGATACACAAAGAGCAGAAACAAAATGACAGAGAAACGTACCGGGAGGGCAGGCAAGTTGGGGAAATTGGTCCCCGGGATGTTCTCTAATCTAACTTAATAGGCTAACAGGGTATGCCCACGGCCATGGGTCCCTGGCTTGCTTGCACCTAGAGGGACAACCCCCCCCCCCCCCCAACATATATTTTTCCTATGGGAAAAGCCATTTCTCCCTGATGTATTTTATTTCTGTAAAGTACCATTCAAAAGATATTCCATAAAGAATTGTGAGAAATCATTTTGTGAAACCGCTGTTTCCCTGAGCTGGGGAGGGAGAACAGAGGAGGGTTGGGGGGGGGGGAGAGAACAGAGATGGGGGAGGATGGGGAGAGAGAACAGAGATGGGGGAGGACGGGGAGAGAGAACAGAAATGGGGGAGGAGGGGGAGAGAGAACAGAGATGGAGGGAGGAGGGGGGTAGGAGAGTGATGGAGGGAGGAGGGGGAGAGAAAACAGAGATGGGGAGGAGGGTGAGAGAAAACAGAGATTGAAGAGGAGGGGGAGAGAGAACAGAAATGGGGAGGAGGGGAGAGAGAACAGAGATGGGGAGGAAGGGGAGAGAAAACAGAGATGGGGAGAATAGGGAGAGAGAACAGACATGGGAGAGGAGGGGGAGAGAACATAGATGGGAGGAGGGGGGAGTGAGAACAGAGCTGTGGAGGAGGTGGAGAGAGAACAGAGATGGGGATGAGGAAGATGGAGAACAGAGATATGGGGAGCAGGGGAGAGAGAACAGGCATATGGGGAGCAGGGGGAGAGAGAACAGAGATATTCTGAGCAGGGGGGAGAGATAACAGAGATATGGGGAGCAGGGGGAGAGAGAACAGAGATGGGGAAGCAGGGGGAGAGAGAACAGAGATGGGGAGGAGGGGGAGAGAGAGAACAGAGATGGGGAGGAGGGGGAGAGAGAGAACAGAGATGGGGAGGAGGGGGAGAGAGAACACATATGGGGAGAGGAAAAGTTTTTTCGGGAGGGGAAGGAGAGGCAAAGATATATGGGGAAAGGAGAGGGAGAGAGATATGGGGAGGGGAAGGAGAGATAATCGATATGAGGAGGAGAGATACCAGATATGGGGGGAGAAAACAGATATGGGAAGGCAGTAATAGATAACAACAGATTTGGGGAGGAGGAGAGAGAACAGATATGGTTGTGAGAGACAGAGAGACATGGGGGTGGGGATAGGAAGATATACATGGGAAAGGAAGAGAGAGACAAAAATGGGGGGGTTGGAGAGAGACAGACATGGCAAGGAAGAGAAAAGAGACAAACATAGGAAAGGAGAGAGACAGGCATGAGGAGGGAGAGGAGACAGACAGACATGAGGGGAGGGGGCGCCATGGGGATGGCCCACACAGGGCGCCTGAACACTTAAGGCTGGCCCTGAGACCAGGATAAAAGGTAAGACTTTTCTATGACAATCTTCTAGGGAACGGCTTTTCACTGGCAAACGTCTATTTGATTGAGTTTAGTCTCTCTTTAAACCATTTCTACCTGAGATTTAAACACAGATCCTTCTAATCCCGGTCCACAATTTCCTTCAAAGCTACATCTTGAGATACTGCACTTTGTAAGTCAGATTCCTGACAAGTTACATGGGTGAGGGCTTTTTAAGAGCTAGTTTTCAAGGGATATCAATGAATGTTTCTCAGATGATTTGCAGCTATTACAGTACAACAGCTTGACTTAGTATCATTTACTAGGAATTCAAATGACAACTTTGTGACACATTTTCGTTTGCTGCATAGCATGTTTGCTCATTATTATTTATATTCTGATGAAATGACTGAGCCGGCGAGGACCCAGGGAGGACACAAGGGTGTCTTTGAGCAAATGTATACTATAGGCATGAGCATCCATACAATAATTCTATGTAGGCTGTGCCAGACAGTGAGGGAGGATTTACCATCAACAATAATAGCACAGGCTATGCTGTCAACCCTTCAGTCTGCGGACACCCACCGCACCCCCCCCCCCCCCCCCAGTGGCCACTGGGTATTGTGCTATAGCCTCTTTCTAAAATATATATTTTGTGTCCTTGTCTCCATCAACAACGTAAAAAACTAGCTTGTCTCCCCCATACTGTTCTGCTCACCTGCCATGTGCCAGAGGTGCTGGATGGGGGGGGGGGGGGGGGGGTGAGAGGAGGGCAGACAGACACACAATTGCTCACCACATGCCAGATCGCCGGGAGTCACATGACCTCTTTTGAGACTCTAGAGAGGTGTGCGGTAAGTCCTGGGTGGTTCTGGGGGTATGTTCTGGGTGCTGGGTAAATCCTCTTCGCAATCTGGATGCTATGGTAAAATGGTAAATACTGGGTACATGCTAGGTGCAGGGCGAATCCTGGATTAAATTGGGGTGCTGGCTTACGTTCTGGGTGTTGGAATCTGGGTGTTGTGGTAATTTCTGGGTTCTAGGGTAACTCCTGGATGCTGCAGCAAGTCCTGTGAGTGCAATATGATTACAAGGGTAAGTTAAGGGTGTAATCAGGGTGCTGTAGTAAGTCTTGGGTGCTGGGACAAGTCCTGTTAGTCCAGTCTGGGTGCTGAGGCAAGTCATGTGAGTTGAATGCGTGCTGGGCATGTCCTATATGTTCAATATTGTTGCTCTGGAAAGGAGAGGACGGAAGGCAGCTGATGTCTGTGTGCTGTCCAGGAGCATAGACATCCTCTTAGGCTGCCTTTCACTCCCCACACATCTGAGATGTGATTCTGCATGCTTGTGTAAGCACCTGTGATGGGGAGGACGACTAGTCTAAAGCATATATATGGATAGAGCACTATATATATATATATATATATATATATATATACATCTCTCTATATATATATACTGCTCTATCTATCGGTGTATCTGATCACATAGCTATCTATGTGTCTGTTCATCTATCTATTTATCTATTTACATACGTATTTCTCGATTTATCTATCTATCTATCTATCTATCTATCTATCTATCTATCTATCTATCTATCTACCTACCTATCTATCTATCTGTTTGTATACCTGTCTGTCTATGTGTCTGTCCACCTATCTATTTATCTATTTACCTACTTATCTATCTATCTGTCTATCTATCTATCTATCTATCTATCTATCTATCTCTGTCTGTCTGTCTATGTGTCTGTCAACCTATCTATTTACCTAGTTATCTATCTATCTATCTATCTATCTATCTATCTATCTATCTATCTATCTATCTGTCTGTCTGTCTGTCTGTCTGTCTGTCTGTCTGTCTGTCTGTCTGGTTGTCTGTCTGTCTATGTGTCTGTCCACCTATCTATTTATCTATTTACCTACTTATCTATCTATATCTATCTATCTATCTATCTATCTATCTATCTATCTATCTATCCATCTATCTATCTATCTGACTATCTATCTATCTATCTATCTATCTATCTATCTCTGTCTGTCTGTCTATGTGTCTGTCAACCTATCTATTTACCTAGTTATCTATCTATCTATCTATCTATCTATCTATCTATCTATCTATATATCTATCTATCTATCTATCCATCCATCTATCTATCTGTCTATCTATCTATATATCTATCTATCTATCTATCTCTGTCTGTCTGTCTATGTGTCTGTCAACCTATCTATTTACCTAGTTATCTATCTATCTATCTATCTATCTATCTATCTATCTATCTGTCTGTCTGTCTGTCTGTCTGTCTGTCTGTCTGTCTGTCTGTCTATCTGTCTGTCTTTCTATGTGTCTGTCCACCTATCTATTTATCTATTTACCTACTTATCTATCTATCTATCTATATCTATCTATCTATCTATCTATCTATCTATCTATCTATCTATCTATCGATCTATCGATCTATCTATCTATCTGACTGTCTGTCTATCTGTCTATCTGTCTGTCTTTCTATGTGTCTGTCCACCTATCTATTCATCTATTTACCTGCTTATCTATCTATCTATCTATCTATCTATCTATCTATCTATCTATCTATCTATCTATCCATCTACCTGTCTGTCTATCTGTCTGCCTATGTGTCTGTCCACCTATCTATTTATCTATTTACCTACTTACCTACTTATCTATCTATCTATCTATCTATCTATCTATCTATCTATCTATCTATCTATCTATCTGACTGTTTGTCTGTCTGTCTGTCTGTCTGTCTGTCTATCTGTCTGTCTTTCTATGTGTCTGTCCACCTATCTATTCATCTATTTACCTGCTTATCTATCTATCTATCTATCTATCTATCTATCTATCTATCTATCTATCTATCTGTGTGTCTGTGTGTCTGTCTGTCTGTCTTTGTGTCTGTCCACCTATCTATCTATGAATCTATCTGTCTGTCTGTCTGTCCGTCTTTGTGTCTGTCCACCTATCTATCTATGAATCTATCTGTCTGTCTGTCTGTCGGTCTGTCTGTCAGTCGGTCTGTCTTTCTATGTGTCTGTCCACCTATCTAGTTATCTGCATTATAATTATCCCCTGTGCTCGTACGGATATTACTATCAGTAATTACACTGTCGATGGACATTGTATTCTTCCTCCCAATCATCACCTGATTCACATACAAACCAACGGAGAATCTTTTTTTTTTTTTTTTATCAGCAAATTAGAAGTAGTCAACTATAAAATTGCTTAATTATTTGCAAGAAATGACTTTTGAATAAGTTCAGCCATCAATCACAGCCTCATTAGATTCTATTAGTGAGTAGCCTTGATTTCCCTGGCGTGGATCCTGCTTTGTCTATAGTCAGGACCAGCTCAGCATTGTGGGCCATGCCAGCAGATACAATGTAGGAATAATTCATCCTGCTGTCACATCTAGTCAACAGCCAAGGTCAAATGCACCAAGGGAGAAAGGGGTGCATCTGCTATGGTCCTTACCAACCAATAGCTGCCAACAGTCCCGAATATTGCATTAATAGTCCTACGGCACTGGCACTGTGGCGACATGTATCCTGGCAGTAGGCAGAGCAGTTTCAGGCAGCCCCATGTATTATTATTATTATTATTATTATTGGCTTGCGGTCCTGTTCAGCTAGGGGACTGGATGAAAGGTGCAACAAAGTGCACAAGGGGGTAATGTCTAGCCGCTCCCCCTGCTCACACTCATTGGGTGACATCCTGGTGCTCACATTCAAACTTTTTTCCCCTGCCTCTTACACCACCAACTATGGAGCAGGGAATGCCAATCACACACTGCTGTGCCGCTACACCCCTCAATACTACAAGCCAAGCCAGGGCACCAACTCTTGATAGGGTGAGGAAGAAGTAGGAGTGAATGCTGCAGCAGGGAATCTTCATCTACTCTGGTTCCTATCAAGTCTCCTACAAGGTCCAGGTAACCCCTTTATCACAGGTGTGGGGCCACCAGATGACCTCCCCTTCCCTCTCTGTGTGTACAAACGACTGTGTGTGCATGTGACATCACATGTGTGACTGTGTGTGCACATGTGCATGTGACATTGCATGTGTGACTGTGTGTGCACATGTGCATGTGACATTGCATGTGTGAGTGTGTATATAACATTGTGAGTGGATGTATGTATGGGATCAGCATGGGATGGCAACATATACATTTTGTCAGTGCTTATCCCAGCACTTGATACTGCTTATGCACAATGCATTGAACTGTAAGGCGCCATTATATTTAAACTGTGTGTGTCTAACGCACACAATGATGCATGACATAACTCCGCTCCCTGTGTGCTCCTCCCCATTTTTTGTCCCAGAATCGGATGACACAAAGTTGGCAAGCATGCTCAGGGGTAATAGAAATTGGGTACCAATACACAGCACAAAGATAATGGGATGAGCAATACACAGCACACTGAATGTGCTCTCCATATAGGGTTACAACTCTACTGGTATTTTACTGGCACGTTGGTAACATAACCGACTTTAAGTCTAAATAGGCAACAGCATGGTATTGTTTGGAAGTAAAGGTGGGAATCTTCCCTGTATCACTGCTGAGTTAAAGGGATTTCATTTTGTATTATTACCCAGGATATTGGCTCTGATCTGTTAAATGTGTCCTAAACCTGTCCGGTTATTGTAGATTGCAATGGAATGGACTATAGAATCAGATCTGGAAGATCCCACACCATATATATGTTAAATCCCCCTTTTCATTGTAACCTGAAAGGGGACTTTTTAATGTGGATTCCCCTCTGAGAATATATTGTCATTAGCTGTTTCGAGTGCTTGGAATGCAGAGGGACAGGGGGAGGAAAAGAAAAGTCGCCATCCCTAGCTGTGATGTAGTACAAGAAGGAGGGGCTTGGATCGACAGGCAGGACTGTTACTATAACAACAACATTAAATGGGTTAGTAGAGGAAGAGACTGAACCGACTGATCTATTTCTTCCTCTATACATTACTTATATTACATTACTTATTCTCTTATTAGCTTTTTTTTTCCTTCAAACACTGTGTAGGTAGGGTAGCCCCCTCTTCTTCCAAAAAATATCATGCTACTGATGTTTAATTGTAAAGATTGCATTATGATATGTTAGATATGTTTTAATGTAAGAATATACTTAAAGTACATTATTGAGCCCTCTTTGGTCCATATAGCTCTATTAGGGGGCAGATATGTTGTTTGGAATCTTGGGTCAGAGAGTTCAGATGTTACTTCATTTGACCCAAGATTCTAAACAACATGTCCGCCCCCTGATAGAATTATATGGAGAAAAGGGTACTTTATTTGTATTCTTTCATTAAAGTGTTTATATTTAAACGTTCTGCACCTGATGCAATATTTCAATTAAACATAAGTTACTTGCTACAGTTCTCTTTAAACACTGGCCACAAGTCTATTTTTTTACTGGCCTCTTTCCTGACAGCCTTAACCCTAGGCAGAAGTCCCCATTTATGTCTGGAGTCATTCCGTTCTTTACTGCACAGTAATAGCTTAATCACTCATATAAATACATAACTTCTCCCAACATAAGAAACAAGTGCTCTACAAACACAGCTTTGCAAATCAATAATCACACCCAGTGTCTGAAAATAATTTTTATTTATACAGTAACATTTTTTTTCTCTTCCATAGATAACAATGTGTTATATGTAAGCTGGTTCTGTGTTTTGCTTTTCTCTAAGCCAAGTAGCAAATGTGCAACTAGAAAGGGGGTAGAAAACTATGGTTCTCAGTGAAGTATTGGGACAGAGCTCTGTTTACACCAAGGTTTGCTTTCGCTCATCCGCCATATTAAAAACGTCTGTAGCTTTACGAAATGTTTGTAATGTGTCTTCAAAAAAACAATGCTTTGTTCTGAGGCAATATCTGAGGGCCTTGACACATCAGTACTATGTTTTAGCTATTCATTTTTAAACAGTTTCTTATATATATATATATATATATATATATATTCTATGGTGAGCCACCACATCACCATTTCAGTCTTGGAAATTAGAATATATGTACACCTTTTTTTCTTCAATAAAAAGAATTGGGAATGGCATAACATTGTTTTCAGGAGACTGGGGGAACTAATTGTCAGCTGCACATACTCTCCTAAAAACTACATGAAGGCTTCCTCAGAAGTCAGACCCCAACAGGAAGTAGAGTGTGTGAAAGAAAATGACTTCCCCCAACCTATAAAAAGACCACAATACCCTTTTAAAATGCCTTGCTCTGTCAAATAAATAGATTTTTTTACAAATATAATCGGATACAACTTTCATTTTGAGCTGTAGCTCCTCTAAAAGGATTCACACCAGTCCAACAGTTTAGGGTTAAAGCAAGTGTGTCATCCTGTGGACCTTTGGCAATTGATGGACTGCGATTCACATATTTCTAGGTCACTGTGGGAGTGCTCAATGTCAGAGCAAGACTGTTAAAGGCCCTAATTCAGAATCAGCTTTGTGTGCATATAGGGCAATATTACTTCTCCAATTCTAGCTATTTTTTTCTTAATAGAATAGAAAAATAGCAACTCGTGGAAGAGGGAGATTTGGCTGTAAAAGGGTGAATTAATTCCACAACAGCAAAACATGTTATACTGAAAAGACTATCTGTCATGGGCCCTTTTAAAGCGACCGGACCAGGTTTTATTCATATATAATCCAGCAATAGGTTGATACCCAAAGCTGGATGAACCTTAACCAGAAGATATATTCAGAATAATCTCACACTCCCACATTTTATAATGATTTTTCATAATGTTAAAAAAAAAAAAAATGAAAATCCAAACATCGTGTTTTTTTATCAAAGCAGGGGAAATGACCATCCCCTCTCTAAAAAAAAATAATTATATATATATTGCTTACTCCTTGTATTTCACTATAATGGATTTCAAAGAGAATGAGATTATATCTGTATTGGAACTCCTCCATTTAATTACTGTTACACAATAGCAATTTCTTCATTGGAACATAATACGAAGAGGCACAATTCCAGCACTCCTCTCTCTTAGAGTTTGACAAATTAATTAACTTGTCACCAGTTATATCTTGCCATCTCTACCACACAGGGAGAAGATGGGCCTCTCTGGATTCTCTGATTTGCTCCTGGATGGCTCAGCAATTAATGATCAAAGCAGTTATGTTGTAATACACTGTGACAGTAAAAGAATTAATAATAATAAAAAGGAGAAAAAAAATCCTTCACGTCTTGCTGTTTCTCAAGACATAGTCTCAGTCTATACTTAGTTTCTAAATGGCCACAGAGAGCACTAGATGTAGGTAAATTAAGCTTTTTTTTTTAACCCAATTTTTTTGGGGGGGATGCAGTCCATCTTGGTTTGGTTGTTTCTTCAATGAACTTCCTAGGTTAAAGGACAACTAAACCTTTTTTTTTAACCTTTGCTTCATTGGACCCTTGCTCGTCTGATCTGTCCCCTCTGCTGATCCCATGCAAAAACAAGGATCTCTCTCTGCACTAGCCAGAGAGAGCCAGTCACCCACCAAAATGAACTGCCTGCCTCTTATGGCAGCTGCCGGACAGAATATAAACTACAAAAGTACATGCCGGTTTATCCTCACACTGGGGAGACATCACATTTTTCACCCGTGTTTCTATATTGGAAACACAAGAGAGTAGTGCACGTTTTGTGATGCTTTGTCTTTAAGAAGAAATGCGTTGGGATGGTGCGTGGGCTAGGCTGGGCAACGACTCTTGAGTTTACTAAACTGCAGGCAAGTATGAATCATTTTTAAAATATTTAAGGGTCTACACAAGAGAGACTCGCAGGGAATTGAGATGGGAAATGTCAAACTGACTGCCAAAGTTGGTTGAGTTCGAGGAAATTCTCCCATTCAACCACATGCGAATTCCCGGCATTTTTCTCACATTTTATATCCTAAGAAATCCTGGAGAAGTACTGAGATGGTTTGGGGATTTTAAAACATTTTTAAGAGGTGTAGATGCTTGAGATGCACTGCCTTAGCGTGACATAGCCCATGAAAGATCAAAGAAACCAGCAACATGTGAGTACCAGAGTCTTGCAGCCTGTTTATATAGGCTCCAGTGGAGAAAATATACATCCCTGGGGAGGGGGGTGGGACACTTCATCGCGGCTGCATCCGCGCAGCCGCTTCACCGCCGTCTCATCACCACACGACAGCTTGTCGCGGGAGATTTCATCGCGGGACATTTCATCGCTAAAGTTAAGTTTATTTTAGTATTTCATCTATTTTACTTTATTTTAGTAAGGGTGGTTAGAATTAGGGTTTAGGGGGTTAGAATTAGGGTTTAGGGGGTTAGAATTAGTTTTTAGGGTTTGGGGTTCATTTTAGTATTAGGGTTTAGGGGGTTCATTTTAGTATTAGGGTTCGGGGGTTAGTATTAGGGTTTAGGGGGTTAGTATTAGGGTTCGGGGGTTACTATTAAGGTTTAGGGGGTTAGAATTCGTTTTTAGGGTTCGGGGTTAATTTTAGTATTAGGGTTTAGGGGTTAATTTTAGTATTAGGGTTCTGGGGTTAGTATTAGGGTTTAGGGGGTTAGTATTAGGGGTCGGGGGCTAGTATTAGGGTTTAGGGGGTTAGTATTAAGGGGTCGGGGTTAATTTTAGTATTGGGGTTAATTTTAGTATTGGGTTTTGGGGTTAATTTTAGTATTGGGCTTTGGGGGGGCACTTTGGCGGGGGGATCATTTATTAGGGGGGTTATTTTCTTTTTACTTTTACATTTGTATGGGCTGACAGTTCAGCGCTGAACTGTCAGCTCTTACATAGCTGCGTCCGCGATGAAACAGCCGCATTATTCTTCATTGCTGACAGTTCAGCGTTCTAACTGCCGCGCTGAACTGTCAGCGATGAAGCAGCGGCGAAGAAGATTCCTAGACCCCCTGGTGAGATCGGATTTAGGAATTTTCAGCCTTAAGCAGCAACCTTAGATAGATATCTTTCTGCCTCTCTGGAAAGAAAGAGATTAAAACCCAACAAACATCACTTTTTTTTTTTAATATAAATATCTATCCATCTAGCGATATAAGGATAATTATTTCTGCTATTTAATTAAAAAATATCTCAATCTCCTTCAAGTGTAGGTATAAATATCCTAATGTTAATGAATAATGGTTAAAATAAATGTGCTGCTTATTACAGAGAAATATACATATATATCTATCTATCTCGTCTAATGATTTAGTGATAAAACTATATTTCTGATAATGAGGTATAAAAATATCTGATCTAATTTCAGAATGAGATTGCGAGGCAGGATTCTTCGGAGCATGTTCGAGCTGGGTCGTCAGACTTGGTCCTGATTCGTTGTCTGTTCCCCATGTTCTACTCTTGGACCTACATGAGTAACATTCAGGGAAGAAGACAAGATTTGGAACCCTAATTGTATAAAAGGTGCCGTGAACCACATTCAGATGTAAGTTCACCCACCAAAACATACATTTCCTTTGACGGAGTGAAGAAGGTTAAAGGTTTTAATCAGACCTGAAATATAGATTCCCGGTATTATCGCTGAATAGCCGGGACATCTTGGGACAAGTTGGGCCAACACAATGATGTGGTGTGGTCTACGTGGTTCATGACCGATGCTTATCACTAGGCCAATCATGGTAACTATGTGTCGTGTTCATGATGTATGCAGGGACAAAGAGGGTGATGTACAAGCAGGGTATGTAGGCCGATAGCATCGAACACTTGTTAAACATAACCCACAATGGGTGTTAAAGCCTAGAGCTACCTAGAACATCAGGTTGTTAACTGTGAAGAAAGGTTAGTGCTTGAATTTCTTTGAAAAGATTTTGAAAACCTGACGTCAATTGTTTAAAAAAAATATATACTTAAAATTAGGCCCACCGTTTTTTAAAGAAAAAAAGATATAAGCAAATTGGAAATAAAATACAAAACAGACAATCCATCTTTTCTCTCACATAACCTAATAACATAACGTAATAAATAATAATAGAACATGGATTTAGGCTTTTCTGCAATTTCTTATGGTCTTGTTAATTATTTCTGTCCAGACTCCATTTCCTTTTTTTTTTTTTTTACCAGAGCAGCTCCATCAGATTACTAACCCTTTCCGAATTATATTTAAGGTGTTGAGACATGAGCAAAGCTATCCAAAAACAGAGCTCTGTGATTTCTGTAATGGGACTGTATCATGTAAACATTTTTTTTTTTCGGTTACCGTTAATGTAGAGAATAAAAAATGATTGAAATTGATTGTTTATGACATCACCTGTGGCTTAATATGCAAATTACTGAAAACCAGTTCATTTGCATATCAATCCACAGGTGATGTCATAAACAGGAGACTCTACGAGCACACTTCCAACACATTTTTCTCCTAATTTAGGCATACACTTACCGTTGTGTTAACAGAATGTATAGATCATTTTCAATCTTTTTTTTTAATTCTCTACATGCTTGAGATGGGCACATGCCTAACTGCGTTCCTCTTTATGAACATATAGAATCCCCTCCTCTATGAACACATCCCCAGGTACTAGGTGTCCAAATGAAGCCCTCCGGCTGTTTATGAACAACAAAAACCCATAACTTCCCACTAGCTTTACCCCTAGTCCACAAACAGCTGGAGTTAATTGGCTAGGTCCTAGGTCAACCTTATAAAATGACAGAGCTCAATTAACCCTAAAAAAAAAAAAGCACTAACTGGAAAGATTTTCACCCCGATTCTCTCTAAGTGTATGAATGGACGAAGTGGACATCTTATGTTCGAGGTGGTCTTCATTAAAACTCTTTATGGGCCCTGGAGAACAAAACCATTGGTCACAACAGCATCCTTACTCGTTTTTCTTTCTCGATCTCGTTTATGTAAGTATTAAAATAAACACATGATAGGCTTTGTGCCAGGTGTACAAATGTGCAAATACATTAATAAAAATGACCACAGGGATCCAGACACTCGCAGCATCAAAAGATGACACCTAGGTGCTTTCAAACAAGGTTGTTATGTGTAAAGAAATATATCTGATGCACTGCTGGATCCTATTTCCATTACTTCTCCCCTGGTTCTTGTAATGTACATAACAGTACCAGTGGAAGAGATCGGCTATGATAATGTAAAACAATGGAGCATAACATCCAATCAGTAGCTGTGCTTTTATCTTCATACTGTTGGTGTTATTTTTAATATTCTGTAGCCCAAAGTATAAAGATAAAAAGGTCAGGCGGAGACTCACATATCTTTTTGATGCATACGTAAGACAAGGTAATGTGTTATAACAGACATATCTTTCCCTTGCTCCATATATTATTCTGCATCTGTGACATATGTTGTGCTTTCAAGCAGTCTTTTCAATGGGTTTTTATGTGTTCGCAGTGGGTGATATAAGCCTCATCTCCATATAGCACACTCTATCCCTTTACTACATAGCATCCATCTTATTCCACGTATATCTATGTATGTCTGTATATGTGCAAATATATCGGCATACATACATATAGCTATATATTTTCTATATCGCTGACAAAGTGGTAGGCATTCTCTCCACAGTGCAAGTTGGGTCTTTAATTCAATAAGCCCCCCCACTACCCCCCACCCCTGTCCCCATTTGTGTTTCTATGACTCTAGCTCTCCAGTACTTCCTTCTCCCATTGGAAATCCTGGCCTGTCATTTGGTAGAACATAGCATTGAAAGGTTTGTAAAATTTTCTCAAGCGTTGGATCACATCCGGGTCGATTTTTGGGTGAGTCCGACCCTTGGACTTCCCCAGGCACCTTGGAGCTCCAGTGTCTTCTGGCTTCTTCAGACATGGGAAGCCTTTGGTTTTATTGAAATGGAAATGTTTGTCTGTGATAATTCGTCGGAGACCCAGAAACTCTTGCACCTTCGCCAGTTCCTCGGCCGGATTGCTGATGAGACTTTCTCCGCTGACGAAAAGGATTTGGGAAAGGGGGAAGTACTGCATCCAACTTTCTAAGTGCAGGGCGTAGATGCCTATTCGTAACGCACTCCAAGACGCGTCAATGAGTCCTAGGGTCCTGTTTTTGAAAGCAAGGACCTCAAATGTCGGAATCTCAGGTTTCTTGGAAAGTGTCTGCGTGTAGTCGGATATGGCACGTGTAACTGGGTTTCGAACCACCACAATCAGCTTGGTGTCTTTGGCCATGGAATGGATTCTCTGTGGCGCCTCATTCGTAACAAAATAGCTGGGGGTCTTCTCCATTGTTATCTGTCCGTCCACTGTTCTTGGCATCAAATCTCTGTGTAAATTTTTAAAAAAACAATAATAAGACAAGGTCAGTTCAGTGCCAAGGGGGCAGTGTTATTTGTTATTTATAACGTATATTTAAATAATGGTGCTATTGAAATTATATTGGAATCAACAAAATAATAGCCCTATTTGACATGATCTCGGCATTAAGAGACTGGATGAAGATCTCCATTCTACGTGCTCGTGATTTGGCATTCCCTACTAAAAGGTGACTTTAGTGGATGACAGGTCTACCTTATACATTTAATGGCCCCACTCAATAGAGAGAGGATTGAGACTAGAAATGCAAACTAAAGGCCAAAGTAGTTTAGTTGGCAACAGTCTCCCATTCAACTGCATTGGAAACATCGGCTACATTGGCCTAAAGTTTGATATTTCAATTGAAATTCCGTGCAGTTGCCCTCGTATCGAGTAGCTCCTTTGTTGAAATTATAAAGTAGTATAAAAAGCACAGTCCTACCATTTAAATATAAGATACCTCTATGGGATTTATTTATTAAGAGATGGAACGTTGACTAGGAAAAGTTCTATTCAGTGGTCCAATTACACAGGACTCTCATTCAGTGGCGTTGTGACCAAGCTAAGAGTCCTAACATAGACCACTGCCCTTGGGTGCCAACATTTTTCAAGAATGTTTTTCACGTTAGCTTTACCCATCCCCATCCATAGCACAACCTTTTTGACTCAGTCTCACCCTGTTTATTAGCCCATAGAGCTTTTTTGGTCTTATGGGTACTCATTCAGTAAAATCAGTTGCGTGCTCCTTCACTGTTATTTAGTTTCATGTGTCTCACACAAAGGCTATAAGAACTGGTAGATGTGTACTGCACATGTGCAAAACTAAAATTTTCATTTCGTTTTCGTCCATTCGGACGAAAATGTTATTTATTTAGTCTTAAACGAATTTCGTTCATTACTGCATTCGTTTCAGACGAAATTTGTTCATTATTTTCATTTCGTTTTATTCGTTTGTTTTATAGAATACGTGTAATACTATTGGCTTCCTATAAACCGAACGAGCGCCCCATTCATAAGAAATACTTATGAATGGGGCTCTCGTTCGGTTCATAGAAAGGCAAAAGTACTACACGTTTTCTATAAGCCGAAATTCTATAAACCGAAGGTCGCTCGGTTTATAGATTTTCGGTTTATAGAATACATAGAATTACATGTATTCATAAGAATTTCTTTCGGCTTATATAAAACGTATAGTAGTAGTGCCTTTCTAAGAACCCATTCATAAGAATTATGAATGGGTTCATAGAAAGGCAATACTACTATATGTTTTCTATAAGCCGAAAGTCTATAAACCGAACGTTCGGTTTATAGACTTTCGGATTATGGAATACATGTAATCCTATTGCTATTCTATAAACCGAACGTTCGGTTTATAGAATAGCAATAGGATTATATGTATTCCATAAGCCGAAAGTCTATAAACCGAACGTTCGGTTTATAGACTTTCGGCTTTTGTAATGAATGTAATAGTACTATTGGTTTTCACTACACAGAGACAGAGTCTCCATTCATTTTGTGAACCGAAAGTTCGGTTTATAGACTTTAGGCTTATGGATTACATGTAATACTATGGTCTTTCTATAAACCGAACTAGAGTTCCCATTCATAAAAATTTATGAATGGGGACTCTGTTTCGGTTTATAGAAAGCTAAGAAGTTGAACGAATGAACGAATGGTTTGATATAAACGAAAATCATTCGTCCATTCGTGCTATAGTATTGGCATTACTATAAACCGAAATAGAGTCGGTTTATAGAATGCCAATAGACTTACATGCATTCCATAAACCGAAAGTCGTTCATTATGTCGGTTTATGGAATGTAGTGTACTATGCTATTGTATTCTATAAACCGACTCTATTTCGGCTTATAGAATGCCAATAGTACTACGAATGGACGAATGAACGAATGATTTTCGTTTATTAACCATTTGTTCATTCGGCTTTCCTTAGCTTAGCATTTTCGTTATTCGTTTTTCAAACGAATGATCAAAAATGCTATTTATCGTGACGAAAATGCATTAGTCTGAAAATGAATGCACATGTCTCTATCAACCTGTGAATATCTATGCTATAAGATCTAAAGCTCGCAACGACTGGAAAAATGAAAAGGTGTTCAGATTCTTTATCTTCATAAGCTCCAACTGGATATTTTTTTTTTTTTTTACTGCTTTTACCATCTATAAGTTTCTGTCTATTTGTATCACTACTAAGAACCATTTATACAATGCAAGGCTGCTTTTTCTCCTGCGTGCCATCCGGCAGTAGGAAACCAAAATCGAGAATTCTATGTACAGGTTCCAAGTATACAACGTTCTTAAGTCTTCTCTATCAAGTAGAAACACCAGAAAGTTTCTAAAGGCTCATCTGCAAGCTCTGATTTAAGTTTTTGGGGCCTATTAGGCCCAGGTCTCTGAAAGCATTTTTATAAACAAACACATAAAAGTTAGGTAACTAACACCGTATAAAATGCATTAGAGCGGCTGAAAAGGTCCATTATGTTAGAGCAGATTGACCATTTTTTGGCAGCATTGAGCAACCTCCAATTATTCCTATGTAACAATACTGCTTTCCCGTTCCACAATGGATCGTTCATTTAGTGATGGATGGTAATTCAGACAAGTGTGACAATTTGCAGTCACCTTTTTAGGAAGTCTTGTCATATCGTATATGTTTTTGATGACTTTTTAGCTCAGCTTTGACAAGTGGCTTCAGGTTGACCCCTCTGCTACCGCCGCTTGCTGTACAGTGGTTCATTCGGAAAACGTTTGATTAGAACTCCAATTAAAACAATTCAAACTGCTCTGTGGGCAAATCCTATAGGTACTTGCCCTACTTACCTTGATGTGATACTTTCGTTTATTTGTTGTTGGGCAAAATCAAATAACCGAAACCGTACCTTTCACTTACGTTGATACAAATGGCATCAACATTACAATGGGTACAAAACATAAATAACTTAATAAAGGGAGAACTGCAGGGAATTAAGATGGGAATCTCAAACTTTAGGTCAGCCGGGGGAATAGAATTATAATTTTATTAAAAATTTGATTGCAAGCTCTTAAGACCACCAGATCCCAAGTCTAACATGGTATTTTCATTAATATCTGCGAAAGGGACGTTGCGAACTTAGAAACTCAAATAATTCTCAGTAAACCAAAAAAAGGTTTTCATTTTAATTTTTGTCTACACATATTATAGTTTTTATTATATTATTTCCCTTTTCGAACGGATACTGTAAGACCAGACAGCAAGATACTTGATACAGCTTTGAGATGACAAGCCATTTACTCAGCTATGATTAAAAAAGGCACCTTGCACTATACCATATGTAATATAATCTCTGACACTGGCTGCTAGAGATTTTTTTTTGCAGAGATTGTACAACATTGCTTGCTCCAGCAAAAACCTCTTTGGTAGTTTGCAGCCTTCTCTGCACTTTGCTTAATAGGTTAGATCTGACGGACAGAGCACAGATGGGGGGTGTAAAACTAAGACTGGGGGGGGGGGGGGAGATATTTGTATAGTATTTAGTTGGCATTTTTCAATGAGTTAAATTAAAGGACAATCTTAACTAAACACAATTATAATTATTAATGTTTAATTGAAAGATTGCAATATATGCAGATGATTTATAAAGAAATTATTTCATTGAAATAATGTAAATAAAGAATAGTACAGGGCCCTCATTGTTCCAAATAGCTAACTCAGGGGGCAGACATTTTTTTTTTTTTTAGAATCTTGGTCAGATCTTTACCTTGGTTCAGATAAAGGAACCCATCTGACCTAAGATTCTAAACAACATGTTCACCTCCCTGGGCTCAGTAAGGTACTCTGTTTGTGTACTTAAAAAAAAATATATATATATATATATATATGATTTAAAATCCCTATATGATTTATATAATATATATGATTTAAAACTTTGTGTAATCTTTCAATTAAACATAACTTCTTTTTTTTCTTTCTGGAATTTAGTAAAAAAAAAAAAATCCAATAATAATGCAGGCAAGGATAGAAAAAGATCTAAGTTGGACCTATTTGAACTCTCCAAAAAAAAACACGCTATGTGGAAAGTATGGTTAGAACGCATGTGTCGGCAGATAAGAACCATTCGGTCCATCTAGTCTGCCCAATTTTTTTTTGAGTACTTTTATTAGTCCCCCATTCCCGGTCTTATAGCTAGGATAGCCTTGTGCCTATCCCACGCATGCTTAAAATCCTTGACTGTGTTTACCTCTACCTCTAGATATTTTATATCTAGAGAGTTGATACCGCTGCCGTGATATTTAAATGGATATAAGTTGCGCTATAGCGAAATATAAGGGGTTCACTTTCAGCTTGCCCTGTCCCGATTTACCATCTCGCAATCTATGTTTTGTTTTGTTTTTTGTGTTTCATGCAATCTGTTAACTGCAAAACGAATTAGAAATATATCAGTGGTAAATCAGTGGTATCTGGTGGTACATTTACAAATATAATAAAGAGACGGTGACAGGGAATGGCTGTGCGCTTGTTTGGCTATGGGGTGCAACAGCATAGTGCTGTGCATCGATGATGAATGAGCTGGGGCAGCAGCCTGTTGAGTAGTTCCAAAAGCATAATTTCCATCTCCCTTAGAATTGGACACACACAGAAAAGCACAACATTACACTACAACTTTCAAAGCCATAGCGATTCCCCATTAAGAGCAACAGTTTTCTTTCATCCCACATTCATTGATGTTAAACTACCCAAAAAAATGTTTTATGCGCCACAGGCGTGTTTACTCATTGATGTTGATTTAAGATTAGAAGAGAGGAGGAGGTGGTAGACTCTAAGGAGAGAAAGAAGATTTGGTTACAGTGAGGGCGGTGGAGTTGTGGAATTCACTAACGAGGGCTGTTTGTTTCAAAGAGAATGAAATAAATTTGAAGCAAATTGCGGCATTGCCTGACGACTGTCATTTTAATGGATGAACAAGGTTGAAGCGCCAAGTAATGTTACAAACAAACAACGTTCTCTTTTCTCTTCAAGGCTAAATTGTAAGCAGGTTTAATGGTGGGGTTATTACCGGGCATGAAACAATTTACAATGGCTTCAAGTCAATCACTGGCCTCAACCATTAGATAGACAACTGTGACACCCAGAGCCAATTAGCCATCGCTGTTAGCACTTGCTACATTCCTGCAATTAGGAGGCAAAATATATATTTACCTATTTATAGTACACAATTTCTAGAAGGGATGTACTATATGCCAGCTGAACATCCAGAGGAAAAGGCCGGTCCAATCGTAGTATTAAAAAGTCAAATTATTTATTTAAATCCTTAGACCAGAAAAACAATCAAATTGAGGCATGGGAAAGGGTGAAATAGCAGAACTCTTGACACATTTCACACCTTCTGGTGCGAAATGCTACAAAGCACCAGTAGGTGCGAAACGCGTCAAGCGTTCTGCTATTTCACCCTACAGCCTCAATTTGATTTAAATAAATATTTCTACTTTTTTTTATACTACGATTGGACAGGCATTATTCCTTTTCCTCTGGATGTTAAACTGAAGGTTTTCTTTTGTTTGTTTATTGTTATTAATGAACTGGGAGCTGGTTCTATATCAGTAGTCAATGAGGGGCTGGAGCTGACAACAATTTTTTTTTTTTTTGTCAAAAGAAGCGTACAGTACTAGTGTACTAGTGTACTAGTGTACAGTAAAGTGCCCTCCCATTTATACTACCCACCACTCAAAACTAGACATTACCATTCTATACTTTATTCGTGTTTCCTCAAATGAACCCATAGCGCTTGACATCTTTTTGGATAACAAAGTTATTAAAATAAATTGAATAAAACTGAAATAATTTTATTAACACACAACCATATAAACCTATAAATATGTAGATATAACCAACCTACAAATAAGATTGGTATACTGTATTAACCAGGAGCGTGTTGGATCAATGTACACAATAATAGAGAAACTACCAGTTTTCCAACCACCATATTCCCAGCCTTATTTGGTAACTCTTACCAACCCCGTGGGATCAGATTGAGTATATGAACTCTCGCCATTCTCACCGTAACCCCATGACATCTGCCACACCTACCAACCAAAGTAAAGGGACGGGAAGGGCAGGAAAGTTCAGGAAAATGTTCCTCTCCCATCCTTTCTACCCTAAGTCCTCCCACCACCCTCTAGATCTCATTAACCCAAACTTGCCTCGACTCACAGTCCTTCCTGACTGCTGCCATGTAGCTCAAGTACTGAAAATCAACTGCAATGGTAACGCATTAAAAAAAATGAAAGATAACTTTGATATAATAAGAATATGAGCCCACCACTATCAGGGCTTCCTTTCAGCAAGAAAAAAAAGCAAAGGGGGGGGGCTCCAAAGATTTAGAGCTGTGTGCGATACATTGTGCGATATCTGCCAAAAAAATATCTTGCATTTAAACGGGCAAGAGGAAAATAGACGGGGTAATATGAGTGGAACTACGGGAGAGATATCTGTACAGGGACTGGTCTTGAGAGAGAAAGAAAACAGGGATATCAACAGAACAGAGAGAAGGGGAGTAGAGGGGGGGGGGGGGGGGAGAGGATCCGTGCTCTGATTAATGCAAAAATATGAGTATCAAATGCGAGCGAAGAAGTGAAAATGATTATTCCAGAAAAGGAGTATGAAAGCTAAATGGCAATGCTTGGATAATTCCGGGGTCCTATAACTGACAAGAGGAAGGATTAGAAATATTATAAATAGCCGAGAAATGAAAACAATTAGAAAGAAAGAGCAGGCGGTAAGCTAAAAACACTGTACTCTGCCACCGAAAAAGCCTTTTTGTCAATCACATTTAGAGTCAAATATAATGAATGAATAGATCTCCCTGAAGGATGTTCCACTGGATTAGACATGTAGCAGAGAGAGAGAGAGAGAGAGAGAGAGAGAGAGAGAGAGGCTACAGATTTACCTCCCCTTGTCTTATACTGCAAGGCCTAAGCACAGCGAAGAGGGATGAAGGGACCTGTCAGCGGATGGGAGAGCAGCTCCTACAGGCATTGGAATATAATCAGAGACCTTCGGTCACCGCTGTCAGTCACCGGAGAGGGATGGAGAGATGGATAGGCAAGGGGGCACTCTGCGAATTGAAAAAAAACAGAGATATGACAGAGGATTTAGGAAAGATGAGTGTTGGGAGATAGGCAGACACAGCCATGGGACCTGGCGTGTGTGTCGGCACCAGAAAATTATTAAACTTCCAACAGAAAAAGACTGATGGAGACGAGATAAAGATGGATGGGATAGTTTAGAGGGAGATGATGTAGGTCAGACTATCTATGTTCTTGGTGTCCTGGCTATACAGCTATTACTGCATGCATGCATAGCAGGCAAAATACTGTCTATCTGCCATGCATGTCTGTCTATCCATTTTTAATCTGTCTGTCTATTTAACTATCTAGCCATTTATATCTGCCTGCTTGTGAAAAATATGTCATAATGGGCAATACAAAATAGGAGTCTCAAAGCAGTATGCAAGGACGTCGGAAATGTTCTAGAATGTTTTGGATAACTCAAACACTCCTAGCTCCTTTGTCATGCCCTGATCTACAGATATAAGTACCTTTTAAATTCCATTTTCTTCACTCAAAATTAGTTGTTATTTTTATGTATTGTTTGCTAAACCCTGTGAAAACTAGACTTGGGTGCCAACGAAATTCGGACATTATTTTTGGTTCAGGAATTCCATTTGAACGGATGGAATTGTGCCAGAAGTTAATTTCCAAATAAGTCAAAAAAACATTAGGGTTATGGTTAGGGAACTCAGAATTTGAAAATGAATTTGTATGAACAAAGTCTAGTTAGGGGTGAGGTGTATTGGTGAGTGTTATGTGTGAGAATGTGTTTGTGTGTATTAGTGAGGTATATGTGTGACTGTTTTTGTTTGTATTAGTGAGTCGTGTGTAAGAGTGTGTTTGTATGCATTAGTGAGAGTGTGTATAAGTGTGTTTGTGTGAGAGTGTGTTTGTGTGTATTAGTGAGTTCTATGTGTAGAGTGTGTTTGTGTGCATTAGTGTGCGTGCGTATTAGTGAGTGTGTTTGTGTGAGTGTCTTTGTATTAGTGAGTGTTTGTGTGAAAGTGTGTTTGTGTGTATTAGTGAGTTTGTCTGTGTGAATTAGAGGGGTATATGTGTGAATGTTTTTGTGTGTATTAGTGAGTTGTATGTGTAAGCGTGTGTTTGTGTGCATTAGTGTGAGTGTGTATTAGTGAGTGTTTTGTGTGAGATTGTGTTTGTGTGTATTACTGTGAGTGTGAATGCGTGAGTATGTTTGTATTAGTGAGTGTTTGTGTGTATTACTGTGAGTGTGTATTAGTGAGTTTGTCTGTGTGAATTAGGGAGGTATATGTGTGAGTGTTTTGTGTGTATTAGTGAGTGTGCTTGTGTGAGAGTGTGTTTGTGTGTATTAGTGAGTTGTGTGTGTAAGAGTGTGTTTGTGTGCATTAGTGTGTTTGTGTGAGAGTGTGTTTGTGTGTATTAGTGTGAGTGTGTATTAGTGAGTGTGTTTGTGTGTATTACTGTGAATGTGTATTAGTGAGTGTGTTTGTGAGAGTGTGTTTCTGTGAAAGTGTGTTTGTGTGTATTAGTGTGAGTGTGTGTTAGTGTTTGTGTAAGAGTGTGTTTGTGTGTATTAGTGTGAGTGTGTATTAGTGAGTATGTTTGTGTGAGAGTGTGTTTGTGTGTATTACTAAGAGCATATATTAGTGAGTGTTATGTGTTATGCAAATGGTATCTGAATGAATGAATGTGTGAGTGACATTTTCCTTTATTGCACATTCATTTAATAGTTCTCGCGTTCAGCCTTACATTCAGAACTCGGGAATTTGGACGAATGGACGAAGGTGGCAATTCTCATCCGAAAACCAATTTGTACAAAAACGAATGCCCACGTCTAGTGAAAATGCTGTTTACTTGAAAGGACTAGAGATTTTTTTTCCTCCGTCTGATAAATATCCGTAATGTCGGATTAACTCAAAAGCCATTTATTTCACAGTTGTTTTTTTGAGAGGTGCGTACATCACCGTTTCACTAACTGCTAACGTAACCAGGGAAAACGGATGAACCTGTAAACCGGCTATTTATTTGTCGGTTCCGGGAAAACAGTTGAAATATCATGACAGAGACAAGCTTTTTTTTTTTACACTGTAAATTTTCCTTTGATGTTTTTTTTTGCTTTGTCCATCATCGGAAATGCTCCAGACGCGATCTGTCTGAAACATACAAAACACATCCCCCTCCTCCACAGGGCTGCCCTGTAAATATTTACCTCAACACCCCCCCCCCCCCCGGCCCCTCAAACCCCACCCAATAAAAGAAAGCTGATTTGAATAATAGTCTGAGTGCTTTAAACGAGTGCAATGTTAATGGGCCCATTTGCAGGGTATGTTAGTTCTCTTTTGCAGCCAAAGGGCCTCTGTGGATTATTTAAATCCAGATTATGTTGCTTATTTTGAGAATCACAGCTGTCATTTATCTGCATGTGGTCTGAGCACTGGTTAATTTGATAAGATTTTTCCGCCCTTGACTAGATTATCAAACAGATCTTTTTTTTTTTTTTTCTAGGGTACAGAGTGTTACTCTACAGATGGTGCTCCTTTGCTGTTAAATGAATGTATTTGAAGTACTTTAAAAAAAACCTACATATCTATAATACAGTCACTTTACTTTGTGTGGCAAATAGATACTTTGCAAAGGGGATGAAGAATAACCATCAAGGGAAAACCACTTAATATTACACTCCATTTTTTTTTTCTGCACAGTTAATGGCTTTCCAAAGCTCCATAAAATATTACATTTTTTTTTTTTTCTTGGAGAGGGAGGAACAGCACTGAAATAGTTAAGAACAGAATCTTTTTTTTTTTTTTCCTGAGTATAATTTTGCTTCTCCTGAAGAGTATGGGTGTTATAAAGATGATGTGGTTAATTATGTCAGTGCTGGATCATTCACGGAATCTGAGTGTGGTTAGAAAATGTGTTAAACTCTGGTCCTTATGGGAACAATAATTGGAAGGTCACCAGTATTTAAGTAGCTATGGCATCTTAGTAAGGAAGTAACCAACTGGCCTTAGTAAGGAAGTAACCAACTGGCCTTAGTAAGGAAGTAACCAACTGGCCTTAGTAAGGAAGTAACCAACTGGCCTTTAATAGCATCATCCGTGTAATACACAAATATTAGTCATAATATTGGGGACTATGTTAGAACAATTTCCCATAGTCCTGACATCAGGCAATAAGGACAGCTAATATGGGAGTACATACCTCAGAACATTTCAAATGGCCAAGGAGGGACATTTTTTATTGTGTGGGAGTGGTTGAAGGTGTGGCTATGGGAGTGCGTTGCCAGACCATTTTCTGTGACTTTATGGCCAATCATGAACTATTTATGTAGCTTGTGGTGATTTAGGATAAGAATAAAACGTGTTATTTACACAACATTAATATAATAACACTTAAAATGCATTTGGAATGCATATTATTGTGAGTTGGATTGTGGTGGAGCTCTGTGATACACTCATACAAAGTAAGAATTCCGAGCTCCCAGATAAGAGGTAAGAGGGACACCAGAGGAGTAAAAGAGGGACAGGGGGAGGATTTGGGTCCAAACTAGGGAGTGTGCCTCCTAAATGGTGACATTTGGGATATATGGAAGTATGAGGCTCAGTAACACTGACATCTACCCCTCCGAAGTCGTGCCACGGGTGGGAGTATATCAAGGTCACCCATTTAAAAATTCCAGAAGTTATAAAGCACTTTGTAAAGCCTTCCGGCTTTATCAACACTGAACTAAAAAGTTCAGGGCATCTTATTATTATTATTTTTTTATATTTTTGCAGTAGTTCCAGTTCATTGTATACTGAAATTATCCAAATACAAAAAGGTTGAAAAAGAAAAACAGACCCATTTTCCACAAGTAATTGACTGCAGGCTTTAGCTGTGTTTTTTTTTAATGTAACAATTGGACAGTATCCACACAAATTGCAGCTTATCGTCTCAAACGCTTAGAGGATTTCAAACACACTATCCCTTTACTTTCCGTGAGAGTGGGTTTTATGAAAAGCTTTATGGCGTGTGACCGTCGTATGCTTCCTCACTGTCCATTGCCACCGCTAGATCCGTGTTGTCCCCATAACAAAAACTGTATCCTCTGCCCTTGGCTCTTCTCCAAATGGAGCCGGCACAGTCTGTTAAACCAGAACAATTTTATTACATCCCGCATGTCGGCGGATCACTTGGGATATTACAGTGGACGTAAATTTAGCAAAAACCTGCAGCGTTCGTATGCAAATGTGTCGTAATATAGTTAATGTCTATGAAATATTATATTAAATATAACATGAGTACAGTTTTAACAAACTCATATCCAAAGGAAAACAAACGGTCTGAGTATCAGAGGAATAATAAGCCGCTAGCCTCGTAGGAAATGTGTAACCACTCTAGGGCACAAGGGAAGGAATAAGCATTTGTTTCCTTAAATGGACACTCCAGGCAACAAACTAACTTTGGTTCACCATCCGTATTTAACTTGTACATTGTACAGAGAGTTGTTTGTTTTTTCTTTGCATACAAATGCATGCAGGTTTTCCTTTGCAAATGTTTCAGTGTTCCTCCTCTCTGTGGTTTGGATCCTGAGGAGACAAGAGTGAGTTTGTATGTGTGTGTGTGTGTGTGGTTGAGTGACAGCACTAGAGAAGTGGTTAATCAGGGGGGACATACAAGTAGGCAGACATCCTGGATTAGGGCTATAAGAAATAAGGTAGAATGGGGCTTATCCCTCCCCTTTACCTATCCAGCCCCCCCCTCCCCCCCTGCTGTAACCAAATGGAGGAAAACTATCACCAAACGTTATAAAAGGGAAGGTGGGAGCGATGGCAACAAGATACAATTAGAGTGATTTAGCAAACAAAATGGCCATCCTATATATATATATACAGCCAATCAGACTAAAACGGACTATATTCCCGCCTCCTAGCTCTGTCAAGGCAGATTTAGGTCTGTAGGCAACTTTGCAACCTCAAAACACCTCCCGCCTGTTAGCATCTGCAGCTGCCGTTACCGTCTCGTTCGAGAAACAAAAAAGTCGACCAGTTCAGAGAAACGGGCTTCAAACAGGCTGTTAAAGCACAATGAATCCATTTGCAAAGTGTATGCATCTCCCTGTTGCCAGAAGTCCCCGGATGTATTATTTAAATCCAGATTATACTGTTTATTTCCCAATCACAGCTGCTATTTATTTGTGTGTTCAGCCAGAGTGCTCATTAACATGATAAGTTTGTACCATCCGCTGTCTAAGCAGTGCTGGCTGTAATAATAATAATCATTGCAATTATACTGATTAATAATAACCTTATTGATATACAGAGACCCTTTCTGTTGTGTGGCTTAGCTTTTATGCAACCCGATGTCATAGAGGCACCCACAGCAAGACTGGATCCCCAGCCAACAAAACTAGTGCTAACCAAGCATATAAGGAGTATATAACCCGTGAGCATAGTCACTAACAGTGCCAGATTTAATGGAACAGTCCTGTTTTTTGAACGGATCCTGCTCATATACCTAAGTATGCTAAAAAAAATCAGCTCCAGACACACGGAATCTGAACCAAGTGGGCTGGAGCTCAATGTTACGAGGTCACAAATTGTCGCATGATGTCACACAGTGTCACATAACCCCCCCCCCCCATTTTGAATCCGCCCCCCCACTGTGAAGGTTTGAGGGAGTAATACTGTAGACTAAAAAAATGGATAATTCAACTCACAAGTCTGAGGAATTTAAGCCAACACAATAAGATCAAAAACAACAGTCTTTGGGAAAAGGAAAGACTATTGGGCTTCCATTTTTATAGAGCAGTGCTCTACTGCAACACCGAGAGACTGTCCGGGAACACCCACTGGTGTGTAGGTGCGTCTGACGTCATGCAGCCTATAGAGGGAGATTTGTTTAGCAATTCAAAGGATACAATCAAACAAAATTAGATGCAATCAAAATGACCCAAGGAAAAAAAAAACACCCAATATAAAAACACAGAAGTCGAAGTGAACACTATCAAATATCTAGAACCTTAAATTGAGGAAACAGACAAGAACCACTTGGCATAAATACTTCCTGTGGAATCATATTTTCTAACATGTTATCATTTAACTTTTAATTAAACCTTCTCCTCCCAACACTTTTGATTTTTTGATTCCATAAAGTCATTAACATGTTTTTTTCCGTCAATATTTTTGTGCGTCAATGGTAGAAGCACAGGTTAAAAATTCATTGACCCTGCCCTTATAAAATGGCAAGAACCTTTTAGGATACTTGTGGTGGGGCCTCCGTAATTTACTGGGTAGCAGGCAGGACAATACAGTAGTCGCTGACTGTGATTTAATACTAGTTCAATAGTAGACCCTTGTTTTTATATATAATCAGTAGTGTGGACCCTAACTTAGACAGATGGTGCTTGTTAGACCCTTGACAGACCCAAACAGACATGACCAGCAAACGACCACAACGATTGGTTGAGCATGCTCTGACATAGTAATAAACAGTTCTATGAAGTCAACAGTTTGGGATTCTTCTTAAAGGGTTTGGCCAATTATCGCATGGCCATAACTGAACCCACTAAATCTTAATAAAGCAACTAGAGATAAACATAACATTCTCATTTGTACTGATAGCAGATAGTATCCATAAATATCATTTAGCATAAACATAAAAAAATTTTTTAAAGCAGTTTATCCAACTTGCTGCATTGTTCAGAAAAAGAAAAAAATTATAACAAAAAAAAATAAGTCCAACTTGCAAAGGATTTCAGCTCCGGGGGACTTAGAAATAGTATTTATATTGGAGATGTGCAGTGAGCCAAGAGGATCTGATTTAAATCTAAACCAGCAGGGGGTACTGGGGTCAGCCACGGATTTGTTCAGATTCCCTGGAACAACTGAAATTTCGGTTCATATCAAATCGTAGATTGGTTCATGGGGGAACATGAGAGGGGGAATAAGAGGAGAGATACACAGAGATACAGGGTCTAGTCGATAAAGAGAGAATTACAGGGAATTGATTTCCAAACTTTAGGCCACAGAAGATGCATTGGAGGATTTTTCCACTTGTGGTTCTAATATAGAATATGAGTAGCACTAGAAGTAGACAAAATGGCAGGTAATTTTTAATGCATATGCCAGTTTAAAAAACAAAGGTCTCTCTCTGCACTAGAGAGAGACCTTTGTTTTTCAATGTCACCAACAGGGGGGACTTTTTCAGACACTGGGAGCCCTGGCAAACCCGAATCAGAAGGTGCTGGGCAAGCATCTGAGTACACCTGACAGGGTCAGCGTGTGCCGGCATCCAGTTGTGCTCTGCCTCTGCTGAGAGGCAGAGCTCAGAGTAAACTCATGTGTATCTTTAAAGGGTTTGCTTCATGAAGGAAGACACTTTTTCTAAGAAAACAATAGTTGTAGGGGAGATCAAACAAGCCAGGCAATATGAGCGGCTTGAAGAGCAGTGTCTGTGCTTTCCGCATCAGCACCAATTTTAGACTCTACTCCCTTGCGCTGAAGCACTTCACTGCAAGTCAGAGCTCCAAGTTCTCACATAACATCCTGACACTCTCACTCATTCAGTTCACACAGGACTGCATGGGAGCAGAGAGTTGTATTTGCCATTGCAGAAGACACTAACTGCCCTGTACCACTAGAGATTCACTTGCATTTTAAGACATGATCAGGAGAGCAGTAAGAGGTTAGTGTAGTGCACCCCAGTAGAAAATATTCTGGAGACACATTATAAGGTGAAAATGACCCATGTCAAGGCAGACCTTTAATACAAAGAATGGGGCCTGGCAGTCTGAGGCACTCTGACTCTTTTGTGGGCTGCATCATCTCTCTGTCAGCATAGAGGCTTTAACAATCATAAACAACAACCAGTTGCATGCCTAGCCTAAGAGGCACCTGGGGCCACCTCCAGCTCAGGAATTAGGGTTGCCACCTGGCCAGTATTTTACCGGCAGGCCGGTAAAAAATTGGCACCAGTTCAATGTTAAGTCTATGGAGACACAAGCAAGGCCGGTATTTTTCAGAAGAAAAGGTGGCAACCCTACCAGGAATGATTGTGAATGCACCAGATGACATACCCCAACCAGCTAGCACCTGGGCAGCCTGGCCTCCTTGCCCCCCCCCCTCCCCCTCCCCCAGTTAGTACACCTCTGCAGAAAACAGAATTATTTTTACCATTTCTTTTTACATGATGTGTATACAAAAACCCATTTATATGTAAGTGTCCATATGAATATTATTTTATGCTGCAATATTTCACTACATTTTCTTATATAAAAAATGTCTTTACAATGCAAGATAACACCTCATTGGAGAGGCACATTATGCACGCATTATGCGAATACAGCTAATATATCCATGCACTATGCCATGCAATGCAATGAACAGCTCGGGAATCTATTGTCTAGCACTAGTGCACTGTTATTCCACAGATCAATCTCCTTCCTGACAGGAAGCACAACAAGTACCAGCTCCTATCAATCCCATCGTCGGGCTTTCTCTCCTTGATGCCTGGGCTCTTCTGGTCTTGCTCAACCACTCCAGCCTCTCTCTCTCTCTCTCTCTCTCTATCACCGCAAATGACATAATCCCTCTGGCTTGTGTGTGTGTTTATAACTGGTTGTTGTCACTGCTGCCAGCTCCCCAAAAACTCAGCAGGGAGCGAGTTTGGGATATCAGCTGGAGGGGAATAAAAATGCGCTGTTATCTGAAGCAGCAGAAGTGCCTGACAGTTCTCAGGACGGACATTAAATCACCATGCGTGGAAGTGATGGGAATCAGTCAGGCACCTCCGATTCAGCATCCCTGGCCTCGGCAGAATGAAAATCATAAATCTTTATTATTCCCTGTCCTAGTCGATTTCCAGCAAACTGGAGGTAGATCTTCGCCCTCCGCCTTTCTTTTTTTCTCTCGTTTGGTAGAAAATCTATATATATTATTATTATATTTTTTTTTTCTACTTGCGGACAACATAGAAATAATTCAGCTTGAATCTATAGCTGCCCCCCACCCCAAAGAAGTCGAAGCCCATCTTTCCTCGTTGAGGGCAGGAGGAATGGCTTTCGGAAGACCATCTCTCTTGACCTGGTTGGGGACACTGAACTGAACTCAATGTGACAGCAGACAGGCATCACTTGAGCAAACTAGGCTGTTGCGCTCATGACTATTTTTTTTATACAGAGCCCGGCAGATCTGTAATATTATTCTGAGGCTGCAATACACATCGATGTAGCTTTGTAAAATTGGTGCTTTGTGAACCACTCCGACTTCAAAATGAACCCCCAACTTTTTTAGTGCATGTTTGTTATATGGCATATGCATTTATTATGTTGAGACCTCTGTATTCTATAGATGTTTAGTTTGCTTACTGGTTTGCAGCTTCTATTGATCTTCCTACCCAGCTCTCCAGGGAAGGGGGGGGGGGGAAATCAACCATCAAACTGGGGGCCTGTCCTCTAAAACTGAACGGATGTAAACTGAAAACATCAGGTATTAATGACAGAGTTGGAAAAAAAGATCCAATTTGTCTCTCTGTCCAGCCCAGCTATCAATCCCTTTGCTGATTACTGGTCCCTTCACACACGGTGAAGTGTGTGTGCCACTGCAGGCTTCTTCACCAGGTGTACAGCTGTATGCTTGAACTTCTGTAGATACAGACAGTGGGTGGAGTTAAGGTAAAACATTTTTAATAGCAAGAAACAAATAGCAATTTAGAAAGTGGGGTTGAGCGTTAGGGCTGCTTCATGGTACAAGTGTTAGGTGTTTTTACGTTTAGGATTTTAGAATAAAGCTCTAAGAAAGGAACTTGGTATAAGAAAAAAAAATCTAAAAATCTAAAAAAAAAAAAAGTTATAGTCAGTGCAATAATAGGGAATACATAGTTAAAGAGCGACTCATCCCCACATCCTAGCTTAACTATCCAAAACATCTGCAGTGTCAAGGTTAGCTCTCTCTGTTCTAGATCATCAGTTGACTTAAGTTGTAATTTTGTAAAGTGAGAAAAAGAAGAAATAGGGGGGGGCTCTCCTGCGGAGTAAGCCGGCTCGACCAGTGGCTGTAGAGTGTACCCTTGATTACCCGGATTATGGGTCCTTCGTCAATGGTTGTAGCGACGACAATGTAACAAAACAGAAAGAAAAAGGAAAAATGCCTGCACTCCAGGTATCCGGTAAAAAATATGTATGTATATGTATAGCCTATGATTAAGCGTGGTTCTCACACGCGAAACGCGTAAGGCAAGTCCTTTTTTCTGTGCCGTGTATATATATTTCCTGTGTTGGTGTATTTTTTCATATTGGATCTGATCCCATGAATAAATTTTGATACATATTTTTTACCGGATACCTGGAGTGCAGGGGTTTTTCCTTTTTCTTTCTATTTTGTCATTTTGTAACCCTAAAAATTCAGCTTAGCCATCACGATGACTTATTAACCACTATAGATTACTTACTTGCTTTGATGCTTTAAATGTGGGTTCTCTCTCTCTTTCTGACAGATGTAAGGGGTTAATATTACGGGGTGCCTGCCAACTCTGCACAGTTTATGCAATCAAAACACGGCAATCTATTTCCGAAGCGTTAGCAACATAAAACAGTAATTATGAAAAGCACTTAATTAAGGGGGTGATGCTTTAAATAAAATATATAAAAAAAAAAAAAACTGCATGCTGGAAAGGGAAATTAAAAAGCCTCAATCTTATTTGCATGCGTGATAGCTGAAAAAGCATGCAGCTAATTACAGCCTGAAATGATAAGAAGTAACTCACACTGCTATCTGTATCTCCAGCCTACAGGGGACCGTGTTGGGACAGAAGATTAGGATTCGATGCGCAAAGTACAACGGCTTTAAATTATACAATGAATACATTTCAAGTAAATATACACACACCTGACTTTTCAATGTCATTGTTCAAGTCTATCCCTCCGATAAGGAAGGAGAATAACTTTAAAGGTTGTACAAGAAGTGGAGCTATTCCTCGGAATGCAAGAAAAGTGGTAATGTAAACTTGTCTAGCATGGCCAATGGTGGTCTAAATACGCTGTTTTAGGGTTGTGCTCCCCATTCCCTGGTATTTGGATGTATACTGAAGCCTGACCATCTTTTGGGTGTGGCACCCCACCCACATGTTGCTCTATATATTGCGTTCTAGTGTAGGACCAACCAGTATTGGAGTACTTTGACACAATGGTGGGCTAAGCATGATGTGGCCATATGGTGTGGCTAAATCTCCAAATTTTGTGGAGATATTTATATGTATTGTGTATACATTTTGGTAATTTCATGACCAGGAATGGTCATTGAATAGAGGCCAATGATCTAGATGACCCTGAGAAACCATGGATTAGGGGGGTCCTACATCATGTCCAATCAAATGAATCTAATAAGAACAATGTGGACAGTAGAAAGAATAATTATCTGGAAAGCTACACAAGAGGGTAGTATAACTGATGGATGATCTTTTGGGCATTCATGTCCATGTTTGCTTAAGCCACCAAGATGTCTTTGGCTGGCCAAGTGGACAAGAATGGTCAATACAAAGTCCAAAGTATTTGGTTAGTCAGACGTGGCTTATCTGATAAATACAATTCTAGGTTTAAATCTCAGTTTTCCGCTAGGAAAAAAAATCACGAAAATCATGTTCATGTCGATCGCCAAGTAGACAAAGGGTAGTAGACCAGAGGCAATGTCAGATATTGAATGTTTAAAAGTGACAGGGCTGAGAAGATTAATAGTAGACTGGCATTAAAGTGTGGATAAAGTGGTAGGTTTAATAAAGTGATCTACTGCTTAAATACAATGTTGGATTGCCCCTAATTATGTCTTAAGGAAGATGCAACAGGTCTGGGCGAGAAACACTCATCAAATAGCATTACAATCAGGATTTTTAATAGAAACAAACCACATGGCAAGCGACTTAACTGGTTTTGTTTGTCTGACCTTCAGTGCCAAGCTGTTGATTGGAAATGATAAGTAAATGCCAAAATATTCCACTGTACTGTAAGGAAAAAATCCTGGTTCCCCAGAAATAAAGACATTCTATGAATTCCAAATATTGGCATGAGATGACCAACTCATCTCTCTTTGCAATGTAACATTAGTGATTAACATGAGGAGAATCTCTGAAAGGGGGCAGATGTCTATCTTTGCTCACCATCATGGGTTTTAGGGTTGGGCACCAATATTATGACTGGTGGACGTGTATTGGATTTGGTGATGAACTTCTGTGCACCTTTGCAGACCTCCCTTGAGACAGTGGTGTCTTTGGACAGACACTTTGCCTTTTTGCTGATGGGCAAAGGTTATACTGAGAAGGTAGTGGATACATGGAATAGCCTTCCAGCAAAAGTGATAGAGGTAAACACAATGAAGGAGCTTAAGCATAGGGCCAGGGACGAATAAAAATATAGAACTGTAGAATGGTTCGTTAATAAAAAAATATCAACATTATAGTTATAGGTGTCGAGTTTCAGGATTATTATTAGGATACAGCTGCAGGGCCAGAGGAGAACTAATGAGCATTAATGAATACCAATGATTTTCACCTTGACCTATATGTACCCTTTGGTTGATCCTCATATACTTAAGCCAAGTACTTGTATGGCACCGGCACTTGTGGTAATCCAAAACAACCCCAGAGGTAGCAACAGATAGTAGATGGATAGGATCCAAAGAACACTGGAACAAATAGTCAATATGAATAACTGATAAACAGCAATAAAAATATATCATGCAGGCAAAGGTCCGCACTGGAGAATTTAGAGTAGTCAAATCAGGGCTGGTATCAATCAAGACTGAAGATAACAGAATGGTCAACCTGCACAGACCAGGACTGGAGATAATCGACGTGTCCAAACTAGCAAAGGTCACAACAGCAGTCAGAAAATACAAAATGCTTAGAAACAACTGGCAGGAACCTCAAACTATCACAAGAAATGACCAGAGAGTCAATGGGCATTTAACTAGCCCTCCAAGAGAAAACCCCACCCATCAACCAATCATAGTAGGAGAGCCAGAGAAATGACATAGGCCCCTTTAAGGAGATTGCATATTTTTATAGTGCATGTGTGGTGGAGTAGTGAAAGATGTAGGTATCCTGTGTGTGCTCTGGACGGCATGCCACTGGAGGTGCGAGCTGCGAGGAGGGAACCTTCCCTGCTGGAGTGAAGCAATGAGGACAAGAAGGAAGACCTATGTATGAGACCCAACCAAAATATTTAGTTCAAACAAATGCCTTCATCAATTCTTCATATTCTTGTTTATCAATTACCCGGACAAAGTATTTAATGCTGGTGTGCCCTTTCCAGGGATAGGCAAAGTGTCCGTGGCAAGGTCAGTGAAGGTTCCATCCAACATCATTAAATTGTCCATCGCAGACCCCAGAACATGTCCACAGTGAGCAATGTTGGTGCTTATCCCCCTAGCCCTGTCTTATATTTACGCCGCACTCTTAAATTCTTTAGTATTGTGAGAAACGATTATTTAGCAAACAATGGGGGGGGGGGGGGGGGGACACACACACACAAGTAAACTTTAATACCCACACAGAATCTGATAATGAACTACAAGAAGGAGTGTAGCAGTCAATAGCACAGACAGATTCTAGTTTGTATAAACAGATTTACTAGTGCTAGACTGCCGTTGGACTCGAATTCCCTGATTAGTATAAATATCAAACGTAGACCAATTAACAAGGCCTAAACCTGCTTATCACTTGTCATTTAGTGAGAAAATCCAGCCAGCACTAAACACGGCTATTGATTTAACATTAACAGCCAGAGATCCTCTCAAACTAAAATGCCATACAATAAAGGACAAACAAGAAGAATTCCTTTAATGGTCCACATGCGTGGTTAACACTTTTTTTTAATTGCCTTCGAGTAATGGAGATAAATACAAGGCAGTGACGAGGAGTGAAAATTCCCCAACGTCGTTGCGTTAACACTTAGACGGCTATAGAAGAAATCAATCTAAGACAATCGCGGTTATGCCTACAATGGGCAAACCTAGTGATAGCATTTAAACGTAGCATTATCGCTCAGTCTTAATCGCATCGTTATCATTAACAGTGGCGTTATCATTATTATTATCCTTTTTTTAAAATGGTTGTTAAAAAAAATGGTGCGTAATCCCCTTAATACAAAAGACCCTTTTTTTTTTTTTTTTTACTTACTTTATGTTGGGGGGGTTCATAATTTATCCCCCAATGCTTCTCCCAGACAAGGGAAGACAGAGTTATTGAGGATTAAGTATAAACAAGTCAAATTCCCTCGGCATAAAATGTATTGGCTTCCCCAAAAAATGTTTTCCAAAATCGTACTAGTATTATAAACTAGATTTGGGTGCTGTCGGAATTTTTAGCTTGTCCTAGTTTGTCCTAGTTTGCCCCGTTAGCACTTGGGGAGGACTTTAGCTTTTTGGGGGGCCATTTCGGCAGCCAAATTCCAGAGGAGTTAGACTGCTGAAATGTCTATGGTCACGAAAATCCTGAACATCGCATTGGTCGATTTTTCATGACGAGTCAATGGGGGGGGGGGTCCGAAACTCGGAACTACGGTTTTCTCATAGAGAATCGGAGCTTCCTGATTGGAAACGAAATGGACGAATAATCTTCGTGCATTGCGCTTTTGTCCATTTGTTCTTTCATTTAGCTTCACATTTGTTTTCAGACAAATGGCAGAACGGAAGAAAGAGACAATTTTTGTCCGAAAGCACATTCATCGGAAAAATTATGTATAAGTCTGTTATACACCAGCTGTAGAGCCATTTATGCTTGTATAGATCTATCAGAAGGCAGACATCTTGTGTCAGATGACCACCAGTCACCAGTAGAGTTTTGCCAACAGGCTGGTAAAAAAAAAAAGGTGAAGGTTAAGTTTATGGAAGTAATAGCATGGCGGCAACCCCAATGAAGGAAGATCTGATCCATCAACGCCATAAACAACATGGCCACGACCTGCTGAACAACAAACAGTTTAATAAAGTACTTTATTTCATTGTAAACTACACATTAAGGGATTTTTCAATAAAAACATAACTTTATTTTCGTTGAGACCTTTAAAAATCTCAGGTTCCAAAAAATAAAAAAAATAAAAATTAAGTAATTGAAACACTTGCTAAAACATCACATGTACACTGATTCTCACAGCATAAAGTCATTTACAATTTTTCTTTTCACCTTTAACAGCCAGAGGTTAATTTTATATAGTGTTATCCCCCCCCCCCCTCCCCCCTTCCCGAATTTGTGCTATTTATTGTGCTTATTTACGTAAAAGGCTAAAGGCATCAAAAGGATTTTTTTTTTCTGGAGAACTATTCTGAGTGTGAAAAAAGGAAGAACTGTTAGGAATAGAGTCTTGTGGTTTCTTTTTTCTCTATAATTGTTTTTGTTTTTTGTTATAAGGTTAATTCCCCTTAGAAGAGCTAAATACACTTGTCCAGGCTACTTTTAATTGGGAATATCGTTTTCTGCATTGATGTATAATTTTCATTATACCAGCTCTTCTACTTGATAATAAAAATAAAGAAAGCTAGATGGTAATAGTCTGGTATCTCTGGGAGTTGCGAGGAATGTTGGTGATTTATTGGTGCATAGTGAGTGCACCAATAAATCACGATGATTCATCACAGACTGGTTAGTGCAAGGCTATTAATATTACATTTTAAATGAAAGTACTTGGTAGTCCTGGTACTACACCTACAGTCAGTAGAGCATCAGTGAATATGTCTGCTTGTCCGAGACCAGTTTTCCCACAGAGATCACCTGTATAAAAGTGATGCAAGGGATTCTGGGTAAGGATATGCAAACAATGGTCTAGCTAGAAACAGTGGATAGTGATTAGCTGATACAGGGAGAAGTGAGATAACCATGCAAACGGTTAGACATTTAAAAATGCCCTCTCACTACAAGCATTTTTCTGCCCATCAATACCATCTACCCTGTTCATTCCTGCTCTCCTTCCCTTGATATAATTTCCTTTGCACCCATAAGACAGAGCAAAATCATTTAATGATGTTGACCCACATGGATTGTAGCATTCTCAGATGTTTATCTTTATCTGTGATTTACGTTTCGAATTAAATGCATATATTGTTTATACTGGATATATTGTATTTTTTGGCTCCATTTGTCTTTTATGTATATTTTTTCTGGGGACGCTTTACTAATACATATTGTCTTGATGGGATTTGGGAGAACCCTTGAGACTGACCACAGTGAGGATACATCTCCATTTAAAGGGGCAGTACCTGTTCTTCTCATATTTTGTGCTGTAGGCTGTGTTTTTTTTCGTTTGTTGATGACTATTTGCAATATCCGCTAATGCCAGCCTTAGATCTCAGCATTTAGTGGGTACGCCAGTCAGATGGTGATACCACAGGCCGTACTGTATCTTCCACAAGGCAAACAAGGCACTCGCCTAGGGCGGCACTTTGCCAGAGGGTGTTAAAGCACACTTCTGGTGCTTCAAACATTTTCGCTCCTTCCCCCACTGTTCTGCAAGCTTTAGCTCCTTCCAATTAATCGGGGTGATGGGGGCATGTAATGGACGTGGTGGGGGTATGTAATGAGGGTGATGGTGACATGTAATGGGGTGATTGGGAATTTAATGTGGGTGATGGGGCATGTAATGGGTTTTTGTAACGTGGGTGATGGGTCATGTCATAGGTGTGCAACTTGGGTGGGGGTTGGCCGATATTTTGCTGCCTAGGACAGCACCAAAACAAGATACACCACTGACTACAGGCAGTAGTGTATCTTCCACAAGGCAAACAAGGCACTCGCCTAGGGCGGCACTTTGCCAGAGGGTGTTAAAGCACATCAAATCAAATCAAACTTTTTCACTCCCTCGACCACTGTTCAACAAGCTTTAGCTCCTTCCAATTAATCAGGGTGATGGGGGCATGTAATGGGGGTGATGGGGCATTTAGTGTGTATGCAATGTGGATGATGGGGGCATGTAGTGGGGTGATTGGGCATATAATGTGTGTGCGATGGGGCATGCCGTGGTTGTGCATTGTATTTGATGGGGCATGTCGTAGGTGTGCAATGTGGCTTGTGGGGTGCCAGAATTTTGTCTGCCTAGGGCAGCACAAAAACAAGATACACCACTGACTACAGGTACATTCTTAGTGCCCCCTGAGAGGTCTCTGTCTGTGACACCAGTTCTATAGATTTACCATCTCTGCTCTGTGAGAAAAATGGAATTTATAGCTACGAAGCACGGTGCATTTTTCAGGGCTGAACAACAATGACAAAAACTATGCTGAGATTTATGAATTGCATCAAGTATATATTACTGTTTCCTCCTGCACTGACTTCATATAAGACAGGTGAATGACAGTCTTTTTATACACAGCAGCAAGTTATATTTACATTGATCGAGATGGCGCTGCAGGGTAGCAAACACTAGGATGGGGTCGCTTTTCAGATCTAGATTCGTTTAAATGGAGCTGAAATGCTTTTATAATCCATGTAAATACATGTTGCTCTGTCATCAGCTGTCGATATGTTCAGCTGCCAATCCCACCGGCCAGAGAGAGACCACTTCTGGTGGAAAAATCTGGCCTTGGCAAGAAGGAAAACTGAGATTTGTTGTCGTTAAGAGGGTCTTTCCATCAAGCTTTTTTTTTTCTGTACAAAAATAGGAGCTCTCCAGGCATTTCAGGCTACCAATTCCACAAATTTCTTTTATTATTCCCTACGTAGTGTTTGAGGCTACCTTTTTGCTTCATAAAATAGCTGTATTCCCATAAAAAAAAATACAAATAATAAAACAACATTTTAATAAATAAATAAGTTTAAAAAATAATAGATATATATAGCTATTTATTTATCACCAGCCTACTTCCCATACCACTTGTAAGTGCAATGGTCACAGTGATAGCCACTGCAACTGGACATTAGGTGTCCCAGGTGACCAAGGCCACCACTGAGACCACTACACTTACAAATGGTGTAGGAACAAAGCTGGTTCGTGGTCAGAGGGCCACGTGGCAATTTTACCACCGTGGCCCAGTGGTTTCTATTCACTGTTATGCACTCATAAAGGTACCCTTTCATTTGCACAGTGGACAATGGTGCATTGACAATCAGTGTTACCATCCACGCTGTGCACGTGAAATGATAGCATGATATCCGTGGCATGATGGCGGGATATACATATAACCTAACAGCTGGTGACAGTGAACAATACCTGGTGATTTGATGCCAACCTATAGCTGACATGAGATCACCGGTATTGTTATACCACAAGAACTGTGTCAAATAATATATGTTACTGCAATATATATATATATATACATACACATGGCAATTACCTTACATTTATTGGGGTTACTAAGTGGCACATGCGATACATGACAGGTGGATTGATGTGGTAATCGCTCCAATTTATTCTGCATTAGCATATTTTTTAAAACATTCCAACAGTGCTATTTTTTTTAATCAAAGCTGCTATTGCACATGTATCTAGTTATGTACAAACCAATTATCTACTTAAAATAGTTTCACTATACTTATTGAACCAAAAATGTAAAGTTCACCAAATAATATTTAAAGAGTCGAAATGGCCACAATTCGCTGATCTACACCGAATTTGGGACGCGTTCAGGGGATTAGAAGTATATAGGGTTTTTCCAGACTAACTTCTCTGAATTGAACAGGGATGACATTTTGGATTGGAATTGCAGAAGTCTCGGCAACTAGCCCCACATAGGGTGGCCACCTTTTCTTCAACAAAATACCGGCCTTGGTACTGTCTCCATAGACTGAACATTGGCCTATCGCCAATTTTATACCGGCCTGCCGGTAAAATACCGGCCAGGTGGCCACCCTAGCCCCAAATTGGGCTAAATTTGACCCAATTTGAGGGTAACTTGATAGACCCCCTTATGTTTTGAATGTGTAGAACATATGTGACATGCACTTGGCAGGTAAGGCATTGTGGGAGGTGTAGTCCACAGCATCTGGAGTGCTGAAGGTCCCTTCGCCGTTCCATAATCCACCGCACAACGTTTGGTTCGGGCTTTATATTGCATACAACGCTTCAACTAGTTTATGGGAAATTTTGATATAAAATAAACATCTGAGGAAAGGGATTTAGGAGTAATAATTTCAGAGGACTTGAAGGTAGGTAGGCAATGCAATAGAGCAGCAGGAAATGCTAGCAGAATGCATGGTTGCATAGGGAGAGGTATTAGCATTATGCTTGGTTGTATAGGGAGAGGTATTAGCAGAATGCTTGGTTGTATAGGGAGAGGTATTAGCAGAATGCTTGGTTGCATAGGGAGAGGTATTAGCAGAATGCTTGGTTGTATGGGGAGAGGTATTAGCAGAATGCTTGGTTGCATAGGGAGAGGTATTAGCAGAATGCTTGGTTGCATAGGGAGAGGTATTAGCAGTAGGAAGAGGGAAGTGCTCATGCCATTGTACAGAGCACTGGTGAGACCTCACTTGGAGTATTGTACGCAGTACTGGAGACCGTATCTCCAGAAGGATATTGATACTTTGGAGAGAGTTCAGAGAAGGGCTACTAAACTGGTTCATGGGTTGAAGGATAAAACTTACCAGGAAAGGTTAAAGCATCTTAACATGTATAGCTTGGAGGAAAGACGTAACAGGGGGGAAATGATAGAAACATTTAAATACATAAAAAGGAATCAACACAGTAAAGGAAGAGAGTATATTTAAAAGAAGAAAAACTACCACAACTAGAGGACATAGTCTTAAATTAGAGGGGCAACGATTTAAAAGTAATATGAGGAAGTATTACTTTACTGAGGGGGTAGTGGATGTATGGAATAGCCTTCCAGCAGAAGTGGTAGAGGTAAACACAGTCAAGGAATTTAAGCATGCGTGGGATAGGCACAAGGCTATCCTAGCTATAAGACCAGGAACGGGGGACTAATAAAAGTATTTAGAAAAATTGGGCAGACTAGATGGACCGAATGGTTCTTATCTGCCGACACATTCTATGTTTCTATGTAAAAAAAAAGATGTTACTATGTCAAAAATAAAGCAAAATCCTTGTTAAAATATTCATTTTTCATTTTAATCAATGAGAAAAAAAATTACGTCAACTGAAAGAAATACATTTTAAAAAGTCAATATTACATTCTGGCAAAAAAGTTCTTTAAAGCCGTACAATCATTTTGGGCTGAGCTGGAAATTAACTCCAGAAAGAGCACTATTTCATTCAAACTTCCCAAAAGAATCGGCAAAATGGAACAAAATGTATTATACGTATATTGACTGCTATTAAGTTGGAAATAGCCAGAAATTGGAAAAAAAAACCCGCTAGTGTGGGGGAAAAAGAAAAGCACAAATTATACAACAATGTCGTATGGAGAGAGGAATCCTTCCATTATATAATTGGAACCCAAAGATTTATACATTCTGGGAAGGATGAGAAAAATAAGAAACAGACCCTGTGTTCATATTAGATTACTGACTATGTTATATGACAGAATCCATGGATGTCTGGTATATGTCCTGTATATTTATTGGTGTAGACTCTACAAAAATTGACTTTTTAATTTTTTTTTATTAAAATACAAAAACATACAAAATACAGATATAAACAGGCCTTCAAGCCTCTACGCTGTAGAGGCTTGAAGGCCTGTTTATATCTGTATTTTGTATGTTTTTGTACTTAAATAAAAAAAAAAATTAAAAAGTCGATATTATGACGGGAAATGCCACTCACGTTACTGCCCATGATAGTGTCAGGAATCTCACACTTTATCTTCTCTACTTGATTTCTTCGCGGCTGTTCACTAGACCTAAAGGGTTACAGGTTCTGTATCCCCCAGACACGTCATCAAATCCATTTCTTCTCAGGGCGGCTGGAAGGTTACAAACAGCAAATCATCCGAGATATAATCTTTTCCCTGAAACTAATCTTTATTGAAGAACTCATAGCCTCTTGTAACCTTCCAGCGGCCTGCCTCGCAGCTCCTACCCAACTTACTGTAAGCATGACAGCTTTTGGGAAGGTTGCCCGCCCTGGGATAAGATATAAGAGAGAGACCCCCCCCCCCCCCCCCCTCTTTGCAAGGTGTCAGGAGGCCTCTGTGTGATTTAAACCCTCCATTGCTTGACCACAATCAGCAGGTAATGCTTTTCCCTTTAACTTCTTCTAACCACAAATAAACCGAGAACCTGAAATAATAATAATTACCTTTCTGCTAAGGCTGAGTGGCAATAAAAAGGAGCATGAAGATCAGCATTTTTTTCGAGCTGAACTGTTGACATTAGCAGTAATGCTATATTGCATGTGACAATGTACCTTAAAATGGGCAATAATTCTAATCACACATTCCCCGCTCAGCAATTTGAACCTTACTGACTCTTGGTCATCGATGACTTAGAAATTAGATAGATCACCTCTATAAACTGCACGAGGCATCTAGGTACCATCTTTTCCCTGTATTTACAATTTTATGCAGGATAAACATATTCTGACACTCTGGCTGGAGTCCTAATCAAGCCCCAGGAGCAGCGCTGTATTTAGTTTGAGGCAAACAAGGCAAGTGCCTAGGGCAGCCTTGTATGCCTTTAAGGGTGCGGTATAAAATGTAAAAAGGCTGCACGGGGATCCAAACAGGCAGCACAGAGAAACCTCCGTGATGTCTGTTCGGCTCCCTACACAGTGTGACGGGGAAGTGCTTGACAGGTCACGTGACCGGCGCTCTGACATCAGACACGCACCGAGCCACGTGACCTCTTTGCACACACCGTGGGGGAGACGAACAGGCAACATGGTAGGACACCATGCTGCCTGCCCCTAGCTACCAGGGACAAGGGTAAGTCCTGGAGGGATGGGGGCATGTTTTGGGGGTGATGAGAGCATGTAATGGTGGTGACAGGGGCATGTAATAAGATTGATGAAGGCATGTAATGGGGGGTGATGGGGGCATGTAATGGGGTGATGGAGGCATGTGATGGGGTTATGGAGGCATGTAATGGGGTGATGTGGTAACGGAGCATGTGATGGGGCATTTAATGTGTGTGCATGTGGGTGATGGGGCATGTAATGGGGTGATGGAGCATGTCCTGGGTGTGCAACATGGGTTATGGGTCATGTCGTGGGGGTGCAACATGGGTGGGGGGTGTTCCCAATTGTTGTCTGTCAAGGGCAGCACAAAACCAAGATACACCACTGCCCAGGAGACATCCCAAGCCCCACCCACCCCCAGAGGGGCATAACCCCGAGGTTAGGAAGCTCTGCCATTCAAGTAAAAAATGTTAGGAGCCACTCACAAGTATTAGAGGCATGGAAAAAAGTTTTTTTTATTCAACTAGAATCAATTAGGGCAGTTAATCTTCAGAGGTCTAGTGCCAAGGGCCTCATAGAAAGAGACACAAGGCTTTAATATCACAGTAACATTACACTATTTTATTTTTTCTATCGGCTGGGATAGTTAAGCTGTGATCAGGGAAGGTCGTCCATGCCACAATTTCCGCAGCTGTAACAAATCCAAAGACAAAATGGGATTGATGACAATAAAAAGCTACAGAGACCTGGGCAGAGAGAAGCAGCTGTCAACTCCTGTGCCAAAATCCTGCTCCTGTTTGACACCAGAACCATCTTAAATTCAGCAATCAATTTCTATAGCAGCTCTAGGGCCAAAACTAACGGGTAAAATAGGATTTCTGAAACATGATAAACTCCTGTTGTCAAACCCACAACGCAGATTACACATCCATAATGCTGGGGTGGCAAATTATGATTATTAGAAAATATATCCATGGAACAACAACCTAGGAGAGATTAACACAGTAGGGGGAGCTATATAAATGTGGCGCACATTGAGATTGGCAGCACTATTAGGTGCAGTGTTTGTGTGCGCCACATTTATATATATCCCCCCATTGCATTGCCAATGTACATCACTACCAACAAAAGTTGGTTCAACATGTACGGGTTTCTCAGGTGCCATTTGCACCAGCACAATCCATTTATTAAAAGAAGGTTCAAATTGAGTTAAAATTCAATTTTTAGAAATCCCCTTCCTTATATGTCCGTTAACCACTGTTAACCACTCCACATGTTTTGAGTGTTAAACTATATTGAATGCAGAAATACATTGTGACAGTACGGCATTACTTAAAATTAGGAAGAACTGTCAAGGGCTTCTTTTCGGAAATAGGAAAAAGATCTGAAACCAGAACAGCACAGGCTTGGAAAGAGTTACCAAGACCAGGGTCGACTAGGAGAAAACAGGAGATGCATCCCAACTAAGAGGTAGCCTTTGAAGAGTCTCCCGTCATACATGTTTCAAATTATAACCAAATGGTTTGTATTTTTTTAGGTACTGTAACACACAATAGTGTATCTTCCACAAGGCAAACAAGGCACTCGCCTAGGGCGGCACTTTGCCAGAGGTTGTTAAAGCACACTTCTGGTGCTTCAAACATTTTCACTCCCCCCCCCCCCACCATTCAGTAAGCTTTAGCTCCACCCAATTAATCACGGTGACGGGGGCATGTAATCATGTAATGCACGTAGTGGGTGTATGTAATGAGGGTAATGGTGGCATGTAATGGGGGTGATTGGGCATTCAGTGTGTATGCAATGTGGGTGATGGGGCATGTAATGGGATGATGGGGCATGTCGTGGGTGTGCAGCGTGGGTGATGGGGCATGTCGTAAGTGTGCAACGTGGGTGGGGGGGTGCCCGAATTTTGTCTACCCAAGGCAGCACAAAACCAAGACACACCACTGCTAACACATATTTGTTTTTGCATGGAAAAGAAAAATGTTGGTGCGCTAAGCTAGTCACAGGCTCAAATAATAATAATACATGTATAAAATGAAGTTTACCAAACAGGTGTGAGCATGCTGCAAATACAGTGTGATTGGCTGTTCAATATATACAAGAAACAAGCACAGGCAGTTTCCATAGAAACATAGAAACATAGAATGTGTCGGCAGATAAGAACCATTCGGTCCATCTAGTCCGCCCAAATTCCATATTTGTTTTGGGTGGTGGTTGTAGTCATGTTTAGTGGTGTGTGTATATATTTTTTTCACATGACAGTTTGATGGAAGAAAAATAAATATAAATTAAGATATTTTTAATATCATGTTAAATCACGATTCTTAGACAATTACTGAGCTCAATATCCTTCCTTGCATCTCAGTTCGGATATTGATCCCCAGCGGATGCTGATCTAGAATAATACGATAAGCTAGCTGACTCATTTTGGAAGGTGAACACAACACCCTCGTCTGTAATTTTGCACCCAATATTTTGAATAGATCCCACATCTATTGTTTAAAAAGACAATTCAGCCTACAGTGCCTGATTTTTTTTTTTAAAGATAAGTACTGCATCCCGTAACATAAACGAAGAAACAGGTCTGTCACTTCCTATTTCTAATAACTGTGTTTTGTGTTGCTAGAGCAACAGTCCTGTCAACCACTCCGAACATTCCATTGAATTGAGAAGCCCCGGTGAAAATTATTTTCTATGTCAAACTACAGGAGAGCTGTCATTTATTTTAAAGTAAAATTAAGTGCATGTCGCACATGTACAACATGCAAAAAATAAGCCTGTTCTTTTAGCATAAACATATAGAAAATCTCCTACCAGTCTACCATCTATTTTTTAAAGTTCTTTGAAGTATGAAGAGAGATAAGTGTATTATGAACCATTGGTATATTGATCCCGATCAAAGGTTAGAGCTCAGACTTATCATATTACAAAGTTCTTGTCTTGGCAATTAACCTCTGCTGAGGTGCTGTGATATGTACTAACATAGTGAGATCTGTGCTGATGCAAACACATACAGTTAATTACTTGTATTCCTTGAGGAATATTGGAACAGAGTCAAGGGGAGAAAGTGTTAATGATATAAGATCACAGATTATAATGTAGCCATATTCATGGAACGTGAGGAGGGAAAGTGACAAGATTTTGTCATTATACATACACCGAAGCACAATGAAGTACTTCATCTCAGTAAATGTTGCAGGTTCATTGAATCGAATTTATAAATGCAGCTTACTGGAAAGATGCACTTTAATTCTGCGTTTGTAAGTGGGCAACAGCAGATCCAGTAACCTCTAGTTTATCAGTCTGGGTGTGGTCTATAAAGGGGTGCCAAAAAGTAGTCATCCCATGGAATGCGTACCCTTCCATTGTCAGTCATCTGTGCAAAGTCCCCTCCCCCGAGGAACGACATGCCATCTAACTTTATGACCATCTTCTTCTCCAACTATAGAGCTTGTTTTCACGCCAGCCAAAATGTTGCCCTGAGTTTTAAAGAACTCTCTACACACTGTGTATCCGTATGATGTCATAGGTTCCTCTTCTCCTGCTCCATCCTTAGTCCACCGTGTTAGTGAGTCAAAGCTGCATGATATGACATCATCACCTCAATCACCTATACAGCAAAGGTTCTCAAGTTCAACAAGCTGCCACGGCCTTTGCACACATCAATGCAATCTTCCACTCAACCAGTTGTCGGAGGCTACATAAAAAGACCACAGCACTAGACCAAAAGAGATTTCAGAGCTTAGGGGTGGGAAAAAATGTCACCTATTATATAATGATGCAATCTGCTGCAGGCCCTGTTTGTACATTAGGTCTCTTTGCATGTTTTATTCTGCTTATTTTTTGAGCGTGTAACTTTGTCAGGATTTTTTCCAGCTGGTATGCAATTCCTCTCCTGTCACGCGTGGCTATATGAAATATGGGTGTGTTTAGTGATTAATTTATGCTGGGTATAGCAGTGACTGATAACAGATCTAGTCTAGGAGATGAAAGATACCTCTTTTTATGGATCTGTGTAATTGGGATTCCTCAAACACTAATTACTCAACTGCATAACCTCATTAAATCATTTGATGTCCTGGCTAGTTAAGCCACGTCTCCAGCCAAAATTATTTCACTGATATATCATCACCATTAATAAAAAAATACAAAAATACAAAAAAAAAAAAATCAGGAAACATGATCGCACTGTCTTGCTAGAGCCAAATATTCTCCTCCATCTGCAGACTCCAGCTGCAAGAGAATCAGTGGCTCGTCCATTTACAATAGAGAATACAAAGGGATTGTTGATTTAAGGAGAAGTTAGCTGAGATCTCAGATGAATGCAGAGGAAATCCATCCAACGAAGATAACTTGGAAAGTTCTCCACTTTCCTTGCATACCTTTTCCCTCGGAAGAAAGGGACAGCTAGGTCTATGCGTAGTGCACAAACAGCATTTAATTTAGACTATGGCCTTTTTGTTTCATGAAAAAAAGAGAATTTCAAGGTATTGAGGAGGGAATTGCAAATTTTTGCCTTAAGTTTGCAATTCCCTTCTCAATTCCCTTTTTAGTGAATAAAGCCCATAGTCTGACTGCAAAGGAGTGAGCGCCACCCAGTAGCTTTCCCATGTCGACTGGAGATTAGTCTTGCGTCATGTTACACAACATTCTGTAATCCCCGCCCCTATTTTAGCTTTGACCCACCACATCCAGCAACTTAGTCCAGGGACTTGACAACTGTGATTCTGACAGAAATGTAAAAAGGGAGACTTTGGCTAGGAGTGTGTACAAAATAAACCAGATGTATTTGGCTAATAACATGTCCCCTCTTCTTGGTTTAGACCGGAATCATCTTGTATCTCTTGAAGGAAACCGGTCCTGAATAGAAAAATGTTTTAATGAAAGAATGCAAATAAAGCAAATTATTGCGCCTTCGTCGCACTCTAAGAGGGGCATGTACTAAAAAAAACGCACTCTATGAGGGGCATGTACTAAAAAAAAAAATGCAAATATGTTTTATGTGCAAAACTATTTTTGCTCTTTGCTCCTATTGCAATGTACTAAACATTTATCACTCCAATAGTACATACGCGCAAATTGCGAATAAAAACGGGCGTACTTGCGAATAAAACCAGGCAATGTTGCGAATATTTTTTTCTACCTCTTTTGATAGCGCTCGCTAAAAGCTGGTGTCATTTCGACCCGCAAATAAGAATTCAATTTCCCAAAATATTCGCAAAGCTGTTTTTGCGTGGCGCAAATCGAAATCGCAATTTATTAGCGCAACCGGAAAAATGCACGCTACATAAAAATAAATGGAAGAGGCGCAAATCAGAGAAAACAAGCGCAAAAATTTTACAAATAGTCCCAACTTGCTCCCTACTCTTTTCCCCACTGTACTTGTTTAGTCCATGACCCCCTAAAGCTCTATCGCGGACGGACATGTTGTTTGGAATTTTGGATCAGATGAATAAAAATCTGACCCATCTGACCTAAGATGTCTGCCCTCTGGCAAATCTATCCATCTCAAGGAGGGCTCAGTAAGTTATTTTATTTATAGTCTATAAACATTTTAATTTAAAATGCCTAAATTTGATGCCATCTTTCAGTTTAACATAATTCCAATCACTTGGAAGAGATTTTTAGTTAACAAGCCGATCACAACCGCAATAGCTCTGCGTAGGAGATTGTATTTGTGTATGAAAGTATTTAATGCAGAAACATTAGAATTGGATGATCGTAAAGGCAATCTATTCGGCCAAGCAAGAGACGACCAAAGAAAACAAATAATCGTCTGAATTCTAAACCTGTGAGCAAGCAGGACTATCAACTGTACCATATTACAAGGATGGCATTGTGAGAATTATTATCATGTGCATGTTTGGGGTTAACAAAAGAACATGATTGAATTTTTTTTTCTCCTCCAATAAAAAAAATCATCCTGTATTTCACGCAGAACCTAATTTAAATATCTCTACCTGGAATCTCTGGAGACAATGGAAACCTATATTGTGAAGGCTTTTCTGTTTGTGTAGCTGTGTTTGCCTTTTAGAGGCATGGAGACGGCTATCGGGAGCATCTTTAATTCACAACAGGGTCGTCCAAACTGCCATTGTTCAGCTTCTATGGCGCTACAAATCCCATAATCCTCAGCCAGCGAGGATCAGGAGAACGTCAACCACTCATTCCCTGAGATAGTAGGAAAGGGTAGTAAATAAAGGAAACATTTGCTGAAATTCCCTCAACTTTAAAAGGACAGTCTAGTCCCCAAAATCACTTTGGTGCAAGATGAAGATCACTGCTTGTATAATGCACAGGCTTTTATCCCTGTGTGATTTGATGCAAGCATTCTGTATAAATAATAGAAAGGAGTTCCCTTTGGGGAATAGCCGGCTCCACCCGAAGATACACAGGCATTAGTATCCGTTAATGACTCAGGCTGTGTGGTGCTCCGTCAGTGCTGAGAACGCAGCAAATTAGCAAATAATATAAAGGAGTGGCCTATGCAAATAATATAAAGGAGTGGCCTATGATTAAGTGCCACAATGGCATGAAACGCGTAAGGCAAGCTGTCTGCCTCTCCCTGCCCGCTGTTTCCGTATTCTCCTGTTGACTATACCGAATAAATAACACTGTTTTATCACCATCAATTAATTCTCCGTTTTCTGTATCCAGACTGGTGAGTGCCGAAGTCGACTCCTTTATATCATTCTGTATAAATCACATGTTTAATATTTGACTCAAGCCCCTCCCCAGTGATTACTCTGCATGTTTACTGCAGGTGCGGCAGCACTGATTCAATAGACACTGAGGATATAAAGTTTTGTTTTATTTAGTCACTTCCTGTCGTCCTCAAACTTAAACCTATTGAGTGGCCTATAAGTGACCTTGCTCTTGTACACAGTAGGATCTTTTAAAAGTGCAACACATTGTCTGATGACATCACTAGAGAGACAGGATATTCCATTCATTTGAATGGCATTAGTCTCATTGGTTCCTGCAGCAAAAAAAAAAAAAAGGGGGGGGGGGAAATTACTTGTACTCATCCAGTGTGGGCAGTCCTGGTTTCTTGCAAACTGCTGTAACTTCACAATTGTATCTAGCTGTAAGCATTGTATATTTTAAGCAATGCAAAAGGTAAGACATGCATTTTAAAGGACTTTGAAAGAACATTAAAATACATTAATAATTGGAAGATGAATTTTTTGTTATTCAAAATAATCTTATGATTCAAAAAAAATAGAGAATAATGACAATTTTCAAGAGAAATTGAAGCAGTGGACAGCTTTTGTAATGAACAGCAAAGTGCTGTTGTGTTATGAACACATTCAAAATGTGTGAAGTAAAACAATTTGTTGCATGAAAGAGTAATGATGGATTATTAATCCATTTCGTCTCAACGAGTATGTTTTGTATCTGTTTTATTTTCACATTGTTTATTTTGTTCTGTACTTCTCCTGACAGTCTTATCATGTTTACAGTCATTAATAGGTTGAGTGTGATCTCGCACAGTCTGGTTTACTGAAATGGTCCCTGGAATTTCAGGAAGATTTGGTTACAAAGGAACACAAACCAAAATAGACAAACAAAAGCATCAAAAACACAGTAGTTCTCACAAAACACACAAATGTGTATAATGGAATTTACCCAAGTTAGTACCTACCAGTGGTAAGGTTCTATTATAGTCTCAGGGATGGGCAAGGATTCCATACAAGATGTCTGTGGGAGCTTCTGTGGAGGTCCATAGACCATCATTACAATTTCCAGACCCCAGTAAATGTCTACTATGAACAATGTTGGGACCTATCCCTGTGTAGTCTACGGTTTTAAAAAGTACCTTGGCAAAGTGCTCTAACTAAATCTCAAAAAAGTATTGATGATTATGAAGCAATAGGGTCTATTTAATAACCTCAGGTGACAAGTGCCTAAACCCAATAATGAGGAAGAAGCCCACTTCTGTCTCATAAAACATGTCATTCGAATGGTTCACCTACTGTGCATCATTCAACCATTATTCAACCCTGGTCTTTGTAAAGAGCTCCATAGGATTATCATTTGGAAGTCCTCTTGATCAGACAGAAGCGGTCTTCTGTCTGCTTCCAAGTTGAACTGAAGATCTGGAGGGTTTAGTTAATGTGATCACTTTCCAAATTCCCAAGGGGAACAATACACAATGCTCATCAACGGAACGTTCATGAAGCAGAGTAGGCGGGGCTCGTAAAGAGAAAATGGACGCCTGTGTGCACGAATTCTAGATCAATAAAGAATTTAAAAATACACAAAACCTGGTTCTTGAATTGTCTACAGAACTAAATTCAGTGAACCTACCACACATCTCAAAGTTCAAAACGCAGGTATTTTCATGGTCATTTTTCTTTCGAATCCCCTCAGCAAACCAAGTAGTACACAATTTAGCAGTCTATATAACGTTCGCAAATGCAATTCCACAGCGGCCTCTTCCATAATAATAAAATGTCAATTGCATGGGAAATTCATCACAGTCAGGAAGATTAAAAAAGATGAATCCTGCCAACTCATGTTAAGAACTATGGAATTACGTTGTTGCTGTTGCCTTTTTTTTTTTTCAGCTTATGGTATGATTGAAAAACATCTTTTGTGTAAAATTAACAGCAGCTTAAAAAAATAAAAAATAAAAAAGCTACATATTTTAGTGAATTAATGCTGCTCCTTCTATGGTCCTTGTCTTTCTTCTAAGAGGAGTAGTCCAGCATCTGACTCCGGTCCATCATGGGTAGATGATGACCTGACTAACAGGACTTGGTCTGGCAACCCACCAGCTTCACCACTCTCATCTCTCCATCCTCTGACCTTCATAAGTCCTCTCCATATGCCCCTTCACTTTCTTCTTACTACGTTCTTTCCATCATAGTTCACCCCGAGTAAGAAATGTGTTGACTAGGCAATATGGAATGTGTGGTCCACTACGACACTTTCTAATAGTGGATTACATTTCCCATGATGTTCAGCCACTACTTTTGCATATTAAAGAATCCACAGGGTACAGAAGGGTACAGATGAGTAAGCAGCAGGAGGTCCAGGGCCAAATGGTTAAGACATCATACAGAAAGCATGTTGTACAGTGTGTTCTTAAAGCAATCATACTGTTATATGTCAGCCTCCTTGTTCCTGTGTTGTCTGATGTACCTTTCCATCCTCTACAGCTTTTCTTAGTGTTTTCCTGGTCACAGTCCTACTATTGGACGTGTTTTGGTTGCAAATTGGAAGATCGATATTTATTAAGCACAAACACACTAACTGAAAGAAGGAAAACTGATTGCTGATTAATCTCCATTAAGCAGTGGTAATTAAAACTGGTGGATAACTGATCTGCATCGATGGTCAACCCAGTCGCGCTCAGAGAAGAAAAAAGAAAAAGTAAACAAGACCATAAAACCACTCAATACATGGATTTGTGGGGCATTCTTGTCCCACTGGCCACATTGAGCAGGTTGTATACAATTGTTCCCCAGATGCTCTGTACAGGAGCCTAGCTAAAGACTTATGAAGTATCTTTAGCCACATATATCTCTATCATGTTCTCCAACATGTCTGGGTCTTAATACATGGGATATGACTGCAGGAAGGTGAAGACTCTGGGAAGCTTCGCTCTCTTAATGAAATGTCTAAGAAATGTGCCATCCTGTTCTTGGAGCCAATTAACTATCTATAAGGAGGTGTAAGAGGCACCAAGGGTTCTTCCCAAAAAAGATGGTGGACAAAAGTGTTGAGATACCTAGAAAGGAGGGTGAGGCATTGAAAGAATAACATTTTCAAATGAAGTAAATAATTCAGATTAAGAAACAATGTTTGGCTTAGTTTATACCTTTGAGGTCTCTTTAGCAGATCAAACATATGCAATTCAAAAACAAATTTAATTCAGTAATAATTGTTTGACCCAAGGAAAACCATTTCAACTTTCAAAATCGACACATTGCCAATGTAAAAATTGGATCCCAATATTGGATCAGGACAATCATTTATTATATACCATAATGTTGCACGTATAACGTATACAGTGTCCAAATGTGATAATGGTCCCCGATTGTTTTTACGAGGTACAATGCATTAAAACCTAATATCATTTAAGGAAAGAAGGCCTGGGGCTGAAAGCCTACTAAAAGGATATTGTAGAAGAAATTTGACTTGCGGATCTCGGCGGTGATAAAGCACAAGGGTAAGTTGGATATCATTGAGGAACGACACAAGCGTACCATTCAATGGCAATATCAGATCAACATGTCAGATGCCAAGATAAGTCTAATATTACTGTAAGGGAATACATGACCTCTAATAATATATCCCAATCCGGTAAAGGTCAAATGTTGATTGAAAAATCAATATATTGGAAACATGTTAAATAAACTTCACTGAAACTGTAACTTCATAAACAGACCACTCCATCATATAAATTCTCTATACAGATAACACATGGCCAGGAGAAAAGATCCATCTTGTTTTAGTTAAAGGAAGATTTTTTTTCTTTATTATACTGGAGTATAATTATCCATTTATTAAATTAGGCTGTTGTTTTTTTATTTTATTTTCCCCAAGTATGGTTAAATTATAATTTGGCTAAATACTGATTTCATTAGATTTTTTTTATTTTTTACATGTCATATATTTATCCAAATATACTATATTATTCCTAAAATGAGGTATAGCACACATGGAAAATAATAATAATAATAATAATGATGCTCCTTCTTTAAAAGAAAGATTTCAAAATATGGATCAAGGAAAGGAATGTAGCTGTTCTGGTTTGAAATATTACAATAACATGTTACTGTAAACAAAAGAAAGTATAGACAAAAGATTAACACTACAAAACAAAGACTCAAAAAGGCAGGTAAAAAAAAAAAAAAAAAATTACTAAAACATGACTATTGCACACAAATTATATAAGAACCCCTATGTAGCCAACAGAACTATATTTGATGTGACCTGTCCTGGCAAATTTGGTGGTACACCTGCTAATAGCTGGTCCTGGGATAGGGCAATGGTGGAGGTATGTGAACTGTCCGTGTGGAGCTCACTTATTCACAGTTACACTATGGACAAAAAGAAAGGAGGGGATTAACAGGGGAATGTAAAGGCCAAAGTAGTACAATTGGAGAACTTTTTTAATCTTAAGTCTGAAATTCCTTGCACTTCCCTCTTATATGAATAAAGTCCTTAGTCTAACACGGTCATATTTATAATATTTAGAAAATTGGGCAGACTAGATGGACCAAATGGTTCTTATCTGCCGACACAATCTATGTTTCTATGTCATATCATATACCTCCACCCTTGCCCTATCCCAGGACAAGATGTTGGCAGGTGTACCTCTAGCAGCACCTGAATACTGACACACAGTAATTCACTTTAAAAAAAAAGAAAAAATATCTCTACCCTGGTTAGATTTGATCCTGGGCATTCTAGTGGTCTGTTCCTTTGCAGCTGAGCCATACATTTATATTTCTATCTATGTTGTGTTCTATATTTTCTAGGGTTGTCCTTCTCAGTCCCTTGTCCATGTATGTATACCTGACACTCTTTTGGGTGTAGCAAGCCACTCGTCCACCCGAGTTTCGAAGCCACCAATATTGGAGCACTTTGACGCAGTGGTGGGCTAATCCATTTTTTTTTTTTCAACTAGGATAAGTGTAGCTGTAAGCTTGTGAGCAGATAGTTCAATGTATTGACTATACATGTTGTCCCTTCAGAATACACGGTTATAACGTGTAACTATATTTTCTACTGACTCTCAGGACTTGGGCCTAATTAGACCCTCTGTGAGAACAAGTTGCCACGAGCAAAACTCCAAATGTAAATACATAAATGATATAGGCCTAACACTTTGGCTCCAAGAGGTTAGCAATGTGCCAACTACAAAAATAATCCGGAGAAGAGAGAAGCAGTAGTGATCACTGAGGCAAAAAGCCCTGGTAGATATGAATGAGAAAGTAAACACGACAGACAAGGTGAATGTTAATTTATTCCACTATGTGGAAACATCAAACACAATGGAAAAGGAACTGAGGAGAAGAAAGTAGCCTTACGCATTTCGAACCATGACAGGGTTCGTAATCATTTACAATGGCTATCATAAGGCGTATTTTTTCTCCTCTGCTGTTTGTTTCCCGTTGTGTTTGATTTTGTCATATACTGGAATAAATCAATATTTAGCCCATGATTTGGGCTATGGATAAGAACCCACTTGTGGTTCAAAAACTGCTCCTTCTCCGTTGGTCTCCCATTATGTTCAGTGTTTTCACATACCAGAATAAATCAATATTAGAAACATAGAAACATAGAATGTGTCGGCAGATACGAACCATTCGGTCCATCTAGTCTGCCCAATTTTTTTTAGTACTTTTAATAGTCCCCCGTTCCTGGTCTTATAGCTAGGATAGCCGTGTGTCTATCCCATGCATGCTTAAAATCTGTGTTTACCTCTACCACTTCTGCTGGCAGGCTATTCCATATATCCACTACCCTCTCAGTAAAGTAATACTTCCTGATATTACTTTTAAATCGTTGCCCCTCTAATTTAATTTTAATATTCACTGCATTTTGTTTGTGTTTGCCTGCTTATTCATATTCTCCAGCTCTTTTGCCTCACTACGTCCATGTCTCTCTGGTTTCCGGACTATTTAGATCCCGCCACCAGTTTCAACCCTCTCTGAGATCCTTTGTTGGAACTCTTAATGTCACCTTCCAATCACCACTGTAAATAAATAAATAAACAAGAAAGCCAGGGGGGCAGCTGGTAGCTTTACAATGAATGGTTCATTGCACATGCTCATAAACTAATGGCACTGCGCATCTGCACTGATTCTCTTGCAAGTAAGCAAAACTGTTAGTTTCCCAAACGCTATCAAGCTATGTTGTGAAAAACTGAATAAATATAAAAATTATTTTACATATAGGCTTGAACGATGATTTCGCAAGTGAGATAAGGGAATAAGTAATTGTTCATCTTGCTAGCAGACGGGTACACATCGTTACTGGTTCCCTTTAAGTATATTTATAGAGGTATGGGTTATTAAATTCCATGCATTATTATGTTCTTTTTTTCCCCTTTGTAGGCTTCATTATATGACAACCCTTTTTTTAAAACAATTTCCTCTGGAATTCGGATCATTAGACAATCGTTTTTTGTTATTATAAAGCATGGGTCTAACATTTACAGAATTTCTCCTACTCTTTTATATTGGCCTTACTTGTGAAATGTCCATCTCAATTGCCTGCAGTTCTCTCTTTAGTGCGTGAGCCCTTATAACTGTCAAGGAATTTCAAAGATATCCATAAGGTTATCTGATACATACGAGCTTGGGCAACCTAGATTGGCCAGGGAAATAATCGGAGAATCTGGGTAGGAAGAACCAGAAATGGGACTAGTTGCGCAATTCTGGCATTAGATAAAATACTATGTCTCGATCAGTTCAGGTTCTCACAAACGCGTCTGGTAATTATGCCTCTGCCCCTCCCCCCCCCCCCCCCCCCCCTGTATCTAGAGTCCTGATTTTAATTGACTGAATATTTTTTCCATTGTAATAGTGACGTCTCTCGGGAACTAGTTTACATACCAAAGTAGAAAGAGATTCTCCCCACTACCTGGAGAGGAGAAGGTAATGAATGAATGCCCTGCCTGATAGAACTCAGACGTCTCTCTCTCTCTCTCATTCTCTCTCTCGCTCTCTCCGCCTGTCAATCAGAATAACACCGGGAGTGTATCTGCCGCTACCTTATTGTATTATCACAGAGATGGGTAATGTTTGCTGATTAGATGCTTTCAAAGTATCACCTAGAAATATCTGTTTTCAGTTGCCGTTGAAGGGCTCTCTGTCCGAAAAATGAAAATCTTTATATCTAAGGCGCACTTATTCATCTCTCTGGCCGATGAAAAAGGGACAAGAAGAATAGATTATATTCTAAGCGCCACTGTGCTGAATAATACAAACATCTCTCTCCTAGGGAGAAGCCCGCATTCCTTAAGGGGGAATAAATAGTTAAAGCTGAAGACTCTGGCATTCTAAAATATAATATCTTCATTACAACCTTAGAATAGAGAGATGAGACAGATAGTCACTAAATATTGACTGTTTATAAGTACTCATTTGAAACCATTAATCCCATGATGCCCCCCACCGGCAGTGCAGGGTATCAGTGGGTGTGGCTTGGGAGGGTCAGGTTCAATGCAGCATGGTAGCTATGCTGTGCATGTGTAAGACCCCTTTCATTTTTCTGCTGTCCCAGAAAATGATCTCAACATTTGGGACTGTCCTGCAGGGCAGTTGCATGGAATGTGATACGTGTGATTTGGTTAAATACATGAATGTGTCGGCAGATAAGAACCATTCGGTCTATCTAGTCTGCCCAATTTTCTAAATAATTGTATTAGTCCCCAGTTCCCTATCTCATTTCTAGGATAGCCTTGTGACTATCCCACGCATACTTAAACTCCTTCACTGTGCTTACCTCTACCTACATAGATATAGAAACATAGACATAGAATGTGTCGGCAGATAAGAACCATTCGGTCCATCTACGCTTCCCAATTTTCTAAATACTTTTATTAGTCCGTAGTTCCCGGTCTTATAGCTAGGATAGCCTTGTGCCTATCCCACGCATGCTTAAACTCCTTCACTGTGTTTACCTCTACCACGTCTACTGGAAGACTATTCCATACATCCACAACCCTCTCCGTAAAGTAATACTTTCATTAGTCCCTGACCTTATCTTATTTCTAGGATAGCCTTGTGCCTATCCAACGCATACTTAAACTCCTTCACTGTGTTTACCTCTACCTACATAGATATAGAAACATAGAAACATAGAATGTGTCGGCAGATAAGAACCATTCGGCCCATCTACTCTGCCCAATTTTCTAAATACTTTTATTAGTCCCCCGTTCCCTATCTTATAGCTAGGATAGCCTTGTGCCTATCCAACGCATACTTAAACTCCTTCACTGTGTTTACCTCTACCACTTCTACTGGAAGACTATTCCATACATCCACAACCCTCTCCATAAAGTAATACTTCCTGATATTACATTTTAAATCTTTGCCCCTCTAGTTGTGGTTGTTTTTCTTCTTTTAAGTTTACTCTCCTCCTTTACTGTGTTGATTCAGGAGGAGAGTATATTTCAAAGAAGAAAAACTACCACAATATCCTCCAGGTACCTTATTGTTGTCGATATTTTGTTGTGGAATGTCTTGAGATCCCATAGAAGGCTCAAAACAAATTGTAGTGGACACCTGGATTAAGCTCCTAGTGGAGGTTGAACAATCTAACCCTGCAAAGAACTCAAAGGATGTCCATAGGGCTAAATGAGCATCACTAAGGGCAGCCAAGATAAGACAAATGTAGCAAGACACTAAAGTGGAAGTGACCTCCCATTGCTGGACAGTGCTACATTGTGTGCCTTGGTGGAGCCCAGGATATCTCCATTTGAAGATATCCCACCTGACTTAGTGGGCTAATTTATATGTAGAATCTATTGCAGTTCAACTCTAGCAGAAGTAAGCTTAACCTTTCATCCTTATGAGGAATATAAAATGAGTACCATAAGGTTGGGTAACTGAAACTCTAGATTACATTTGAAAGCAAGAGAATCTTCCCCTAGGAAAAAACAACTATATTTAAAATATATGGAACATACAACTTTGTATTTTTTTTATGTATATTTTTTTGTTTTTGTTTTTATTTTGTTTTTACAGAAATCACTGTTTCAGGTGATTTAAGTGTTCCGTAGTTATTTTTGCTGAAGTTTTTCAGGGAGGGGGGGGGAAGGTCTACTAATGAGTGTCGTAGCAGGTAGTGATACGATCCCTTGACTATTAGATTTGAATTAATAAACTAAACTCAGCATAACCGCAGCGTGGGATATATTGAAAGTAGGGCAAGTGCCGCACAGCGTACACATTTTGTATTTAATATACACTGTCTGCTGATGTCTTTTAATACTCCACTTTCCTTGGAATTTGACAATGCATTAAAGGCCACTGAAAGTTGAACGGCTTTAAAAAAAAAAAAAAAAAACGCTCTCAAAGACTTACGGAAAAAAACGGATGACTTAAAGTAAGTCTGTCGGCTCTGTGAACACAGGGTGAAAGCAGATGCTGAAGATGAAATAAATGCTGAAAATGTGCAATGTACAGTTCTTTAAACCCCCCTCCGGTGCTAAAAAGGTCAATACTGTGCAATAATCCAAAATATTACGTTAGTTTTTATTAAGATCCCTCTACTTTCTGGTTTCCCTGCCTGTATTGGCCAAACCCAGGGCCCCCTTTAATGCTGATGGGGCTCCAGGTAATAGGGAGACCACATGTCTCTTATTGGCCAAGACAGTCCAACAAAGACCGTTGAGAAGCCTCTCCTGATTGGCTGAAGCCTTCCTTCGCACGGAGCTCATTCCAAGCCACAGCCAGCAGCAGGTAACAAACCCATAGTGCGCACCTCTGTGCGCTGTGTTTGTTACTCTGTGTGTGACTGTGTGTGTAGGTGTCTGTGCATGTGACTGTGTTTGTTACTCTGTGTGTGACTGTGTGTGTAGGTGTCTGTGCATGTGACTGTGTGTTACTGTTTGTATGTGACTGTGTGTACTTGACTGAGTATGGGACTGTATGTGTGGATGGGACTGCACATGTGTATGTGTGTGTATGTATGTCTTTGTGTGTGTATTTACTTCATCCTGTGACAGTGTGTGCTTTACTTTTACAGAGAAGCACACACAGAATCACATGCAAACTGACTGACATATATACACACAGTCACATACACATAAACATATTATTTATATTTTATAAATGATAGAGAATCTTTGGGAACTACAGAAGTATATATATATATATATATATATATATATATATATATATATATATATATATATATTTAAACAAGTATATATACTTATATATGTATATACAGTCACACACACAAGGGTCTACTCAATAAAGAGAAAATTGCAGGGAAATTGAAAACTTAAGGCCAAAGTAGAGAAATGGGAGAATTTTTCCAACTAAACTATTTTGGCCCTAACTTAGAAATCCCTATCTCAGTTCCCTGCAATTCTCTCTGTATTGAGTAGACCCTACAGTGTATAAAAATCATGTGTCAAAAAAAAAAAGCTATTTTCACTTCTGTGTTTTTTTTTTGCAAATCCTCAAAAATGAGTAATATGTACTGAAAATATTGTTTTTCCTTTTACCATACTGCAAGCGAGACCTCATTAGACATATAATACTATACTTCCATCTAATGTAAGATGCATTCTATACCAGATAATGCTCCAGTGTTCTTTTGCCCAATCATTAGCGATGTGTACAGTAAGGCAATAGTCAGGTGATGGACAGCCAGAGAAACTCGAGATGAACTGAGTGATACCTGTCATTAGTGGTGTTTAAGTGTGAATAACTAGAATTTTAAATCATATCTTACTTTGCAGATTTATTCTGAGAAAACCCATGGTTTTAGTTTTATTGGCTGAACCTCCAATATGCTCCACATGCAACACCGGATGCCTGGGGGGCACAGTTTGGAAGGTGGTGTCACTGCAAACTGAACTGCACACAACCCTGCACTTGGGCAGAAATAAATCTCCATTGGCATGCCTCCTAAATATTCCTCTATGTGTGGGACAGTTACACTTTTAGGAGGCAGGACTTTTCAGGAGAGAGGTAGAGCTCACCGTGATTTAAGAGTGCAGTCCTGTCAAATAAATAGAGTCTTGTTACTGCGCATGCACAGCATTATACGCCTGCACAGTAACGCTGCAAGGGCAATCAACCTCTCACGCCTCCCCAGCATCCCGATTTGCCATTGGCAAGAGTCGGGAGGTAGGCTTGCAAGCATAAATCATGTATCAGCCTATTCTTGTTCATCTAACTTAGTATGTTGTCTCTATGCTCAGTACCTGAAGGTTGGGGCTATATAAATAAATGTTAATGTAATGTGATGCCTTCGGTGCCCAGGAGAAGTCAGGCCCAAGGGAGAGGTCCCAAAACAGGACTGTCTCATGTAAATTAGTTCAGTCGGTGGGTATGAAACCCATTTGCAAAAAAAAAAAAAAGTGCTACAAAAATAATACCTGTAGAGAAATTGCATCTAATTATTGGAAGAATACAAATACAGAAAGTAGCTTATAGGGTCCTCTCGGTTTCTATAGCTCTATTAGGGGGCGGACATGTTGTTTAGAATCTAAGGTCAAATAGGTCAGGTGACCCAAGATGTCAAACCCCCAGTCAGATCTCTACAAGCAGAGAGGGCTCTATAAGGTACCTTATTTATATTCTTTCATTCATGCATTGCTATTTAAAACGCCTGCACTTAATACAATCGTTCTGCTAATCAAATCTTAATTGTTTTCTGACAGTTGTGCTTTAATTGGCATATTGTACCACCTTGTATTGAGCTTTGACTTATTGTGCTTCACAGATATGGCTCTCGACAGGATGTGTCTATCATCCGTTGAGCAAGTCTTTTGGCGCCATTTTCTTTGTGTCTCTGACAACTCTACAGACCGGGGGTCCCTATTTGCACAGGCACAACAGCCTTTTACTGAAATTAGGCCAATTAGTCACCTACAATGGCCTCTAAGGGTCGAAATAAGGTATGTACAGTACATTTATTTAGTACTTAATCATTTTTGCTCATGTGACCCATTTTTTTTTTTTGCGAAATCTGGTTTATTGCAGACCCAATAAATCTGAGGTATTGCCTGTATCTTCTTTCTTTGTTCAGAAAGGGTAGCTCCTAGATAAGTTTGCCACCTAGGCGGTATTTTACCAGCAGGTCCGGTAACACATTAACTTGGAGTCATTATTGAGTCCACTGCAGAAAGAGAAGATTTGGGAAGAAGAGGGGACAACCCTAGCCTGCTGGGAGGTGGAGATTGGCTTTGGCAGTCAACCTGGAGCAGTAAGCAGGTAGGGATGTGGAGACTGCAATGAGGCGGCAGAACTGGGGCAAAGGAGAGGTAAAGCTAAATACCCCACCCCAAAAAAATACTCCAGAGTGTTAATGTGTCTTTCAATTTCCCATTGAACGTAGTTAATTTGCATACGAGGCCATTAAAGTGATGTCATCATCACCATTGGAGGTGCCAGAGGTTCTGCACAACAAGCTACATTTACAGTACATTATAAACAAAATCTCACACTTCTTACAGCAGAGAACCATGACGATGACGTCTGTGCCGTGTTTACAGCCATAGAAACGGCATTCTCTATTATTCTTGCAAATGCATTATTGCTAAAGTGAGCTTCTTGTCATCACGAAATGTCAGTCTAGTCTTCATTTCTCTCTGACCTCCCTGCCTTGTGCCTTATCATAGTCCTGAATCGGTCTGAAAACCGCAACACATAAATGGATTGGAATTGCATGGTGGCATGCTCGCTATACGGAAAAAGATGTCCGTCCATGGATGTACTGTAACTGTGTATCATGTGTTACAGTCAATGCTTTCTAAGCCTTGATTGTGTGGATCCTGCAACTGTAGTAGGATTAGAGAAGGATGGACAAAGGGCATTGTAATACAGTCGCCATGACAAGCCCTCAAGCGATCTACTAGACCACTGATCTATAGAGTAGGTGTCAACGATTATGGATTTGAAATTTTTGGGTGACTACCACCTCTGCGAGCCTTGCAAAAAAAAACTCTGCAAGTGGCATTGCTATTAAAGGATGTATGTGCCATGGTAGACTGGAACTAAGTCTCGGTGGGACACGCAACTTCACATGATGTTGAGTAATGACTGATAGCCCTGCCCACCCCGCCCCCCCCCCCTTGGCTCCACCTCTGTTACTCTCTGGGCTCTGGTCCTAGGATGATTGTAAGTATGCTACAGCCACCAAAAAATGCCGACCATAAGAAATTAAAAATTATAATAAAATAAAAGTTTGCAAACTACTTAACCTGTTAAGTTTTTTTAAACCTCTAGTTTAAGAAAACTGGCACAGGTGGTTCTAAAAAAGCTATATTTTCTGCCATTTGTCGCTGTGCACAAGGGCATATTGCATCATGCGGCTGTTTTGCACAGGGGGGTTCTGGGAGTATTGATCTCAGCTGAGGGAATTCCAAGGTTGTGATTGGCTGCTAAAGAAAGTTCAAGCAGGGTGTGATTCGATACCTCCAACCTGAAAGCATGGATATCTTCACAAATACAGCTAAATTTAACTTGTTAGGTTGAAAATAATAATCTGGTGTCAGTATTGCTTTAAAACAATTCCACTGGTATCATAAACCACAGATCAGGCCAATGGCTGAGGATGAAGGGAGTTGTAATGCAACACGTGTTCAGTTGCCCAGCGTTGTTGTAAGTTATTGTAAATACAGAAAGGGGGATTTTTCTCTTTTTGAATGAATTAGCCCCAAGTCACGTATATATAAGCAACAAATTATAAAACAACAAATTATAACAAATTTTGTTGATTATGTTTCTTGAACGCTAATGACTTAAATTACATGAAAATCTTTATTTGCTTAAGATTTAGAATGTATTACACATCAACTCTGATTTATAAATTGCTGAACCGGGGTACAAGGTTCCCAAGAAGCAACTCAAAGCCAAGGAAGGTGTGTTATCTTTGTGTGTGTGTGTCAGGTGCTACTGGGAGTGTCAGAGATGGGTGAGACAGCCAAAGATAAAAACGAGAGCCTAGAGAGACAGATCGAGGGAAGAGAGACAGAAAAATATAAAAGAGGGAATTCAGGTAGGCCTGGCACAAAAAGATAAATACACAAAAAACAGAAGCAGACAGGCGCTGAATGGCGGGTACCTTAAATTAAAAAAACATACAATAATAGTGCAATATTGTAAAACCATATATATACAGTAAATCACTGATGGGGAATGCACTCACAAACATGTGTGGATAATAGTCATTTCATGTGAAGCGTGGATGTTCATACAAAAGTTTTAGTTCACTTGCACAGATCACGTTACTTTTTTGTACAGAAAGATAAATAAGAGAAAGGGAGCTGAGAGAGCTAATAATAATAGAAGGAGAGCTGGGAAAGCTAAGAATAGAACGGGAGCTGAGAAAGCTAAGAATAGAAGGGGAGCTGAGAGAGCTAAGAATAGAAGGGGAGCTGAGAAAGCTAATGATAGAAGGAGAGCTGAGAAAGCTAAGAATAGAACAGGAGCTGAGAAAGCTAAGAATAGAACAGGAGCTGAGAAAGCTAAGAATAGAAGGGGAGCTGAGAAAGCTAAGAATAGAAGGGGAGCTGAGAGAGCTAAGAATAAAAGGGAAGCTGAGAAAGCTAAGAATAGAAGGGGAGCTGAGAAAGCTAACGATAGAAGGAGAGCTGAGAAAGCTAAGAATAGAAGGGGAGCTGAGAGAGCTAAGAATAGAAGGGGAGCTAAGAGAGCTAAGAATAGAAGGAGAGCTGAGAAAGCTAAGAATAGAAGGGGAGCTGAGTAAGCTAAGAATAGAAGGGGAGCTAAGAGAGCTAAGAATAAAAGGGAAGCTGAGAAAGCTAAGAATAGAAGGGGAGCTGAGAGAGCTAAGAATAGAAGGGGAGCTGAGAGAGCTAAGAATAGAAGGAGAGCTGAGAAAGCTAAGAATAGAAGGGAGCTAAGATGAAATGAGAGCTGAAAGTAACTCTACATTAGAGATGAGTGAGAGCTGAGGGAGACAGAGAGGCAAGAGAGTGGAGAGAGACAGTGAGTACACAGGCAATGATGTATCAGACTAGAAACAGGAATCCCATTTCTGGGGCAAAGTGGAGCAATCAGAATTTTGCCTCACAATTGCCACTTATACATAACTCTCCATATCTGCTCAGATGCAGGGTGAACTATGGGAGTGCAACAACTGATGGAACACATAATAAATAGGCCCCCTGGTGTAGCACAACTGGACTGAACCATAAAGATTAACTGAGATACAATAGATTATTTATGGATTATTGGATTTGTTTTCATTTTGGAGACCCGGTCACCGATTATCCCTTCCCATCACTTATAATAAAGTGCCATCAGAGTGAGATTACTATTAAATAATAGTGCTTACATGGCTGAAGGGCGCCCAGTGTAAAAGCAGATTTTGCTAAATAGTAAGAGGTTTAATTCTTAGGGCACGGGAAAGGTTTTTGTTAATCCAAAGGGACATGTTTGCCCAGAGGATTGGTACAGATTATGACATTTTGTATATCAATGATAGTTAACCTTTGCCTTTACAGTTTCCATGATATATCTACCCCCACCCACCACCCAACTGTCCCGGTTTACACAGGACAGTCCTGATTCAGGACCACTATTCCACAATCCTGACATCATCCTCTGATCTCCTGATTCTCTGGTGAATGACTTCTGCACATATGCATGCTAATGTCAGGTAATCGTGTGACAATGCTGTGACTTACCCTCACAACCCACACCCCACAACATCCGACTCCACCAATGAGAGATGTTGGGAGATATGGAATATGATTCTGATTATGCCTGAATTTTGGTGCCGTGGACTCCAAATTCCACATAGCAACCAATATATACATGTTTTACTTTATTTGTTTTTTGTCTTCTCGTTCACATTAGGGAAGTGTATGTCATGGACATCTTGGCAAGACAGGTGTGATTTTCAGTTTAATGATGTTCTATGGACCTTCACCGACCTTGGGATGGACAACGGTCTCATTGCACAATTGGCTAATTCCTAGCCCTGAGCATCTCAAAATGTGCCCTGATTTGGATATACATTTAAGCCAGGAAGGACGTTACCCAATCACAGGCTCTCATATTCCCATCTGCAAATCCAGGACAGAGAAAAGTAACACACATTACAAAAGAATGCCAAAATAAACATAGTATCAAGTGATACAATGCTAATATACGCATATCTTACTCAAATGCTAAGAAATTGACACCTAATTGACATTGAAGGTGTAGAATGATATGATATTTACCATTTATTAGATGTTGTTACAAATTATTTTTGCGGTAGCTATTTGTAAAAATCAAACCGTATTATTATTATTATTAGAAATAAAGTAACAGTTTTGAGACCGCCATGTTCCACCATTTTTTCCACCTGAGAAAAATGAAATTAGGTAATTTAGGACAATGAATATATTTTTTTTTAAGCCCCTGAGAAACACTGTACCTCCAAAATGGCAATACACAAGTGAGGGAGTGGCTCTATTTGAGACTGTACTGCAGGGAATAGAACTATGACGAGCACAATTAGCAGACCCACAATAAAACTGAGACCATATCAGTGATGCTAGGGGCTGCTTCAATGTCTCTTTTATTTAATGAGAAGTAGATGTGGTGGCTGGAAATGAAGAGATAATCAGGATCAATATAGAGTACAGCATGTTCACTTTTACTAGAATATAAAAAAATTATTCTTAAATGATACTCAAGGTTGTACAAGGTGTTTTTTTTATTTTGTTTTTATATTGGCACAGCACCTTGTTCGCCCACAAGGTCGATGCATGCCATGAAATGTTCAGATATTCTTTTGATTCTTTAGGCTTCTCTGAGCTAAAATACCATTCACTTGATGGTCTGTCAATTATACCATTGTTTTCATACATAACCGTAACATTCTAATAGAATTGCTTTATTCTCTGTACTGTAGACCAAGATGTTATTGTCACTGATATAAAAAAAAAAAAAAAATCTCAGATTATTACAAAAAAAAGTATAATAAAAAGTAAGACTTGTGTAGACGGCTGAAGGTAATAGAAAATCTGATTAGATTAACTCTTTTCCCACTCTCCCGTCCTACGGCCTCGACTACAGAGATTATGGTATTGCCTTTTAATATTAAGATCAAGATGGAATTAACTGTTCTGTTATATGCAAAATAATGTAAATTAGATTCCAGATTTTACAGTTTAGGCGCCATCATACAATAAATAATTTGTACTTTTTTTGGAGGATCACAAATTTAATCTCAATCCTTTCACAGTTGTAAATCAGTCACAACCTCAGCAGATCACACAGATGTTAAATACATCTCTATTGAAAATGTGAGATCAGAGGCAGGAACGACTACATGAAGGATACCACTGCGGAAAGAACAAAGGCATTTGGAATCAGAACGCTTTGTGTGCTGTTGATTCAAAGGACAACTGTAGCAAAGATTTAGCTTATGTTTAATGGAAAGATCGAATAAATTGTAGATGTTTTTTACAGAAATTATTTATTGAAATAAACCTGCCTACAGTTGTCCTATAAAGAGGGGAGAGAAGCAAAATGTTTAAAAATTATCAATGAATTGATCTGGATTTGCTGATTTATTTATTTTTTTTAAATTATGTTACTATCATGTTTCATTTAGAAGATATTACTGTTATTGATGAGAGAAGCCAAGTCATATGGCAATTGCTCTGTGAAACCATAGGTTTCTATTTGCCAAATGGAAAATAAAGTCAATTGATCTATAATTAAAGGATCACATCAGTCTGAAAAGAGCTAAGCATTTATTTGTTTCCAATTTTGATGGGACTGTATCACCTAAACATTGTTTGTATTGTGAAGGTAGAGAATAATAAGTATTGAAACCGATCTATACATTGTGCTAGTTGAATTGCAAGCAAATGCCTAGATTAGGAGAATTTTTTTTTTAAAATGTGCCTGTGGAGTCTCCTGCTAATGACATCACCTGTGACAAGATGTAAAATGGACTGTTCTAAATAGGAAATGTGTAATTTGCATACTAAGCCACAGGTGATGTCATAAACTGGAGACTGCACAGATACACAGAAAAATTGCAAGCAAATGTTTAAATGAAGAAAAAAAATGTGCTTTAAATAACACAATGTCTGGAAAATTGGCAATCTTTTTATTTCTTTTTTTATTCTCCACATTCACAGTAAAAACAATGTGTAGGTGATACAGTGTCCCTTTAGATTGAAACATTAACTTTTGCAGACGTTTACTTTCCCACAATGATATTAACTGCACAAGTGAAAAATGGGAGTACCCAACACATAGAAATGCATGGGGATGTCCACAGATGTACAGTGATACCACACAACTGTCTAGCCCCCTCTACTCACTGATGTAACAACAAACAAGCAGGGAAATAGGGGGGGGGGGGGAGCAGTTACTAGCTTTTAAATTATGGTATAGAACATGTTTAGTACAGGTGAACTCAGTTTGTCTGCACTGATTCTTTTGAAAGTAAACAAAGGCAGGATTAAAAAATGAACCCTGTGCCGTGTACAGGTTAAAAACGAAATAATACATAAATAGTAAGTTTGATGCATGGAGTGGCCCTTTGTCAACCACACATAATAAGCACCAAATAGAGGAAGAAAATATTGTAAGTGAGAAAAAATGAACCATAAGGGTACTATATTCTGTTGAAATACAGAGAAAACATTCTGTTCACAAATATCTGTATTTATTTCACAAAGAATAGGAATATAGTACAAGCCTGTAATAATCGGCAGCCATGGACAAAGAGACCCACACAAACACTACGTATAACATCTCTTTTATTCCTATCCCTCTTTTCAAATTTTTTGGCAGCGAAAGTGACTTTTAGAAAGATGAAAATCAAGTTGACATAATCTTCTCGACAAAAAGGCAGAGTTTCAGGCAATATCAGAATCCTCTCCGCATTGTGCCATAAACAACATCTCAACAGTCATTTTGTACGTGTTTCTATAAAATTTGGATAAAAAAAAAAAAAAATACAACCAAAAAAATAAAACAAAACAGTTTTTTTGTATAAAACCATCTTTTCCCCAGTGGAGCAGATTTTACAACCATTGTAATCTGCTTTTATGTAGGATGGAAAAAGTACCACGCTGACTGGTCACATAAGATTGATTTAAGCATATATGCACTAATTAGGGACTGAACACTCTCCTAGCAATCTTTTAACCCATTGCTTAGGTCCTGAGTGGCAAAATGGCATCTTTTTATGCCACAGAGTGACTAGGGAGCCAGGGACAAACAGGCAGTTACCCGGTCAGTGTCTCTACAGAGTCTGTGGGTCCCTGCCAATATAGCGTGAACCTTCACGATGTCATGCGTGACGTTTTACGGAGGCGTGCCCAGACCTGGAAGTTCGGGCATGTTACATTTTATTGAAATGTAGCTAGTGCTCACATTGAGCATCAGCTCCAATGTCCATGTTAGACACACATGGTGACCTCATGTGACAGATGGAAGTCCGCCGCAAGTTGGTAGAAGGCAGAATCGGTATGGGACATCATAGTACGTCCCTCAAGCGCAAAGGGGTTAATCGGGCAAGGATGTTTACTGTCCAATTAAACAGGCTTCTGAACAATGCTCTCATGGAGCGCAAACACTGACTTCTAGCCTGCCATGTTACGGAGTCGGTTCTCCATGGCTTGGCAGCATTGTTGGTGGGCAGAGTCGATGACACCAAACACACCTCCAATCGGAGGAAGCAGATGATCATCTTCTTTTCTGCAATTGGCTGTGCGATGCACTAATGACGCATGCACAGTGCAATGACGGAGAGGAACAAACCTCGGTCCCCCCTGTTTGCTGCCACTGAGCACAGTCCCATAGTGTTTGCTTTTTGCCAAGTCTGTTGAATGGTGAATGCACGCATGGTGTCTAAATCTCCCACTTATGTTATGTTATTATGTTATATTGTTTTACCTTGTTTAGTTCTGAGGAAGTCATATTGGCTATACATGTTTACGATTTGCTTCCTGGAATCTTGGAGCCTATCTAAGTAAGGGGGTGTGGCCTATCCTCATCAGACATGCCCCCTTTTTGACCTTTTAGATTACGACACACAAATCTTTGCTAAAGTTCTCTATTGTCCATTGGACATAGATTATGCCCACAAAAAGGCACAGGACAAAGAAAGTGCCTTAGTGCTTGGTCTCGCCTCTACTTAATCACCAATTTATTAACCATGAAAACATTTTGGCATTCTTTCCCATTTAAGCACACTTGTAAGAACACTTGATACTAAACAAGCAAACCTTGACAATACCCAAGCAAGTGAACCTTGACAATAATTGCATGCATATGCATGCGTTAATAGTTAATGTGTTCTCATAAGGTGAGAGGAGGATGAGCTGAGATGAACATTTCATGTGAGGTGAGATGAAGTGAGAGGAGGGTGAGGTGAGATGATCATTTCATGTGAGGTGAGATGAAATGAGAGGAGGATGGGGTGAGATGAACATTTCATGTGAGGTGAGATGAAGTGAGAGGAGGATGAGGTGAGATGATCATTTCATGTGAGGTGAGATGAAGTGAGAGGAGGATGAGATGAGATGAAGTGAGAGGAGGATGAGGTGAGATGATCATTTCATGTGAGGTGAGATGAAGTGAAAGGAGGATGAGATGAGATGAAGTGAGAGGCGTATGGGGTGAGATGAACATTTCATGTGAGGTGAGATGAAGTGATAGGAGGGTGAGGTGAGACGAACATTCCAACTCAACTACACATTACGATGGGCCAAACTTGGTGAACATCTACTGGTACAAGTGCTCAGATGCTCATGCATAATTACATCTTTACAAACTCAGACTTGTTTAACAATGTATTACCTATGTAGGCCTTGTTCTCTTCAGGTTTGGCCCTTCACATTGCATAATTAGACGATTGGATGAAATGTTGATTTTTCCTTTTCGTTCAGCCAAAGCTATCTACCACAGAGTAGATTAGCATTTCATTAGGTTCAGATATAATAGAGGGTCGGGTAGCCAAGCTGACAGACAGATACATTGCAGACTAGTAATTATTTGTATCACATTGCTGTGCTGTAATATATCATGATCTAGTCTACCAGCATTCTATGTCCTTTGCAGAAATAGCTTCAAACCTAGTGTGTTCCATTTTTGGAATGCTCGGGTGAAAGGTCTCAATTTCTACTGCCCCACCCCCCAACCTCATTACCATGCACCATAAAAATCATCCAACGAAGAGGTGGATGATCATGTCTTTATTATGATGAGTAATTAACAAAGTATCTCAATGGCACAGTAATGATCCCACTGCACTCATACAATTACTGCTTGCAATTGGAAGTGTTCACCTTTTTGTGCTTCCCATTTTGAACTAAGGTTGTTGTAAGCACACAACCTGCCATGTTTACTGGAGCCAGTACGCAGGTTAAGGGCATACAGGTCAAACTAAGGTGTATGATAATTTATATCAGCCAGTAACCCGTTATGCAGTTATAATTCATATTGGGTTTTTTTTTAACCATGGACATAAACACCATCTAATGTAACACATTCTAACAGCACTGTGCTGGATGTTGTATGAATTTAACACTTATTTTGCCTTTTACAACAGTTTTTTTTTTTTTTACTCTAGCCTTGAAAAATGCATATTATCAGCTGTGATATATACAAAAAATAAATCATAATAAATAAAAATGTTATAAAATGTCTGTTTGGTTTAAAGACCCCAATTCTTTATAAAACAAGTAGATCATGGGGTCAGTAATCCCCACCGTTTGTGAAGTGGGCCACATTATTATTATAATTTTCTTTTTTATTTAGAGTGATGGCGGAGTATAGCTGGTTGGCTACAGAAAAATGCTTGACTCGTTAGTGGCCCTATAAAAGCAGTCCAAAAAACAAACTGTATAAACCAATCTTATTCAAACAAAAATACACATTGATAAGAAGTAGCGAGAATATGGGTAGTTAAGTCAGCTGGGCTGAGTCCAGGGCTACATTTGGCCCGCTGGTCACATGTTGGAGGCACTTGTCAAACAACATTTAAAGGGATGGTCAAACATGAAGGAAACTTGCCACTGGTCACTTATATAAGGTAAAATAAATGTATTGAGGTTTTTTTTTTTAGAACATAAATCCAAGTGTTTCTTAGTATATCATCATATATTAAGGACTTGCCTTCCAAACAACACAAAGATCATCTGCAACAATTTTAGCTGTGGCTTGAAGGATTTTGCTAAACTTCTCATATTCCAAAGGTGCCTGAAACCAAACCCCTTTGGTGACCTTCCAAACTAGCTCACACATACACTCCTGTCTCGTGGGCATCCTAAATGTCTGTGTCGAGAATAGTTTTTTTTTTCCCTTTGTGAATATATAATATAATCATTCCAATTCTACAAAATATTAGGGGGGGGGAGCGGCCTATAAAACTGATATATAAGGGGTTATGTATAACCATGGAGCACACAGATTATGCCAAATAGTGGCTCTATTGGCATGTGGACTGTTGAATGAAGAAGGCTCTTGACACTTTCTGGTCTGATTAGAGAACCTCTGCCAAACACTATTCAGTGGAGGTCCTTCTATCCCGCACTGCAACGTGTTGGGATTTATAAAAAATCGTAATCTTCGTTATACATACCAAAAGACGATCAGGCCTTTTTTTTTTTTATTCCTCTCCCGACACGTTGAAGTGCAGAAGTTTTTATATTTTCCCCCCATAGTGTTCAAAATGTTGTGAGTTAGATTAAGTTAGAGAAGTCCACACATGTCCTGTTTTGACCCCTGCAAGCCTGGTGATGCTCCCTTGAAATGTTGCAGGGTACTTTTAATTACATGTTGGAATAAAATAATAAAAATTGATTATTGGTGTTGATGAGTCAAGGTTATTTAGTTGTCTGGTGCTAATGTTCCAGTTGCTATATTGTTGTACCGAACAGGAAGTGAGGTACCTGCACTTCCTCTGTGATTGAATTACCATTCACTTTGTGCAATTTAATCTTATCTGGAATATGAACATTTAAGACCACCATTGCCAGGGGTATGAGCACAATTAGTTCTGGGTAACAATATAGGGTGAGCACCTTTGGGGACACCTGTTTATGGAAAACTTATACTACCGTGCATGGTTGAGCTATCATCCGTACTCCTTAAAGAGATTCAACACCGTGAAGGAGGAGAATATATTTAAAAGCAGAAAAACAACCACAACTAGAGGGCATAGTCTTAAATTAACTATTACTTTTACTGAGAGACAGTGAAGGTGTTTTTAACATAAGCATATGGAAAACAAGATAAGGGAATAATTGAACTAAAATTAGGCAGACTAGATGGGCCAAATGGTTCTTATCTGCCGACACATTCTATGTTTCTATGAATCTCGACTCTATATTCCAACACATAAACCAAATCAACACTACCTAGAGAACACTGCGCATTTCTACTTCCTGACTCTTTAAGCATCAAAAAAAGGAGCGGGAGAGGGAAGCATGTTGACGCATTACCCAGTTTATAGTATAAAAACGAGCTGTGACCGCGTATGCTCGCACCTCGCCTGCTTATGGGGCTACGATGAATTGCCGTCTATAAAGAAAAAGGAATTGCGTACCATATTTCTTTCACTTGGGAACATTCACAAGACAAATGTGCTCAACAAAACAGAAACATTGTGAGCGACGTCTCTGGAAAAGAAACAGAATGGATTTTTATGATTTTTTTTTTTTTTGCCGCATATTTAGTTGGTTATCACCTTTAAAAACGACCGTTATTAGCCTATAATGTGTGTCATTATGTGTTGTGTATTGCAGGCAGCGGAACTTTAGACGCCAATAATACTGCAATGAGCCTCGGTAGTTCATTATCCTAATGAACTGGAGCTGATATTGAAGTTTGCAGGGGTTCTGTTTACTGCGGGGCCTGCCGCGGCCTCTGACAGTTCTGCTGCCTCGTCGCGAATACTAATACTTCTCCAAGATTCTGTTCTTTTTCAGCTTAATAAACACCTCTCTCGTTATTATGTGAGTCGACCTTCAAATCTTTGTGGCTTTTGAAGAATAAACACAGTTGACATGAAAAAAAAAAAAATCACATTATGGATGCTTTCCATCGACCCAATGAAGGTAAGGCTTTGAATCCCTACATTGGTCCGTACAGGGCTTTTTGATGGCTGGGAAAAAAAAAATCACATTTAAATAATCTTTGTAATAAATGTTTGAAAAAAATGTCTTGGCCCTTTGAACAGTGGAATGAGCTGAAATGTTTTATAAACATACCCAAGAGATAATTTCCCTGCCTCCTGTACTGTTATTGGCTCAGAAAAAGGAAGTATAAACAATTTTTTGTTTGAGAAGATTAACTTCACCTACTAATACTGTTCATTGCCTCTTTTACCTGCTCCTCACCCACCTTCCCCACCAATGTGCTGAGGAGACCATTTTGCAATTACATGGGTAGGGTAAAGGTCAGATTCCACTAGTGATTTACCAGTGTTACCAGGGTAAAACTTTCACCAGGCTATGATAAGTATCACCTCCATCCCAGCCAGATGAGGCGGGTGAGATAATAATAATAACTAGAAAAGCTACAATATCTGGGGTAATTGTATGAAGTGTTCCTGCCTCCACCAGTAGTCTACAACTGGAGTGGGTGGAGTAACTGGGTGGAGTGGCTTGAGTAACTGGTGTGTGGTTGGAGTGGCTGGAGTAACTGTGGAAATGTTGGAGTGCGGTTGCCATCTTCAAACGGTCGTATTTTAAAAACTATAAATCCTACAGTGAAGAGCTTTATATTGTGAGAATCACAAGGCCCAGACCTACATTTTGATGCATAGTATGTCTCTGAAATATTAAAATGAAGGCACAGTCGCAGTTTAGATATTGCCCTTCAAATTTGAGGTGGCTAGAGTGGAGTTTCAATGAATGTCAATAGACGGAGTGAGTTGCAAACAAATGGTCATATTGTGAAAACTATCAGAACTATGGCTTAGCCGTGGACATGTTTAGTGGCAACAGGGATAGCTGAACGTTTTGATATAAGATTTGTGTAGGTGGGCTTGAAAATGAGGGAGTGGTGGCAGTTTAGAAATCATGTCTTGATTTTTCAGCTCCCACTCTAGCTTTTGTCAGCTCCCACTCTAGTCCTATGTGACCAATTTCGCCACAAAAACGACTATATTTCGTGGACCATTCGACGAAACGTTCCACAAAGTAATATCACACCAACTGGGAACAATCCGCACGTTTCGGTATATTACTGTCTATGTAGTGTAAAAACTGTGGGAGGAGTTAGGGGGGTAAATTTGGCTATAAGAAGAATAAGAATATATATGTGAGATAATATTAAGTGGTCTTGCTATGCAAGAACACTTAATAAAAACAACGTTTTTAAATAGAAAACTCTCCTTTTCAAGTACGTCCTGGGGATGTTACATTTGCCCAACATCCAGGAGTTGTTACCATTGCCCAACTTAACTATTACTTTTATCCACCTTGGAGGGATAAGAGTCTGAACCAATCTACCAGGAATTGAACCCAAGGATGAAGCAGATTCTCTATTGGCTATGGTCCAACATTCAAGGTTGGGCAAGGATGTCTGCAGACTGGTCATTCCTTTCTACATTTCAAATCCTATTTTAAAACGATGGCATCTGGGAGGTCTACTACACCTTATCTCCAGTTTTCATGCGCCTCCTTTTGGTTTGGATTCTTTTAAATACCATTTTCAATCCAAGATTGAAATATTTCATGAAGAATCCCTTAATAGATTTATTTGTATGTGATTCGCACTTTCTCTATTTTTTTTTTTAACTCATCAGTCACACATTAAGCACTGGAAGCTTCTTGATTATTATTCTCCATTAGCTCAACTTTGAGATATGATTTGCATTATGTTCCCTTGCGTCTCTCATTTTTTTTTATCGTATAACGCCATAGTCAGGTGCTTCTTCATAGAGTGGAATCCGAGGAAACACTTGACACCTCATTTGCCAAATATTTCATTTTGTACCATAATCTTCTCTCGTAGTGCTAAGTTCTGTCTGGAGGAAAAGTCCTGGGATGTGGCTAGAGAGCTCCCTGAAGATCTGTATGTATTAAGCAAGGAATTAAGAATACATGTGAAGTTGCGAACACCTTTGAAGGAATACTTTCCTAGTACACCACAGCATCTCAACAGTGCATCTCTGTAATATTGAAATTAAAAAAATAAACATAGGGTAGTATGTCTAAAATAAATGTATAATTGGTGAAATAGCATAGATGCACGCACAGACGTGAAAATAAGAGCAAGTATTTTTGCTCTGGCACATGTGAGTGCGATACCTATCACCACAAGCTTGTTTGTGTTTGTACATTGTTTGTACAAAGTTTGTACATTGTTTGAATAAATTACATTATTTGTTTCTTATCATTTGTTTTTATATACATGAGAGACATCATATTTGGAGAACAACTTAAGTATCTTGTTTGTTACACTTGTGATTTCACTTTTTTCTTATTATTTTTTTACCATGGATTTGTGAACACAGCACACCTTCTGTGTATTTAATGCATGTTCTTGTACTGCTTTTGGAGGGGATAGGTTCACTCTATCCACAAGAGTGTTGTTCCTTTTGTTAGCGCTAATTTGGTTTTTAGCGCTATCCATTTATGTTGAATACCCGACCCGGTGTTTGGTTTTTATTGATTTATTGCAGTGCCATCCCCTTGTTTGTTTGTTTTTTATACTGAGCAAGGCACAGACTTCTGCTCGTCTACTAAACCAACAAGGAATGAGATTGAGCTTAAAGGGATTCCCCTCCTTTGGATACCCGTGACCATTATTATTATTATTGCTACGTAATTATTTTTTTTCTTTTATTTATCTTTCTTTCCTGTTTCCTCGGAGGTCTTAAGGATACTCGAAGGCCAACCATTGCTCTTAAATTTTAGCTACAACATCCTGATGTATTACTTTTCCCCTTCTTATGGTCTGTAGTGTTGGGGTGAGATATTGCATTTACCTGACTATAAAACTGTCTTGAATTTTTTAATTTACATGAAAAATATTATTATTATTATTATCCACCGTCACGGAACCTTTTACATTTCTGAAGCTGAAGTGAAAGGTTGAGATCGATTATGTTTTATACTCCGGTAAACACACTGATATTAATTGTCGGGGTGCTGATAGCTCATTGTTTTGATCTTACAAACCATTCCTATTCTTCTATTTCACCGTGGAGGTGAGATTGACTGTGTGAACTTGCATGCAAAATGACAACGCCGGGATTTAATATTGTACTCTTGGGGACAATTCGACCGGTTAAATCCCATAGCGCTGCTGTTTTGTATATCAATAGCCGTGGGTAAAGAAACAAGGACTTCATGTTAATTGGAGGAAATCAATTAAAATTGTATTATGTAAATCCATAGAAGCCAATATTTGTCCCTTCGATGGACAGGCATAAGGGAGAGGTGAAATGGAGAACTGCAAGGTTAGATATTATGGATTTTCTTATTACAATGTAATGTGATACTGCTCTCCTGCAGTTGTATGTTTATTACTCTTTGATAAATTTAAACTTTGCTTTGCAAGGCAAATAATATGCATTGGCCAGCAGAATAGGCTGGCTGTAAATTAAAAGGAAAAAAGGAAGGAGATTACGTTGTTTTGTTAGATGCCATAGAGAAATTCTCATTAAAAATAAGAAAATGCTGCAGTATAGTCAATGTAGTTTAATAGTAGCCACACACAGTATATGTGCTGGACTCCCACCACCATAATGAATGTAATGATACATCCTGTGTCTATGTACCGATCGATGGACACTCAACTAATGACCTACTGGGCGATAGACAATGAGAGCTACTCGTGGACCATGTTCAACGTTCCATATCTCTCCATCACAGTAGTGTCCTGTCCATGTATGAGTGCCACCCCAGGGCATAGTCCTCTGCTTTACTGGCACTGGATGCACCTCATCCAGGGAAGGCAAAATGGAGAGGAGGAGTCTACATTGTTAGACCAAAGTCAGTGTAAAGTATTTATTAACCACTGTGAGTGTGATGTGATGTTGGGATAGACTACTGTTGTTTTGGACCATAGCCAATGTGATAGGGTCCTCAAATACTTTCAGTAATGTAGGATTGTAATCTGCTCACTAGGAAAAGCACTGGCATAGATAGATAGATCTATTATCCACATGTTCATTTGAGGAGAGTCTAAGACCTGATCTATTGGAGAACATGAGTATATATGTATATATGTATATATTTTATTAATTATAACCAATGGATGGCTACTGGTGGATAGTAGTCATTGATAGCGCATTGCTGCATAGTATCTTTATAGCTTCAGTCAACGCCTAATGAAGACAAAGTATGCCTGGATTATATTATGTCTGTGATGATATTGAGTCATGCTCACTATTCCCAATCCATACCACCCATAGGGAATGACCACATATTGTGGCACTTTCCCCTTCTATTTCATAATGGTACCCAACATATAGATGGATAACCGCTGCTGGGATTGAACCCTAGATCTCTGTGTTTCTGGTTCTTATACCTGTTCTGTGCGCCACCAAAGGATTGCTATGTGTCTGTCTACCTCCTGCCCATAGCTCAGGTGTTCCCTGTCCTTCGTTACTGCCTTATTTAAACCCCCTCCTCCCAGCACTCTTTGCTGGAACATTTTATCTGCCTGTCCTGTTGATTGCTCTACTGTTTCGTTCCCTGACCTACTGGTATTTTCTCGGCCTGTACCCTGACTACTCCATCCTTCTCCACTCCTGACTCGGCTACTATCTTGGCTTCTCTGTCCTCCTTCCATCCTGACCTTTTGGCTTATGACCCCCGACTACATTTTCTGATTTGCCCGTTTTTATTCCTGTTTATCAAAATGCCCAAAAGAAGGTCTCAAACCCCTGATTGTGACCACTCAAAGCCTGGGGCTCCACCCTTGGGGGAGAGTGGTCACCCTGTACAGAGTATCACACCTGCTCCGGAATCTGCACCTGGACTCCAGCTGGAACTGGCATCCATGCCGGTGACAATCACAAACCAACATTCAATTCATTAATAGAAGAAACATTGTGAATATCTGACATTAAGTGTCTACCTCTCTCATTCGGAAATCATCTTTCATCATTAATTACTGACCATTTATCCATCAGTTGTGTCTACCAGTTGCCCTAAATGGCAATCCCTAAATTGATATCTCAATTAGTTTCTCGGAGTTTAGATTTTCTTCTACTCCTTTACACCTTTAATGATATTGATACCTATTAGTAAGTTACAGCCCTTTGATAGTATATTTAAAAGAAGAAAAACTACCACAACGAGAGGACATAGTCTAAAATTAGAGGGGCAACGATTTAAAAGTAATATCAGGAAGTATTACTTTACTGAGAGGGTAGTGGATGTATGGAATAGCCTTCCAGAGGAAGTGGTAGAGGTAAAAACAGTGAAGGAGTTTAAGCATGCGTGGGATAGGCACAAGGCTATCCTAGCTATAACTGGGGACTAATAAAAGTATTTATAAAATTGGGCAGACTAGATGGGCCGAATGGTTCTTATCTGCCGACACATTCTGTGTTTCTATGTATCTATGATAATTATCCACCCATCTATTTGTTTCAACATTGTTCTTTATCCTATGAATATTTCCAAAGTTCGCAAATATAGATAGATGTTTTGTGTTGGAAAGGTGAAATATAAGCCTGGGGCAGTAGTAGACCCCCCCAATGGAAAAATCCTCACAATGTAAGTATTTTTTTTTTTTATAGCAAAACAATGTTTCACACTGTTTGAATATAAAGCACTGCAGTAAAGTCACCCACTGTTAAAGACAAATACAAACGTGGCACAATCACTACTTTGTGGCAAGTAACTTGTCCCTGCATCCTTATCCCTTTAACCTGACCGAGCATCCCTCCCCGTAGCTCCCAAACATTTGAAGTGCCAAGGTTAGCCATCACAGCACTACTAATGCAGAATTTGTGCAAAACGCCTGTTAATTCCTTACCGAGCGCCCTGTCTGCATTCATTATTTCTATATCTGTGTTGCAGTTTACGAATCACAGTATATCCGGTAATATTTACAACGCTTTCCTTTGTCTCCCATGATGCGAATTTGTCCCCTGGCTCCGAACCGGCATTAACCTCTCCGTCGTGTTACGCCTGGATTAGGAGGTTTTTATTCACTGGTTTTTGGAAGAGCTGCCACGATAAAATAAATTGAATTCGCGATAAGCATCTGGCTGGTATGAAATTAACACAGGTCAGCACTCATGTTCCGTTCAAAGCAGATTTGACTGAGCAATGCTTGACTTCGTAAAGGGAGTAGGTAAACATGTGTTCCTTATTCCCTAACACCGTCTCCCTTGGATATCTGCAAATCCATTTTAAAAGGGCAATACACAAAGGTCTGGTTTTGCTGCTAAACATCAGATATATTAATCATAATTAAGCACAAAACGGCACGTTCAAGACTTTCTTAAATATAGTGAATACTTCCATTCCATAATCCCAGGTTTAAAAACCTCCAGGGCTTTGCTGAACCCTCATCACCGAAGTTATGCTTGATTGAAAGACTGAATTAACTGTAGGCATTTTAAATTGAAATGCTTTAAAGAAAGAATAAAAAAATAAAGTACTATAATGAGTTTTCTTTGTCCTGTAGAGCACTATGAGTGGGCGGACATGTTGTTTAGAATCTTGAGTGAGGTCTAACATCATGTGACCCAAGATGAAGGACGATATGACACATCTTGTCCAATGGTATATGGCAGAGGCGTCGCTAGGGGTGGGCTACTGGGGCTATAGCCCCGAGTCCCCCCTTCATAGCCCCGAATGGAGACTCTGGGGCTAAAGTATTCTTTAGCCCCGAGACTCCAGGGCTATAAATATTTTAAAAAAAATCCCCCGGTGAGCTTTCCTCCGTCTGGGACATAGTCCCAGAATCGGAGGATTAACCTCACGCGGGGGTGAGGGCCGATCGGGAGGAGAGGCTGCTATAGGGAGCTCGCTCCCTAGCCTCTCCTCCTGGCCATAGAGATCACAGCGCGACGGGTGCAAGCTCCGCCCCCGTCGCGCTGTGTCAGCTGCTTGCCGGATGTCAGGTGGACGGACATCCGGCAGAAGGTCCTGGATGATGGACCAAGTGTAAGGTAAGTAAAAAAAAAAAAAGTGTGACTGTGTATGGGTGTCTAGGTGTGTGTGTGTGTGTGTGTGTGTGTGTGTGTCAGGGTGTCTAGGTGTGTGTGGGTTCTGAGTGGCAAAATATTACTGGGCTATGATTGGCACAATATTACTGGGTTCTGAGTGGCACAATATTCTTGGGCTATGATTGGCACAATATTACTGTGTTCTGATTGGCACAATATTACTGGGCTATGATTGGCACAATATTACTGGGTTCTGAGTGGCTCAATATTCTTGGGCTATGATTGGCACAATATTACTGGGTTCTGATTGGCACAATATTACTGGGCTATGATTGGCACAATATTACTGGGTTCTGAGTGGCACAATATTCTTGGGCTATGATTGGCACAATATTACTGGGTTCTGAGTGGCACAATATTCTTGGGCTATGATTGGCACAATATTACTGGGTTCTGAGTGGCAAAATATTCTTGGGCTATGATTGGCACAATCTTACTGGGTTCTGAATGGCACAATATTACTGGGTTCTGAATGGCACAATATTACTGGGCTATGATTGGCACAATATTACTGGGTTCTGAGTGGCACAATATTACTGGGTTCTGAATGGCACAATATTACTGGGCTATGATTGGCACAATATTACTGGGTTCTGAATGGCACAATATTACTGGGCTATGATTGGCACAATATTACTGGGTTCTGAGTGGCACAATATTACTGGGCTATGATTGGCACAATATTACTTGGTTCTGACTGGCACAATATTCTTGGGCTATGATTGGCACAATATTACTGGGTTCTGAGTGGCACAATATTCTTGGGCTATGATTGGCACAATATTACTGGGTTCTGAGTGGCACAATATTCTTGGGCTATGATTGGCACAATATTACTGGGTTCTGAGTGGCACAATATTACTGGGCTATGATTGGCACAATATTACTGGGTTCTGAGTGGCACAATATTCTTGGGCTATGATTGGCACAATATTACTGGGTTCTGAGTGGCACAATATTCTTGGGCTATGATTGGCACAATATTACTGGGCTATGATTGCCACAATATTACTGGGTTCTGAGTGGCACAATATTACTGGCCTCTGAATGGTACAATATTCCTGGGCTCTGAGTGGCACAATATTACTGGGTTCTGAGTGGCACAATATTACTGGGCTATGATTGGCGCAATATTCCTGGGCTCTGATTGGCACAATATTCCTGGGCTCTGAGTGGCACAATATTACTGGGTTCTGAGTGGCACAATATTACTGGGCTATGATTGGCACAATATTACTGGGCATCTGATTGGCACAATATTACTGGGCTCTGAGTGGCACAATATTCCTGGGCTCTGAGTGGCACAATATTCCTGGGCTCTGAGTGGCACAATATTACTGGGTTCTGAGTGGCACAATATTACTGGGTTCTGACTGGCACACTATTACTGGGCTCTGACTGGCAAAATATTACAGGCATCTGACTGGCACACTATTACTGGGCTCTGAATGACACAATATTCCTGGTATCTGACTGGCACAATATTACTGGGCTCTGAGTGGCACAATATTACTGGTATCTTACTGGCACAATATTACTGGGCTCTGAATGGCACACTATTCCTGGTATCTGACTGGCACAATATTACTGGTATCTGAAAGGCACAATATTACTGGTATCTGACTGGCACAATATTACTGGGTTCTGAGTGGCACAATATTCCTGGTATCTATAATTGTACAATTTTCAAACACTGAAAAATTTGTGGGTGTTTTCTTACATTTTTATTATGGGGTGGGGGGGTGGGGGATGCAACACTCAGGGTCCGCCCCGGGTGCCAAATGCTCTAGGTACGCCCCTGTGTGTGACCGAGCTCATCTGGGCTCTAGCCCCAGATCATCCGAAGAACTAGCAACGCCCCTGGTATATGGTATGTATATTTATGTACACAATATATTTATATATGTGTGTGATATTGTGGTAAAAGAAAATGGGTTAATTTAATCAAGGGGGGATATAATCAAAGCCTAAAGGTTTTCATTTAAGGCCCCTTAAAAATCTAACCCCTTCCATAACATAAACTCTCACTAAATTTTAATATCGCAACTAGACAAATCATACAAATTTTTTTTTCTTTATTTGGTAACAATACATTATTATCCAATAAACTAAGATACAGTTGGGCACATGATGACAATACTTAAAGGACTGGATACATGCCTATATGACAATATGCAATGCATAGAATCATTATATATATATATGTTTAGATTTAAACTATAAACATTGATACTGATGCGCTGTTGCAAATCCTTTCATTTATTTTTGCTCCCTGAACTAGATGTTCTAAAGTACCCGTGAATAGTAGGCCATAGGTTAATACACTGTTGATGTGTGGGTAGGAGAGGAGGAGAGTCAGTGATTTACACACTAATAGATTACAGGTCCATTCATCTGCCTGATAAGCCCCTTTCTCTGCACAGTTCAATATAAAGCAGTGCATTACAAGAATAGATCACTTTCTTGTTTAGTACCTAACAGGTTAACCCCGCTGCTCCTGTACTGTGTTATCTCACTGTGACTGGCCACAAACCAATAGAAAATAATGGTTATAGTGTTACATTACATTAACATTTGTTTATATGGCTCCAACAATGTATGTAGCGCTAGGTACAGAGCACAGAGGGGGATAGCATACTAAGTTAGATGAACAAGAACAGGCTGATATCTAGAATGTAGAATCAAATGTAACATAAAATAGAGTAGTCATAATAATAAATAAATGGTAGTGCAGATTACCTCCCAAAATTTATATCCCAGTAGTTGTGATGCTAGGAGTGGGACCTTGATGGGGCCTATGTTTGCAAGTGGCATGTAAGATGTTGCAGTTGTTTTACTGCCAGTAAACTGGGACCGGGGCAAAAACAGGGACTGCGGAACAGTGGTCCCAACCGCCACTAACCTGCGCAATGTAGCACAGATGCGAGGTATGTATCATGATCTATACGACAAAGTGAGGTAGGACCACTGGACAGGAAACAAATGAACAAAATATGTAAATCAACAATATTAGGGTGCATGCAAAAAAAAGGGCAGTCCCACACCACCCAAGCAAATGAGTCTGTACAAAAAGGAAGCACACCAGATGTAACAAACGTAAAAAATAACCTTTAATATAATAATTAAAATATCAAGACAATACAAAAATACAAATACACAGTAGAATAATACCAATCAAATATAAACCAAATCCAGGCTGATAATAGTAAATATATAGCACAAATACAAAAGTAAATAAATATAGTACCAAAGGGGAGAGCAAACAAAAGGGAAAAATAAGCAAAAGCTAAATAAACTCACTAGGATGCAGAGACCAGGTAGAAGATACCCAAAAAGAACCAGCCCCCCAACTTTTCGGCTAAATGCCTTCTACTGGAATAGGATCGTGTATCATGATCTATGTCAGCTATCGGTTGCCACATGCGCCTCCTGAAATGTTGGTAAGGACACAGGAGTTTAATGCTTCAACGTATAAATTAAAAAAAAAAAAAAAAAAAGTAAACTAGTGCAATATTATAAATTCACTATAAAGGGAAATATAAAACATATGAGCCTATTCTTATAAAGCATGACATAAAAAAAACAAATCTATTATATTAGACAAATAAACCTCTATTCTCATTATAAGATATCAATGCTTCAACATATGAACGTAAAAAAAAGTCAACTAGTGCAATATTAAAAAATATATTCTCTATATAAAGTGAAATATAAAACATATGAGCCTAATCCTATAAAGCAAGACATAAAAAAAACAAATATATGACATCAGCCAAATAAACCTCTATTCTCATTATAATATATCAATAAATTCCAGGAAAACCCCATCTAAAAAAATATATATATATATTCCAAAATCCGTCTCACAGAGTCTCATATTTATGTGCTAATGAAAGTCTTGCAGTTTATCCATGCAACGTACTAGAGTCAGGTCAATCTGCACATCAGCAGAATTTTTCTGGTACACAGTTAAACTGTTCAAAACTCAAATTTGCTTTATTGTTTAAATTGTGACTATGTGAGGGATCAGCAAATGTGAGGACCATGAATCTGTGTTCTGTGGAATTATGTAATGTCAGGCTACAAATAAAACCGGCCCAAAAAAAGAACATGGAGTTGTACCAATTTATTATAAAGCTGACCTTGGGTTGCGTATCTTTATCCTGCACCACCTGTTATCACATTGGATACAGCATAACCTGACATAGGCGTTCTAACTCGTTTGCAATAGACATTTTAAGGGTGGTGTGGGTTCTGGAATTAGAGGTTGTCATGGTCATGATGGGTCCCCAATCAGAAGACCACAGAGAATGGTGCCATACATGTGTAGGACTTCATATGTGTAACAGTCATGGGCACCGTGACTCCATATTAGACATGTGCCTTCGTTTTCAGACGAATGCATTTTCGGCCAAAAATAGCATTTTCGTCCATTCGTCCGAAAAACAAATAACGAAAATGCTAAACTAACGAAAGCCGAATGAACGAATGGTTAATAAACGAAAATCATTCGACCATTAGTCCATTCATGCTATTGGCATTCTATAAACCGAAATAGAGTCGGTTTATAGAATACCAATAGCATTACATACATTCCATAAACCGACATAATGAACGACTTCCGGTTTATGGAATGTAGTAAATGCTATTTGAATTCTAATAAACCGTAATAGAGTCCACATTCAAACCAACTGACCTATTTCAACTCTATTTCGGTTTATAGAATACCAATAGCATTACATACATTCCATAAACCGAAAGTCTATATTTGTAGAGAGGTTAAAATAGGTCAATTCGTACAAATGAATAAAACGAAACGAAAATAATGAACAAATTTCGTCTGAAACGAATGCAGTAATGAACGAAATTCGTTTTGGACGGAATAAATAACATTTTCGTCCAAATGGACGAAAACGAAACGAAAATTATAGTTTTGCACATGTCTACTCCATATAGCTCTATCTTGAGGCTGACATGTTGTTCGGAATCTTGGGTCAGATCTTCTCCATCTCAGGTAAAGGATCTGACCCAAGATTCCCAAAAAACATGTCAACTTTTTGATAGGGCTAGAGCAAAGTGGGCTCAATAAGATACTTTGTTTTTATTCTTTAATTAAAACATTACTCTTTAAAAAATCTAAAGATCTAAAGGGACTGTATCACCTAATCATTACGCATCCTGTGAATGTAGGGACTAAAAAAATGATTGAAAATGATCTATACATTGTGTTAGAATTGCAAACAAATGCCTAAATTAGGCAAACAATGTGTTTTAAATGTGTCTTTTTGAGTCTCCTGTTTGCGACATCACCTGTGGCTTAATATGCAAATTACCCATTACCCTTGATTTGCATATCAAGACACAGATGATGTCATAAACAGGGGACTACACAGACACATTTAAAACACATTTTTCTCATAATTAATGGTTTTGCTTGCAGTTTTCCTTTATTCACTACATGCACAGTAAAAACAAGGTTTAGGTGATTCAATCCCTATAACGTTCGTTAATCCTGAGGGGAAGGGAAAACAAAATATAAAAGAATCTTCAAATTACAACGACACACATCTTGACCAGAACACTTAACAGATATCCTTGGGTCAAGTTAAATGATTTTAGATTCATTCATTCCAATGCATTTCAAGGAGTATATGCATTTTGCACTAAAATGTCAGGTTTTATGGCCACAATAAGTACATATTACTTTTTAATCTTTTATTTGAGCGAATTTGGCAAGAATTACCATGCTGACATTTCTGAATAAGGGCAGCGTTTTTTTTTTCAAAGTAAATCGTTAAGAAATGGACGTATTTTATTGTGACCAACTGCATAGATTATAGTGTTTCAAGGTTGCAGAGATATAGTTAGCCTCTATTAGTTACAGGTTATTTAGGAAAACTACCTGCTATGTTAAATACACAGTAACGTTTTAACATAAAAAGCCACTAAACTATCTTTTACTTTTTTGTTTAAAATTAAAAACGTTGGTTGCCCTAGTATGGGGACAAAATGGCGTGTATTTTTTAAGACTCCGTGCATCATAGTAACATAGTAATTTAGGTTGAAAAAAGACTCCAAAGTCCATCAAGTTCAACCCTTCTACCTATCATTCCAGCTTTTGATCCAAAAGAAGGCAAAAACCCCTAAGGAAGCTATTTCAAATGTTGCCTCCTAGGGGGAAAAAATCCTTCTTGACTCCAAAGGGCAATCAGAGTTCTCCTTGGATCAATAAGATCTATTATTAATGCTTATTCTATTGTTAATAGCCCTGTATGTTCTGCTTTTCTAAAAAGACATCCAGACTAGATATGTGCAAAACTAAAATTTTCGTTTCGTTTTCGACCATTCGGACGAAAATTTTATTTATTTTGTCTAAAATGAATTTCGTTCATTACTGCATTCGTTTCAGACGAAATTCGTTCATTATTTTCGTTTCGTTAATATGTGTTCGTTTTATAGAATACGTGTAATACTATTGGCTTTCTATAAACCGAACGAGAGCCCCATTCATAAGAAATTCTTATGAATGGGGCTCTCGTTCGGTTCATAGAAAGGCAATAGTACTACATGTTTTCTATAAGCCGAAAGTCTATAAACCAAACGTTCGGTTTATAGACTTTCGGCTTATGGAATACATGTAATCCTATTGCTATTCTATAAACCGAACGTTCGGTTTATAGAATAGCAATAGGATTACATGTATTACATAAGCCGACAGCCTATAAACCGAACGTTCGGTTTATAGGCTGTCGGCATTTCACTAAACGGAGACAGAGTCTCCATTCATAAATTTATGAATGGAGACTTTGTCTCCGTGTAGTGAAATGCTATTGTATTCTATAAACCGACTCTATTTCGGCTTATAGAATGCAATAGTACTACGAATGGACGAATGAACGAATGATTTTCGTTTATTAACCATTCGTTCATTCGGCTGTCGTTAGCTTAGCATTTTCGTTATTTGTTTTTCGGACGAATGGACGAAAATGCTATTTTCGGACGAAAATGCATTAGTCCGAAAACGAATGCACATGTCTAATCCAGACCATTTTTAAATGCATCTATTGTGGTTGATAGCACTACCTCTCTTGGCAGTGAGTTCCATAACTTTATTGTCCTTACCGTAAAGAATCCTTTGCTGTCTATGAAATCTTTGCTCTTCCAGTCTCAGGGGGTGACCTCTTGTTCTTTGTACATTTCTTTTAATGAACAGCTCACTGGAGAGCTCTTTATATTGGCCCTGCACATATTTACTGGGAAGCCTGCAGGCTGATCTGATCACTCACCGCATGGGACTTTTTTTTTCCAGGGGGAGCCTATATCAGTATACTGCCTTATGCCCCCCCCAATGTCTACCTTTTTTGGCTCAAAATAAATATTGGATTCACTCAATTTCTTTGCCCTTATTATCCATGGAAGGTCTGGGAATAATTCTTGACTACAGACGTAGCAACAGTCAAGAAGCTTTTGAAAGGCCTAATACGATCATTGCCATGTATAAGGAGGGTATGCTCTTTATTATTCAATGGAAATACACCATCTTGATGCTGCCTGTTAATTCTAAGCAACAGGTAAAATACATTGTAGGACTGGTAAAATTACAGAAGACGGAGACGAAATCAATAAAAGAGAATGGGGGAATTTAACAGATGATGAAAGGCCAAAAAAGTTACATTGGTTCACACAAGATGAACGGGGCTTTCCAGGGGATGTGATAGCACTGCTGAAATATTTATCGGATCAATACCAGTCAATGTCTGGGGACCTTTTCATTGGTAGGACTCAACAAAGGACATAAGGTCATCCATTAAGACTTAAGGAAAACTACAGAGGACCAAAATTTATGTTTACCTTACAGAGGGCATTTCAAATTCACTGCTTAGTGAGGTTGCGAATGCAGATAACTAGATTTTCTTTTTTCTTTTTTAACCAACCAGGGTACACTAGCTACAAGAATGTAAAGACGATTTAAAAAACACTGTATTCCCATCACTGGTAACAAAGTAGCATACTCGGAATTCAGCACCAATGGTGACATTCCAACTGCATCAAATACATTCTATTTGTTTTACCCAGAAAGCATGAAGAGTCCTGTTCTATATCGTTGTGTTCTTGATGACTTGTACAATAAAGTTTAATGACAAAAAAACATGATTTGTGTTAGCGTTTCGTCCACTGTTAAAGTCTGTGCTTAAGATCCTCCCTTCCTGTTCTCTCAATTGTCGATATTTGTTTCCAGCCCATCTGGAAAGGATGGGTTTGAATATCTTTTTTGTGTTCATTGTAGTTTAGCCTTGAAGCAATCAGTGCAGTTACTGCTAAGTAAATTGTTGCAGGCTGTTTGCAGCTGGAGAGAGAGTGATATTGTTTTTATGTTTTGTTATTTTATTTTTTATGTAACTCCAACCATATACGGCCTACCATATGCTCTAAACTACACAATGAAACCTTACGAGCAACGGAAGGAAAAAAAACACCGCAGAACAGTAGACGCAAAGGGACAAACAAAATCCTAATCACTCTCCAATCATTCTAAGTAGGCTTTATTTTATTCTAGTTAAACCCTCAATGAACCAGTATGCCTTGAAATAATTATTCCTGATGACTCTTGTGTTTAGAACTCTTCTAGTAACATAGAAACATAGAATGTGTCGGCAGATAAGAACCATTCGGCCCATCTAGGCTGCCCAATTTTCTAAATAATTTTATTAGTCCCCAGTTCCCTATCTTATATCTCAGATAGCCTTGTGCCTATCCCACGCATGCTTAAACTCCTTCACTGTGTTTACCTCTACCACTTCCGCTGGAAGGCTATTCTATACATCCACTACCCTGTCAGTAAAGTAGACTATGTCCTCTAGTTGTGGTAGTTTTCTTCTTTTAAATATACTCTCTTCCTTTACTGTGTTGATTCCATTTATGTATTTAAATGTTTCTATCATATCCCTCCTTGCTCAATATAATGGGTGGAAGGTAGAAATCCCGACAGTTCCACTTTGGATAGTACAGACCCGATTCGTGACTGATATGTCTTGGTCCCAATTTGCTGCTCTGGTGACCCAGGTGTCTGGTACACTGGTGATAATACGTTTGGTGCATGCATAAAAAATGGATGCATGGATGGTTGGTCAATGATGCGAGACTGGTTAGCGTGTATGCTACTGGATTGTGCTGCAGTGCCTGTAAGCTGCTCATGTTAGCATTATTGATATACCCCCATTGGAGACCCCAACCCCTGATGTTCTAATGTTCAGAGGTATGGGGAGTGTTTTAGCAAAATTGACCTTTGCTCCTAGTCTCCCCATTTCTCTTCCCATCCACTTTCTCTGGAAATAACAGAGCAATGGTTCCCCCCTTTAACCCCCCCCCCCCCCCCCCAATAGTCCTAGATTTAAGGATTACCCAATTGGTCCTTGAGGTCTGGTTTGTTCTCCAATGAAGTTGAATGGGAGAATTTTTCCAACTCAGCTAGTTTGGCCTTAAGTTTGAAAGTCCCATCTCAGTTCCCTGCGGTTTTCCCTTTATTGAGTAGACTTTTTAATCAGTGCTTTCAAAACCAGTTTCCTCAAAGACCAACACCACAATCAGGGTTCATACATGTCCTTATATAAACACAACCTAGTAATCCGTAAATCCTGGGCCCCTTTGGGAGGTCACGAGGACTGGTTTGGGAACAACTGTATTAAAGAAAGCCTCCAAGTAATCATAGCTGTATAACAGTGGCTGAGGTTTTGCCATGAAGGATTGGGAATGATCAACATTGTCATAGTAAGTTCTAAAATTAATATTAACATATAAGCACAACCTCAAAAAACACACAATAAATACACTACTCATATTCTGAATGTAGAGAATAAAAATAATAATAAATATATACATCGTGCAAATGCATAAAAAAAAAAGAGTAAAATGGGTTTTAAATGAGTCTATTGTGTCCCGTGCTTATGACATCACGTCTGGGATCATACCCAGATGCAACCTGTGAAATAAATCTGCTAATAAAATGCACAGATCATTTTTGAACATTATATGTAGGCAGCTAGTGGATCAAACCTAAAGGGGGTCTTCAAAGCATTAATGTAGAATCTGCGGAACAATCAATAAGAAAACACAACATAGCAACATAGTCACAATATGCGGCGAAAGGTTTTTAAACTCATTTTAAAAGCATGACTTTCCTCCATCCCACTTCGGAGGTCAGCTATTCAATGTAAGTGAGAATTCTCCTGAGGATGTGGTTACAGCTCTGACACGGGCTAAGGTGACTTTTAGGTTATCCTGGCTTGGCAGCTATATTACTCAGTGTCTCTATGGGTTAGAAATGAAGGGATGCACTGTGTAGCCCTCTCCATGAATATAGAAAGAAATCTTCCGTAATTAGGATTATATATAAAAAGTAACACAAATCCATATTGCAAGGCTGTATCTTCACTGATCCTTTTCAAGCTGAGATTTTAATGTACAGAAAGTATATGTAAAATCTACAACACATATGAGCATTTAGTAATATACAATATTTCCCTTACTATAAATAAATGCATTCTGGAAGAGAAATCCGTCTCTGATCCAGAAAGAAATAGAATGGCAAAAATGATTAACATTCTATGTGTGTTAAAGTACACTATATGGACAAAAGTATTGGGACACCCTGACCATTAAACCGACAGGGACTTTTATGACATCACATTCTAAATACATAGACAGTAATATGTAGTTGGTCCTCCCACTGCAGCTATAACAGCTTCCACTCTTCTGGGAAGACTTTCCACAAGACTTTGGTGATGTGAGGCTTGCATGCAGCTGCTTAGCCATGGAAACCCATTCTATGAAGCATAACACAGAATTCAACATGACACGAATAAAAAGAGCTCATGAAAGGATTCAGCGTAACAATACTTTACATTGCATGTGAGGTCTCTGGTTCCATTATCTGAGCTACATTTTTTAGTAATGCTTAGCAAGCCATTTCCTACGCTAATCATATTTTGGACACCACAAGAACTGTGCTGGCGTTGTGTTGAGCGTATTGTTTTTGCAACGGAAGTTTGGAACCCAACAGCTATTAAATCAGCAGCGCATTGCCGACTTGTCCGCACCATGCGCCTCAGCACCCTGACTATGCCAGTGACTCTGGCTATTTTACCAATAATGTATACACGTGTGTCATCTGAAGATATATGTCTCTTAACTCACCTGCAACTCAACTATTAGAGAATAGAGACCCAAGTCTTCTTCCTCCCTCATGGCTTGCTCATTGCATATTATTTAGAATGTTCACATCCCTCATGTTGGGTCAGATGACCCACAATTCCGAAGAATATGTCTGCCCCCTTAGACAGGGTTATATAGAGCAAAGTGGGCTCAATAATGTACATTATTTGTATTCTTTCATTGAAGAATCTCTATTTAAAATGTCTACATTGCATCTAATCGTTCAGTTGGCATTTGGCAATTTTTAAAAATACCCATTGTATGGCACCATCAAAAATAATTTAGGGACACTACAGGTACACACGAATTGTGTCCACCTGGAAAATTTTTCATTGATAAGCATTTTTATACTGTTATTCCACCAGTGGTTTCTGCTAGACATGGATCCAATATAGAATGCAGTAACATCTCCCATGGCACGATATTAATTGCACTAGAATAAAAATTTGAATCTAGAACATTCGGTAAAACTCACTGATCTATTTTTCTACTTATATTTTCATGAAAAACAAACACATTCCTGTGCTCTGCTTTTTTCTTTTCTAATTAATTCCAACATTTCTATTATGTATGCAGACTCTGTCTAATTATATTGTTGTACAAAATGTGTTTGTGAATATTATTCCCTGCTAACCTCGTATTACCGTATTTGCTCGATTATAAGACGAGCCTGATTATAAGACGACCCCCCAAACTTTGGATATTCCTTTAGGAAAAAACTAAAAGCCTGAATATAAGACTACCCTATAGGAAAAACTTTAACTTTTATATATATATATATATTCACATGTAAACTGCTTTTTAATATTTAATAAAAATTATGATATTAAACAAATGCATTTCTTGTTTTTATTTCCTTTTATGTGCCAATGCTGCCTCTCTCTCCCCCAGTTTTATCTCTCTCCCCGTCCCACGTTGTCTCATGGTCCCCCCAAACTTTTCTCTCTCTCCCCCTTCCTCCCCTTGTTTTTCTCTCCCCCTCTCCTTGTCTTTCTCTCCCCATGTTTCTCTCCCCCTCCCTCCCCTTGTCTTTCTCTTCCCCTCCCCTCTCTCCCCCCCTTGTCTTTCTCTCCCCCTCCCTCCCCTTGTCTTTCGTTTCCCCTCGCTCCATCCCTCCCTCCCCTTGTCTTTCTCTTCCCCTCTCCCCCCTTGTCTTTCTCTCCCCCCCCCTTGTCTTTATCTTCCCTCTCCCTCCCTCCCCTTGTCTTTCTCTTCCCCCTCCCTCCCCTTGTCTTTATCTTCCCTCCCCCTCCCTCCCCTTGTCTTTCTCGGTATATCCACCCAATAAATGAGAAACTATAGGAGGAAGCAGAACTCGTACCTTTAAAAAGGACAAAAAACAAACATACCTTGTTAAAGCATAGTAGAGTAAAATAATTAGAAGAACTTGTGTATTCAATAATATGCAATCTGCCAACCAACTGGTTTTTGAAGAAATTTTCCAGAGACCATTGTTAAGTCTATGGAGTAGAATGGCCAGTATTTTTTGGACGAAAAAAGTGACAACCCTAATTCTAAATATGTTTGGCGGACACAATAATGGGAAGTCTGCCGCTTTTACTTTATTTAGCTGCAACCTGAGTAGGGGAAGCAACATTTAAAGTGTTTCAAACTGCAACATTCACACTAGCTACATATATCACATAGAAACATAGAATGTGTCACCGGCAGAAAGGAACCATTCGGCCCATCTAGTCTGCCCAATTTTTCTAAATACTTTTTATTAGTCCCCAGTTCCTTATTTTATATCTAGGATAGCCTTGTGCCTATCCCACACATGCTTAAACTCCTTCACTGTGTTTACCTCTACCACTTCCGCTGGAAGGCTATTCCATACAGCCTATGATTAAGTGCTTTTGAAGCATGAAACGCGTAAGGCGTCTTTCTCACTGTGTGGTTCATTTCCTTTTTTGTACTAGCCTGTTTTACGTAAGCATTAAACTCTGGCTTATTTTCACATACCTGCTTTGATTGTGAGCTCCTTCCGCAAACCGTTTTTGCTTCCTTTTTTTTTTTACTATTCCATACATCCACTACCCTCTCAGTAAGGTAATACTTCCTGGTATTACTTTTAAATCGTTGCCCCTCTAATTTAAGACTATGTCCTCTAGTTGTGGTAGTTTTTCTTCTTTTAAATATACTCTCTTCCTTTACTGTGTTGATTCCCTTTATGTATATAAATGTTTTTATCATATCCCCCATGTTACGTCTTTCCTCCAAGCTATACATGTTAATCACATAGAAGCCTGTATGTATCTGCAGTTATACAGCTAGTGTTGCCAGGTTTATATATACACCCAGTGGTGTATCTTGATTTTGTGCTGCCCTAGGCAGACAAAATCCGGGTACCCCCCTACCCAAGCTGCACACCCACGTTACACACCTAAAACATGGCCCATCATTCAGACTCACATCAAGCTCATACTCCCATCACACACACACTCCCATCACACTCAGTCACACACTCCTACTCCCATCACACTCAGTCACACACTCCTACTCCCATCACACACACTCCGACTCCCATCACACTCAGTCACACACACTGTCTCCCATCACACACACTCTGACTCCCATCACCCTCAGTCACACACACTGTCTCCCATCACACACACTCTGACTCCCATCACCCTCAGTCACACACACTGTCTCCCATCACACACACTCTGACTCCCATCATACTCAGTCACACACACTGTCTCCCATCACACACACTCTGACTCCCATCACACTCAGTCACACACAGTCTCCCATCACACACACACTGACTCCCATCACACTCACTCTGACTCCCATCACACTCACTCTGACTCCCATCACACTCAGTCACACATGTCTCCCATCACACACACTCCTACTCCCATCACACACACTCCAACTCCCATCACACTCAGTCACACACACTGTCTCCCATCACACACACTCTGACTCCCATCACACTCAGTCACACACATGTCTCCCATCACACACACTCCTACTCCCATCACACTCAGTCACACACACTGTCTCCCATCACACACACTCTGACTCCCATCACACTCAGTCACACACAGTCTCCCATCACACACACACTGACTCCCATCACACTCACTCTGACTCCCATCACACTCACTCTGACTCCCATCACACTCAGTCACACATGTCTCCCATCACACACACTCCTACTCCCATCACACACACTCCAACTCCCATCACACTCAGTCACACACACTGTCTCCCATCACACACACTCTGACTCCCATCACACTCAGTCACACACATGTCTCCCATCACACACACTCCTACTCCCATCACACTCAGTCACACACACTCTGACTCCCATCACACTCAGTCACACACACTGTCTCCCATCACACACACTCTGACTCCCATCACACTCAGTCACACACACTGTCTCCCATCACACACACTCTGACTCCCATCACACTCAGTCACACACACTGTCTCCCATCACACTCTGACTCCCATCACTCACAGACACACAGACACAGACACACACACACACACACACAGTCTCCCATCAGCACTTATCAGCACTTACCTTTCCCTGGCAGGCAGGCAGCATGGTCCCTCCATGCTGCCTGTTCGGCTTCCCGGCGATTGTGCCGACAGGTCACGTGACCGGGCGCGCGTATGACGTCAGCGCGCCCGTCACGTGACTGTCGGCACTTCCGTGTCGGCACACTGCACGGGGAGCCGAACAGGCAGCACGGAGGTTTCTCTGTGCTGCCTGTTCGGCTCCCCGTGCAGTTTTGCAGGCAGAGCGGAGGTGAGAGGGGATCTTCCGATCCCTTCTCACCTCTGTCCCTGCCTGCAACCGCGGTCTTTTTTTTTTATTTTTTTTTAAAGGGCCAGTTTTTTATTTTTATTTTTTTTTTTCAGTTCTGGGGGGCCGCCCCCAAAAATTTGCCGCCCTAGGCATCCGCCTAGGATGCCTCACGGTAAATACAGCACTGTATACACCTAATAGTCTACTCAATACAGAGAGAATTGCAAGGAACTTAGCTGGGAATTTTAAACTTTAGGCCAAAGTGGAGCTTTTTTCCAACTCGGCTACTTTGGTCTTAAGTTTGAAATTTCCATCTCGTGCATTGACAAGCAAAAGCATGACCTCTTGTGCAATGACAAGCAAAAGCATGACCTCTTGTGCATTGACAACAAAAGCATGACCTCTTGTGCATTGACAACAAAAGCATGACCTCTTGTGCATTGACAACAAAAGCATGACCTCTTGTGCATTGACAAGCAAAAGCATGACCTCTTGTGCATTGACAAGCAAAAGCATGACCTCTTGTACACTCCCATACAAAAGCATGACCTATTTCTCAACCATCAACCCGTAGAGAGATTGTAGAGAAAATGATAAGTCATAGCAGGAATCCATCTGTATTACCCGAAAGAGTGTGACCTATTGGCAATTTCATTAGCAGGATGCAACATTTGGGGACATCCCAAATAAGATTATTTTAGTAAAGCTCATGATATTGGGTCGCCAGTCAGCATATGGCTTCTAGTAGATGAATGAGGAGCAGTATGATGTTTTTTTGTGTGTCAGTGCTTGACCTCAGGTGTAGTGTTAATCGAACCCGAACCACACTCTTCGGGTTCGTACCGGACATTACGGTGTCCGTACCATGAACACGAACCCGGACATTTCACGACATTTCATAACCGAAATAGAGTCCCCATTCATACGAATAGGTCAATTGACCTATTCTTATGAATGGGGACTCTATTTCGGTTTATAGAATAGCAATAGTATTACATGTATTCCATAAACCGAAAGTCTATAAACCGAAAGACATTCTGTTTATAGACTCTCTTTTTATAGAATAGCAATAGCATTAAATGTATTCTATAAAACGAAAGTCTATAAACCGAATGTCTTTCGGTTTATAGACTTTCGGTTTATGGAATACATGTAATGCTTTTACAAGAATTTCTTATGAATGGGGACTCTATTTTGGTTTATAGAAAGCCAATAGTATTACATGTATTCCATAAGCCGAAAGTCTATAAACCGAAAGACATTCTGTTTATAGACTTTCTTTTTATAGAATAGCAATAGCATTAAATGTATTCTATAAAACGAAAGTCTATAAACCGAATGTCTTTCGGTTTATAGACTTTCGGTTTATGGAATACATGTAATTCTTATGAATGGGGGCTCTGTTTCATTTTATAGAATAGCAATAGCATTACATGTATTACATCTGAGAGTCAAATAGAACCGTCAAATACTGTGCTTACAGCGCACTTTGAAAAATTCTATTTGTTTTGGGTGGTAAATAGTACATTTGCGTCTTGCAGTGCACTTCATATCTGAGAGTCAAATAGAACCGTCAAATACTGTGCTTAGAGCGCACTTTGAACAATTCTAATAGTTTTGGGTGGTAAATAGTACATTTGCGTCTTGCGGTGCACTTCATATCTAAGAGTCAAATAGAACCGTCAAATACTGTGGTTAGAGCGCACTTTGAAAAATTGTAATAGTTTTGGGTGGTAAATAGTACATTTGCGTCTTGCGGTGCACTTCATATCTGAGAGTCAAATAGAACCGTCAAATACTGTGCTTACAGCGCACTTTGAAAAATTCTAATAGTTTTGGGTGCTAAATAGTACAGTATTTTTAATTTGTATGTATTTTATGTTTTTGAAGTTATTTCCCTATCCATATTTGTTTGCAGGGCACTTGTCCTACTCTTACCCACATTTTAATTCCTTTTGCAGCCCTCTAGCCCTTTCCATGACTTTTTTAGAGGCATTTTAGTGGCCAAAAGTCCGTGTCCCCATTGACTTCAATGGGGTTCGGGGTCAAGTTCGGGGTCAAGTTCGAGCACGGACCCGGACTTTTTTCCGAAGTTCGGTCGAACCTCTCGAACCCGAACATCCAGGTGTCCGCTCAACTCTACACGGCCTGCTAGTGATCAATGTCACAATATGACCTCTTTGGACCAGTGTGTCATCGCAGGATATTTAAGGGATCACTTAGTATTTTGGTTCCCTTTTTCCACTGCAAGACATACATGGGGTCATGTATAAAAACTACTGCACTGAAAAATATTGGGACTCCATAAATCCTGGCACTTTGCAGTGGCGGAGAGGGATCTCCGCCAAACAGACACTAATTAGCCCCTGATTGTTATACATTGGCTACTTCGACGCAACGAGTGACGGCACAACCAAGAAATAATATCTGGCGGGCGCAGTACGGATTCCCAAAGTTTGTGGGAAGTCTGCTTAATACCTAGACCCACACGCCAATAACGCCATTACTTGGTGCTACCTGCATGTGCACTGTGTTTACACATGACCCCCACTGTGCATACTACACGCCTTGTACTCTGCAAGCAGCGAGTGCTGGCAGGAACCAGAGATGACACCTCTTAAACAGCATGTCTGATATCAGATCACAGAGCTCTGGCAGACTCATAACTCTCTGACCAGCAGAATCCTGGGAGGTTGTGGTTACTCTGCTCTCACAATAACAGGTGCATCTCAGCTGCTTCTGAAGGTCAATCGCTGAACACAGGATGAAAGGGGATTCCCACGGGGGGCCGGTGGAGGATGAAGCTCCATGTGTATGCTTTTCCCCTAATTGCAGATCTGACATTTCTGCATGAAGAGTCACACAGATAAGCAGCGTTGCGTAGGGTTAACACTTTCAGTGCAAGAGGGGGTTGCATACACTTAAGCCCCAGATTTACCTAAAAGGGGTTAAACACAGAATGCATAGTTGCCAACAGTCCTGAATTTTCCAGGACAGGCCCATGTTTGCATTGGATGGCAGACATACACAGCCTAAATGCAAAAGATATAAACTATAGACCTCCCGCATCTGCATTGGTTAGGCAGGAGCCCAATCACGTTGGGTTATGCAACGTTGCATAATCTAACCCCGCCCACTTTAGGCTCCACCCAGAAAGCCGGCAGGCATTATAATATATTTCTCTTTTTCATTGTTAACAAATGATTTTATGTTCATTTATCTGATTTTTTTTTTAAATTATATTATAGTTGAGGGTGTATGCAATGGCCTATCAGCAGTTGTGATTAAGCGAGAGACCAGGTCAAAACTTTAAAAAAAGAAGAAGGAGCTTGACAGCAGCACAAAGAAATCCATGAATTAAATTAGCTACAGACTATGATTTTTAAAGCACATGTGAAAATCTGAATCAGTGGTTGCCTATCCATTGCTAGTTTATGTGTTACCATATATCTATATGAGGAGCATAAACCAAAGCTGTCCATGCATGTACAGCATCTGCGAGGAAGTGCCTTAGGAGCGTTTGTTGTAGTGAAGGGTAGTCTGTGGCATACAAATGAAGATGGGAGAGCTGGCTTTCTCTCTCCCTCTCTCCCTCTCCCTTCTCTCTTTCTCTCTCTCTCTCTCTCTCTCTGTCTCTCTCTCCCTCTCCCTTCTCTCTCTCTCTCTCTCTCTCTCTCTCTCTCTCCCTCTCTCCCTCTCTCCTCTCCCTCTCTCCTCTCTCTCTCTCTCCCTCTCTCCCTCTCTCCTCTCCCTCTCTCCCTCTCTCCCTCTCTCCTCTCCCTCTCTCCTCTCTCTCTCTCTCTCTTTCTGTCTCTCTCTCTCTCTCTCTCTCTCTCTCTCTCTCTCTCTCTCTGTCTCTCTCTCTCTCTCTCTCTCTCTCTCTCTCTCCCTCTCTCCCTCTCTCCTCTCCCTCTCTCCTCTCTCTCTCTCTCCCTCTCTCCCTCTCTCCTCTCCCTCTCTACCCTCTCTCCCTCTCTCCTCTCCCTCTCTCCTCTCTCTCTCTCTCTCTTTCTGTCTCTCTCTCTCTCTCTCTCTCTCTCTCTCTCTCTCTCTCTCTCTCTCTCTCTCTCTCTCTCTCTCCCTCTCCCTTCTTAAATTCACTCAGTCGTAATATTCACCAGTAATAATTCCCTTGCCATCTCCCATCATCACCTCTTGGTAATGTTTCATAATGCCTATGCAAAGATCTCATCAGATGTACATTCCATATTTAGATATCACCCCCTCCTGGAATCCTGGAGAAAGCAGCATTCCAATGCAGTATTAATGGGGCCCTGGATACATGGAGTGAATTAAAAATGCTTTAACCCCTTTGAGATGCATGGTGCTTGCGTCCCTAATGACGCAAGCACCAAAGCGTCACGATTTGTTCCTGGCCACCGATCACAAGGTGATCAGTAGCCAGGAACACTATGGCAGAGACCCGATCAGGGTCTTAAAAGATCCTGGGGGTTCCTGCCAAAGAAATCGCGAGACCTCCGGACGTCACGCGTGACATCACAGAGGCGTGCCCCAACCTGGAAGTTCGGGCGCGGCGCGATTTAGAGAAATGTAAATGCTCGCTTTGAGCACAGGCTGCATTTTACCTGTCAGACTGAGGCCACTCAAAAGGAAGAAAGACAAACATGAAAAAGTAATTTAAAATTATATCCATAAAAAAATAATACTATATATATATATATATATATATATATATATATATATATATATAATAAATTACAAGGCCAAGATGGAGGTGATTAATATAAGGAATGACCTATAGCATACCCTTAATGTCAATACAATAGAAGATGTGAATCTATTTTCACTATTTCCGCAGGTATATTATTTTCCAATCATCTCTCTGGGGTAACCATTGTACCATGTGCACTACCTGAAATTGAAGCTAAATATAACATCAGCCAACTTCAATTTCAAAATGTGGATATGTGTACCCAGCATACCCCCGGGGGAGGCGACCGAGATAAGTTATTCCTATCAAGAAGTGCAAATGGATTCACCTCTTGGATGGTGTAGCCCCCAGGGGCAAAACTGAAACTAATGGCTTAAAGGTTTATTCTTAAAGATCTTACCTTATTTTGACTCCGTAAAACAAGTTCATTGATAGCAAAGGCACTTTTGAAAATAAAAAACTACCCACTCATGAGAGCTTAATTATATTTTTGTTTAACTCCTTAGTTAACATTGTACTTTTTATTTTTATTTGTTTTTATTACTTTTAACTTTATACATAAGATTAGTAAAAGAACAATAACAATTAGAATCTAAAAGGGGTTGGTGCCCAATGAGCAGAAATAGAACAGATGGTCGTCTAGACAGGAAAGTTTTGGTATATAAATAGGGGATTTGGGGTTTTGTAGTATATTTATAGGATATAGATATTATCCTGTACTTGATTAAATCATTATTGTCTAAATATTATAGGAAAAGGTTTTGAAATTAAAAGTAAATTCAGGTTGCATTAGTGTTTGGTCTTTAGAAGTGTTTGTTTTAAATATTGTACACCGATACTTAATATTGTGCAGGTCTCTCTTTGACACCAAAACAGCCCTGACCAGCCGAGGCATGGACTCCACTAGACCTCTGAAGGTGTGCTGTGGTATCTGGCACCAAGACGTTAGCAGCAGATCCTTTAAGTCCTGTAAGTTGCTAGGCGGGGCCTCCATGGATTGGACTTGTTTGTCCAGCACATCCCACAGATGCGCGATTGGATTGAGATCTGGGGAATTTGGAGGCCAAGTCAACACCTTGAACTCATTGTTGTGTTACTCAAACCATTCCTGAACCATTTTTGCTTTGTGGCAGGGAGCATTATCCTGCTTATAGAGGCCAATGCCATCAGGGAATACTGTTTCCATGAAAGGGTGTATATGGTCTGCAACAAAGCTTAGGTAGGTGGTACATGTCAAAGTTGAATGGCAGGACCCAATGTTTACCAGCAGAACATTGCCCAAAGCATCACACTGCCTCTATGCCAAGCCTTGACACTAGAGGGCATAACTCTGTTAACTGTTGCACATGTGCATGGAGCTTGAATGCAGCATGTCAAACCTCTTGCGCATGTCCACTATACTGGAAGAAAAAGCAGCGCATGCTTGTCGTACTAATACAAACGTAGGCATCTTGAGGTTTGATACTTCATGCATTGTGCTGATGAGGTGACTACAGGGCTAATGATCCACCTGTAGAATCTGTTAATTCTTCAGGAATGCAGGTTTGATTCCTGGCTGGGCTGACTCAGCCCTTCAATCTTCCAAACTGGAAAAAATGAGCGCCATTAAATGATTAAATTGTAATAAGCCTAGAAAACAAAACATATCGCAATGCACTGTACCAGGTATAAAGATAGCAAATACAAATATAATAACAAATACTTTGCTGTGGTTGTTATGATGTGCAGTGCCTAGGGATATCTCATCTTGGCATTTTTCTATCACTATTAAAGATGTATTGCAGTGGATGCTGAAATATTTTCCAAGGTAATCAGATATTAGACTCGCGAGGATAGCTTAGACCATGGCGTCCCAAATCACTTCTAACATTACCTTTAATGCAGTTTAAAAAAAAAAAATCCCCCTGTAATTCTCCAAAGAAGCACATTGTCAAAGGGACAGGAAAATAACATGGCAAGTGGATTGCTCTTGACACTGAGGAGTCATACATAGCAAAAGAGATACAGCCTGAAAGATCCATTTGGAGACATAACCCATCCCACTGCAGCAATAAATAGAGGCACAGCGCCGGATTGTGATCTTTCTCTAACATCCTTCAGCATTATAAGAGAAGCACCAATCAGCCAGGACAGCTAACCTGACAGATGCAATAGTCATTTGCACTCCGAGGAAAAATTAAGCGGAACATTCCATTTTCTGAACATTCCCCGCGTTTGTCAGGCAGGAGCCCTGGACGGTCGCTGTCTCTATGCGCTGTACTTTTTCATTATGGGGATGCAATGGGTTTTGGTGGGAGATCCATCTTCCTGCGTTAGAAATCTGCCACTTGTCCGCTCTGTTGCACACACGAAAGGAGCATTAATACAGCCGCTGTTTTGGTGTTTGTGTAGACACCCCGCCGCTCGTAAGTCTTTAGCAAAAGCTACAGTTAATGACTACAGAGGTGATGTTTTGATTATTATTAAACAACAGCATCTTGCTGATGGATGGAAATGTGTTTCTGGCTGATGGATGTATTGGCCCAGTAAGGATAGGAAACTGCATATATGAAGGATTGGAACTAATCTTGTCCTCCAACCTCAAACAGACTCGACCGCCCCTGGCAGGGCCGGCGCTACCCTAAGGCAGCACAGGCGGCTGCCTTACGGCGCACCAATGGGGGGGCGGGAAAATCGCCCGCTCCCCCAGACCCCAGTACTTACCTCCATGCCGCTGTTCATGTCCGTGGCTGAGAGGGAAGCGCTGTGCGCTCCTCTCAGGCCGTGCGCATTCAATAAAGTGTGTTGAAACTTTTTTTTTCAACACACTTTATTGAATGCGCAAGGCCTGATGGGAGCTCACAACGCTTCCCTCTCAGCCACGGACATGAACAGCGGCATGGAGGTAAGTACTGGGGTCTGGGTAAGGGGGGAGGAGGGAGGTATAACGAGCATCTGACTGGCACAATATTCCTGGGCATCTGACTGGCATAATATTACTGGGCATCTTAATGGCATAATATTCCTGGGCATCTGACTGGCATAATATTACTGGGCATCTGAATGGCATAATATTCCTGGGCATCTGAATGGCATAATATTCCTGGGCATCTGACTGGCATAATATTCCTGGGCATCTTAATGGCATAATATTCCTGGGCATCTGAATGGCATAATATTACTGGGCTCTGACTGGCATAATATTACTGGGCTCTGACTGGCACAATATTCCTGGGAATCTGACTGGCATAATATTCCTGGGCATCTGAATGGCATAATATTCCTGGGCATCTGAATGGCATAATATTCCTGGGCATCTGAATGGCATAATATTCCTGGGCATCTGAATGGCATAATATTCCTGGGATCTGACTGGCATAATATTCCTGGGCTATGACTGGCATAATATTCCTGGGCAATGACTGGCATAATATTCCTGGGCATCTGAATGGCATAATATTCCTGGGCATCTGACTGGCACAATATTCCTGGGCATCTGAATGGCATAATATTCCTGGGCATCTGAATGGCATAATATTCCTGGGATCTGACTGGCATAATATTCCTGGGCATCTGAATGGCATAATATTCCTGGGCATCTGACTGGCACAATATTCCTGGGCATCTGACTGGCATAATATTCCTGGGCATCTGAATGGTATAATATTCCTGGGCATCTGAATGGCATAATATTACTGGGCTTCTGAATGGCATAATTTTCCTGGGCATCTGACTGGCATAATATTCTTGGGCTCTGACTGGCATAATTCTCTTGGGCTATGACTGACTGGCATAATATTCCTGGGCATCTGACTGGCATAATATTCCTGGGCATCTGACTGGCATAATATTCCTGGGCATCTGAATGCCATAATATTCCTGGGCATCTGACTGGCACACTATTCCTGGGCTCTGACTGGCATAATGTTCCTGGGCATCTGAATGGCATAATATTCCTGGGCATCTGAATGGCATATTCCTGGGCATCTGAATGGCATAATATTCCTGGGCATCTGAATGGCATATTCCTGGGCATCTGACTGGCATAATATTCCTGGGCATCTGAATGGCATATTCCTGGGCATCTGACTGGCACACTATTCCTGGGCTCTGACTGGCATAATATTACTGGGCTCTGACTGGCATAATGTTCCTGGGCATCTAACTGGCATAATATTCCTGGGCATCTGAATGGCATAATATTCCTGGGCTCTGACTGGCATAATATTACTGGGCTCTGACTGGCATAATGTTCCTGGGCATCTGACTGGCATAATATTACTGGGCTCTGACTGGCATAATATTCCCATTGAAATACTGGTAAGTTTGTTGATTTAACTTTACTTCATTTTAAATATTGTATTTGTTCCCATTTTGTTTCTTCACTTCAAAATAAGATATATTCAGTGTGCATAGGAATTTGTTCATAGTTTTTGTTTTTACTATAGTCTGGCCCTCCAACGGTCTGAGGGACAGTGAACTGGCCCCCTGTTTAAAAAGTTTAAGGAACCTGGGCTAAATACTGGCATATTGAGTGGCAAAATAGTGTGTCTCAGGTTATGTGTGAATTGGTGTAACTGTGTGTGTGTAAGTGGTAATGGTGTCTGTGTGTGTGACTGCAAGGGTGTCTTTGTGGTTAAGGGTTTCAATGTGTGACACATTTAGAGCATGCGAGTTGAATATTTAGATGTATTTATTTTCTACACTATACATTATTCATATATATATATATATATATATATATATATATATATATATATATAATGTAAGGAGGCTTAATGGTGTGGGAGGCGTGGCGGATCAGAGCAGGGGGGCACCAAAATGCACCTTCGCCTGTGTAGACGAAAATCCTTGCACCGGCCCTGGCCCCTGGGATGTCTCATCTCAACCTTATGAAATTATATTCACTAACCATTTTGCAAAGATCGAGATGGGGTGAAACATGCTGAAATCAATGGGGAAAAGATGATTCGCTCTCGTTCATTTCTTTGGGGAAAGTAAACAAATATATACATATTTTCAGGCTATGTCAAAGTCTCAAGTTGGACTAAATCCTTCCCCCATAAAAATATAAAAAAAAAATAAAAACCCCAACAAAAGCACATCATTTTGGGATTTGCTTGTCCCAATAAGGTAAACTGAAGAAGCCAGTATTAATTTCATCCCATCCAAAAACACTCTTGAACCAAGCTGACTTGCAGGATTTGGATCTCCACGGATGTAAGCTGGGAATTTACAGATAATCCTAGACATGTTGATCTCGGAACACTCTGTTTACCGGCTATGGCTGGGATTTGGTTCTGTTTGCAGTTATTAGGAATGTTTATTTTTTTTCTCTATTGTAGTGTTTGTACTAGAAAGCCCTGTTGTCCGTGGCTCCCTCTCAGCATGTGCACAAGTGCCTAGCACTCCAAAGGAAAAGTAAATAGGAATAGTACATCCCTTTAAAAAAAAAAATATACGTACTATCCACAGCTGCACCCAGGCGGGTACACCGTGGCCAAGTGCTGAAGACATTAAGCGCTAGATAGGCCCTTTTCTTTTAAAGAATAGCCCTCCCTCTTCTATGGAGAGGATGATACCATGGTACAAAGCGCAAGTCACATGACCCTGCCCATCTAACGCAAGTATGCTGTGGGTCATGACTGTGTGTGTCACTGTGTATATGTATATGACTATGTGTGTGTAACTGTGCATATGTGACTGTGTGTGTGTGACTCTGTATATAAAACCATGTGTTTGTGTGTGCATAACTGTGACTGTTTGTGTGGCTGTCTATATGCACGTGTGACTCTGTGTGTCATTATGTATGTGAGCATGACTGTGTGTGTATGTCTGTGTATGTATATGATGGGTGGAAGCTGCATATCAACCCTGAATCCAGGATTTTGGGTCCATCCTGATGCAAAAAAAACTGTGGGGGCAAAATGACATGTATTATGGGGTAAGATCGCACAGTGGCAAGTTCTAAAGGATAAAGTGACCCTGTAGCATGTTCTAAGGGGAAAAGTGATGCTATAGCATGTTCTGCAGGGGTAAGGTAACAGTGGGGTTAGTGCTGCAAGTGCTGTGTGGCAGTGTGATCCTGTGGCAAATGCCATGAGGCATTGTGACACTTGAACAATTGATGTGGGTTAATGTGACCCATGGCATGTGCTGAGGGGGCAATGTGGCACCGTTGAAAATGATTATTGTGACAGCTGTCTGATTGGAAAGGGTGTGTGTGAGAATACAATGACTTGATAAATGCATTCTACCTGAAAGGGACACCCCCAGATTCCTCATATAAATACTTGGGCATCTTACCTTGAAGATGAGGTAGCCCTTTCTCACTTGTGGACTTTGTTTGACATATTGAGGTGCATCCTTATGCATCATTATGTACACTCAACATGTAGATGCAAATCTGTAAGAAGCAAGTCATTCTAGCGACAAGCTGTACGGGTGACATTTTGACAAATCACTCAATATTTAGAAATGTGACAGCTCCTCTTAATGAAAACATAGAATGTGTCACCGACAGATAAGAACCATTCGGCCCATCTAGTCTGCCCAAAGTACTCTCATTAGTCCCTGGCCTTATCTTATATCTAGGATAGATAATGCACATACGGCTCACATAGCACATACACAGGGGCATAACTCTGGCACAAGCTATGACTTTTTGTTAAATGGATTAAAAAAAATTATCCTATATATATAAAAAAATAATAATAATAATGTAAACATCACATGAACATAATGTTTTCATCTGAAGATTTTTTGGTTAATTGGAGAGAGAAATAAATAATCAATATAACAAGTCAATGCATAAATAATGAGAAACATGTGGTTTAAATGTGTCGCTTGCTTATGACATCACCCGTGGCTTGTTATGCAAATGAACTACTTTTGAGTGTGAAATGATGATTTGATGTCACAAACAAGAGACACAATAAATGCGTTTAAAAATGTTTTCTTGCGATTCTTCTAACACAATAGGGGGGGCAGGTATAAAAATTGCGCACAGGCAGATTGCGCTAAATAATGGCGGAATTGGCGTGTTCACTAACGTATAAAGCAGACTCGTGACAAATTTTGGGGGTATGCATTATCTACGCCGTATGAGTAGATTTAGGTTGCGTCGGCGTTCGTTACCTATGTTTAAAAAAATCAGGCACAGAAAAGTGCGTGATTTGTGTCGGAGGAACCTCCTCCAAACAGAAGTCCTACTCTCCGTGTAGGGGGTTATAAAAAAAAAAGCGCAATCACCTTTGCCCCCAATGTGTAGATCATTTTTCAGAGTTCTTTTATTTTCTACATTCAAGTATATTTCATGTAATTGGACCATTAGACCAATTGATTTTTTTCTTATTTTAAAAAATCTTCTCCTGACACTCGCTCCATTTTATGAATTAGTGTCTAAATGCTACATTAGTCCAATACCAATTTATCCCGTACAGTTTTGATTTTGCTGTCTATGTCAGGAAAGAATATCATCCCAAGATTTCATTATTACATTACATTAACATCAAATTATACAGCGCCAACAATTTGCGTGGCACTTGGTACAGAGCGTAGAAGAGAACTACATACCACACTAGACAAACAGAGACAGACTCGATATTATTAGAGTTTTTATCCTCAGTTTTGTAGAGATGCTGATTACAGAGCATTGAATTTTATATAAATTAGATGCTTACAACTGTGTTCCTTAACCGGACTTCTGTTTTGTTTCTTTTGTTTGGTTGTTTATTTTAATTTTTTTCAGCCAGATGGTTTCGATCTTGGCGTCTCAGAGTAAACAATCAAGTTCAACGTAATGGTTTAATTGACCAACACCAGTGTTACTAGAGAAGAGATTGATGTATCTATCGGATAGCTCTGGATATGCTCTGCTGGGTGACATGGCAGGACTGAATGAACGCAGATTTCTGTTAATAAGGCAATAAAATGTTGGAGGAAATTGGAACTACCAGAAACTCTTTCTAAGCGTAGTTGCCAACAGTCGCAGATTTAGAAGAGCAATCATGTTTTTGAGAGGTAATGTCCCTTTAAATTTGGACGTCCCAGCCCGACTGCCATCTAGGCACAGTTCAATGCATTATAATGTATGTTTAGATGACATTTATAGTTTTCAGCGTGTGGATAGTGAGCGCCAGACTCTCAGTACGTGTTCCACATAGGCTGTAAATCTATATGGCAGGGCCATGCAGTCACATAACCCCACCCCCTTTTGGCTCCTCCCCTGATATTGGGATGTTGCAAGGTATGTATACATGAAAAGCGAACACAAATATGTTTGTTTGTTTGTTTGTTTTAATGTAGGCGAGGGTTTGAAATTAAAATCACACTATGAAGTCCCAATCTGAGCCAAATTTGCCCCAGATATGGATAATAGTCAAATTGCCAAGAAATCCACAATTTGGCTTTGAATAGAGCTAAAATTAACTCTGCTTTTTTCAATGGACTCTGGACAATAATTCAGCCCCTTAAAGTTCAGGGGAACTTGGCCTGCAAATGGATGGGATTCCCCCTATTAATCGAGACTCAAAAACTCCCGAATTCTGAAACAATTTCTAATTTTTCTGCATATCAATTTTCCAAATTTTGTTTAGACAATTGAACATTTTAGGGACAAAAAATGACAGCAAAATATTATTTGAATTGGTCAATTGATATAAAAATTTCCAAATATCTACCATACTAGCAGTGTTTTATAAAGCGATTAACGATAGGAATATTTTTTTTTTATTCTATTTTGGCATAAATTGTGCGATTACCATGTCAGCCAACCTGTCTTTTTTAATGTAATGTCATAAAACACATGTATCCCAGATGGCAATTATTAACCCCAATAAAAGGGAATTGGAACATGTTTATTCAGTAACATATTTTATTATTGAATTAATGAATGGACAAAGCTGGTAAAGTATAAAGTGGAGGTGTATTGCACTGGTGGTATCACTGTGATGGTCATTTACTATGAGGACTGTGGGCAATTGTAACTTAATTGAAATGTAAGGCCAAAGTAGCCAATCTGGAATAATTCTCCAATTGAAACTCCCATCTCAATACCCTGCAACTTTCTCTTTAATTAATAAAGTCCACAGTATTTTAATTATTTGCAGTTTATATGGTTTTTTTGTATCCAACCTGCCACCCAAATCGCTCCTTTTGTGTTCTGTGTATATTTACTAAAATCCCCCTGTCTGCCATTCTCCACTAATAAACTCATCAGACTTTTTTAACGGCTTTGATTCTGCCGAGTGTAACATGGGCCAGCTGATTTTGGTTAAAACCCGTGCTTAGTAGGCAGAGTTAAATCCCTAGGGAATTCGGCAGAGTACTAGATGGAATATTGAATCAGATTGGTTTTACTGTCCCTCTTGTGCCCTGCTGAGTTTAACCAGTTTGTGAACTATTTCCCTGACTGAGTTATATCTACCCAAATCATACGTTACAACTTGAAGCTTACAACCTAGACCATTGGCTCCCAGATCAGTCGTCTTGGCCCACCCAACAATCCAGTATTTGGGGATTACCCAGCTGTATTTAAATACCGGTAATATGATATTATTATATTATAAAACCTGGTATGGTGTTGGTCTCTGGGGACTGCTTAGAGAACCACTGTTTCTAGATTGACAACTGTTATAGATTTTAGTCTTTTTTATTTTTATTTAACCAATATTGGCTATTCTCTAAATCCTGGATTCTTGGGTGGAACAAAAGGACTGGTTTCGGAACCACTGGTCCAGACCTTTAATAATATCTATTTGCCTTGTGAATTCATTGTATAGTATGTAAACATGTAAATGTAAACATGTAAATGTAAACATTTAAATCTATTCACTAAAATTCGAGAATAACTTGAGGAAGTCAACTTTGGAGGTAATTTTGAGACACCCGAGTTTGACTTAGAAAAAAAAAAAACCCAAGTTCAAATCTCCCCCTTTGAAAGTAAATTGAGGTGAAATGGTCTGAGATATTTTTCAGACTGAGTCAAACTCGGGTGATTCAAAATGAAAGTCAACCTCCTTGAGCTATTCTCGAATTTTAGTATATAGACCCAATAGTTTATACTGTGAGAAATTATCTATATAACAGATTTACAAGCAAATCCATAAAAATAAAAATTTCCTTTTTAATCTGTCTTTTGTTTATGACCTCACTTGTGGCTTGATATGCAAATTACCAGCTTTCAATGTGAAACGTGGAATTGGCATAAAGTGTACCAAGTGATGTCATAAAAACCCATGTTTCTCTTAATGTATGTATTTGCTTGCAATTCTGCTAAAGCTACTTAGAAATATATATATTTTTTTATTCTGTATATTCACAATATATACCAGTGATCAGGGCCCGTGCAAGGATTTTCGTCTACACAGGCGAAGGTGCATTTTGGTGCCCCCCTGCTCTGATCCGCCACGCCTCCCACACCATTAAGCCTCCTTACATTATATATATATATATATATATATATATATATATATATATATATATATATATAATGTATAGTGTAGAAAATAAATACATCTAAATATTCAACTCGCATGCTCTAAATGTGTCACACATTGAAACCCTTAAACACAAAGACACCCTTGCAGTCACACACAGAGACACACTTACCACTTACACACACACCCTTACACAGACACACTTACACACCCTTACACAGACACAGTGACAAACTTACACACACCCTTACACATACACAGTGAAACAATTACACACAGACACAAACCCTTACACAGACACAGTGACACACTTACACACACACCCTTACACAGATACAGTGACACACACACACACACCCTTACACAGATACAGTGACACACACACACACCCTTACACAGAAAGTGACACACTTAAACACACCGTTACCACTTACACACACACAGTTACACCAATTCACACCTAACCTGAGACACACTATTTAGCCACTCAATATGCCAGTAGTTTTCCCCTCAATATGCCATTTAATATGCCAGTATTTTACCCTCAATATGCCATTCTTTTGCCATTTAATATGCCAATATTTTTACCCCTCAATATGCCAGAATTTTGCCCATCAATATGCCAGGATTTTGCCCCTCCAACATGCCAGGATGTTGCCGCTCAATATGCCATTTAATATTCCATTATCTTGCCCCTCCAATATGCCATTTAATATGCCAGGATTTTGCCCCTCCAATATGCCAGGATTTTAACCCTCAATATGCCAGGATGTTGCCCCTCAATATGCCATTTAATATTCCATTATCTTGCCCCTCCAATATGCCATTTAATATGCCAGGATTTTGCCCCTCCAATATGCCAGGATTGTGCCACTCAATATCCCAGGATTATGCCCCTCCAATATGCCAGGATTTTAACCCTCAATATGCCAGGATTTTGCCCATCCAATAGGCCCGGAGTGTGCCACTCAATATCCCAGGATTGTGCCCCTCCAATAGGCCCGGATTGGGCTACTCAATATGCCAGGATTTTGCCCCTCCAATATGCCAGGATTGTGCCACTCAATATGCCCGGATTTTGCCCCTCCAATATGCCAGGACTGTGCAACTCAATATGTCAGGATTGTGCCACTCAATATCCCAGGATTTTTCCCCTCCAATATGCCAGGATTTTAACCCTCAATATGCCAGGATTTCGCCCCTCCAATAGGCCTGGATTGTACAACTCAATATGCTGGTATTTTGCCCCTCCAAAATGCCAGGAGTGTGCCACTCAATATGCCCGGATTTTGCCCCTTAATATGCCCGGATTTTGCCCCTCCAATATGCCAGGATCGTGCTACTCAATATGCTAGGATTTTGCCCCTCCAATATGCCAGAATCGTGCTACTCAATATGCTAGGATTTTGCCCCTCCAATATGCCAGGATTGTGCCACTCAGTATCCCAGGATTGTGCCCCTCAATATGCTAGGATTTTCCCACCCGCCTCCCCCCTTCCCCAGACCCCAGTACTTACCTCCATGCTGCTGTTCAGGTCCGTGGCTGAGAGGGAAGCGTTGTGCGCTCCCCTCCAGCCGCGCAGATCAATAAAGTGTGTTGAAAAAAAAAGTTTCAATACACTTTATTGATCCGCGCGGCTGGAGGGGAGCGCACAACGCTTCCCTCTCAGCCACGGACCTGAACAGCAGCATGGAGGTAAGTAAACGGGCCTGGGGGAGCGGGCGATTTTCCCGCCCCCCCATTGGGGCGCCCTAAGGCAGCCCTAAGGTGATAGATAACCTTGGCACTGCAAACATTTTATAGTCCATGATTTTCCGTCAAACTTGAGTTCAAAGGTTAACAGTGTTCAGAAGAAGGTCCCTTTAATTGCAGCCATGAGGTAATTTTGGTTCCACCAAACAGTTGAAAGAAAGGGATTTCTGAAGGAAATCTTCACGGAATTTTCTAACGTAAAGTTAATTTAATCTTTCATACATCAATGCAAATTTGAATAGAGGAATCAGAGACAACGAGCTGTCAACCATCTGCTGCAGAGAATATATGCTGTGGCCAGGAATTTAGGCTTTGGTAACAAAAAATGTAAATAAATACATTTAAAAAAAAAAAACTCTATTATTGTTAACCAGGCTAGTATTAAGCATCTTGATTTCTTTTGCTTATGTACTTTGTGTAATAAGGGGAAGAAAATGCATAAATTGCATGCGTTACTCCTGTCCCACAGTCTCCCGCATGCTGGTTAATTTGAATCGTTTTGTTGCAATTAAAAACCTGAAAAGGATTTAAAAGGATTTGAAAGGCTGTAAACAAATTGCTGTTTGGAGTGCTGTGTTTCTCACTGAAGCGCTTTCTTGTTTGGAAACAATCTGTTAAACATAAAAAAGCTCTCAAGCCCTTATTCAAACAGCAGTGACAACCTTGAATTATCAGGCGTCGCTATAGTTCCGTTATTAGCGAAGGCTGAGTAGAGTGCGTATCAATGCTCGTACATGTGCTCGAAGCTCTTCTGCTGAATTCTATTTACCACAATAGATGAAAAGTCAAGGTGTTCTACAGACGAGCGTAGGGGAGGTGGGGGCACTCGCACGTCATCAAATTAGTATGTTAAACCAAGTTTACTGAGTCACCCCCCAAAAAAAGTGCCTCGATGACTGTAACTGGTGTGTTGGCCAAGATATACGACAATACGACGAGGTCTGCACAACCGATGTTAATGCGTTAAGTTTGAGGAAATCCAATATGGGATAAGCCACTCTTTGCTGGTAAAGAATCATATGACGCATACATCATTGTCTAGAAATGAAACTGTTGTTGACTGACTCATATAGCAACAGAGTCTCAGAGCCAGCTGTCGCTGGGTAAAAACAAGTATACTAAAATTGCAGGTGTAAGTGCCCTTTAAGTGAAAGAAGACAGAAGCAGGATGCAGTCATATGATATATATATATATATATATATATATAAACAAACACACACAGATCAGCCATATCATGATGACCACTATGTGTCAAGTGTCAAGCTGGCAGAGGCAATGTGATGCTGTGAACCGTTGGGGATTGCTATTCATGTGTGTTTTACCTTTGACATGTACCACCTACCTAAGCATTGTTGCCGACCCTGTACACCCTTTCATGGAAAGGGTACTATCTGATGGCTTTGGCAAAAATGGTTCAGGAATGGTTTGAGGAACACAACAACGAGTTCAAGATGTTGACTTGGCCTCCAAATTCCCCAGATCTCCATCCAATCGAGCATCTGTGCGATGTTCTGGAGCAACATTATTTTTATTAAAGCAATTCTATATTAAATGCCTACACTTGATGCAACCTTTCAGTTAAACAAAACCTAACTTTTTGTCAAGATTTGTCTTTGAAGAAGCTAAACATGTAATATATATTCATGTTACCCCTATCTCAAACTGCGGGCCCTCAAGCTCTTGGTGGACACTGTGTAAGATGGAACAATTCAGAGTTGAAGGGAGACAACTTGACATTTGTGGTTTATAGCCTAATAGGAAGATACAAAGACTATTAGATTTATAGATACAGACTGATCCATAAAATATAGCCAGCCCTGCTCACAGGATTACAATCGTATCCATTAGAATTTAATTAACTGCCATAAAATACTAATTTATATTATCTGAGAGGTGCAATTCATTTTTATTTGTTTTTGCTAGAAGGGGGAAAACTTTGAAAAAAAAATGTCAAAAATACTTGTGAATTTCAGTCACATTATACCAATCATGTTATTGTGGAAACAGACCATGTAATTTACTCTATTGAAAAAATACATACTAAATAAGATTGCAATCTTAAAAATAAAAAAAAGTCAATGTAGGTTTGAATATTTATGAGCCGCGGAGAGATGGGGGGGAACTTTGACTCCCGGAGACCCTGTACAGTGATCAGTGTTGCCAGCCTCCATTAACCAGTGATTAATTAAGCCTGAGATATGCACATGCTAATTAATTAGACTGCCATGTTTATAAAGTTTGCAAGTGCGGTTGATTATTTAGCAAATCAATGTCAGGGAAACCAACGTTTTTACCGTCTCAGAACCTGTCAAATTTGCACACCAGATATTAAAACCCAATTTTTCCGGTGTGTTTGTCAACTGAACTTTTTTGGGGAATATGTGTTTTAATGCATTTCGGAAGTCAAGGAGGTTGAATCATTTTGCAAAACTATAAATTGAAACGCCAAGTTGATGTATAAAAAATAAAAAAAACTACCTTTTTTTTAATGCATATTAAAATTCAATCATTATCCAAAAAAGTATGTGTTTGTTAAAATTTGAATATCTGTGTTCTAAATATGTTCCATTCACTCACAAATTAGCAGCTTCTACTGGTTCCTCCCACTCAGCTCTTTAGATTTTGGCTGGAGCCCAGGAGTAAAAACCGACTAAGTGTTTCAAATGATAAAAATCCTTGCAGTCTGTGCAGGCATTGCACAGGAGCCTGTTGAGAGCACATTCCACAAAGTCTTGTCCTCCGAGTGTACAGCAGTACACTTGGAATTCTCCAGATCCAGAGAGTAGGAGGAGTGAATATAAGCTCTATTTAGGTTAATGGCAAGGTTAAGATGATTTATAAAGTCCGATTTTGCTAGATGACTGCTTTGAGTACAAGTAACAAAATAGTGTATGAAAGCTTTTTGATAATATTATTATTATTTGTAGGGTGTCATTTGAAATCTAGATGGGCATGGTCATAATAAGTGTTCCCTGGGGGGGAGGGGGGGGGGGATGTGAATGCTGCAGATATTTATTTTTAAATCCAACCTTACTTTTCTCAAAACCCACCAAGAGTAACTTAAACCTGTCCGATGCTCTGTACCAGGGTTGACCAAACTGCGGTTCTCTGGCTGTTGCAAGACTGCATCTCCCAAACTCCTCTGCCAGTCTCTTAGCGGAAAAAAAAAAAGAGCATTATGGAACATATAGTCCTGCAACAGCTAGAGAACCACGGTTTGGCCACCACTGTTCTATACTCTGCTCTGTTCCACTGAATCCACCCCTTCCTGTGACATCATCAACATCACAAGGAGTGTAGGATATATATAGGCTACAGCTAAGATCACCTCTATCTCATACATGAATTCACCATGACTGTCATTTTAGTAAACAATAGCACTGAAAAATAACCTAAATCACGGTGATTTATATATCCCATCACAATGTAAGTCAGATCATAATAGGATGCTCTGGAGCCTGAGCATCACCATTCTACTGAGGCACAACATGCTTCTAATTCGGAAGCACCAAGAAGCTCTGGAGCTATCGGGGAACGCGTAATAAATAGAGCAGCGTAATAACAAGTTGCATCACATAATAAAGGATTGCAACCGTGTTCTTACTTTAGAACCTTCTAATGCAATCCAAGTATAGCAGTGCAATAAAGACAGCTTGTCCAACAAAGGATACATCCTATATAACCCTCTATATTATATGCCCGTGACGTGGTCTCTTTACTTCCACAGAAACCAGCACTATAGGAAATCTCTTTCATATCATATAAACTAATAACACACGTATAGAATAGTCATTTGGCCATCGAGGTAAATACTTATTATTACTATTATTTTCACTAGAATCTTATATGTACAGTGCTGCGACAAACGTGGATTCATTCTAAGAAATACAATATTCCGAAGATGCCACAGAGCATTCGTAATTATTTTATACGCAGTATTTCTAGTCCCGCAGTCACTGATTATTAGAATCCTGTGCACATTGAGCTAATAACAGCGATAAACCCACAGAGAGCTCAGGACATATTGGTTCTTGTGACCCAGGTGTCCCCCGTCCCCTTAAACTTTATTTCCCTAAGGGTGCTTTTGTCTAATCTTCCATTTACAATTAAGGAGCGCGCAAGGCTGAGTCTGCAAGTGAATTATTGATGTGTTCGCTGGCCGCTCGCTGCTGGGTCCTGGATTATCTATGGCTCATCTTCTCAATTTCCAAAGTTAAAACAAGATAAAAAAAATTCCATGCAATTATTGTAATTATATTGAGCTGATGATGATGATGATCTAGTGCAAGATGAAAGAGGCAGTAGCCTCGGGGGTACACAATAAGGGTGGTGCTATGGTATTCTGTAATACAGCCCCCTCGTGATAAGTACTGTATAATACAGGCACTGGTGTGGGGGTGATGCATGGCACATCTGGACTACCCGAGCACACAGCTTACATTCCCTCCCCTACACCAACTGGCTCAAGGGGGGGACGGGGACAAGAAAAAAGAACAAATTGTCGGCCTTTTTTATTTAAACAAAACAGTTTTTGAAACATCCACAGCTTTAAAAAAAAAAAAATCTATTAAACATTGTTTTAAAAATGTGTAGAAAAAAAATAAAAAATTTGCTGTCACAACACTTCTAGACCAGTTATTTGTATAAATAATACATTTATTTGTATAAATAATAAGATTTGTATAAATAATGTATATTGTAGGGTGAAAACAATCTTTAATTAAAATACAGCATGCTTTGATATTAAGATAACGGGGGTGGAAGTAATACTCTCTACCTGCATGTCTTAGCACAAGCTTGGTTTTAATTAAAGATTATATCAAGGATATATCACCATACAGCATATATTATTATAAAAAAATATTTTATAATTAATTTACTAGTGTTGCGATATCACAACTTTTTAATTATTATTTATTTTTTTTGCAAAAATTAGAGAGCCATCTACCCACCACCTAACCCCCTGATAGAGCTATATGGAGCACACAGAGTTTAATAATATTAATGTGTGTCTATTTAAAATGTCTACATGAGACGCAATAATTCCGTTAAAAAAAATGTACCTTTTTACCGACAGTTGTCCTTTAAGTCTATTTTTCACCTAAATTATTGTAACTCTTTGCCTAATCGTGGAGACCATATTGAAATGCTAATGGAATACATAAAAGAGAAATGGTGTTATGGAATGTTTGCTTGCATGTGTGTGACATCATGGAAGATCTATTAAAGGACAGTCACATGAACAGGTAACTATTTTGAACCCAAATCCGACGGTGAATTGAGCTTGGCAGAGATGGTATACTTCTAGCCAGGACTTTTTATTTTACTGCAAGGTATTGCATGTTAGCACCTCTTAGAAAATCAAAACAGACAGCATAGGACAAGGCAAGAACATGTTTCCCCTAACATAGAATTGTATCGCAACCTTTATGTCTTGGTATGCACTGTAGTAGATGTTTATGGGTCCATATGTGATAGGACCTTGGGTTCAGTTGTGAGAGGAGCCTACTAGGTCTTCCTGATGACCATCTGCAGCTATTTTAGAATTAACAGCAATGTGTCTGCAGAGACTGCTCAAAAGGTCATGGTTTAAAGCAGGGGGTCTCCAAACGACACCTGATCAGCTGCTGCAGAACTACATCTACCATAATGCCCAGTGGATAGCAGAGGAGTATGGGAGATGTAGTTCTGTAATAGCCAGAGGGCTGCAGTTTGAAGACCCCTGCTTTAAAGTATAAAAATGATCAGGAAAGGCTCAAAGTTCTTAATATGTGTAGCTTGCAGGAAAGACGAGGAGCATTTAATTACCAAAAAAAGAATCAACATAGTGATGGAGGCAAGTCCATTTGGAAATAGGACATCTACAATGTAAAATTTAGCAAACGGCCAAGCAAATAATTTTACAGCTTTAATTCAATGTATCCGAAGACATGTTTGGGAGATTTGTGTGGGATTGTGGGAATCAGACCCCTAGTGACTTTCATTTTAATGCTACAGTATACCTAAGAATTGTGGCTGATCAAGTGTTTCTCTTTAAATCTGGCCATTTTGAAATAGATCTTTACAGTAAGGTAATGCACCACATCGTGAAGCACACAGCATCATCATTTGCTGTTCCATTTTTTTTTTTTTTGGGGGAGATCTCCATCCAGTAGATGGAGAGCTCCATCCAGTAGAGCACCTATGGTATGGTAGAACAAGAAGCCATCAGCCTAAATGTGTGGCCGAAAAACACACAGGAACTGTTTGATGCTCGAAATTCAGTATCGACCAGCCATTAATTCTATTAGTCTAAGAAATGCCATTGACCTAAGTTTTTTTTTTTTATAGAAGTTTCTTGAGCCCATTTCACAAGATTGTAGGCTGTTCTGGATCTATTTAGAACTGATTAATAGTATGTGTACCTGATAAAACAGTGTTGGAATGGGATTACTAATTGTAGCCTTAACTTGTATCATTAGCCAGGTATATCTATGTTTCTAATTCATTACTGGGCATGCTTGAAAACTGATATTTTCTCAGTCTTGCCCCAAGCTGCCTCAACAAGGCCAAACATTGCTACACAATAATTTAATCCACGCTTGCAATATACTCTTCCAGTAAAATGATACTGTAACCGAGCAGAGATTTATTTAGAGATAGTTCTGAATAAATTTGACTTAGTGTTGTTATTTAGTTGTTTGGTGTTTTGTTTTGTTTTTAGCATCATTTTAGGATCTATATGACAACAGTAATTTTGGAATGATTTGACTTTTTTGTTTCTTTTCCATAAAAGGAGGTATATCTCCCTGAAATAACTAGCTATTTGTAGCAAAAACTATTTTTATTCGTTATCAGTTAACAAGACACCATGACTTCTTTAACAAGCACCTGATTTTTTTTAGGTCTTCTTTTCTTGTATTAAACATTCTCTCTTACCCCAATGGTGGATTACAGCTAGGGATCCTACTTTAAAAGCATAGGTTTGTCCTACATTAGAAAAATCTTTAGCAAATGATCATAGAAAAAATATATATATATATTAAAAGCCAGAGCTGCTGTCATTCCAGCCTCATTAGCAGGCTCGAGTAACAGAAGCGGATTTCTGCCACAAAAGGTTACTGATTGTTGTGCTGGTAAAACATTTTCTCAAGTGCCAAGGTACATGTGCAGTTCTCCCAGGGGTCAGGGAAAATTAAATTAACAGAATGCTGCAGAACTTGATGTAACACAGTGTGAGATGTGTACGATTATCCCAAGTGGGGATTGTTATACATTTACAAAAACCCAAACTAGCCACCAGATTGTATTAAGAAGCAATTACTGTACTCAATGGTGAATCGCGCCGGAATCCTCGTTCCCTGCAGAACGTAACTCTTTAAGGACCAAGGAAAGGAGAAGAATGTGACACACTGATATATTATAATATACTAGTCTTCCACTCCAGCTGCAAATGTGATCTTAACATTATTATTTTAATATCTGTAATATTTATATGACTTCTGAATGATTAATGAATGATTAATGAATGATTAATGGTTTGCTTTAAAGGAACTGGATTGCCTAAACATGCATGTAGAGAATACAAAAATGATTGAAAATGATCAATATGTTGTTTCAATACAATTGCAAACAAAGCACTCAATTGGGAGAAAAGCATGTTTTAAATGTGTCTGTGGAGTCTCCTGCTTATGACATCACCTGTGGCTTGGTATGCAAATGAACTGGTTACTAGTGGAAAATCTCCACAGACATATTTAAAACACATTTCTGCCTTAATTTTGGCATTTGCTTGCAATTTTGCAACACAATGAATAGATCATTTTAAATCATGTTGTATTCTCTACGCTCCCAGTTCAAGCTGTGTTTAGGTGATACAGTCCCTTTAATCCTTTTAACTCAAAGGTGCAAAGCCAGACAACGTTGATTGGCTTTGTCACATGAGGCATTTTATCACTGTAATTACTTGATCACAAGAATCTTATGCCAGAAAGAAGGAAGATGGGGATCCCTGAGGACTGCCTCAGTTAGGAGGCCAAGTCCAGCACCAGAAACCAAATTAAAAATAAATGTACAGCGTTCAGTAGAACACCCTTGTGATACATTAAATTTGTCGTACCCAGTTGGACCTTACAGCATTTGAGGGCCCGTAGCTCTTTTATTTGGGATGTATGTATATGTCTGCATGGTCTACATTCGATTGCACAAAGGGGTGAAGTTGTTTACGTTTTTCATGGAATTCCATTATTGTGACACTTCTATTGGTTGAATTAAGCTCAGTTTCCAATTCTTAGGATCAACTCGGAATGGAACTCTGAGTGTCTGACCCAATTGGATCACTTCTGTGATCTGAATGGCCTCTTAATTTGAGCCACTGGTAGGTCACCAAAGTGATCTTGAATTGGCACGAAAATCAGACCGTGTGGCCGATATTCGTGCCGACATTTCGGAAGACAAACATTTCTAGCCTTTGGATGCAGAAATGGTAACCTCGGTCCTCCTCATAAAAGTCAAGGAGGACATCAGCTATTGCCAAAATCCCCAAGGATGGAACAAAGTTTAATAAAATAAAAGAATATATATATAGTGACATATATTCAAATAAATAAACCAAGATAAAGTGTTTTTTAAGAAAATGTAAAATGCTTCTATTAATGGAAATATACTATTATAATATATAACATTAATATATTTTAGTAGTATATAAATATTGTTGAGTTAAATATGTTAACTTTAATTCTTTTACACTTTCCTTTTCAATTCGTCAGCTAAAATCTGGAGAATTGAATAGCCCAAAATTTAACAATTTCCACAGATTGAGGGCCAGTTTTGGTTTGGTCCTTTAGGATTCATTAATTAACACGTAGTCATTAATTAACTTAATTGAGAGGGGGACATACTTTTCACTTTACTTTATCCATAGAGTACCCAAACCCCTCCTACTTGTGTATCTGACCCCTTGGCTCTACAGGCACCGAATGTGGCATGTGAATAGCATTGCAGACACAGCCTGTGTCGGCAATGCTTATTAGGAAATTGGCCGATGGTGACCAGTGCTTTTAAAATTATGCGTAGTCACCTTCAGCAATAAGCTGGCACAAGTGGAGTCTCCTTCTTATGTCATCACCTGCGGCCTGATTTGAAAATTACACATCTCCCATTGAACACTAATTAATTTGCATATCAGGCCACAGGTGATGTCATAAGTAGCAGACACCACAGACAATTTAAAAACACATTTTTTTCCTAACATTTTATAGGTGATAGTTTAATTAATGCTGTGCTTATATCTGTTGCTTACACCTCACAAGAGAACACAATAAAGAACTGTGTCCACAGCAATATTCATAGCATCACCAAAACAGGAGGAATATCATTTCTAAAGATTAACTTATGGTGTACTGCATTTTTTTTCTTTTATATATATATATAAGAAGCATGTGTATATGTATGTAGTCTTCACATGGTAATCCCAGCTCTGCCCTGTGCTCCTTGTAAGAAGTTATTGAGTTGCTAGTGTGCTAAGGAGACATGTCTTCTCTGAACCAATCAATACGTGGAATATTTCACACTGATCTGTCCTGAGATCAACAGAGCGTCAGAAGATTGATTTTCAGTTTAAGAGTTTGTCTTGAATCATCTAAGGCTCTCAATCCTCATTTGAACTAAAGACCATTGCATTGGTGACTCCCAAGACACCCATTGCTTTGAGCTTATATTTTAGAATATCAGCCATCTCTAGTGACAAAAGGCTACATGTCAACAATGGGCTCTTCGCGTTCCTACATGTCTTGGAAGCCTCGTTTGTTACTTGTGATTCTCAGCATTCTAGAGTCATGGGAGATGTTTCTGAACTTCAACCAAGGTTCCTCGACTTGACATTCCGATCGTAAAATGAAGAGAGCTGACAGTAGGTAACAAGAGAAATTCATGTCACCAGAGGTTAGTGCAGATCATTTGCATGCTTATTATTATATATACCAGGTCCAAAAATCCTGGTAGACATCTTACTATTGGTAGGACATTGACAATGCAAGGTCAATGCAGATACAATTCATACCTGAAGGACAGTTAGCAGCATGTCTACAATTAATACTGTTAAACCTGTAAACCTCACAGAATCTACAAATAATAATGAACAAAATTCAGAATCGTCTTCATAATATGTGGTAAAGTAATTCACATCATACATGATCGAAAAATACCGATACCAAGATAAATATGGCATCTAGGTCATAGGCCAAGTTAATGCCAGGGATGGATAGTCTAAGGCATTGAATCTGCTACTAACTGCTGTAGCATACACTAGATATGCTAACTTAACAGCAATACAAAAAAACCGACATGGCGTCTATTCACTAAGGGGTGAGTTGGACAAATGTAGGAATAGATTCTCAATGTAAATAACGTGGTCAATGTGGACACCCACTGTTTTAAACTGTACATAACATACACACACACAGACGCATATATAAACATCAGTGAAGCCCTAGTTGGGTGGAGGACAATGGTTTACATTGTATTACTTTTAAAAAAAAACATTTCAAATAAAAACACACTTTACCACGAACAAAACATAAAGGTGACTGTTCACTAGCAATTGAACTGTGGTGAACGGCAGTAATAAAGACAGATAATAAAAGCTGCGTAGGAAAGATAGAAAAGTTGGAGATTTTTTTCCAACTTAACTATTAATGCATGATTTGTCCAATTCACTTCTCAGTTCAACTCAGTTCACAATTTAAGTTGCCAGGCCTCCCCATATAATGAGAACAGTGCTGGAAGCTGCACCAATAATAAATATTGGGGACCAGGGTTTTAATTACCTGCTTAATGAATGGGTCGGGGAATTGCTCAAGACCTCTAGCCCGTTAAAACATATGGCCCCACCCCCCACCCCATGCACGGTTATAACTGCTCCTAGGCCGCAGCTTAACATAATTAATAACATATTAAATAAAATTAACCCTCCCTGCCCCACAACCCTACCTTGGCCCTAGTAGGGTGGGGGGGGGGGGGGGTGATTCTAAATTATTGCCAATAAAAAAAACACCCTTTGCCTCCCAACTGGAATAAGGACATTTCAGTCCCCTATGAGAAGCATTATCACCTTCCATCTAATAGTTTTTCACATTGCAGCAAGGGATTAGATACATTATAACATTAGCTAAATATTGCACCATTGTACATAGCTCCAGTACATCTGAGTACATTGTATAGACACATGTATATGATAAGCACTCACCATACACAGGCTGCTTTTTGCGTCTATATGTTGCCTCTTTAAAGCATTGCCTGCATATTAACAGGTTGAGACCTGTATTCATGCTTGACTTTCCCATTTCAGGGTTTTTTGACAGGCCCTGCAGTACAATGTGTTTCTTCCCAGAGCAGCAACATGCCATCATCTCATTTCTGTTTGTAAAAGCGACATTCATTGAGAGCTGGCAGCATAGAGTGGTGACTCTACAATGTATGATTACTGTCAGCAAATGGGTTTGAGTAATGGTGAGCAGCAGTTTCTCAGTGGGTCGAGTACAGTACAGACGGATATCAGTTTGCCCAGCAGTTCAGGATGCAAGTGGCGATTGTGTGAGTACAAAGCAATAGAGTATGCAGAGACGTGGGCCTGCATTGTACTCTAAATAATGAACCTCTTTCTTTATAAAGTTAGTATTGTAGAAGGAAAGATATTGTGGGATATTTACTAATGTCCAAGTTTTGTGTTCGAGATGAGAGCTCATCTTGACAACCAAACTCGGACAGATTTGGACTTAGTCTCATACTGGGGATTTGGACTTAGTCTCATACTGGAGTTGATGATGAGATAGAGATACTAGGGGAATAGTGGGGATGGTGTTGAGAGGAATATGGGGTGGTAATAGTGATGGTGGTGAAAAGGAGACTAGGGGAATAGTGGGGATGGTGTTGAGAGGAATATGGGGTGGTAATAGTGATGGTGGTGAAAAGGAGACTAGGGGAATATTGGAGATGGTGTTGAGAAGGATATGGGGGTAGTAGTGATGGTGGTAAGAGGGACAATTAGGGGAATAGTGGGTATGGTGGTGAGCGGGAGACTGGGGGATTGTGGGGATGGTGGAGAGAGAGACACTGGGGGGATAGTAGGAGTGGTGATGGGAAGATGTGGTGGTATGGTGAGAGTGGGGGTATGGTGAGATAGTAGTAATGGAGGGATTATATGGTTATGGTGAGAGAAACACTAGGGGATAGTGGGAGTGCTGGTGAGAGGGACACAGGGGAGAAATGGGGTGCCATTTAGAGGGATACAGGGTAGTGGGGATGGTGGTGAGAGGGGCACTGGGGGGATTGTGTGGATTGGGTGAGAGTGGCACTGGGTGGATAGTGGGAATGGAGGTGAGAGGAAAGTGGGGGATAGTGAGGTAAGTGGTGAGAGAGACAGTTAAAGTTATAGACATGTAAAATCCCCTCTCTCATTGGCTGCCCTATCTCTTTTCATGCTCGGTAGTCTTTCAGGTACAGCTCCTTACCACTTACTGCCAATAAGCTGCAAAAGCTAAGTGACATCACACGGGGACGAGGACCTGTAGTCAATCATGGAACACTGATAGGCAGCCATATTGTTGGAGATCAAAAATCTTTTCCTGAAGAATTGGTTCCAACAAAATGGCGCCTATAATGGAGACAACAATGGCAGATTAAAAAAAAGGGGGATACTTGCCGGAATGGACCCACAGGACATCTGGGCCCCTTACAACTGTAATAGTTGTACCCCCCTGATGACAGCTCTGCAGTCGTGTGTTGTGTACCCCAAAGCTTGACATTTTGACCCCTGTTGTTCACATTATTCATAAATTATCTTCCTAAAATCTGGAAAGTCTCAGCTGTAAACATGTACGCAGACAACACAGTAATATATACTATATAATATATAATAGCAAACCAAACCTACCCCAGTTTGAGGCTGTGCTCCAATACAAGTTCACACAGGTTGGAAAGGTGGATTACAAAGAGCAAACTTATCCTAAACACCAACTCAAACTCATTGCTCCTCGGAACTAATTCACATCTATGCTTTAGTACAAAATAAAATAGCACACTGACCACAGCCTATCTTTCAAATATGTAAGTATGTGGCTAGACCCCAATCTATCTTTTGGCCCCCACATTGAAAAACTATTATCAAAATGGTATCCCAAACTAGGTACCCCGTAAAGAAAACAAAATCCTGCCTTAGCCCCACAGTAAGGAAACAGATAGTATGACTAATGCCAGTCATCGAAAAGGGGATGTAGGGTATGCCTCGGCACCTCAAACCCACCTGTATAAACTTACTACATTGTTTTGAATCATTCTATCTCTTTGTGCTCCAATGAAATAACATGACTCACCATTGTGACATGGTAAAAGAGCTAAACTTTCTGCCATTGGAATCCAGATGCACCGTTCAGCCTTGTGTTTAAGACTGTTTCTGGGAAGCTCCCACCCTACCTTGGTAGAACGCTCTCCCCAGCTGTACCCACCTCCTATAAGCACCAATCATGTATCATACAATCCTCATTTTCCTACAGAGCACTGCATCTCTGGAATAACCTCCCAAACACCATCAAGTCCTTCTCCAGTCTAAAATCCATGAAGCGATCGCTGTCTATATACCTCAGTACAGAAGACTCCTTTGAATCATGATTGATTATATTTCACTTGTTTTCTTTGCTGTACGTGATCTGTTTTACATTTGTATATTCGTATTTTGTATTTTATTATTATTTTGTAACCTATTGTCACAATGCAATGTTTGTGGACCCAGGACATACTTTCTCCCCGGTAAAAAATACTTTACAAATAAATAAATAGTAAATAATAAGTCTAAAGCCGAGATCCAATTTCCTCAAATCAAATTATGTCAACATGACAACTGACCGAAATAAGACGACAATGACGCACTATACAACATATAATTAGTTAAGTCATGCGTTAGCATTTCTCCAATTACGTTAAAGACGATCCTTAACTAGTAGTTTCCTTTTTTTAACGATCAATTTATTCTCTATGACTCATATCAGTGATAACCAACCTAGCCCATTACTCTTTACCCACCTAGTTTTATCTTGTTAATTATTTGTTCAAAATGTACGTTTCCTGACACCGCCCCACTCACTCATATGTTTGATCATAAAGCTTGTGAATTCCAGAAATTAAATTAGAAGTTTAAAGAAGTATGATATGTATGTGTGGTTCGGAAAAAAAAGAAGGTGTTTGTGTGGTTTATACAAGAGGATCATAGGGTGTTATATGCTTCTGTAGGATTATAGATTTATGAATGATAAAAATCCAAGCATCCCTTCAAAGATCAGCAGATGGCTTGCATTTAAATAAGTATCAGAGGCAAAAAAAGGGATTTAATTTAGTCTATACTGTGAAGTATACACAGTTAGGTAAGCCTGTACATAAGTGATCCAGAGAGTATGAAACGCGTAAGGGATTTCTTCTCCCATTTCGCTTACTGCAGAAGTTTTTTTATAACCGTATGACTAGCTAAATATAATGTTACATGGGATCATCCAGTGCATAGTGTCAAAAATGTTCTCAGACCTTCCTTTCTGCTACAACCTTGGTGGACTATGATACAGCGGTGGCAGGCCATATCAAGGCATTAATGTCTAGAAGGCATTAAAGGTTCTTTAAAAAAAACTCAAATGGAATGGCTGCTAGAAGAGCCTAATTTTGAGTGATATCACACTTGTTCTGTGCAGTGTGTCAGTCAACATATACAACTGTGGATTACCTGTGCTCCATAACCAGCTCTGGAAAAGTTAGAACATTCACAGAGAGTTCTCCAGCCTACGGTGTGTCCAAACATGTTCCTTGGCTTTGCGTCATATTGGAAGCCTATATTCAATAATAAGCATGGTAGCTTCTCTTCTGCCATCAAAGTAGGATTGTGGTGCGAAGCACGGAGACAAAGTGCCATGTATAATGATTTTTACTTTCAGATTTTAACTGAGGAACCTTAGCAAGAAGCACGGAATATCCACAGTGCAATTTATAATCACTACGTATCTTACTGGATTTCTAGCACAGTGACACTGCTTGTGATATGTAGATTCATCGCAGATTCTGATATCATTTAATGATAGATGTAGAGGTGCTGAGAGGAAAGACATAAAAGCCTGGGAATAATATGTTCGCGTCAGGCCATCACAAGCTGGCACAACCTTTCGAAGATATTTGTCTGCATATTGTTAGCAAGACAGGGGGAAATAAGGAGCTTAGTGCATTATAAAGACTGCGAAAGAGACAGAACAAAACTGCTATACAGGTAGGGTTGCCACCTGGCCGGTATTTTACCGGCAGGCCGGTAAAAAAGTGGCATCAGGCCAATGTTAAGTCTATGGAGACAGTACCAAGGCCGGTATTGTTTTGAACAAAAGGTGGCAACCCTATATACAGGTGATCTGATCAGCAGTGTTACATGACAGGGGAGTCTTTAATATTAATGTATACTGTTTTTGGGGCGCTCAAGTTGAACATTCAGTTATTTTAAATTAATTCTAGTTATGTTTCCGGATACTGGATAGTATCAGGCACTTTCACCAATACTTATTGCTTCGAGGACAGAACATGTCAGGCACATGTTATTATTATTATGCGTTTTTAGGTTATTTTAACATTTTGTTTCTAAACAGTATTGTAGATATCATTCAGTTGTAATAATGGTCATGAAGATTTTCCCTAGATCCATATATTGAATTTTTCTACATTGCTGGAAACGGATCGTCTACTATGAAGATATGGAACGTTTGTTGGTTTTCTTCTCTCCTACTGTGTTTATTAGATGTCCAAACAGTTCTGATTTATTTATTTTTTTTATGTTATTTCTATATAAAATATTCATTATGGAATACATGAGGTTTTCACCTCTATTTTTCCTGTTTTATTAGCACCGCTACCACTGCAATGATTTGGCATATATGTGTATTGAGACCTCCATTCAGCACTGAATCGCCATCACAGACAAATACTAACCCCAATCAAAAGAGAAAAAACGTAAGCACTTTTAATGGGAAAAAAAACTCCTGAAAAGCTGAGCTGACACTTGGGACTCCAATCTGCACTGATTCCTGGATAACTACATTAGACTTTCATTTTATCTGTATGGACTCTTGTGCTGACACTCCTATATTTCAGTGTAAGATTGGATCTTACATATCACATTTTCCTGTCTATACTACCTAAAAGAGTGTTTTTGTTTTATTTTTACTGTTGAAAGGCTCCCTACTTAGGGTTGCCACTTGGCCGGCCTCAGGCCAATGTGAAGTCTATGGAGACAGTACCAAGGCCGTTATTTTTCTGAAAAAAAGTTGGCAGCCCTATCCCTACTTAGAGGGACCCTTTGATCTAGGAGTGTGCATACTTGTACCAGAGCAGGTCTATTGCTCTGGAGAAAGTAAGTGAGATACCTGCATCATTATCTTTGTTGTTCTGCTCACACAAATTACTGCACTATATTAGTATTATTATTTGTTTGTGTTCTTTTTTTACACCAAAAGAAGTGATATAGCAGCACCCTGGATAAAATGGTGCTGCAGCGGGGCTCCACCAAAAACCCATAATATTATAAAAACAACAAAGGTGCCGAGCACTCCAAATCCGTGAGGTCAAATATTTATTCCATACACACCAGTGGCAACGTTTCTACCTAGTGGCTTGAAAAACACCCCTAGGTCAAAACGTTGCCACTGGATTTAATATTTGACCTCACAGATGACCTCACAGATTTGAGTGCTGAGCATCTTTTTTGTGTTCATTTTAATGCACATATGTTCTGAAGACATCGTCCTTTTAAAAAGATTGTTTAAGTATTTTCATACACGAGTGATTGTCACTTTGTATTGCTATTATAGAGAAGTGAACACAGCCCTCTTTTATCCTGTTTTTTCTCCCCTACATACTAACCCTAGTAACCTCACAGTAAAGAAAGCCCTGCAACCTTAAAACTAAACCCTAATACTGAACTCTAAAACTAAGCCTAGTACTAACAATAGTACGAATCCTAAAAGTAACCCTTAAACTAACCCCTGACCCTGATACTAACTCTAAAATTAACCCTAATACTAACCCTAGTTCTAGTACTAACCCTAAACATAACCTCTAATGCTAACCCTAAAACGAAATCATAACCCTCATACTAACCCTAACCTTAGCACTAGCATGAACCCTAAAAGTAACCCATAACCCTGAAACTAACTCCTAACCCTTAAGCTAACCCTAAAACGAAATACTAACCCTAAAACGAAATGCTAACCCTAAAACTAACCCCTAACCCTCATACTAACCCTAGTACTAGTACTAACCCTAAAAGTAACCCCTAACCCTTAAACTAACTCCTAACCCTAAAAGTAACCCCTAACCCTCACACTAACCCTAGTACTAGTACTAACCCTAAAAGTAAACCCTAACCCTAAAACTAACTCCTAACCCTAAAACTAACCTCTAACTGTAATACTATCCCTAAATTGACCCTAACCCTAAAACGAAATACTAACCCTAAAACTAACCCCTAACCCTCATACTAACCCTAGTACTAGTACTAACCCTAAAAGTAACCCCTAACCCTTAAACTAACTCCTAACCCTAAAAGTAACCCCTAACCCTCATACTAACCCTAGTACTAGTACTAACCCTAAAAGTAAACCCTAACCCTAAAACTAACTCCTAACCCTAAAACTAACCTCTAACTGTAATACTATCCCTAAATTGACCCTAACCCTAAAACGAAATACTAACCCTAAAACGAAATACTAACCCTAAAACTAACCCCTAACCCTCATACTAACCCTAGTACTAGTACTAACCCTAAAAGTAACCCCTAACCCTTAAACTAACTCCTAACCCTAAAAGTAACCCCTAACCCTCATACTAACCCTAGTACTAGTACTAACCCTAAAAGTAACCCCTAACCCTTAAACTAACTCCTAACCCTAAAAGTAACCCCTAACCCTCATACTAACCCTAGTACTAGTACTAACCCTAAAAGTAAACCCTAACCCTAAAACTAACTCCTAACCCTAAAACTAACCTCTAACTGTAATACTATCCCTAAATTGACCCTAACCCTAAAACGAAATACTAACCCTAAAACGAAATACTAACCCTAAAACTAACCCCTAACCCTCATACTAACCCTAGTACTAGTACTAACCCTAAAAGTAACTCCTAACCCTAAAACTAACCTCTAACTGTAATACTATCCCTAAATTGACCCTAAAACTAACCTAAGTGCAATGCGCCCTGACAAAACAGCCGCTAGAACTGCCGCGGAGAAACAGCAAATGAACCCGTTTCTTTTCCGCTGCATAAATATTATATTAGGAAGTATGTTTATGGGCAAGAAAAATGCTTAGTGAATACAGCAAGAAAATGCATTATCCACTGAACCAGCTATTCTTCAGAGAAAGAAGATAAGAAGTAATTTACACAATTAACCTGATTCATGTGAGCCCAATCTATTGGCGGACAGAAGCGTTTGCCTTGTCAGAAAACCCAAACAATTATAAATGTATCCAGTTGTACTTTATACCTGATCATTTTTCAATTTCTTACTGTAACTGCTTGACAAAAGCAATACCTAAAAAAAGAATCAACAAGTCTTCTAACTGGATTGGGCCCCCCTTATTCAATATCTCTGTATTGACTAAAGAGAACAGGGTCTAGCCACCATTAATCTAAATTAGCTAGATTACTTGTTTATGAACACATAGAGGAGATGTGTATTAAAGATATGGCATGGCACCTTCTCGTTGTGTACTGACCAATCTGTGACATGCACATGACATAGTCTGTACAGTATTATCTAAACACTAGACCCTTGGGAGGTGGTAATGCACTGTTGGTAAAAGGCTATTTGTTAATCTAAGTTAGCTAGATTCCTTGTTTATGAACAAATAGTGGAGATGTTCGTTAAACATGGCATGGCATGGCACCTTCTCGTTGTGTACTGACAAATCTGTGACATGCACATGACATAGTCTGTACAGTATTATCTAAACACTGTACCCTTGGGAGGTGGTAATGCACTGTTGGTAAAAGGTTATTTGTTAATCTAAGTTAGCTAGATTCCTTGTTTATGAACAAATAGTGGAGATGTTCGTTAAACATGGCATGGCATGGCACCTTCTCGTTGTGTACTGACAAATCTGTGACATGCACATGACATAGTCTGTACAGTATTATCTAAACACTGTACCCTTGGGAGGTGGTAATGCACTGTTGGTAAAAGGCTATTTGTTTAACACAGATTCAGTAGATTTTAATTACTGTAGGATACAAGTACAAGTTGCCTTGTACTCTTGATTTGCATTTATTGCTCCCTTGCCTGATTTTGATGGGATCAGCAAGCATGTACGATTTAATTGCTTCCTGAGCCATCCATAGACATGTGTTCCTTTTTCTCTCTCTCTCTCTCTCTCTCTCTCTCTTACCATTGCAAAATGTTAGATCTTTATTTTGCAGACAAGTACTTTTAAATCTTGTGACGGCTAAGCAATCTCGGCATGACTGCATTTGTCTCTACTACCCACGGTCATACAAGTGTAGACACACATAAGTACATGTTTATCATATTACACAATGCATAGTCTTCTACAATTTGTCAGGGAGATGTCAGGGTACTGGGAACTAAAAAAAAAAAAAAAGGGAATCAGTGACTGATCAGGCTGAAGAAAACAATATTTAACGGAATGGGCCCCAGGCAGAGAAGACATTGAGATCTATTTTTGTAAGTAAGGGAGCATAAATCTCCCCCTCTATTTAAATAATATGCAGAATGACAAATGCAGCACATTAACCCTCCCATCAAAGTTTCTGTTATGTAATGAAATTTACATATTATTTATCATTAGGTTTAAAGATCCAAAAAGCCAGCTGAAGCAGCGCATGATAGCAATTTTCAAAGCCCTTGTAAACAAGTATCACATGTTACTTAATATTGTGATGGCTGAGATACTCCTTGAGAAAGGAAATGGGAACTGCCTTGGCTGCACCAGATTAGGGATTTAAACTCAGATACACAGAATGTGTCTGCAAATAATTAGCCCATCTATGCTTGCTTTAGCCCCTTTACTATATTAGAATGTACCACTTGTGCTGGAAGACTATTCCATGCACCCACCACCCTCTCCATCAAATAGAACTGATTTCCTTTAAAAAAATCAAACTTATTATACCTTGAAGGGCTTTCACTTGCATCAGCCTTGCTGTGGGTCGGGGATGGGACACTTCATCGCGGCTGAATCCGCGCAGCCACTTCACCGCCGTCACTTCACCACACGACAGCTCGTCGCGGGAGATTTCATCGCGGGACATTTCATCGCTAAAGGTGAGTTTTAATGTGTTAGAGTTAGAAGATAGAGTATTAGGATTAGAATTTTAGTATTGGGGTTTGGTTAGAATTAGGGTTTAGGGGGTTAGAATTAGTTTTTAGGGTTCGGGGTTAATTTTAGTATTAGGGTTTAGGGGGTTAGTATTAGGGTTCGGGGGTTAGTATTAGGGTTTATGGGGCTAGTATTAGTGTTCGGGGGTTAGTATTAGGGTTCGGGGGTTAGTATTAGGGTTTAGGGAGTTGGTATTAGGATTCGGGGGTTAATTTTAGTATTGGGTTTTGGGGTTAATTTTAGTATTGGGGTTTGGGGGTTAATTTTAGTATTAGGGTTTGGGGGTTCATTTTAGTATTAGGGTTTGGGGGGGCACTTTGGGGTGGGATTCATTTATTCGGGGGGTATTTTATTTTAACTTGTACGTTTGTAAGAGCTGACAGTTCAGCGCTAAACTGTCAGCTCTTACATAGCCGCGTCCGCGATGAAGCGGACGCGTTATTCTTCATTGCTGACAGTACAGCGTTCTAACTGCCGCGCTGAACTGTCAGCGATGAAGTCGCCGCGCTGAAGTGTCCTAGACCCTGTGGGTCTTCCACTCAATCAAATATGTCCAGTTATGGATTTTAGGAGACAAATTTGCTAGTCCAGGACCCAGCTTAGTCATTTGTAGAAACCAGGTACTCCCATAGAATTGTATGTCATTCCCTATTGTATGTAATATGTTAAAAAAAAAAAAATTGTTACATGTAAATATTCATACATGTAAGAAATGTATGTAATGAATGTAGTAGGCTAAGATACAATCAACTATTAACATTACTTTAACTGCTAGAGCATAAAAAGTCTATTTTTTTCTGATATTACATTTTTAAATGGTTCCGTAATTACCGATTAATGACAAATTTGTGACACTTTAGTCTTTACCAACATTTCCCTGGCCTCCCATTCCTGACGTTTAACAAGCCAACAAACAGCACAATTCAGACATCAATAGCAGAGTTGGAAAAAGATGGAAAATGTTCCCACATCAGCTAATAAGGCCTCGTTTTACATTTTAGTGAACAGACCCCAGACTACCAGATAGAAGACAAGTAATAATCTGCATATGAGTGGCTGATGTAAAACAAGCTACATTCTGACATAGCTGAAATGTTAACATAATAATGCTAGCCAGTAATCTTAACGGTGCAGTCAAGTTTATATATATGGAAATTTTTACATCTTAAAAACCCACAGCAAAAAAAAAAAAAAAAAAGCTTGTTTCAAAAATATAGGATAGTGTCTGTTCGAGATAAGATGTTCAGACTAAATTCTGGGGAGATAGAAAGCATTTCTTTTTTTCCTCGAGAACATAGTTATTATTAAGATCTATTTATACAGCAGTAACCATTTACACAGCACTCTATACAGTGTATTTAAAGAGTATTACAAACATAATAAATATCCGAGTGTATTTGGGTTTCACATTGCTAGACAAATATGTTCGTGCTACACAAATAAAGCCAATTATACATTTTTAATGTGTGTAATCAAATGCATAGCCAAATCTGTCATCGTCTGTATGGAGCACAAGGAAAAGAAGACGAGACAGATAAACAGAGAAGAACCCAGTCAAGATAAAGCCTGTAATTTAAGTCATTTCTTCTGATGGCAGAACATGTACTACTCACAGTATATAAAACTACAATCAGCTATAAAATACCCAGTGTCACATGATGGGGGTTGTATTTGTCTGTATGATACTACTTTAAAAAAATAAAAAAAATTCTATGCTTTTTGTTTATTGTTTGGTTTATATATAATTTTGCTTTGTTTTTTTTTTTTTTTTTCTGTGTTAGATGGGTGGGGTCAAACTAGTAACTAGTAGTTCGATTTACATTTAAAGTTAATTTTAATTATTCGTTCCATGTACTAGATTTTCTCTTAAAGTGACAATAATGGTTAAAGAAAATATTCAAATGAATGTTATTAGGAAAGTAAAACTTGATATATGTAACAAGATTCACAGAGTGCATTATTTCACTATTTAAAGGGACACTGTCTCCTAAACATTGTTTGCACGGTAAATGAAGGGAATAAAAAAATGATACATCATTGGTATTATTAGATTAAGCAAAAAACATGTTTAAAATGGCACTGTGGTGTTTGCCGTTTAGTGACATCATCTTGAGGATTGGTAATGCAACTAGTTCATTTACATATCAAAACATAAGGTGATGTCATCAACAAGAGACACCACGGGGACATTTAAACTAAATGTTCTCTTATGGGCAATTCACTAAAATTGGAGAATAGCTCAAGGAGGTCGACTGATTTTGAGACTATGTCGAATTCGGCACTCAAGTTTGACTTCGGGGGGGGAACAAGTTCGATTTTTCCCCATTGAAATTAATGGGAGGCGAAAATTATCAAAGCTATTTTTGAGAATACGGGTGCGGAATTTGAATTAGTCTCAAAAATAGCTTTTGATTTCGCCCCCTTTTACTTTCAACGGGGAAGATTCCAACCTGGGTTGTTTTTTTTTTTTCTAAGCCAAACTTAGGTGCCCAATTTGATCTAGTTTCAAACTGAAAGTCAACCTCCAAAGTCGACTTCCTCAAGCTATTCCTTTAAATCGTCGCACATTTACAAGCTCCTCCTCTTTTACGGATTATCATATTTAGAATGTTGTGTTAGCATGGAATCACGATAAGTACTAAATATTACACTACACTAGTATGATATTTTTTTTTATACATTTAAATAGTGAAAGACCCTCTTTTGTGTATCTGGACACAGCTGTAGACATACAGTATATTTTTAATTATATAAAGTATATAAATGTAATACTATTTATTTTAATTTTGTTTTCTTTTTGTTTTGTTTGCAGTTTCTCTGTGACTATATTAGGGTTTGTTCATATTGGCTACATAGACAATAACTTGACACAATCACTAGGTTTCCAAATGGGGTCAAGTGGATTCTTACAAAATGTCAGCATTGACCAAGGAAGAGGTTTTTATGTCAGTTCTCTGACTAGGTAAAAAAAAATGCTTATCATGGAGATTTTTTTTTATTGTAACAGAATTGCCCAGTCAATCACTTGATCAGGATCTTCTATGGGTGTTATTAAGTAAAATAATTGGTGTGCCAGTTTTTAGTGAATGTCCAGCCAAGGGAGAATTGTACTTGTAATAAAGAATGTCTTGAAAGTCTTGTAAGAATCCATTGCAGTTAATGGAGAAAAGGGATCAAACTTGGGTTTTAAAGGATATTTCCCTGTAGCAACGAACACAAAGTCTATATTAATCATCAAAAGAGAAACAGAGACGACGTGTATATATTGTGGAAACAATTAAAGGGACTAGGGGGGTTTTCACTAAAAGGTGAATTGAGGTGAATAGCAGGTGAGTTGAAGTGAATAGAAGGTGAGTTGAGGTGAGATGAACGTTTCATCTCCTCAATTCAGCTATACGTTGCGCAGGAACAAGCCTGGTTAGTCTCCCCCGCTAAGTGAACTCATCATTTGTTCCTGCATAGTGTATAGCTGAATTGGTGAGATGAAATGTTCACATAACCTGCTACTCACTTCAACTCACCTGCTATTCACATCAACTCACCTGCTACTCACCTCAACTCACCTTTTAGTGAATAGCCCCATTTGTCAACCAAAACATGGCTTATTTTGTGAATGTAGGAAATTAAAAACTTCTGGAATGTCAATCTATTCAATGTGTTGGAAAATTTGCATACAGATGCATAGAATAAGAGAAACACATGGGGGATGGGACTCTTCATCGCGGCTGCTTCCGCGCAGCCGCTTCACCACCGACTCTACACAGCAAGACAGATCGTCGCTGGAGATTTCATCGCAGGACATTTCATCGCTAAAGGTAAGTATTTTATATATTTTAGTTTGGTTAGAATTAGGGTTTATTGGGTTAGAATCAGTGTTTAGGGGGTTAATTTTAGTATTAGGGCTCTGGGGTTAGTATTAGGGTTAGTATTAGGGTTTAGGGGGTTAATTTTAGTATTAGGGCTCGGGGGTTAGTATTAGGGTTAGTATTGGGGTTTAGGGGGTTAATTTTAGTATTAGGGCTCGGGGGTTAGTATTAGGGTTAGTATTAGGGTTCGTATTGGGGTTTAGGGGGTTAATTTTAGTATTAGGGCTCGGGGGTTAGTATTAGGGTTAGTATTAGGGTTAGTATTAGGGTTTAGGGGGTTAATTTTAGTATTAGGGCTCGGGGGTTAGTATTAGGGCTCGGGGGTTAGTATTAGGGGTCGGGGGTTAGTATTAGGGTTAGTATTAGTGTTTAGGGGTTAAATTTTGTATTGGGGTTTAGTGTTTAGTGTTAGTATTGGGGTTTAGTGTTTAGTGTTAGTATTGGGGTTTGGGGGGGCACTTTGTGGGGGGAATCATTGATTAGGGGGGTTATTTTCTTTTTACTTGTACATTTGTAAGAGCTGACATTTCAGCGCTGAACTGTTAGCTCTTACATGGCCGATGTAACGGCCGCGTTATTCTTCATTGCTGACAGTTCAGCGTTCTAACTGCCGCGCTGAACTGTCAGCGATGAAGATGCGGCGAACAAGTGTCCTAGACCCAAACGCATGTTCTAAATGTGTCTGGAGTGTCTACTGTTTATGACATCTGCAGATCAAGCCACAGGTGATATCAGCATCAGGGGACACCACAGACACAATGTTGAGATAATTGTCTCCACCATTTTTTATTTTCTACATTCACAGTATGCGCAGTGTTTAGGTTGGCAGAGTCCCTTTAAGTGTTTTGTACATTTTAAGTTGTTTTAAATTTGGACTAGACCCTCCATGTTAACATTCAATCAAACAGAAGTCTGCTTCTGTCTGATTAGAAAGACTCCCTTTGTGCACCATTAATTTTTTTGGGAAGTCTCCTTGAGACTTCTAGGTAGAACTCATGTGACACTGACCCACCACCAATGGGGGTGCAGGTTCGTATCTCCTTTACTGCTGCTTTACTATGTGCTACGTGTTTGACACTCCCGCACACCATTGACACAGGGAGATTGTTGCCTGACCGTCTGTCTGTGCTGCCACGGATCAATGCTTCACGAGATAGAACCCTCAAAGGATATGGATGAAAATATTTTTAATGGTGAACAATTAGTGCACCATTCAAATTACACAGAAAAGATCTTCTGCCGTCTTTAAAAAAAAAATTATGTATAGTCCCTCTTTAAAGGGCCAACTGTTATCCTATATTTGCCATCAATAAAGCTTTTTAAAAAAATAAAATAAAGGACAACTGTAGTAAAAAAAATAAGTTGTGTTTAATTAAAGTGTCGGCATTTTAAACAGAAATGCTTTAATGAAAGAATACAAATAAAGCACCTTAGTGTGCCATCTTTACCCTATATAGCTCCACCAGGAGGCAGACATTTTGTTTAGAATCTTGGGTCAGATCTTTCTTTATCTGAACCAAGGTGAGTGAAGATCTGACTCAAGATTCTAAACAACATGTCTGCCCTCTGAGAGAACCATATGGAGTAAAGAAGGCTTTATAAGGCACTTAATTTGTACTCTTTCATTAAAGAATTTCTTTATGAATCATGTACACTTGAGACAATCTTTCAATGAAACATAAGGTTTTTTTTCTATCATTGTCCTTTAACAATACATTTCCATTGCCCCGTTACCCCTCATCTAAATAATACATGTGCATGTAGGCATGCAAGTACAGCTTTATATGCCAACATATACCTATCCTGTGCACTCTGCAGTGATGTTTCTAATGCTTTCCATTCCATAATTTGTACCGGCAGACTCGTGATGTGCTTTTTCTGATTATCAGCTGCTCATTTCGTCCTAACCTGTTCATGAGTGACGGGGCTCAGATAAGATGAAGTCAATATATTTGCGTCTCATGAATATCACATGACTGCTCTTTTTTATGTTTGGTCGGGATGGTTGACTTAAGTAAAGGTGCAAGGTCCAGTTTAATTGTTTACTGTTTGTGCCGACATCTGTCATTTTATGGAGGCTCCTGCTAAACCATGGGTAACAAGGCTAGTCTTAAAGTATATTTTTATTTTCAAACCAGATGGGTCAGAACCATAAAAAGAAACAGAAATCTGTCAATATCACAATAGGTTATGAAGACTATATATTTAAGGTGAAAATTATTATGATTATAATTGGCAGGTGACTAGTTTGAGAATCTGAAATACATTTCGACTAACCCTGTAGGGTAACAGGTATGCACTATACTAGTGATGCCGAACCTATGACACAAGTGGCCCTCGGAGACCTGTGAGTTGGCACTTGGCATGTGTCTATAGTATCACCATCAATTATGGAGTACCCAGTAAATGTTATGATCTAAGACTGGCATTTGAGGATATTAGGCAGTTAATGCACAGTTTTTACTTGAACCTCATTGGTGCAAGAGAAATTATAGGGAAGGAAGGATAGAAGAATGAGCAGGATGGTCGGAAAAATGTCTGAAATGAGAGGGCACTTTGAGAGCTTCGTCTTTGCTCCCTGCAGAAGATTGGGCACTCATGTTCAAAAATGTTTGCCATCATTGCACTATACTATACTGAAAATTGGCTCTACCTGCTCCCTGTAATTTATTCCAGTTGTTAATATGCCCTACCCCCATTGACCCATTAATGAATAGGCATGATTCAATGTTTCTCACCACCAAAACCAATGCTGCGACTGGGTTATTAACTTGGGCAAGCCACATTTGCTCTCGAACCGAATGTCAAGCAATAACTCGTGTTACCAATATGGCTTTACTTGGGTTCTAGGCAACATACTAAACTGTTCTCAATGCAAGACGAATCATGGCCTACCTTGTCAAGTTCTTTATAGTAGACAATGTGAAAGAACAATACTAATGAAATTGCAGTAAACGTAAGGTTCATGTATTAAAAAGTCTAATTGAGCTTAGAGTGGCTCTGCATGACTTCTACTTATATCCACAAAAGGTAAATGGTATTTTTTCTATTAGAAATGCTTCAGTCTAATAATATTATACTCGGTGAGGGACAGTTCAGTGAATTTAGACATGGCATTTTTTTTTTGTTCCTTTTGTATATTTTTCCGTACCACGAAGGTTAATAATATATTCCTCTGCAAGGTTTCTCAAATCACTATCACAAATCAAACACGACGGGCACAATGTCACTGCAATGAATATAATGACGAAACATTTAAGGGTCTGTGCAATATCTGGCCCAAAATGGGACTAGATCAGTCCAAGTTTTCAGACAAATTTGGTGCAGGGATTTTGGCCCCTGAAAAGAACTTGAAAGCTGCTAAAACAGCTTCCGGAGAATTGAAATGTTAATAATTAATAAATAATATATATATAAATATATATTTTTTAAAAACTCTGGGTCCAGCAAACTGGTCCCATTCATCAAGGCAAAAACACCCTGGCCTTATTAAAATTATGGGACATAAGGTCAAGTAGCTTTGGCTCCCCCTAATAATAAATAGGGCTGAGAGCTAGCCAAATGGCTCCAGGCCCCACATAATACACATGGGAGGTCTAGAATGTAGCCCTATCCCTATATAATACATTGGGCTGGGAGCATTTGCCCAGCTCCTAGCCTTATGTATTATAGAGAGGACAGAGCTCCCTCTCATAATAAATAGGGCTGGGAGCTGGCCAAATTGCTCCAAGTCTCCCATTATACAAATGGGGGGTCTTGGCAAATAGCCCTGTTCCCCTATAATAAATTGGGCTGGGAGCCAGCCAAATGGCTATCAGCCCATATATAATATACATACAAGTAGCCCTGCCCCTCCTCCCATATTCAATGGGGCTGGGAGCCATCAAAATGGCTCCACACCTCTAACTTTTCCAGGTGGAGGGGAGGAGTCACCTGTAATAAAGCCACCCTTTGGGTGCCAGGGGGATGGGCAGTGAATACAGTGGACCACTTGCCCTTACCCCATGTGTATAACATGGACTGGGGGCCATTTGGCCAGTTTCCAGCACTGTTTATCATTCAAGGAGGCCAGTTCTACTTTCCCCGACCCCCATGTATATTATGGGGACCAGGGACATTATTTTTATTATTTATGGGGCCTATTATTTTTTATTATTTATGGGGCCTATTTTTTTATTTTTTTTTTACATTTGTTTTTTGTTTATTTTTGCAAAAAAAATCCTCCTAACATGAGTCATTTCCGTGATGGTTCATGAAATAGTAGCTATGTGGATCACCAAAGAGATGAAAAGGAGCCAAAACACAGAACTTTCTTTGAGAAGCATGGAGCTACCTGACTAGACCATTAAATGAATGAAATCCAGCAGGTTTGTCAGTGAAACTATATGTGAAATAAAAAAAAATAAACCACATTGAAGCAAAAATATTACTGTACAAAAATCTGTACATTGGACTGTATATGCCAAGGGTACACAGACAGACAAGTAGATAGATAGATGGATAGATAGATAAATAGACAGATACCCATCAATATAAGATGGATGCTCAGGTATTTCTGAATGACAATACATTTTTTTAATCTAGTAATTTCTATAATGAGTCATAATATATTTATATAATGACTGAGCAGTAAAATGGATATTAAAAATTGCCCAAGACATATTTATCTTTTGTAGGCATACATATGACAACATGTATCTTTATATACGTGCATTAAGCCACAATGCAACACTCTATAAAAGACTTTTGTGTTTTTTTAAAAGGAAACAAATGCCAATCCTGCCAGAAACTCCATTTAGATTGATATAATCTTTCCGAGTAGTCAGAAGTAGTGTTTCTGCAGACAGTCAAGTAGACACAGACTTTACAACTGCAACATTTGGACTCAACTGATTAAAGCAGGAAGCCGGAGATGCAACATTAGACCTGCAACATCAGGATAAGTCAGGGTCTCAATGTAATACTTCTCTATTATGCATGCTGCTTGCTTTCAGTGCTTGCTTATAAGATGGATGAGAAAGAAAGAAAGAAAGAAAGAAAGAAAGAAAGAAAGAAAGAAAGAAAGAAAGAAAGAAAGAAAGAAAGAAAGAAAGAAAGAGAGAAAGAAAGAAAGAAAGAAAGAGAAATATATAGATGAAAGAAAGAAAGAAAGAAAGAAAGAAAGAAAGAAAGAAAGAAAGAAAGAAAGAAAGAAAGGGAAAAAGAAAGAAAGAAAGAAAGAAAGAAAGAAAGAAAGAAAGAAAGAAAGAAACGAAGAAAGAAAGGGAAAAAGAAAGAAAGAAAGAAAGAAAGAAAGAAAGAAAGAAAGAAAGAAAGAAAGGGAAAAAGAAAGAAAGAAAGAAAGAAACGAAGAAAGAAAGGGAAAAAGAAAGAAAGAAAGAAAGAAAGAAAGAAAGAAAAATATATAGATGAAAGAAAGAAAGAAAAATATATAGATGAAAGAAAGAAAGAAAGAAAGAAAGAAAGAAAGAAAGAAAGAAAGAAAGAGAAATATATAGATGAAAGAAAGAAAGAAGAAGAAGAAAGAAAGAAAAATAGATAGATAGATAGACAGAGAGAGATAAATAGATAGATAGATAGATAGATAGATAGATAGATAGATAGATAGATAGACAGAGAGAGATAAATAGATAGATAGATAGATAGATAGATAGATAGATAGATAGATAGACAGAGAGAGATAAATAGATAGATAGATAGATAGATAGATAGATAGATAGATAGACAGAGAGAGATAGATAGATAGATAGATAGATAGATAGATAGATAGATAGATAGAAAAATTATAGTATGCATGTCCGAATTGTAACACACTACATGTGACTTATCATATGTACATATATGTAATTGTTTCCACTAATCATAGCCATTATTGATTTCATACTGACAGTCACTTCCAGACGACTAAGAGAATGTACATTAGCATACACCATGTGGATCTACTTGGGTTCATGAATAAATTAATACTGTGTTGAACATTCTATCCATTAAACCAAACTTCTTGACACTGGTATGCTATTGGAACAGTGCCACACTCCACTTCTTAGTCATCTCAACAACTAAGCATGTATTTCCCATAGGTTAGAAGACAAGGCAATAACCCGGGTGACTCCTTAGAGTCTTATATCATGTGCTAGGATGTTAGAAGTCTAGCCTTGTAAAATAATAACAGAACAGGCTGTAATAAACATTATTACACACAGATCTTTGGGGGGGGGGGGGGTTACATTTAGGAATAAATAAATCCCACAGGGCTTGTGATCTAATACAGATAAATATCATACTGACTGGGACGTGCCTACCCCAATTCAGAGAGCTGTCATAAATATCACTAAGAGAGCTGACATGACAATATACACTTCAGTTCTGACAGCACAACCAAGCTAGTTATTCATTTATTTCAAGCCAATGATATATTGCTTAGCTCACCAGCAAGGGAATGTGCAATGAACTCAAATGGGAAAATCCAAATAATCAGTTAAACATGCATAGAAAATCATAAAACACCTTTTTTGCGTGAATCTTAAGGTATTGTACATAGCTAAGTTAATAGAGGATAGGAGTGTGCAAAATGATTAGAGATACATTTTGTTTTGCAAGCATAAACATAGCTAGACAGTAGCATGCCAGTGTGATCAGTGTGGACCCACCCTCAAAGTCAGAGACCCTAACATTTACACCAAGGGTGTTCCTTACAAATACAAAGATTTCAGCACCCTGGTGTAATCCTCTCTAGCAAATTACCCTGAGTAGGCCCCCAGGCATTGCCCATTTTACACTACCATAATACTGTAATAACTACCCCTGTATTTATGTATCATCCTTAGAGGGTTGGGTTTTATCCTAGTGCTTTATAAATACAGGATTAATTAATAATAATAAAGTTATCCAATATGTTACTTGTCCTCGGAAGTCAATCCACTAACAGCCAAGCGTTTAGTCATCACTTACTGGCAATTATCATGCTTTTATATTAATTGTAGAAGAGAACAGATTTATAGGGGTCTGTAAAAATAGGAACAGCTATAATATGAGCAGCTATTTCTCTAAAGGCGTATAAATCTTGAGGTTGCAATGAGAGCCCATGTGAACACTTTAACAGTGTTTGTGCATTGCTGCATTTAACACCATGGTAGATCCCTAGGGTGAAATTCGAAACACCCCAGGCACCTAAATTCATCAAACAGGCAATAGAGCACATCTACATTAATGTACCACAAGTAGAGCACTCCATGTAGTTTTAACAATTGTTTTATTAAACGCAAATGTATTATATGTAATTTAAAATAACCTGATTTATGAACCATACACTGTGTTTTCAATGCACCAAGTTGTCTAGAACATACAGCATCTCCTATGCCCTTACCTGTACCACTCCAGACCCTTCTCATAGTTTCTATCAAAGAAATGAGGTTCAACTCCAACTGCCCTGACATCAGGATGAGCTCTGAGAGCTTCAAGAAGAGCTCTGGTGCCTCCCTTTTTCACCCCTATGATAATTGCCTGGGGTAGCCTTTTGTCCCCATATTCTGCAGTGCTGTTTATAAAGGTTCTCCTGCTGAGTTCATCCTCTGGTGTGCTCGATTCCTGAGGTTCTCTCTCCCCAAATCCAGTTTGGGATTCTGGGATCATTTCAGTTGAAGTTAGAGGTGTCCTCGCCCAACTGGAAATATCTCTCTGTGAATCATTCCCTGTAGACTTGGGAGACCCTGATGTCTCCCCTGAACCAGATATTCCAGGGTAGGCTTTTGTAGGAACTCGGCGGGTATCTCTGACTTTAGAGTATATGTTCTCTGGTAGGGTCTGGGATAGGCTGCCAGTGGCGCTATAATCCTGCCACGACTTAGATGTGTTGTGAAAGGACAAGTCTGTGGCGCTGGCAGTGGTAATATATCGTTTACCAGTGTTAACACCACTTCTTGTTCCAGGAGGATGAGATAAAATGTGATCAGGTGTATTAAGAGAGGAGCTGGGAGAGACAGTTGAGGAGATGGGATTCTTCTCTTGGGGGCTCAATGGAGCTTCTGAGAATGGGACAGAATCTCTATCAAAAGGGCTGATATCCACTGCGAGGGATGGCAAGGGTGCACTTTCCAAAGTGTTAATTCCACCTTGTAGTGAATGCACCGGGGCAATAAATTCCACAGTAGAGGAGAGAGTTGGGTCGCTGTTTAAATAGCCTTCCCTCTGTGCACTGTAAGATTGGGGATCGCTGTCCAAGGTCCTGACTTCCAGGGCAGGGTGAAGGGTTGAAGCGCTGTCTGAGTGGCTGATTCTAGGCGCAGACGACAACAGGCTGGGAGAGATGTCCGAGGTGCTGATACCAAGAGCGGAGGGAAAGGTGAGGTCGCTGTCCGAGGTGCTGATTCCAAGAGCGGGAGGTAAGGTGAGGTCGCTGTCCGAGGTGCTGATACCAAGAGCGGGAGGTAAGGCGAGGTTGCTGTCCGAGGAGCTGATTGCAAGAGAGGGTGGGACGGCGAGGTCGCTGTCCGAGGTGCTGACTTCAGGAGCAGGATGTCGGCGCTCAGCACTGTGTCTCTTTGCAGCGCTGTCCAAGGTGCTGAATCTCAGCGCTGTGGGATGGATCCGAGCTCCCAATCCAGACGCGCTCGCCTTCCCTGTGGCTGCTGAAAACATAGAGACGCCGGGCTCAGGAACCACATCGCCTCTCCTGCTGAAACTTGTAAAAGAAGACAAGGCGCTTGGATGCTGACGACTGCTTCCTATCCCAGATTGCTCCGAGTGAGAGGACCCCGAATTGCCCAGATCACTCACAGTATACGGTGGCAAGGGAGCACCTGAGCTCCTATCCGTGATGGTAATCCCAAGTCTTGCCTGTGAGGGGGTCACCTGTGCCCTTCTGGCACTGCTGATTTGGGAGCGCTGGGAACAAGTGCTGTTCTTATGACTTTTTCTTTCCACGGTGTTAATAGAAGATCGCTGGGAGGTCTGTGCCTCGGGGACAAAAAGGATCTCCCTTCTGAGAGCTTCAGGCTTTAGGGAGGAGGTTCTGACGGTGCCTTCTGGGCTGTTCCCCGGCTCAGGTTGCAGGAAGACCCCCGCGTCCTGCAAAGGGAACTGCAAGGAGCTGTAACAGCTGAGCAGGCTGTAGAAAAGGTACGTGACCGAAAGGGACAGAGTGAAGAGGAAAACAAGTTTCCGAGGAGCCTTAGTTGAGAGCAGGGCTGTACCCGGCCACCACGGGGCCATCGTGGATCGCCTGCCCCAGACCAGCAGACATGGTTTCAGCCAAAATCGTGCATGGAGCCGCCAAAAAGAATCAGCCCCCGGTGGAGAGAGAGTGTTGGCAATGCCCTGGAGGAGTGGGGGGAGGCACACGGTGGGTGGTGGAATTTGCACCAGCACCAGCAAGCTCAGCTCGCAGCCAACCTTCAACGCCTCCTACTCCCCTCTGCTCCAGGAGCACAGGAGCTTCTCATGGAACAAGTCCCCCAGCAGGTTGTAATGCCTGAGCTGCCAACGACGGATAATACGAGGAGACATCACTGACAACTGGCTTATGGACGCACTGGCAAGTCTAAACAGCTCCAGCCTCTCCACCTCTCAGAGACAAGGACGAATGTGTGCAGCCACATATCCCAGAGAAGACCCCACTCTGCCACCCAGCCTGTTGCAGACAGGCTAGTTTCTTCCACAGCAGCAGGAACTTTAAATCGAGAGGAAGAGAGAGGCGTCTGTGGGTCCAGCTCCTCTCTGCGGGAGGCACTCAGCTAGCGCCTCCTCCTCTTGCACTCAGAGACTCGCCCACCGATGTGCCAGGCACAGCCAACCTCACCTGCTGCCTCCCATCGCTGACCACTCATCCTGTGTGCAGCATCGGAATAGCACAGCTCGCAGGATCTGCTCTCATCATACACTAAGGGGGTAAGAGAGGAAGGATCAAAGGGAGTTCACAGGGGCAAAACGTGGACAAAACTTGAGCCCTAGGGAGTGGGTGGGTGAGCATCGCTTAAATAACTGCACACGGTTTTGAGGTTTTTTTTTTCTCTGAATAAAAACCATTGTATTTTTAATATTAATTTATTCATTCATTATTAGTCTAGTTTCACCGCAACAAACCTGATTATTCCATTACCATTATTATAGTCAATAGGTTAATAACATTGTTGTTTTTTTTATTCTAGCTGAGTCAAATAACACTTCATTCTTGATACATCATATTTGGTACTGTAAATATGAAAACACTGCTAATATTGTTTATTTTATTTCAGTGTTATTTAGTAATAGCTGGTTAAAAAAAGAAAAAAAAACCTTGATTTTCTGAGCTTTCATCCTAAATATTGCAGATACACTGGGAGTAAAACCACTAAGCAGTGAATAAATAAATAACTGAGTTGGAAAAAAAATATGTCTGACCCCCTTATTATTCCAGCTCTGCTACTCAGGCCTGCGGTTTTCACTTCTCTTGTCAGTTCCCCATATTGCTGTTTAGTAAATAGGGGGTTATTCACTAAAAGGTGAGTCGCAGGGGAGATGAGGTGAGTTCCATCTCACCAGTTTAGCTATATATTGTGCAGGGACACACCTGGTGAGTTGGCTTTGCAAGGGAAGCCCCGCCCCTTTGCACAATGTATAGTTAAATTGGTGAGATCTCACCTCAACTCACCTGATCTCACCTGCAACTCAGCTTTTAGTAAATAGACCTAATTGAAGAAATAACAATATATTATTTTTTCTAACACAATCATTAACCCTCCCTGTCGAAAAAAAAAGGTTTTGCACCAGTTAACCCTTTCTCCTTGTGTGAAGTAGCTGTCCTTAAAGTGCCACAAAACTGACTATTTTTCACTTGTGCTTCTTATATAACTGAGAGGCGCTATTCTGCGCTCAGACTAAAACAGCGGTGTATCTGTAAAAATACATGTCGGATTTGCGTGACAAAGGGGGATTTATTATTTATTATTTTTTAAGGAAAGCAAGGGTTAAAAAAAAAAGTGCAGATGTCCGTTTAATACTAAATTGTAATAAGTGGACATTTTTTTTCCCCCCCCCCCATTGTTCTTAACTTCAGAGGAGTTCAAAATTTAGGTACGAAAATCATCCACAATGAATGATTTCCTATTCCTAAGCACTTTGATGCCTCTTAATAGCCCAAATTCCTGGCTATTCGTATCACAGAAGCGATCCAACGAGGTCTGGACCTCGGGAGCTCAGTTTTCAGTGACGGAAATTGGCATATATTGAGTAGGTCCTAAGGTAGACTTTGTACCAAGATATGAGTTCGTTTATGCTGGTGGAGGTTCTTGGATCTTTCTTTTTAATAAACGTCTCTCACTCACCTTTAATAAAGGAAACAGCTACGCTTTAATATGAATTCTGTATAAAGAAACAGCTTTTTGTAAAAAAAAAAATAAAAATAAATAAAACACAGTATCTGAGGAAGAACTCCAATATATGTATTAATAATATATAGCCATGCAGCATGTCATATAGCCCCCGGTCGCTTCAGTAATACAGTCAACTAAACCAAATCCCACAAGATCTATGCTTTATATTAAGGGCAATGTTTTAGTATAGCATAGACCTTTCCAAAAAATAATGTATTCTATCCATGCAACTGCATATGGTAAGAGTGGCGTCCATGCTACATGTATCTCTCTCTATGTATACACAATTTATAATAGACTGCAAGATGCTGTGCCAAGGACTATTTCTCAATATCGGGAGATGTGCATGTTTTATGAATAGCCTTTGTATAGCAGTGATGATGATGATGGTAAAATTAAGGGAACCAATAGAAACAGTGTAGAATCGCTCCTCTACTTTCCATCATGGCCTAGAAAAAAGTAAGGCCAAGATATATACTGTATAAAATATTTGTTTGCTTTCTCTCTTATTCCAATTCATACCATTTGATATATTTTTTTATATATATTTTTTTTAATACAACAAGCCAAAACAAATAATAAATACTCTTGAAATCCTAGTAGATTTTTTGATCTCTTTTTATTGCAATATTATTCCTTGTGAGGTTTTCAATCAACATGGAGTTCATGAGATTATTTCCAAATATCTACAGCGGCACATGTGCTGGGTCCCAAGTGGAAGTCCCAGGCATGCCACGAGCATCCGAAAATGCCATGTGGGTGGAAAATGGTTGGGTTGTGGAGTAGTTCCGCAGGTGCACAGAGACCAATGCAAAGGCATTGACATACCATTAGGTTGTGTACATCATGGCAAGTTCAAATATTACCCTAATTCCTGCTTATGTAATATGAGATATTTCCAGTGCCAACCCGAACAGTATTTAGGATTAATTTCTCTAAAATAACAATCCTAATAATTTTCTCTTAACATCTCGATCCATTTCAAAAACTCCTCCTCTCTGTATGTTATTCCAGTTTTGGGTGAGTTTTACATTTATTATGAGGCATTAGTCATGTTTTAATCTTTTTCGCCCATGTAATGTCTCCCCCTCAGTTTCTTAATTTGATACACTCCTCCTCTTTTTCTCTCTTGCCTTACTGTTCTCCATTTCACCATTTATCTTCCTCTATCTGATTCTCCCCATCACATTCTTTCCTTTACGCTTTGTCTTAATCCTTCTACGTTCTCTTTGCTGTTTCTTACTTCATGTAAAAATACAAGGGCAGAGTATAGAATATGTCATACAGTCCTAACCTCCACAACTGAAAAATAGGGATTTAGAGGTAATTATTTATGATGACTTAAAGGTAGGCATACAAATGTAATTGGAAAATTTCTTGGTTGTATAGGGAGAGGTATTAGCAGAATGCTTGGTTGTATAGGGAGAGGTATTAGCAGAATGCTTGGTTGTATGGGGAGAGGTATTAGCAGAATACCTGGTTGCATAGGGAGAGGTATTAGCAGAATGCCTGGTTGCATAGGGAGAGGTATTAGCAGAATGCCTGGTTGCATAGGGAGAGGTATTAGCAGAATGCTTGGTTGCATAGGGAGAGGTATTAGCAGAATGCTTGGTTGCATAGGGAGAGGTATTAGCAGAATGCTTGGTTATATAGGGAGAGGTATTAGCAGAATGCTTGGTTGCATAGGGAGAGGTATTAGCAGAATGCTTGGTTGCATAGGGAGAGGTATTAGCAGGATGCTTGGTTGCATAGGGAGAGGTATTAGCAGAATGCTTGGTTGCATAGGGAGAGGTATTAGCAGGAGAAAGAGGGAAGTGCTCATGCCATTGTACAGAGCACTGGTGAGACCTCACTTGAAGTATTGTACGCAGTGCTGGAGACAGTATCTCCAGAAGGATACTTTGGAGAGAGTTCATAAAATTACCACAACAAGAAGGCACAGTCTTAAAGTAGAGGGGAAAAGGTCTAAAAGTAATATCCGGAAGTATTACTTTACGATGAGTGTAGTGGATGCATGGAATAGCCTCCCAGCTGAAGTGGTAGAGGTTAATTCAGTGAAGGTGTTTAAGCATGCATGGGATAGGCATAAAGCTATCCTAGCTATAAGATAAGGCCAGGAAATAATGAAAGTATTCAGGTTATTTATTTTAAATTAGACAGAAGTTAGGCAGACTCGATGGGCCGAATGGTTCTTATCTGCTGACACATTCTATGTTTGTTTCTATGTTCCTTCTCAATCCTACATCCCTCTTACTATTTTTCTAACACCCATATATCATCCGGTAAATGTAAAACTTTTATAGTACCATTTTTAATTTTTTTTGTTATGTAAATGTCTGCTTCCCTTTAATTTCTGTGTAATTAATTGTTGTCTTATCTTGTTTTGCACACATTGTTTAATCAGTCTGATGATGGCTCATGTTTATCTCTTTCATTCTCTGCAGTCTGTGCCACAGGACACACACAGTCTGTCCTTCTATTAGTTAGGTTATTAAGTGAGTGAATTTGTCATGTCTTCATGCATTCCGGAGTATAGTAACTTAGAGGAAGATGAGGAAGTTCGAGGGTACGGCAGCTTTCGTTCAATGTTGTTGCGATATGTCAATTATTGTGCTTTTATGCCAACCGTCGTCAATGATGGCATGCTGTCATTGGTAACCATGCACTGCCAAACTGCCTGCTTCCATCATTTCACAGTGCCAAGAACATGTAAAAAAAAAAGAAAAAATCTAAATATTTTCTAAATATTAAAGAGATATCGAGTGACATAAGATGAAAATACTAGCAAGTCGGATCAAGGGCTCAGACTCTTCCTGGAGAAAATACAAGCTCTTTGCTGCTCCCAGCTGGACATTTTTTTGTTTGGTGTAGCTTCAAATAATATATATATATATATATTTTATTTTTTTTCTTTAATGATTTTTTTTTTTCATGGTGACAGGAATTATCAAAGAGTAGGGAGTCTTAGATGGGCTCACCAGAGCAACTGATCTCCACAACAGATTGCCAGTAGTTCTACTCTAATTGTTTTATAGTTTTGAAGGGACTGTATCACCTAAACATTGCTTGTTCTGTGAATCTAAAGAATAAAACATGATTGAAAATGATCTATACATTGTATAAACATTTCCCATTGAAATCCAGTTCATTTGCATATTAGGGCCACAGGTGATGTCATAAGCAGGAGACTCCACACACACAGATAAAACAAATTTTTTTCCAATTTAGGTATTTGTTGCAGTGTTGCTCATACAATGTATAGATCAATCATTTTTAATACTCTACATCCACTGTTGCTGACACTGTTTAAAGTACCATTCTGACTCAACAATAATTTTTTATAGCCAGTCAAATATTTACGGATTCATGATTTTTTTCCCCACTGTCTTTTTTTTTTTTACTTGTACCATTCTTCTTAACCACACTTTCTGAATGGCTTCTGCTTTCTTCCTATTGACTAGATCTTAGATATATCTCAACCAGGAGATAATCCAGGTGGAACTCACTTGGCTAATTAGAACTGGGAATGTTACTTCCAAGTCGGCTCTTCAAGATCCGTGAAAACTATAAGATTCTTTATTGTGAGAACACAATAAACTGCAACAGCTCATGGGTTAAAGGGGCACACATGACGCGTTTCGCATTCCAACAATGCTTACTCATTAACTAGATCTTACCGTTACACCACCTACTGTATGTAAATCCACCCATTGTATAGGCTGCTTTGTGTGCAAACATTACATGTGTAGCTATCATGTGGTATGCTTTGATTGTTCTGTTTTTTTAAAACACTTTAAATGTTGATATTTTCCTTCGAGGCTCCAATCAGGGGTCTTTTAAATTCCATACAGAGCTTTGACTATAGGCTAGAAAATATTTGTTTGTCCCCCTCCAAGTTTCCTAAGACACTTTATTCCTCAAACTTGTGTAATGTCAAGGACTATAGTAAAAAGGACACTCATGATCTGTGAACCCCAGTTTGAGTACCCCCTGAAACATCTCTCGATCCAGATGGTACTAGTAGGAAGGACACATTTGACCCATCAGCTATTGACTTTCCATCTTGCAGGTAACTCATGCAATAAAATCCAATGGTTTGGTTTGTGTTTGACATGTTTATGGGTTTTTTTTTACCCCGCAGAGTACACTGACTTGACTAACCAGGCTGTAGATATACATGTGTCTTGCCATGGCTTTACAGCTAGACAAGTTGGTTATTAAAATAATTTACAGCCAGGTAGATAACAGTACAGTAGATTCTGAAAGATTTGTAGAAGTACACTTATCATACCTTAAAATGCTGTGATTAATGAAAATCATTACCAAGGCATATAGTAAGACATAAAAGGGTCTGTTCACTAAAAGTAGCTTGCCAAGTGAACCGACAAGTCAGCTGGAAAAAATCTGGTCGGAAACATCCTCCCACCTCTCTTTCCAACAATAAATACCTGATTTTTGCAGTTCCCTTGTCAGTTATTTTTTTTAGTAAATACTAGTAGATGTGGGCATTCGTTTTTGGACAAATTCGTTTTCTTCCAAATTCCGAATAGTTCTGACAAATTAATATATATTTTTTTCCAATCAAATGCATTGCGGACAAATCAAAACTATTGTCTGCTGTCAAGTTTATTAAATAGACCACAGAGGTGCAAATTTGTTTTTATTACAATTAATGCAAGGATGTGACCCCCTCAATCTTTCCAGGCACATGAGCAAACCACCCCTTCTCCCCTTTACCTTCCCTCCCTTCCTGCTCCCTCATTACATCTAACAGAAGAGCAGCGGTTTGGAATAATCTAGCGGCCACTTACAGGTACAGTCAACCAATAGCAATATAACAAGGTCACCATGACAACAGTGGCACGCTAACGAGATGTCTAGCCACAATCAACCACTAGGTGGCTGCTCATACATGCCTCCTAGGCTTTTTAAAAAGTCTTTCCCTTAACCCCAAACTGTTCAATGTACTAGAAACTGAATTAAATTAAGAATATGTTAAGCAGACTGAGAAAGTGTTCTGCTTGCATGCAAACTACCAGCTGGCCTGACAGAACATTGTTTGGAATATAAAACAGGCGCTGGACATGATATAAGATGCAGGGAGACAGCCACTGCTGCAATATAACAAAAGATTTAAACCTCTGAGTGCAAGCCAGCTTAGCAAGTTATTGCTCCACCATGCACCTCGTGCCCTGCCTTTGCTTGACTAGTTAAACACTAAAAATTAATAAGTAAACTGCACTGACAGTGTAACCTATTAGGTATCATCATGTCCTTAGTGAGCAATTAGGAGGAGGTGTTGGAAGCACAGACAAAGCTCCTGGTTAATCTGTAGTATTGTCATTAATAAAGTGAATTGCTGTCTGCGCACCTTCTGCTCTAATATTAAGCTAGCTTGTATCAAACCCGGGTCTCTCAATCAATTAGATTGCATTATTCACAGCACATCATTAAATAATAAACAACAGCTTAGTTTGCTTGAGAGATCCCCGATGGATACGGCTCGGGAATTGTACAATTGAGAAAAAGAAGAGAACGGAATGTAGAAGGGGTAATTGTAGGTTTGTTTGTTTTTTCCAGGAGGTGACGCTAAACAGGTGGGAAGACAGATATTTCTAAAGAATGATTAGGACAGCTTCCAAAGAAAGACAGAAAAGGGGAAAATGCAGCTGTGTACACTTAGGATGTGTCCCAGTGATCCGTAAGAAAGGCTATACACTATGACGGCCTTTTTACCCTTACTGTCAGGAGTGGCAGTCACATTTAAGTGAATTAGGTAATCCCTTAGTGCCTTTCCTGTGTGGGTCCCTTTAAGTAATTACTTAATGCCTATATGCCCCACCATGCTTGTATGGAAGCACTGCCACCTTTAAAACAAAGGGATTAGTGCACTCTGCACTGCATGGCCATGTCTTGGCTGTATCATCTTCTTAACGAACGAACAGAGTCATCACACAAGTGGAGGTCAACAAAATAATTGGCAGGCGAGGGGTTGTTGGGGAGAGGAAAAAGGCAGGGTGAAAGGTCAAGTAGAGTTTACCAAAATCATAGAACCTCCCTTGCTCACTCATACCACCTATGAGTAAGCAGCCATTAAGTGTGAAACGCGTTAGGCTTTTACCTGTTCCCATTGGGGTGCACTGAAAAAAAAAACATCCATAATAAACATCTCTTCAATTGCAAATCTCTATTAGAAGATATGAATGGTTTTTCTTTGTTTTATAAAAAAAATGACCAAAAATACAAATCAGTACTGTGATGTCACTGCTGACATCCTGCACATGTGCAGTGGACATCCCAGTGAATATCTATGGACCCTACACAGTATTAGAGATGTCTATTTGTTGCTTGAGCTGGAAATGTCTAGGAATAAATCCCAGGAAGGTTTATACTTATTTTAATATGCATTTATTTGTCTAGGATTTTAAAAAAATTTATTGAGACTGGAGCTTTCAAGACAGTAACTGTCATGAAGGAATTTGGAATGGATTTCTGCCAGTAGGTAGACTAGAAAAATACAGTGGGGAACATGAAAGAGAGAGTCAGCTACACACATCAATGAGAAAATCCCGATGATCTAGAGAAGAACCAGTGTGAATATAATTAATTGGTGCGAGTGCTAACAGATACACATGTGAACAGTCTGTGGCAAGAACAATCCATTTTTAATTTGCAAGAATAAAAAAAAAAATACAATGTTAAAAAATTCATATAATATTCAAGAATGGACAGTGTTTTTTTAATGTATTATTGCAAATTAAAAAGTGATTGTTCTTGTCACTGACTGTTCACAGAAGTATTTGTTATCATCACTCCCACCAATTAATTAGTATTCATTAAACAAATAGTAAATGGAATAACCTTTCAGCAGACGTGACAAACCTTAATAGAATAAAAGAAGCAGCAAGGGACAACTTTCACACAAGCTGTTGACTATGCGTGAAAGGCAGAAATTCGCAGAATACTGACCGCGGGGGTATATCTCAGGTAGAGGCTCATCTGAGAAAGAAGGCTGCCAGGCATTTACAAGAGAAAAGTAGAGCAGTTCCAGTCCATTTGGGCTGGATACAGAGTATCCTCGGAGGCAGCTGTCCCCTGCGCCCCATGCCAGCCTTCCCTGCACATTTGTTTGCACCAGTATGTAAATATGTAAATGTATTCCTTGGTATGCATAGTTTTTGGAGTCAGGGATATATATACAGATCTTCTTATCTGTGTGATAGATTATATCTTTTACTTTCTATTGTCTTTGCATCTGCATGTTTGCATTCGTTTCTACTTGGGGAGTTGTGTATATTGAAAGTGGCAGGAATTTTTTGTTGTTTTTTGCAGACAATGTAACATTGTGGGGGATACAGAAAAGAAAAAAGGGGCTAGGTGAATAGGGGAGGGTTGTATCGGTTGTCACAGCAGCCATACTTAGCAAAAATAATAATAACGATGACATTACGCACTATGGCCCTTAGTATACATTTTCATTTATTTGCACAAACTGGTTTTTTTTTATTTTATTTTATTCAGGGAGCTGCATATTTTTAGCTTATTCACCATTTTTCAGGGCCACCCCTTACAACATCAAATGATTTAGGCCATCCCTCTACCACTCCATTTCTCCTGCACTCCTTCCATTGCTCCCACATCCTTTGCCATAGCAGCACCTTGCGGCACCTTGCGGCACCCACAGCACTTGAAACAGCACCCGACATGAACCCACAGGTCTTGCCAGAACACCAAGACTGCATTTACAGGTCTTGCTAGGGCACACACTGGTATTATCGGAGCACCAATATTTAATCTACAGGTCTGGCCAGAGCACCTAGATTGCACTCAAAGTCTTGCCAGAGCACCCACTGGTCTTGTCGGGGGACCACAATTGCACATAGATTGCACACCCAGGACATGCTCCAGCCATCACCCAGATTACACACCCAGGACATGCTACTGCCAGCACCCCTATTACACACCCAGGACATGCCCCAGCCAGCACCCAGAATGCACACCCTGTACATGCCACAGGCAGCACCCAGATCACACACACAGGACATTCCTCAGCACCAACATTACACACCTAGGACATGCCACAGCACCCACATTGCACACCCAGTACTTAACCCTGCCAACACCCACATTGCATCCACAGGACATGTCCCCCTACCCACACTGCACATCCAGGACATGCCCTGCACCCATATTACACACCTAGAACATGCCCCACCACCATTATTGCACTCACAGAACTTAACCCTGCCAGCACCCACATTGCATCCACAGGATATGCCCCAGTACCCACATTGCACACCCATGACATGCCTCAGCAGCCACATTGCACACCCAGGACTTACCCCAGCCGGCATCAACATTGCATTCACAGGACTTGTAGAGATGGATAGCTGGATGTCTGAGCACTATCCAGGTGCACAGACATCCTCCCAGTCTGCCTCTTGAACACCTTAAGCATCTCTGGCATCTGAGCACCAGCAGCTCACATGACCCCCAATGCTCTGACACACACATGTGGAGTATAACAGGCAGCCTGGGAGGATGTCTGTGCACCTGACCAGCACACAGGCATCCAACTGACTGCAGAGAGGACTGGTGATGGCAAACCTTTTTATCTCCCCAGCCAGCGGCTCTGGTGGCAAGCTTTTTTTAAAAAATGTTTTAAAGGTGACCCAAGCATTCCACCCCAGACCACCGGGCCTCTTACCACCATAAAGGTATTACACACACACCCCCCCCCCTTTCTTATGGATAACAACCATTGTTTTGTTTGTTTGTTTTTTAAATCACTTCACTTTCATCTGTGCAACAGTATTTGCCAGACACACACTGAAAATGTCTCTATCTTTGTACACGGGTTACGCCGGGTTTCAGAGCACCAGAACTACCCTGAAATGCGGGATCTGCTCACAAACTACTTTGATGTACACATCGGCACACGCAGTGACAGTGCCCGTATTATGCACCCAGTTTGTACATCCTCCCATTGTCTCTCTCACTTCTGTTTATTCAGAGAGTTTGTAAAAAAAAAAAAAAAAAACAACTTTGCCTTCAATGTGTTCTCCACTGTGGACTGCTATTTTTTCCATCACCTACCATATGGCACCAGGAAAACAGAACGTATTTAGCAACTATAAAAGCAGCAATTCTAGTCGATATGTTCTTTCAGAGTCTGTCTTCTCCCTGTTGGGTTATTTTCTTGTGCATTAACTCCATTATTTAAATCTTAATGTTGTTATTACCTAGAGTCTGTTGAGAGGCGATTCAGGTAAATAATCCGGCTCGAGGACCATTCCTTCTCGTGCAAACCCCCCCCCCCCCAACAATCTCACAATCATTTACTCGCACCAAACGATATTATATAGTTACCTGCCAATCTTTTCTATCCTCTCCATATGTGTAATTGCTCCTACCACATTGTCTTATCATCATCTCAGTCTAAAATTACTATGCTTGCCGTCACACTTGGGTTACAGACACAGCATGGGGGTGAGCCATTAAAAAAAAAAAAAAGGTTAACTCAGTGCCAAGCCGTGGTTAGCTATCTCTGTGACCTTGGGCAAGTCTCTTTCTATCACTTTAAATGTGACAGTCGGGAGTTTACAGATTGTAGCATCTCTGGATCTGGAGTTAAAGAGAAGGGAGTTACCATGTCGCTGTGATAACTACCAGTCTTTGTAACGTCAAACAAACCTCACAAAGGGACACAGTGGGACAACAGTCATAAGACCATGAACTTAAGCCTCTTGCCTCGATGTATGTCAGTGATTACAGTTTAATGCTGTGAGTTACAGTGAGACATTCAGAATCTGCACAAACGTAGTGCTTTTTATTAGGTTGGGAACTTACTATAGTGTCCTAATTGCCCCATATCACTTGCCGTAGTGTTATTATTCCACCATATCACTTGCTACTAATATTCCCCTGATCATATGCTACAGTGATATTATTCCCTCCAATCACATACTACGGTGACATTATTCCCCCACATCATTTGTGACAGTCCTATTATGCCTTCCAATCCCTTGCTATAGTGCCATTATTCCCCCAAATCACTTGCTACAGTGCCATTATTCTGCCAAATCACTTGTGACACTCCTATTATGCCTTCCAATCACTTGCTACAGTGCCATTATTACCCCAAATAACTTGCTACAGTGCCATTATTCCGCCAAATAACTTGCTACAGTGCCATTATTCCCCCAAATTACTTGCTACAGTGCCATTATTACCCCAAATAACTTGCTACAGTGCCATTATTCTCCCAAATCACTTGCTACAGTGCCATTATTCCGCCAAATCACTTGTGACACTCCTATTATGCCTTCCAATCACTTGCTACAGTGCCATTATTACCCCAAATAACTTGCTACAGTGCTATTATTTCCTCCACTAGCATACTATGGTGCCATTATCCCCCCAAATCACTTGTGACACTCCTATTATGCCTTCCAATCACTTGCTACAGTGCCATTATTCCCCCAAAATCACTTGCTACAGTGCTATTTTTCCTTCCAATCACTTGAAATAGTGCCATTATTCCCCCAAATAACTTGCCACAGTGTCATTAATCTCCCTTAACCCTCCTCTCCTCCATCCCACTCTGATTAGGGGGTGCCTGGTCACATCCAGTGAACCCCTGAACACGCTTATGTGTTTGTGTGTTTATTGTGTTTATATATCAATTCCCGTTGGCATTGCATTTCCTAGCATGTCTCTGTTACCATCCGATTTAATTTATACTGGCAGCTAGCTTGTCCAGAGGAGTATTCCGTACGCACACTGGGACAGTCGGCACTGTATATGTGTAAATCGCAAATAATTTATATACGCCTGCTGTGAACAGAGCTCTGCAAGATATGTGATTCCTCTCATTTTAATGGAAATGGGAAAAACACAGAGACAGCTGTCGGATGCCATGCTGCAGACAGGATATAGCACTGGCCGAGTGAGTCTATATATTTACTGATGCCGACCGTCTGATTGGACATTGCAACTGGAATGCCAACCGTCGGATTGGACATTCCATCTGGACTTTGGCCAATGGATGAAGAATGCATTTTTTATGTGATTTATTATAACAAAGTGAGGATAAGACTTCTTTGATGGCAGAATAAATGCAAATATGGTTGGTGCAGACTATTGTTTAGGTAGGTAGAAGCCCTTTATGTATAGTGGGGGTGATGTATAAAAACCCCTGCACTATAAAGTGTCGGGAGGGGGGAAACAAGACGCAATCGCTGTTCATTGTGTATAATGGCGATTGGGCCTTTTAATACATCTCAGCACTTTTTAGTGCAGTAGAAGGCTCTCCGGATGGACTTTACAGCACCTAATTCTTTATACCTTGGCTGCATTGGGTGCAACCGCAGTGTAGGCAACCATCGGAGGTAGTGCAGGCTCCTGAAATGTGTTAAGAATCTGCTTATACATAGGCGCACAGACAGAATGCACCGGTATATGGCACTTTCTGCATGTGCACCATGTTTATACATGAAACAAGAATATTTTAAGGGACGGCATCAGTTCCTTTAGCTGCTGTATATCCTCATTATTGGTAATTTCTGTGCCAATGTCCACTCCCACGTTCCAAGCCCTACAAACATAGTACACAAACTCCAAAGGAAGACGGCAGAGAGGCCGGTCCAACAGATGAATACATTCAATGGTGTTTTAATTCAGTACAAATACACATAACCGTACAACAATACGCTTTACACTTTTCGTGCCCATAGGCACTTACTCTGAATCATTAATCATGCTTACAAGTAAGTGCCTATAGGCACAAAACACCTCAAGCATATCGCTGTATAGTTATGACTATAACACCACTTTTTTTCAGGGGCTCTGTTGGAGATAAACTCTTAGTGGTAAACTCTTACCTGGATATGGCCCTTTTATATCGATGATCAAATTCTCCTGCATGGTATGTCAGAAAGTGTCTTATGTATAATGCTGATTGTGCCTTTTTTCCCCCCACAACCTGACCCATTTATATGCAGGACATTGAACAATCCCCTGAAAAGCCCCTGAATCTTTAAACATAGTCTGTGGGGGGGGGGGGGGGGTCTCAGCGAGCCACAGAAATCCAGCATTGCACGATCAATGCACAAATTGCAATTATTTTATATAGCAATTGCTCTATATATTAGTACATTGGCATGCAATGGTGCTAACACACTGTATAGGTAATGTTTCCCTACTTTCTCCACTTGCAGAATTAGCAATGTTTAGGTAATGGAGTCCCTTTAACAGCCCCCAAAAAAAAGATAAATATTAAGACAGGAGGCCTGAGGGATCTCACCAAAAACTGGCTTATTAGATAATAACTCAGTGCTGAATTCCCAGAGTCATTTAAATACAGCCAGGCAAGAAAAATATATTTGTATAATAAAGCCTATTACTTCTGTAATGACAAATAACGCACACACACACAAGGGATTTTCAACTCATTACAACCTGCTCAGGATACAAGATGACAATATCTGTCCCTCCGCGTTAACAGCTGGGATTATCTGACGTCCAATATTAGCTAATTTCAGTAATATATGTTCTCCCACAATTTCTTGTGGCATTTTGCACTTACATCGTATTATCTATATTCGTGTAATGCAGTATGCGCATGTTTAATAATACGCAATTATCGTTTATACAAATATGTGTTGGCTTTCCCCTTTCCAATTAATATCGGCCCATTAGCCGATTTGCGCATTTATTTTCTTGACTGCTATATTTTAGTTTGTTAACCTGTCATTGTCCGCAGGTTGATGCGTGTATTTGCAATGAATCTCAGCCCACAATAGAGGAACCCTAAACCTCTATCCAGTAGTGTATCTTTCACAAGGCACTCGCCTAGGGCGGCACTTTGCCAGAGGGGGTTAAAGCACACTTCTGGTGCATCAAACATTTTCACTCCCTCCCCCACCATTCAGCAAACTTTAGCTCCTTCCAATTAATCAGGGTGATGGGGGCATGTAATGGACATGGTGGGGGGAATGTAATGAGGGTGATGGGGCATTTAGTGTGTATGCAATGCGGGTGATGGGGGCATGTAATGGGGTGATTGGCCATTTAATGTGTGTGCAATGTGGGTGATGTTGCATGTCGTAATTGTGCAATGTGAGTGGGGGGGGGTTGCCTCAATTTTGTCTGCCTAGGACAGCACAAAACCAAGATACACCAATATCCCTCTCTCTATCACATGTTCCGGGAGCTATTCACTAAAAGGTGAGTTGCAGGTGAGATGAGGTAAGTTGCAAGTGAGATGAACATTGCATCTCTCCAGATTCATCTCACCTGCAACTCATCTCATCTCACCTGCAACTCACCTTTTAGTGAATAGCTCCCAGAACATGTGATAGAGAGAGCTATACATTGTACAGGGACAAGCATGCTGTGTTTTCTTAGTGGGGAAGGCTCACCCTCTGTATTGCTGTTATTTTACTATTAAATATGTCTTTACCTTAACTCCTGTTTTTTGATTATGTATGTTCAAAAAAAAATTGAGGGGCATAAAACTTCTACATGCTGAACTTCAGAATGTCATGCCCTTCAATCAGAACCATCCCGACTTGGATCTACAATTGCACAATCCTGACTTTCCTTTTCAGAGGTCTGATCATGCATATTAATGCTGCCAGTCTGAGGGCACGCACAGTAGCCCTGATACTGAGCATTCCTCTATCGGTGAAAAAATGAATGGTTTAATGACAGAGTGGATCCGAGAAAAGGGAACAGGAACACAGCAACAAGTGGAGTGAGAGAAAAGCAAAGACGCCTTACGCGTTTCGCGTGGCAACAAGCGTAATAATAGCCTATCCTATGGAGGGCTCATTTTCTATTTTCAACTGATACTTTTCCCAAAACCCAGCTCCCAATCTCTTCCCTTGTCCGGGAGGTATGGAATGTATAATTTATCTCAATCTAGATGGAAATAGTTAATTAATCAAGATTGTTCCGATCCACTCCTTGATTAATTAATTTGAGCTCTACATTCTGCACAAAGGGATGGGTGCCCAGCAAAAACAAAATGGCTGGTCTGGCATCCTCCGTCAGAGAAAACATGCAGATGTGTGCTCTGTGCAGGCTCCTGTGCAATACATGCATGCACACATTGAATGTAGAGTTATAATATTCCATTCTTTCATATATTTTTTTAAAATAGTTAAAATACCGTTTTTTTCCCCTCCCAGGCTGTGAATAAATTCTAAGAGCTGAGTGGGAGGATCAGCAGTAGCTGCAAACCTTGCATTTTGTAGTTAAATGAAACATATTCAGAATGCAGATATTCCCATTATATTTAATAAATAGGTATCTGTCATTACTTAACTTTAATATGCATTAGTCGGAGGGGACCTTTAAATAATATTCAGACCTGAAAGAGTAAAATAAAAAAGTCATAAAATAATTCATGGATGTCCCATCTTTATACAGGAAGGGGACAAAAAAGCAAAATAACCTATTTTGTGAAATGCTAAGTCTGGGATCACAAACCTCCGTCTCATGATAGTGTATCAAAATTACTAAGAGCAAATCACCTCTACTAGGCAACAGCCATGTATAGCAATTCTGGCTTCCTTAAAAAAGACTTTGAATATCATGATTGTGGTTGCAATCCTTAAAGGAAATTTAAATTTAGGAAACAGAATACGATACAAATACCATTTAGCTTAAGTTACTTAAGCACCCTGGTTAAAATGGATGTCACTTTGCGTTTATGGTTTTCTCGGAGCTATATTTTTCAATCAACAATAATATATCAATACATAATATAACAATACAACAATCAATATAATATTTATGTTTTTGGAAATCTTTTTTTTTTTTGCTAACGTTTAAAACCGTTCAGTGTTTAGCAATTTGTATTAAGCCCATGAGAAGTGCTTGTGTTTCCGCCATTCAACTGGTTAAAATAAAAGTAATAACATACGGGGATGGGACTCTTCATCGCGGCTGCTTCTGCGCAGCCGCTTCACCGCACAGCAAGACAGATCGTCGCTGGAGATTTCATCGCGGGACATTTCATCGCTAAAGGTAAGTATTTTAGCTATTTTAGTTTGGTTAGAATTAGGGTTTAGGGGGTTAGAATTAGGGTTTAGGGGGTTAATTTTAGTATTAGGGCTCGGGGGTTAGTATTAGGGTTAGTATTAGGGTTTAGGGGGTTCATTTTAGTATTAGGGCTCGGGGGTTAGTATTAGGGTTAGTATTAGGGTTTAGGGGGTTAATTTTAGTATTAGGGCTCGGGGGTTAGTATTAGGGTTAGTATTAGGGTTTAGGGGGTTAATTTTAGTATTAGGGCTCGGGGGTAAGTATTAGGGTTAGTATTAGGGGTCGGGGGTTAGTATTAGGGTTTAGGGGGTTCATTTTTGTATTGGGGTTAATTTTAGTGTTAGTATTGGGGTTTATTATTTAGTGTTAGTATTGGGGTTTGGGAATCATTTATTAGGGAGGGTTATTTTCTTTTTACTTGTACATTTGTAAGAGCTGACAGTTCAGCGCTAAACTGTCAGCTCTTACATAGCCGCGGCCGCGATGTAACGGCCGCGTTATTCTTCATTGCTGACAGTTCAGCGTTCTAACTGCCGCGCTGAACTGTCAGCGATGAAGATGCGGCGCGGAAGTGTCCTAGACCCATAACACACTGCTTGTCTATATATAAACAGCACCCATAATCCAATTCAAAGACATTGAAAGAATATCAATAATGAATTTTTGGGAGCCCTCCTTCCTGCGAATAGCTCTATCTGTGGGAAGACATGTTGGTTAGAATGTTGAGTTAGATCTTTCTTCATCTGACCTATGGCGAATGAAGATCTGACTGAAGATTCTAAACAATGTCAGCCGCCTAATAAAGCAATGAAAATACTTTATGTGTATTCGTTCATTAAAGTATTTCTATTTAAAACAACTACACTTGATGAAATCTTTTAATTAATTTAAGTAAATATGTGGCCTACAGTTGTCCTTTAAGGAAGGTATGTTAGGGTTTTTTGTGTGTGTAGAATGCAGCAATTGCAGACATAGCAGAACACTAAAAATTAGAAAGCAGCCAAATCCTTGCAATGTACAACAATTTTGTATTTATGAGAACGTAGTTTCCCCAAGGCTGTTCAGAGCTCCACAGCTGTGGATTGGGTATTGGAACAAAGCAAAGTATTCCGTTTTTGAAACATGAGATGGTTCTACAAGAGGGAACAGGGAAAGATATTAGCCAGAAATAGATTTTTTTTTAGGAGCATGGAAAGTTAAGACCCAGAGAGGTTCATCCCCCAATCATTATTTATTTATTTATTTATTTATTGCTAGTTTATTTCAAATAACCAATTTTTTTTTCTCCTTTTTGTTGAAAGGCAAATAATTTTCATGAACCTGACGCATCGTTCAATAAACAGTAAACGGTAAACAAACCTACTAGTGCCGTTTACCGTTGTGTAGAACATAAAACAAAAAGTAAGGTAATAAAAATAGATTTTTTTTCTCTTTTTTTTCCTGTTTTTTTTTTTTTTTTTCACCCCATCTCTTTTTTTCTAGGTTGTAGTGTGTTGAGAGCATAAAACTCACATTTAAGTGAGCATATCCATGCTCCTTTATCATTTACAAAAGAAAATAACTGTCTCCGCAGTCACACAACTGTAAACGTTAAACCACTTGACTGATCCTGCCCAAAACTATCAGGTTACTCAGAATAAACATAGTGTTGGGTTGGTATTTGGGAGAGTGGAGCAGGGAATAGACAAATGGGCCACAAGTATGGTACAGATAAGCAAGGGTTCAACGCAAGGCCTCGGAGGTGCAAAACGGGAGACAAGCCAGAGTCGGGGCAGCTAGCACAGGGTCAAAATGAGTAACAAGCCGGGTCAGGATTGGAGAATTCGGAGTAGTCCAGAAACAAGCCGAGGTCAGTTATCAGAAGGACAAACATGGGGTCTAGGGACGCTGGAGTGAGTATGCAACTAAGCAGGGAGAACCACACTTAGCAGCTCAAAATTCAAGCAAAGAATGAAGTGTGTGAGTACAGGCTCCACCCCTCAGTTCAGGTAGCACTCTCCTCTCTCCATAGGTCTCTATGGAGCACATTTGCCCCCTCTCCCACCTCCCCAGCATCCACGAATGCAAGGAGATGCCCCCTCTGCAAGTGTAACACGGAAGCACGCATTACTTGCGGCCTGCGTGTAACTCAAGACCAGGGATGCGGCCTACCACGCGACGGCGCGATCGCAGACCGGGGTACAGGAGTAGCAGGGGACTCTGGAGATGGTGAGCTCCCCCTGGGCAGTGGGTGAGGGGGCCCGGGATCCTGACACATAGACTGGCCAATGATGCAACAATGTATTTGTCGATTGCTTCAGATTTAGAATACTAATTACCAAACAAATTACAAATCATGCTGTATAGTTACAAGTACTGTAAAAAAAAATCACATATTAACAAAAGTATCTTCTGTCTTGGGTCTTTCCGAAGCCATGCCTGGTCTGGACACAATGCAGTTGTACCTAGAGGTTTTCACTACGAACCCTTGAGTACTGAATAGAGCGAAGGCCTCCAACTAGTCTTCCATTACATATTTACCTTCTGTAATTTTATTTATTGACACCACACAATGCCCTTCATCCATTAAAGACTGGTTCATTAGAGTAACAGTCCCAAGTACTGTGGCCCAAAAATATTATATATATATATATTTTTAGATAAGTACTACATCATAAGAACAAATAGAAAAAGATCTGTGTGATCATTTTTTCTCTCAGCTAACAACTGCAAATAAAGTATCACATAGGTAATGCTGTTGCCATAACAACAGTCCTGCCTATCTGTCCAAGCCCCTCCTTATTGGCTATCACTGAATTTAGCAGCCCCGGTGTAAAACTACAGGAGAACTGTAAATTGTTTTAGCAAAAATAAGTGCATTTCACGGCTATTAAAGTTTTCTGTACAACTTAAGTTGTTAAACCCTTTACAGAGGCTCATACATAACCAGACAAGCCTGAAGACTTGCTTTGCCACAGAACTTGCAGTACTACCACCAGTACAAGGGATTCTTGGTAGGTATATGCAAATATGATTAGCACCTTATACACAGTCATGCAGAACTGTAAGTGCTGCGCAGGTAGCTTTGATTTCGCCTTGGAAAAATCTGGGCTCCAAAATGCAACCCAAATTGGCACGAAAAACAGCCATGGTGGCCAAGTTTTTTTCCCAACATTTTGGGGCGGAAATGGGGGTGACTTTGGCTTATTTCGGTGCAATTTCGAGAAGACTACACGACTATAGCAGAAATAACCAAAGTCCTCCCATAGAAGTCAATTAAAGGAAACCATCTATTGTGAAAATAGCCTTAAATTCCTCTCGAAAATCCGAAAACGACCCGTCGGTAAAAAAAAAAAAAAAAACTCGCCACTTCAGCTTCTGTCCCTCTTTGGCCATTTAAAACATGTTGGGAGGTATGACCATAGTAATTAGACATGTGCATTCGTTTTCGTCCTAAAAACGGATAACGAAAATGCTAAACTAACGAAAGCTGATTGAACGAATAGTTAATAAACGAAAATCATTCGTCCATTCGTGCTATTGGTATTCTATAAACTGAAATAGAGTCGGTTTATAGAATACCAATAGCATTACATATACATTTCATAAACAGACATAATGAACGACTTTCGGTTTATGGAATGCATGTAATACTATTGGTATTATATAAACCGACTCTATTTCGGTTTATAGAAAGCCAATAGCACGAATGGACGAATGATTTTCGTTTATTAACCATTCGTTCATTCGTTCATAGCATTACATGCATTCCATAAACCGAAAGTCGTTCATTATGTCGGTTTATGGAATGTATGTAATGCTTTTCATATTCTATAAACCGACTCTATTTCGGTTTATAGAAAGCCAATTACATACATTCCATCAACCGACATAATGAACTACTTTCGGTTTATGGAATGTATGTAATGCTATTGGTATTCTATAAACCGAAATAGAGTTGAAATAGGTCAATTCGTATGAATGGTGACTGTATTTCGGTTTATAGACTACCAATAGCATTACATGCATTCCATAAACCGAAAGTCTATAAACCGAAAGAGAGTTTAAAATAGGTCAATTCGTACAAATGAATAAAACGAAAACGAAAATAATGAACGAATTTCGTCTGAAACTAATGCAGTAATGAACGAAATTAGTTTTGGACGAATTAAATAACATTTTCGTCCGAATGGACGAAAACGAAATGAAAATTTTAGTTTTGCACATGTCTAATAGTAATATTACAGTTTTCCAAACTTTCCAGTTTACTGAGATACTATTTAGACATATCCATTTCCATACAGTTTAGTTATTTTCTCTCTAACCCCATGCCACGGGGAAAACTTAAAACACGCCATAATGACAATAATATATTATTGGGTCATGCAAGCCAAGTACATTAACGCAATAAACTATTTATCACAATGTGAGCTTCAGTCTCTTAAGCACTCAGGAGGCAATGGCTCTGGGTACTTATTTTGGTTGCCTCTATATATTTACTGTAAACTAATGTTGTCTATTTAAAAATAATCGATACCAATGCATAAAATATCATAAGGCCTGCACGGTATATCAAGCCTCAGACAGTCAAGAGGACATAACTGATATGAAAATACCGTACTGAGAAAACGGAATGGAAATAATATTGGAATGTTGTCTGATGGAATGTGTATAAATATCATTTAAAACCAATTTTCAATGTTTGAGTTCATTTATATACACGCTTATAAAGTCTCATCCAGACATCCAAATATATTTTTAGTTAGTCTAGTTACTATGTGGCAGATTTATTGTGTTAATGTTTATTGATATTTATTTTTCTAGAAACCCATGCTACCCATTCTCAATGTCGGAAAAACCTTTGGAAGATCTGCTCAGCATTGCACACTTGAGTGGAAGAGAATGATTGTGTGTTTGGCAGTCTAAGGAGTGAACTGGTGTTCACTTGAACAACATTCACAGCTTTTATGGGCCACACAGGACATGTAGCATGCATAGCATGCATGTATAGCAAGGTATACCCTAATAAGCTTGCAAAGCTGGAGCATTGAAACAATTGGCTGCCTAGATGGCTCCCTGAGACGTCAATTTTAATTTCATCTTTGCTGACCGGATTTGATTATGACAACCCAGAATCCTTTGCAGTGGTGGTAGTACTGTAAATGTGTCATTAGTGTGGGAAAAGCAGGTTTTTTTTGGTTTGTTTGGTGTGTGTAGATTTGTGTTTGATAATGTCTCTACTGCCTACTAAATGTCATATGGAGTAGGGTTTTTCCATCACGTTAACCCACCATTACTTAAAAAAAAAAGGTTTGTTCTTCATTAACTACACTATCAACTCTACCAACTCTTAGTGCAACATTTACTCAAACTCAAAACGCGTGGGGTAAAGCCTTAGCGCACGTCACCTATATTTTGATAATGGTGCTCTGTCCTTAATAATTCCTATTTGAACTATTTTTTTTTTCTCCTTAAACCGTTACTGTCACTTTAACAACAGTTCTACAGCCTCCGTCCCACTCTTTTGTTCGGAGTCATCACCAGAGAAAAAAAATAAGGAGTTATTGTGCAGTTTGCAAATAATGAAATCACAGTGGGGTCATTTATTGCTTGCAACTTAAAGAATTGAGCAATGAACGACGTCTTGGAATTAATCTGGCCTTAAATACTTCTCGGTATTCTCTGCCCCGGCTACAATGTCCTTTTGGTCTTTTAGAATCCTTTGAGAAACATTTTTGTCGTTGTAAAGAAGAGCAATGTACCTCTCTCCTATAAAGTGAATTGCCTGATGTTATCTAAACTGTATGAAATGATGATAAAATAAACCAAGATACAAAGCTTTTTGGCCGGAATATGTTTTGAAGGCAGATACAGAATCCAAAATAAGTTGGCATATGTAGCACTCCTGAGAGCAGGGTTTACTGTAGTTGCATTTATCTCCCAGAGACACAATATAACAGGGGTGAAAAACTGCAAAATTCTTTTAATGCCTCAATGTTTACACCATTCACATGGTTAGGAGCTTAAATCTGAAACTAAAGCTTCCTCTAATGCAGTGATTCCCAAACCTGTCCTCAGGACCCCCCAACGGTCCAGGATTAGAGTTGAGCGGACACCTGAATATTCGGGTTCGGCCAATTTTTTTTTTTAAAAGTCTGGGTTCGGGCTCGAACTTGAGCCCGAACTATGGGCTCAAACTAATGTCCGTCCCCCCCAGTCCCCACCCATTGCCGGCGGGTGGGGACCTTAAAATAATAATGAGGGGGGGACCTAATGTCCCCCCCAGGTCCCCACCTATTGCCCGCAAATGGGGACCCTATAATAATAATGCCATGGGTGGGGACCTTAAAATAATAATGGGGGGGACCTAGTGTCCCCCCCCCCGGTCCCCACCGATGAACGGCAGGTGGGGACCACAAATAAAGTGCCCAGCCCCTAGTCACTCCCATGAAAAAAAATGGCTACCTACCCCCCTCACCCTAATAATAATGAGGGGGGTGGGCAATAAACTAACCTGTAAAAAATAACAATTTTATACTTACCATTTGATGTCTTCTTTTTTTCTTTATATGTAAAGAACACCTGGTGGGGTTCCCTAACCATTAAGCAGCCATACCAGGTGTTCTACATATTCTTATTTAAACACAACTGGGTAACTGCTAACTGCAAGTAAAGATAGGATTCCAAACATGCCCCTTACACTTAAAGGGATTCTTGCGTCTGTTCACTAAAATTCGACTTTGGAGGTCAACTTTCATTTTAAGACTAAGTTAAATTCCTCACCCTGAGTTGAAAGTAACGATGAAGCAAAAAAAAAAAAGACTCAAAAAATAGTCTCAAAAAGAAATTCGAACTCCAAGGTTGTATTTTAGTGGATAGACCCATAAGTCGAAAATAGATTTAATTATTTTGCCTCCCGATGGGGAAGATTCAAACCTGTTGTCCAATTGAGTGGCCAACTCCAAAGGTGAATAGACCCATCTGTCAACCTCAACATATATTTCATTGTGAATGTAGATAATAAAAAAAATATGAAAAATGATCTAGACATTGTGTTAGCACAATTGTAAGCAAATACCTAGATCAGGAGAAAATGTATTTTAAATGTGTCTGCTGTGTCTGTTTATGACATCACCTGTGGCTTGTTATGCAAATGAACAGATTTTCAGTGTGAAATGTGTAATTTACATGTCAAGCCACAAGGTGGGTTTTTTTTTTTTGATTGTATGTATTCATGGTATAAATATTATTTAGATAATGAAGATCCTTTAAAAAGGATCAGAAATATCTATGCATTGTTTCAGGCTGTTTATGACATCACCTTGGGGCTTGGTATGCAAATTACACATTTCACACGGAAAGTAGTTTGTTTGCATCAAACCACCAAACCAATCAACATATTTATTTGCCCAAAATGTCCTCTTAATATTTAATCAGGGTTTGAAAAAAAGAAAAAAAGTCTCACCAAGGGGCCTATGTAGGTGTAGAGAAATAACAGTGTCCGTTTAAGGAATATAAGAGCAGCCGATTTATAGGAGAAGTCTTTTAACCTATAAACTATATAAAATAATGACTGAATTAATAAGCCCACTGTTTATAACTTTATATTCACAATCCCAAATTTTAGTTAATCATCTTGATTAATAAATAAGATATATACCATTTTTCATTTGGTTTTATTTTAATTTGTTTTTACCATTATCTATTTATTTACTTCAAGACTTAAACACACCAAGACTGTATGCTGTCCAAGCCCTCTCAATCTACAAATGTGTGCATTTCACATACATGAGAAGACATGATCCACATTCTCAGTAAATTGACTCTCCCAGCATGACATCCCCTACAGGAAGACCCATGGGATCCAATCATACAGTCATCAAAGAGCCTCGGAATTTGCCTTAACTATTCAAGTGACATCAAGTAGTCAGATAGATAAGATTTCCCTTCGGTGTGTCTGTATTTTGTACCACTAATTCTCATGACAATATCTCCCGAAGAACAAAAGACCTTCCTAAGGCCCATCGTCCTTTTGATCATAATCCAGCTGACCACTTATGTCATCGTGTTATGGATCCAAACATCGCGAAGGATCTGAAGACTGGTAGGGAACTATTAAATAGTCAATGTGGTACAAGGTGAACAAGGGGCCAGTGATCCTGGATATATCATTCTTTAAATAAACAATATGTCTCTGGAAGCAAAAAAAAAAAAAAAAAGAAGAAGAAGAAAGCCCATGCCTCTCGTGTTCTTCTTCCATTAGTTTTTTAATGAACTCCCAAAGCGTGTCATTACTGGTACATGGCTTACACTCCGCACATCAATGATTAACTAAAATGGGAGTTGTTGCATGGGTAATCACCAGAAGCTAATGCCAGAGCGGCAATAACATGGAATTAATATAGATGCAAATGTATCGCAATTGCATGAAATTAACTATTTACATTGGGGATTTTAATTCATAGCGATCCAACAACAACAAAAAAAAAAAAAAAACAACATAAATGAGAAAATATTAAGCAATCAAAGGCAGCCACAATATGCAAGTATAATTTTGTGGGATATATTACAGCAACATGCTAATTTTTAAACAGAAACAGCTCTGCACAGATTGTATCAGAGCCGCAGAGCATCAATCTATTTCAACTCATTGTGAGAACCGATCAGTATGGACAGTATACAGACGACGTGATATAGAAGGGTCACCATCATTGAGCTGGCACTGGAGGAAACAGAAAACGTAATGTATGGCCATTTAAATAGGTTAGCTGACTGTGTAGATCATACACCTGTGACTCTTGAGTCCATTCGCTAAAATTCGAGAATAGCTCGAGGAGGTCGACTTGAGAGGTCGAAGTTCAGTTTGAGACTTCAGCTCCCGGAGTTTGGCTCTTTCTCAAAAATAGCTTTGATCGTATAAAAAAAACCTTTAATTAGGTTGAAACGTCGTCGGTGGCATCCTAAATAAACCCTCTCAATAGGAGTGCTGGGCAATTGTTAGTTTTTCCTGATTGGTTAAAGGAGCAATTCACATAACAAAGGTCACGTTGTGGTTTTAGAAGAAACTTCGCTTTAAAAAGGGAAAGAACCAAAACTTCCAAATGGAAATATTTGATATAATAAAGTATGCTGCACCTGATCTATATCCAGCTATATCCATACATGTAGCGAATACGTAGCATTTACTGGGGTTTTTGTAACCTATTCATATGACACAAAATAGAGGTCATTATTAGTGTTGAGCGAACCCGAACCGCACTGTTCGGGTTCGTACCGAACATTACGGTTTTTGGACCCTGGACCCGAACACGGACATTTGACTGTATGTTCGGGTTGGAGTTCAGGGTTCGGCGATTACATTGTATGTAATGCTATGGGCTTTCTATAAACTGAAATAGAGTCCCCATTTATAATAATTTATTATGAATGGGGACTCTATTTCGGTTTATAGAAAGCCAATAGCATTACATGTATTCCATAAACCGAAAGTCTATAAACCGAATGTCTTTCGGTTTATAGACTTTGGGTTTATAGAATACCAATAGCATTACATGTATTCCATAAACCGAAAGTCTATAAACCGAAAGATATTCGGTTTATAGACTTTCGGTTTATGGAATACATGTAATGCTATTGGCTTTCTATAAACCGAAATAGAGTTCCCATTCATAAGAATAGGTCAATTGATCTATTCGTATGAATGGGGACACTCTTACCCACGTTTTACTTCATTTTGCAGCCCTCTAGCCCTTTCCAGGACTTTTTTAGAGGCATTTTAGTGGCCAAAAGTTTGTGTCCCCATTGACTTCAATGGGGTTCGGGCTCAAGTTCGGGGTCAAGTTCGAACACGGACCCGGACATTTTTTCTAAGTTCCGCCGAACCCGCCGAACCCGAACATCCAGGTGTCTGCTTAACTCTAGTCATTATTCACTTATCTCTAATGGGGTGAACCACATTAGGTTCTGTTGCCACATCTCTAAGGGAGATACCACTAAAACATCTATGTTTTTTTATCTCTCTTTAGTGCACATTTGTTTTGTTAATATACATTATTACAGCTTTTATTTTATGTCCTATATATTTTTATTTATTATTAAGAAATCCTAATTTAGTCCTAATACTCTTATCCTTTTAAATGTACTTACCCCTAGTATTCTATATTAAAAGAAAAGTACAATTTTTTTTTTTCTCTACCGATTGGTGGAACTATCCCATTAATGTGATGGGCATAGGCAAATTGAAAAAAAAAAATGGAAATCAATTTTAAGAAATCCATCTTTTGGCTACGCCACGCTGCCCAACCCATCAGCAGTCAGTCTAGTCGAGAATTCTAGCGATAGAACTGTCTGATGCTAAACTTGTAGACAAGGTGGGGGGAAAGTATTCATTTCACTGTTGTGTTAAATATCAATTGTCCAAGCGGTTGCTGAATATCTTTTAAGGGACATTTGTGACTTGTATTATTTTGTACGGTCAATTTTCTTTGATCTCCCTGTTCTTTCTTAATCTCGACAATAAGTATGGTAATGTGGAGTTGCAACAAAAAAAAAAAAAAAGTAATTTGGAGAAACGTTGCAAAAGTAAATAATAATACTATTACGATTTTGCCATTCTCAACTGCAGTGAATTCACCCCAAATGTATTAAAGGATGTGACAAGTCCTTAGGTAAGTGTGACTTGAATTTCCATTTGAATTTAAATCAACAATGTACCAAAGTGTTTAATGAAACAGTCAAATTTAAATTCCTTTAGAATAAGATTTGATTTTGGGCCTATGTTAGTGTGGCCAACCATGCTCTTGCCTACATAGACTTAACAATGGCCTCAAACCAATGTTTTACCAGCCTGCCATTAAAATAATACCCTAGCCTACTTATGATGAGGCCACTACTATCTGTCATAAGAAACAGATACATTCTAAAAGGTGAGTTGAGTAGCATCATCTCACCAATGTAGCTCTATGTTGTGCATGGACAAACCTGGTGAGCTTGCGCTGCTGAGCAAACTCCGTAAGTTTGTCACAAAACGAAAGGAAGGTGTGCACTCCACGCTCCGGGATGGTGAAAATAAGATGCTTTATTTTTGTAAAAAATGTAGATACAAACGAAGTCAATAACATCCACGGACTAGCGAGTCAAAGAAAGGGGGGAGGACCACCTGACGCTTTTCGCGTGTTGCCACGATTAGTCATAAGCGACCTATGACTAAGTGTGGCAACACGAGAAACGCGTCAGGTGATCCTCCCCCCTTTCTTTGACTCACTAGTCCTTGGATGTTATTCACTTCGTTTGTATCTACATTTTTTACAAAAATAAAGCACCTTATTTTCACCATCCCGGAGCGTGGAGTGCACACCATCCACATTGTTTTGTGTCTACATATTGGGTTTAATCAGCGCTATGGAAGCACCCACCCTTTGTGTGCTGGATCGTGTGGGGTGGAGCCGGATCAGACCTGTCTGCCTAACACCCCACATTAGTTATCAAGTGTTATATTATATTATTTTATATAAATAATAGTGTGTGTGTGTATATTTGTTCATATATATATATATATATATATATATATATATATATATATATTTATTTATTTTTAGGACTTTTATATACTTATATGAGTATATATATATATATATATATATATATATATATATATATATATGTCCAAAAAAATACCACACACTCACAGGGTTTGATCTTGATAATGGATCCCTGTAGAACCGAAATGTAGATTTGCTTTAATATAAAATAGTGATTTCCTTTGGATCACACCCTGTGAGTGCGTGGCATTTTTTGTACTGTAAGTTGGGCCCATTTACAGAACGTCTCGATGTATAGGTTAGACATGTTCTGCGTTTCAATGGAAGTGGTTTATGAGACTCAATCCGACTCCTCCAAACTCGACCTCCTCACCATGCCTCACCCTTGCTCTAGCTCAACCATCTTCACCCTTTTTCGACCTTGAAAAAAAATGCCTTGGGAATAGCATTTTTCAAGGTTGAGATGAGTGCAGGTGAGGGGTTTCCAGCGTGGTTGAGGGGCTGGTGGTTGTTCTTGAACTTTGGTGAACCTACCCCTAAGCGTTGAACAAAACCTACAGATGGTGCATTAATCCACTGCACCACCTCACCTTTGTTTACCTAGTGGTAAAGCTAAGCACTGCTGGGCCCAGTGCTTGGACATAATCATCCTCTAGACACGTGTACATGCTTGCACGTGGGATGCATGAACCCATGAAGTAGGCGCCCAGTCACTGTTGCTTTGATTGCTTTGGTTGATGTCTCTTATGGATTCAATGTTTGATTTTATCCATATTTTGAAATAAGTTTAATATTTGACTAAGGGATATACTACTAAATTCATCTTTTACAGAGAGAAGGCATGGGATGAGCATCTACTGATTACAAACTTGCATGCAACAGCATATCTCTAACCTTTCTCTGGCTGCTAATTGTGCAATGAGCGTGCGCTCTGTGGCAGTGAGAAAGATTAATCTTTGTAAAGTCTGATTTAATGAATGTGATGGTGAAAGATTTAATTAAAGGCATTAGTCCGCACATGTGAACAGAAGAAGCCATATATGCATTTTGCAACATAGGGGGCTTTTATTAATGGAATTATGTCTGCCAATAAATCTCAGGTCTTGGGTGGTAATTGTTTCGTTTGGTGCTTTGCAAAAAAAAAAGTGATTGTTTTTGTACAAATTAGAGATTAATACATTGACCCCAATGTATGTCACTGGTAATGGATTGAGGCAAGAAGCATAATTTGCGATAGTTGATTGGTTAATCTGGGGCTAATGAATAATGGCTTTGATGGCTAACAAACTATATAGCTCATGATGCCCAGTTAGTCTTAAGGCTGACTGAGCATCATGCAATATATAGTTTGCACACATTTGCAGTGCCACGGTTAGCTATCACTGGGCTAGATTATGAACAGTTTGAATTTGAATCCAATAAATATGTTGTCTTAGGAGATGAGAAAACATATTGCCAATTTTGTGTCATTTTCAACTTTCCAAACATCATCTATGTAAGTTAACAATGACAAAAGCTTGAATGTTCGAAAACATGCAACTTTACCCAAGAGCTAGCTCCTCCTCCAAAGAGTTCAGTATAATTTTCAATGAGTTACAAGGAGGAGTTTTTTTGTTGAGATAAGGTGGTAAACCAATCACCTCTCCAAAATAACTACACTGAACAATAATCATTTAATATCGTATTTGCTCGATTATAAGACAAGGTTTTTTTTAGCTGTCCGTCATAATAGACTGCCGTGCCATGTCGGGCAGCGTGGAGGATGTCTGCACGTATCGTGCAGACATCCCCCGGCTGCCCCTACTAGCCACCAGGGATCGAGTTACAGGTGAGGGGGAGGGAGGGGGAAGAGAGACAGGGAGAGGGAGGGGGGCAGAGAGACAGGGGGAGGGGGGCAGAGCAACAAGGGGAGGGAGGGGGGAAGAGACAGAGACAAGGGGAGGGAGGGGGGAAGAGACAGAGCAACAAGGGGAGGGAGGGGGGAAGAGACAGAGGGAGGGGGCAGAGAGACAGGGGGAGGGGGCACAGAGTAACAAGGGGAGGGGGGGCAGAGAGAAACAAGGGGGGGTCGTCTTATAATCAGGGTCGTCTTATAATCGAGCAAATACGGTAATTTAAAATTAAAAGAAACAGATGTGTTTTATATTTTTTCCCCTCAACTCTTTCTGTCTCCTAAAAAAAACTGCACATGTAGTTTAACCGAGTACTGTTGTTGTGGACAACCGTCCTGCCTGTATTTCCAAGCCCTTCTTGCTCGTGTTACATCACAGCCATCAAAGCTGTCCGCAACCACACCCCTCTACATTCCAACCACTGAAACATAGCTGAGTTCATCAGAGAGAGGTTGATTCCACAGGGAAAATGCATTTCACATATATTAATAAAAATGTACAACATTCAGCGAACAAGGTTGAACTGTTCGCTGAAAAAAAAGTTACCTACACGCAGGGAGCCAGCACGTTAAGGTCTATTCAATAAAGAGAGAACTGAGACGGGAATTTCAAACTTTTGCCAAAGTAGCTGAGTTGGAACGATTCTCCCATTTTGTTGCATTGGAGATGGTTTCCAACTCCACTACATTGGCCTAAAGTTTAAATTTCCCATTTTAATTCCCTGCAAATCTCTCTTTATTGAGTAGGCCCCATAGTATTTTATTTTACGCCTAATGAAGTCACGTTGACTTATGTTAACTATTCTATTTTCTTCATCTCTACATAATAATTTGTGCCATGTTAATGAGATCTCTAGTGATCTATCTCTCCCATATAATGCCTCGGATTATACCTGTTATCACATTTTGATTTAATCAATGAGCCATTTAATAAGGCGCTTTATTGAAAAAGGTTTGCGATAATTTAATTTTAGCTATGAGCGCATACACGAATAATAATGTGCAAATTGGTATGATATTTCTTTGGTATTAATTATACCGAGGCCTATGAAATGTATAATTATTCATTTTGCTTAATGTTCTCACGCATTCCATAATTATCAACAGGCCCAGAGAGTTTTTAGGCTGACATAACTACGTCAAAACAAAATATTACTTTTGTACTAATCAATAAATATCTATTTCCATTTCACAAAAACACAGACATTGCAATTGCTGCTTCTTAGCTCTAAAGACAGATATTTGCTTTTTAAGCTCGGGGGGGGGGGGGGGGGATAAAAAAAAAAGGCTGAGAAGAGAATTTAGAGAGATTATACAATTAGTTGGGATGCCTTAAGTCGATCAGAAGACGCTGTGGGGTAAGCCTGACTGGTTTCTGTACTAGATGTGTTTTACAGCTTTTCTTTTTTTGATGTGTCGACTATATAATGGTCAAGATACAACCCTAACGATGGAAGGTAATATCCATAGGGCCCATGTAGTCTGTTTCTCATCTATGTAACTGGAGTCCAAGGGTAGCTACCAACATTGCTCATGGTGGACATGGTCCATGACGGACAATTGGATGATGTTCTATGGACTTCCACCGACATTGGCGTCCGTGTACCAACACTTTGCCTATGCCTGCTTTCAGACACTTTCGCTTTGTGTGATCATGTGCACAGTCTATACTGGACCCACATTGCTGTCGAACACTATATATTACTGATTTTATGTTGTGTTTTCCATTTGTTGGACAATTACCTCTACTGACTTTCCTCAATGTCATCACCTTATATGCATCCTTTACAGTCAATTCCTTACCAAATTTTGTAATCCCTACGAGTGTTGCTCGCATTTTTCCTGTTCCTCAATAAGAAGGCCATGAAACCTTAAGTTTATGCACCTATCATGGCTCAATTAACACTTTCCTGCTTGGCCTTTTAATAATGGGACTTTCTCCAACAGTCCAAAATGCTGCTCCCAGGCTTATCTTTCTCATCTGCTCTGCTGATCCACTTTGTAAATCCCCGACTGGCTTCTTGCTCCTTCACGTACTAAAATGTAAACTTCTGACTCTCCTTTATTCAGACCCCTACATTATGTCCCTCTCATTAAATATTTACCTGCCTTGACTTGGACTTCAATCTGGACTTCAATCTCTACAAGTGGCCTCCTCCCCTCATAAGCTCTTCCACACACCATCGAGACAGGTGTCTGTGGTGTCTCTCCAGTTCATCAACTGGGGCTTGATTTGCAAATTAACTCATTTTCAAAGGTAAATTTTGAATTTGTCATAAACACATTTTTCATTCATTTGGCTCCTCGAGAAGCAGAAAAAATAAGCATTCAAGTTCACTCAAGGTTTATTTTAAATAGTCATTTTTAAACAATTACATTATTTTTTTTATATAATGTGATTTCAAATTTTGAAACAGATCCTGTGTAGTAGACTAAAAACCTCAGTATTACATCATTTCAAATATTATGTATTCAACTGGATGCTATAGAGCCCTTATCTTGTTTTCTTTATAACTCAACGAATTTTATTTTTACCATAATACCAGTGGGAAAAGTTGCATTTTCTCTTTCTTCATTTAAAATAATGGACATCAATCACTAGATGGGAAATCTGGAGTTTCAGGCTTGGCAAGGTGACCTTGGTGAGAATAATGCCTTTTATTAACTCTAATGGGGTCATACTAGGTCCTCGGGTAACCTCTGTGTGGCCTTGCAACTTTACAGCTGTATTTAAAAATCCCAAAGTACATCTGTGCCCTACAATGCACAGTAAAAGTCAGAATAATACTGTGAATGGAGAGAATATAAAATGATGACAAATAATATACACTCTGTTAGAAAAAATGCATGCAAATGCGTAACATAAGAGACGTATATGTTATATATGTGTTTGGTGTGTATCCTGCTTTTGACACATCCCCTTGTGGTTTGATTTGTAAGTTCCACATTTCATATTAAAATTAGCTCATGGAAAATTTGGATTTTTAAGGGACTGTATCACCAGGACATTGTTTTTACTGTGAATATAGACCGTAAAAAATGACTGAAAATGATCTATACATTGGATTAGCAAAACAGCAAACAGGTTCATGGGTTGAAGGATAAAACTTACCAGGAAAGGTTAAAGCATCTTAACATGTATAGCTTGGAGGAAAGACGTAACAGGGGGGATATGATAGAAACATTTAAATACGTAAAGGGAATCAACACAGTAAAGGAGGAGAGTATATTTAAAAGAAGAAAAACTACCACAACTAGAGGACATAGTCTTAAATTAGAGGGGCAACGATTTAAAAGTAATATCAGGAAGTATTACTTTACTGAGAGGGTAGTGGATGTATGGAATAGCCTGCCAGCAGAAGTGGTAGAGGTAAACACGGTCAAGGATTTTAAGCATGCGTGGGATAGACACAAGGCTATCCTAGCTATAAGATAGGGAACTGGGGACTAATAAAAGTATTTAGAACATTGGGCAGACTAGATGGACCGAATGGTTCTTATTTGCCGACACATTCTATGTTTCTATGTTTCTATGTTTCTATGTCTAAATTAGGAGAAAAATGTGTTTTCATTGTGTCTGTGGAGTCTCCTACTTATGACAACCATTTCTGCCATCGGCCATGTTTATAGGGACACATATTTGTTCCACATGCTGCAGAAAGAGCATGCAAAGTGCAGCCCGGCAGTATGTAGGATGCATATACGCACAGACACAATCCAATTAATTAATCAGGGTAGGTCCTATGAGATCTCCACCCTGATTAACTAATTGCATTGTGTCTGTGCGAATATCCATCCTACATACTGCCGGGCTGCACTTTGCATGCTCTTTCTGCAGCATGTGGAACAAATATGTGTCCCTGGAAATATGGCCAATTTTGGCAACTATGGACATCACATGTGGCATGGTATGCAAATTCCATATTTCCCATTGAAAAGCAGTTCATTGGCATACTATGTCACAGGTGATGACACATTTAAAACACATTTTTCGCATAATTTAGACATTTGCTTGCAGTTATTCCAATACAATGTATAGATCGTTTACAATCATTTTTTATGCTCTACATGCACAGTAAAAACAATTGTCAGGTGATAGAGCCCCTATACACACTTATTTCTATCAGCTCCTATTTTAAAACGATTGCTATGCTTTCGAGAAGTTCCCGGCCTCCAAATGGCCTTATAAAATGTTGCAAAATCTACATCTTGAGCTCATATTTGCATCTCAGAGACATATACACTGCATCATGTGAAAACCACATTCACTCCTTGAGGTGTTAGCATACCCCCAGCTAAAGTTGTGAAATCCGATACAGTCAGAGATCACTGAGAAAGCAACACTGTCGGTCCACAGATTATCCCTAAATTACAGAATTGTCAAAAAACCCACGTTAGAAAAGCCTACAAGAAAAAAGTAATAAATAATCAATCCTTAGAGAGAAAAAAGAAAAAAATCAAAAAGCTTTTTACTCAACAGAAAAGTTTGCCCTTACTCTCTCTTTAATTATTTTTTTTTTTAAATAATACAAAAACTATGGCAACTTCAAGTTCAAGGCTCGTCAGTATGATTTGTCTTGAACATTGGAAGGAAGGGAAATGTAAAATGTTACATAATTACATGATTAATCAGAAAAAAATATACACAGTAACTATAGTTCAGAAAGGAACCCAGCAGCATTTACTCCCTTACTAGGTCTGTCCCACAGGAGTAAAATAAAATCTTCCAAACTTCAAAGGCAATTAGATTGTTCCCCACATCAATGAGACCAAATTTAAATGTAATTGTTACAAATCTGTATTTGCAGCAAATGATTCCAGTCTTACTTTGAAAATACTAAAGGAATAGATCAAAACAACTCCCTTTACAAAAGTGCATATACAGTTTAATATAACTACCTTTGTTGCTGTGGCAACAGTCCTTCGTATCTTCCCAAGCCCCTCCAGATAGAGCTGACTGAAGCCACACCTGCTCTGCATTCGAAGCACTTGAAACATAGAGAGTTCAACATAGAGAGGCTAATTCCACAACAATGGCTCATGCTAGTACTTTCTCAGAAAAAGGGTATGAAAACTGCTACAGAGGGCGGCAGTCTGAATTTAGAGGCCTTGCTAAGTACCACATAATCATGTACGACATAAATAAATAAATAAAATATAGATTTCATTGTGCATTGAACTGTGTATCACAGGATAAAACATGTATTTTTATTGCACATGTAACTGCATATTACATTATACATTATAAGACAATGTTTTTCACATTAATATTAGGCACTTCATGTGCGAAACGCGTCAAGCTTTTCAGCCAGCTCGTGAATTTTTTTTGCTTGTTTCTCCACAGCAACCTGAAAAGTCATTGATACATTTTGTTCCCCTTTTTTCTTCTTCCTTCTGATATCTACTGCTTCTCTCCTTTTTAAAACCTTTAACAATTGAGATCATTGTTTAAAGTTCTACAAAATATACACCTACCCCTGAAGAAACTGTGGTGAAAAGCATTGGGTTTTCTATTTTTATGTTACCTATAGCCAAGAATTGACATTTTTCTTTTTTTTTTTACATGTTTGGGGTATATCACTGTATTTATTTAATTCTTATATGTTTATTTATTATGTATGTCTTAGTATCATATATTTTATACAGTTTAAAACGTTTTATTAATATATTTTAATATTCTATCTGTATCAACCTATTCTTTCTTATCCTTTTTCCCTAAGAGCTAGCGCCCACAACAGACTCCATATTATACTTGCTATTCTTCATTTGAACCATTTGGTGGAACCATGTTCACGGCTGGTGGGCAGTGGTAGCTCGCATTCTATATTTTTTTCCTTTATACCATTTACCTTCTACTATTTATGAGTTGGCGCTAACTTATACCAATGCAGTACTCACTTGAACTGTCACCAAGAATTGAACAAAAATTTGAGAAATGTGTAAATATTATTGTAGCACTGAAATCAGGACAAACAGAAAGACAAATGGATAACTTGCGAAGTAGACATGAGGAAGCCGAAATTCCATTAAAAAAAATTAAAAAATCAAATCCCAGGTCTGATAATGACAGTGCTGCCCTTTGATGTAGTTATACACTTACTTATTTTCCAAACAAGTCCAGGCTATTGACTGTAAGTAGACAAACAACAAACAAAAAAATAAAACCCGCTACAGGCAGAGGTCCACTGTGCCCGCTCTTGGTCGGAATAGTTCCTACGCAGTAGAATCCTCATGTGTGTGTCATTGTCAGCAAGATTCCGAGCCCTACTATTGTTGTGCCCCCCCCCCCCCCCCGCCTTCATTTAATTAAACCCCCTTGATGAAAGATCAATGATTTCTAAATGGGGAGAAGCACAGGTTGTTCTTGCAGCTGGTGATGTGAAGATGGCCCGGCAGGAACCTAATAAAATTACAGTTACTAACAATCACCATAATGCCAATCAATATAAAGCAAACCAGGAGATCTTTCAGGCTTAAGAATTGTGAGCTTTGTATAGGATGAAAAACAGCAACCTCTGGTGGGAGGAGAAGTGAAATCAAACATGTTCTTTTTTGTCAAAAGTGATCTATATTAAGCCTGATTAACTCCCAACTCACTGCCTGCAAGTCAACAAGACATTAGCCGTAGAAGGTTGTATTTAACATGAATGTGTTAAACACATTACTCAGCTGGAATAAGCATAGCTGCCTACTCATAAGGCAATTTGGTGTATTATTTGTACTTGCTTGGTCAATAGGGAAAGCAAGAAAGAAAGAGGAATAGATAGATGGAAATGGGGAAGAAAGAAAGGGTAAAAGAAGGAAAGAAAGAAACAGAAAAGGGGAGAGTGAGAGAAAAGAAAGGGAAGGGGGAAGAATGAGGGAGAGAGATACATAATGGGAGAAAGAGAGAGAATGAGTGAGAAATAAAGATAGATAAAGAAGATGAGAAAGAGTTAACGAGACAAAGGGTGAGAAAGAGAGAAAGGAATGAGCTGAGAAAGAAGGTAGGAACTAGAAAAAATGGAAGGAAGGAATGAAGGGAGATATGAAGGAAAGGAGGAGGGAAGGAACGAAGGAAGGAAGGAAGGAAGGAAGCAAGAAAGCAAGCAAGAAGGTAGAAAAGGAAGGAAGGAAAGAAAGAAAGAAAGAAAGGAAGGAAGGAAGAAAGAAAGAAAGAAAGAAAGAAAGAAAGAAAGAAAGAAAGAAAGAAAGAAAGAAAGAAAGAAAGAAAGAAAGAAAGAAAGAAAGAAAGAAAGAAAGAAAGGAAGGAAGGAAGGAAGGAAGGAAAGGAAGGAAGAAGGTAGAAAGGAAGGAAGGAAGGAAGGAGGTAAAAAAGGAAGGAAGGAGGTAGAAAGGAAGGAAGGAAGGAAGGAAGGAAGGAAGGAAGGAAGGAAGGAAGGAAGGAAAGAAAGAAAGAAAGAAAGAAAGAAAGAAAGAAAGAAAGGAAGGAAGAAGATAGAAAGGAAGCAAGCAAGAAGGTAGAAAAGGAAGGAAGGAAGGGAAGAAAGGAAGGAAGGAAGGAAGGAAGGAAGGAAGGAAGGAAGGAAGGAAGGAAGGAAGGAAGGAAGGAAGGGAAGGAAGCAAGCAAGAAGGTAGAAAAGGAAGGAAGGAAGGGAAGAAAGGAACGAAGGAAGGAAGGAAGGAAGGGAAGAAAGGAACGAAGGAAGGAATGAAGGAAGCAAGGAAGCAAGCAAGAAGGTAGAAAAGGAAGGAAGGAAGGGAAGAAAGGAAGGAAGGAAGGAGGTAGAAAGGAAGGAAGGAAGGAAGGAAGGGAAGGAATCAAGGAAGGAGGTAGAAAAGGAAGGAAGGGAAGAAGGGAAGGAAGGAAGGAGGTAGAAAAGGAAGGAAGGGAAGAAGGGAAGGAAGGAAGGAGGTAGAAAAGGAAGGAAGGGAAGAAGGGAAGGAAGGAAGGAGGGAAGGAGGTAGAAAAGGAAGGAAGGAAGGAAGGAAGGGAAGAAGGGAAGGAAGGACAAAAAGACTGAATGGAAAATGTAAAAAAGAGTAACAATGAAAGAGGAAAGGGGTTCAAAATGGAAACAAGCTATAAAAACAAATCCAGGAGAAAAACTAGCATATATTTTTTCAAAAAGACAGGAAAAAGAAGGAGTAAAGGAAGAGGGTTGGGTGACCCTGGGAATGCATCATAAAAAATGAGAGTGATACAGTGTGAATGTGGTGCTGTGTGTAACATACTGGGGCTATGAACAATTTGCCCTGTTAATTAGAAGTGACAGGAGCAATGAATTAGCAACTTAATAGCAACTTGTTTCTTGCTCTGACTCAGATCCTGACATATAGGTCGTTAGAGAATTTTCCCCTATGACTTGCAATGCATCTCAGCCCCAAGTGCTGCTTCATACACAATCTGGTATAAGAAAACCATCCATCAAAGCAGCCAGTGAATTCTGCTGATGCACGCCTTAGCCCCTGCCAACATAGGGCAGGCCGAGCACTCAGGCAATATGATAGATATGCTGCTAATAATCAGTCAATACCATTGTTTAGGTCGCTGTCTATCACAATGGCATTGCAGGGACTAATTAGACAGTAACATGTGATGAATGGGAGTTAAACTCAGCTTGCGGTTGTTCATTCCCAGGGGAGCCTTCCTGTATTAGAGCTGACCTTTTAGATCTCAACTTTGTTCTACGTGAATACAATTCAATCAATTTGTCATAGATTTGCATGGCAGCAGCTCATTCTGAATTCACTGAGCGGGCTTCCAGCGGTTCCACGTTGGTCATGGATTAAGGAGCTAGGGGGTTAGAATGTGTTAGGTGCGAACTGTACAATTCCATCACCGACACCTCACTTGGGGGCAATGGAGACATTGAGAATAAATCGGCATTGACTGTGCATTCCTTCGTGTATCATGTTGACCTTTCTGTCAATCTTTTGGCCACACCGCACAATGCCATTAATTTAACAATTTTCCTGCATGTGCTTTTGTCTTGCAAACAGATGGTAATGTTCAGCCTCAGATAGACCTCTACCAGGTTGGGCAAAGGGCCCTGTTGCCTATTTGATTAGGATTTCTAATAAGCATTAAGGGTCATTGGCAAACCCTTAAAGATTAAAGGGACACTACCACTGACATAAGATGTAACTGGATTGCATTTAAAACAAAAGCATATTTAAGACATATGCCACTGGGGTTTTTTTCTATGTTTGAATTAATTGAGTATAAAAGTAAGAATAAAATTAGTTTTTTTTCTCCAGCATCCATTTGGAGAATTTTACCCCAACAGTCTCCAAAATCATGCAGCGAGTCTCACCTTACAATAGGTAGCTGTGTACAACTTTTTTTTACCTGCCTTCCAACACAAAGAGAGGAGACTGACCTGATCGAACAAGATTATAACTTGTGATGGAATAGTCACATTTTCCTCCTATTCAATGCAAGTCTGTGGTCAGAATTCTGACTTATAAACTGTATTTCTGTGTCCCCAGCCCCAAAGTGAGATACTAGTGCTGTAAAGTCACTGGGAGGGGGGGGGGGGTGCCCCCCACAATATTTCATAAAATGTCCGCACCCCGTCACACTTATTTAGTAAAATAACAAAAACAAAAGACATATCTGAAATCTGAAACCTTTCATTTTTGGTGGGAGTGTTCTTTTAAAGTATTGTAATTAGTCACAGTGCTTGAAAAGAACAAAGAACAAGGCTTAGTAGGAGAGTGGGGACTCATCACTTTATTTATGAATGCAAGATAGTTTGTTCATAATAATCTATTCTTTATCTAAGTTTGTTCTACCCATAAGATAATGTATCACAGGTTTTTAAAGGGTGTTGAGATCAACACAATGTCGTTTATTTCACTAGAATGTTTATTCTGCTGAATTGATAACCAAGTGGCAAAAAGTAAATAAAATAACCAAGGTCCCCCAAAAAAATCTCTTCCAATTCTTCTCCCCGGTGCTTAAGTATGTGTTTATTTATTGATGTTGAGGCACAAAAGGGGATCATTGTTGATCTTAATTACATTTGCATACTCAGAATCCTTTGTGGTGAGGATAGCACTGTAAAAAAAAAAAAACATGGTCATCTGGTGTTTACAGATATTTAATATATATATATATATATATGAAAATGTTTTTGCTCCTTACTGTATTTTGAAGTGTAGTGTTTTTCCATCACATTTACCCCACCATAACTTGTGTTGGGGTATTTGTTAGACCAAGTTACAGTTTTTTGTGTCTGGCAATTTTCGTACCCAGCATGAAAATAAAATAGATTATAAAATAACACAACGGCACTCTAAAAAACAAAACATGGCTAAATGGAACTCAGCAGTTACCCTTTTTAATAAACATTCCAGAGATTCTAGTTCGGCTCAGTAAGTGCATATGAAGTCACGCCAAAAATGATGATTTATGCAGCTAGCATGTGGAGAGGTGCATGGTTTTAGAAATATTTCCCCTCGGAACTTTGCTTTTTAAGGTGCTTTTGAACAAAGCTTGGCGGAGCTTGTTAGTGCTATGAAGCCCCTACTTGGCGAGTGCCATTTTTGGCTTCAGGCACTTTTCTAAACACGCCAGAGACCTTTACAGAAAGTAGCAACCTTTTTCCCCAACATCAAATTATGTCACCATTTTAACCTTAGAAGTATTCACGGTTTAATTTCTTCTATAGCAATAAAAATAGGAAATGTCGTGCGTTTCAACCAAGGACAAATCTAATTCAAAGGCAGAGCTGGAAAATGAGTATTTTACAGCTTTAAAATGGGTCTCTTGCCTTCTTCCTTCACAGCTTAGTTCAAGGGCTTGGGATTTTGATATTTGCCCCGGAGGCGAAAAAATACCTGTTTAGACTTTTCGAGTAATAAAAAAAAAAAAAGAACAACTACTTTCATACAAAACGAAAGAATTCTAAATAATAGGTACTTTGTATGGTGCTTGCGAAACAATAATAATAATAATAATAAACAATAAAAAGGCAGCCTTCTAACAATAAGAGATTAAGGGAAGCCATAATAGGGATGTAAATAGAACGGGATGAGAAGGTCTTAGGTTTGACGCAAAAAGCTGTCCTCAGTCTAGTCCTGGTATTAACATATCACATACAAGGTATCAGGGGAGGTCTGGCAAGGAGAGCAGAGGGGCAATTACCACCCAGGCTATTCCCTAGCTCAAGGGGCTAGAGCTGCACTATTTTTTCATTTCTAAAGGCCCTAGGGCCTAGGCGTCTGATTGCGGCCCTCCAGCTGCTGTAGAACTACAAAGCCCATAATTCCCACACCAGCTTTCTAGAAAGGCAGGGAATAATGGTAGTTGTAGTGCAGAAACAGCTGGCGGGCCGCAACTGGATGCCTTGGTCAAAGTGTGCTCTAGCAAAGTGGCGTCGCAGGTATCTTTCACTTATACTCAGTTGATCAGGTGTAGTAGTCACTTGGATAATGACAAATAGACAGGGAGTATACAGCAACCTACTGAGCCACACAATCATCAGCATCCGGTTACATTACTGAAAAATGGGCTCCTTTCCCAGATGTGGGTGCTACCCCAGACCTTCAGAGTAGTAATACTGAGGCATCATAGTAGGGGAACAGAGAAGTCAGTAGCCAACACCAGACAGGTAGGTTCTTGTCCCGTAGGCCTTCATTTTTGTACATGATGGAGACACGCTAACTAACTAAAAACCCACACTTGTGACTGAGCTATAGGCATACCTGCCCTACTGACTATAACCAGTTAGGACTGTACATGTTTTCTAAGTCTCTCTGGAGTCTCCTGCTTATGACATCACCTGTGGTTTGATATGCAATTGAACCAATTTGTATTGGATAATGTGTCATTTGCATATCAAGCCACAAGGTGAAGTCATAAGCAAGCAACACCACAGGAACCTTATATATTTCACTATTTTTGTGAATTTGCCTGCAATTGTGGTAACACAGATCTTTTTCATCATTCACAGAAATGTTTAGGCTAACTAAGTCACTTTAATATGTTTGTTTGTTTGTTTTTGTTTTTTTGCACTGTTGCGCTATAGTATTTTGCTCTCACGGGTTTTGGAAGAGACTATGATGTAATGATTATAATACGGTTTATTATTATTTTGCTTCTACAAACCTTTTCTTGTCTTTTTTTATAAAGCCCATTAAACTTTTCAAACAATGAAAATGTTTTTGAATTTATGAGAATTCTAAAGGACATAAAAAAACGTTCCTACTTTGGACACAATAAAAAAACAACTGACTCGTCATTAAAAACATTAGATAGAAACCTATATCGTAAATGAAAGGCAATATTGTAATACAAAGATGCACCGTGGTTATCATTTCTAAGCCATAAAAACTTTAATAAAACTCTGTGCTTGGCACACTCTGTGGTTCCCAAACAGACTTTGGAATGACACCTTGAGCCTGGGCTTCCTGCCATCCCAACAGATGGGCGTGAGAATAAATGGGGGGGGGGGGAGTATAACACTAACTGCCAACTAATCCATCGGGGTCTTTATTGCTAGCCATGGGAGTTAAAAGCCCTCTGGCTCAAAATCACTTTAAACATAAGAATAAAACCTATATACCGCCGTGAAAGATCTCAATAAAGGCTGTAAGGTGAAAGACAGACGGTGTGATTATGGATTGCTTTATTCTCCCCCGGAATGGAGAGACGGGCCCCATTAGAAAACGTTGGGTCATTATAAATCAGTATTGGCCAAATGAATATATTTGGAAGCAAATGTTTTATAATTAATAGCAAAAAAATTATGAAATTCCAAAAAGAGATGCAAAATCATTGTTGGAACTAAAAATGTAGGTATTTAAAGGGACACTCCAGACATTAAACTAGGTTTAGTAATATGTGTATCCGGTACAGATTATTTTTTTCCCTACTCGTGCCAGCAGGGAATCATGAGGAATCTCTTTCAAAACCTCCTGCTCTGGCCTTCCACCTGCTTTTCATTACATAGTAAGAGGACCTTCTTGAAGAGTAGAGAACAGAGAACAGCTTCATTCTGATGCTGGTACTCTGTGTTTTTTTTATTTTTTTTATTACATCAGTGATTGGGGAGGGGAGTTATCTGGAGCCTATGACTAAGTGCCATAATCCGCACTTAGTCATGGCTAATATGGGCATCTCCAGGAAGCTTTCCAGAGCCAATCCCATTAAACTGAATGGTATCTCCCATTTATCATGTGCTCAACATAGAAGTAATTTAACCTTCTCCACAAAAGATTAAAAAAGGCCTTAATTTCAACCATAACCAATGAATCTTTTTTTTTTTAATCAATTTTCCAATACTCCTTGACTTGGGTAGATCTAATTCCAACAATACTGTTTTTAATGCAACCCCATGTGCATCCCAAACCATTCTTTCTTGGATTCAAAAGAAAACAAAATTCAAAATAAATTAAATTCTAATTCAGGTTGACACCTGCTCCTGGGGCCTCCTAAATACCCCTCTGAGCTTCAGAGAACATACTGATTGTCTCATCAAAAAAAATTAAGAAATCATTTGTGTCTTATTGCCCTAATCTAAAAGATTCATTCTCGATCGAGTGTTCTGAGTTGCGGGGAACGAGAGTCCTTGATCTTTCGACGCATCAAGCGATAAATCAGAAAACTGATTTCCCAGTAACTTGTAAAACACATCATCAGGATGTTAAAAGTTACATGTAGCGATTTAGTAGAACTAGTGCTTAACCAGTGTACAGCACACCTGAAACCACTTAGAATCCATTAAACCATTATCTGTGTTTATGTCAAATGTAGCTTTCTTGCCAGGTGAGAAGCCTATATTTTGTGGATTGAAAGAAAAAAAAAGAAAAAAAGAAGATGAACAGAATAGAGGAATGATTGCTTTTTTAGCTCAAATCACTAGGTGCTTAATTTCGTTCTCGGAAAGCCCAGCAATTTTTCAGGGTTAAGCGAGAGACGTCCTAATTATATAAGAAACTGTTACACTGTTAAGCTTCACTACATTCCATTAAAAGCACATAAATGCATCGGTTATGGGAAGCCAGGAATATTAAAGAATTATATATCTGTCAAGTTGCGAGAAGGAAGGCATGGCAGAAAAGAGGGTGGAAAGGATAGAAGCATTCCAAAGAACTAGCTCGTACAATTGGACAAATCGCATGTCGAAGCGTTGACAGAATCACATTGTGCATGGGAGTTCTATTATATGTAAGTCTTTACAATAGTGGAACTAAACTCACCCAGAATGCCGATTATCTGCTAGCGTGCTAATCTGACGGATGTGTGTGAGCAGGAATCTCAAACATAATATGGCTACCTTGAACCCGGTTATGTATCTCAATCAACCACACTTTATTACACTTTGTAAACATAATATTTGCACCCAATTATTATATGGTTGGACTGAGGTGTGCGGCTGTTAATCGATGGACTGTGGCTGATCTAAAGGACCATAAGATTCAACTAAAATGATTGTGAGGAAAATGTTTTTCTACATGTATTATGTATGATACAAAAAAGACAAGAGACAAGCTAATACATAATAGAGAGAGGGTCCTATCTGTAAGCTTACAATGTAATGGGACTATACTTGGCATGGTCGCATTGGCCTGTCTGTTCATATTCGGGGCTGTGTGGCATTACTATATATAAAAGGTTTGTTAGTCTCGGACATGAATGTATGCCTAGCTCTCAGTTTTATACATAATGGAGAGATGGTATAATACATAATGTAGAGAGGGTTTAATACATAATGGAGAGTGGGTATAATACATAATGGAGAGAGGGTTTAATACATAATGGAGAGAGGTTATATTATGTAATGGAGAGTGGGTATAATATATAATGGAGAGAGGGTATAATATATAATGGAGAGAGGGTATAATATATAATGGAGAGAGGGTATAATACATAATGGGGAGTTGGTATAATACATAATGGAGAGAGTCCTAAACTCAAGCTTACAATATAATGGGAATATGCTTGACATGGTTGCCAAGTATTTTTGTGGGGTCCTGTCCTTTGATGACTGGAGCTCTGTGGCATTACAGCCCCTTGGTTATTTAATCCTTAAAAATAAGGTAAAATAAAAACTATGTCAGTCGTAGTTATGAATGAATGCCTAGCTCTCAGTATTCTGTTGCATTATGAAGGCGGATGTATATAAGATATCACTCAAGAGAGATACAATAGGTGAGAAACCTTTGGTATGTTAAGGAAATAGCTGTCAATGTAAGAAACAGGTGAGGGTTATAGGATTACACAACAGCAGTACCTGTGCAGCAGTATTTTGAAGCATAGAGCTCATGCAAATCACGTTCACAACTGATTGAACCCTGGAGGAAGAAACTTCTCAGTCAAAATAAGTCTTTCAATGCAAAAAAAAAAATAAGAGCAAACCCAGAGTTCGGAATACACTCACACAATACGAGCAACAATTCCCCAGCACAGAGAGCCAAGAGGATAACTCTGGGTATGAAAAATATCCAATATTAGATAACCAGCTCATAAATTGCACGCATATTTAGGCCAGCTGGAAGCAAGAGCATAACTACTGAAGGGCACAGGGATAATACCAAGAATGGGAAATGCAAGAATGGAAATGGATAACAACCACTAACATATAAAACAGAAAGAAGAATCAAAAAAGAAAGCACAAAAAAATGCACGTGGAAGATATCATATAACGTAGAACAAAGGGTTCCGTTATAGAACACTCATTCATTCTTCTTCTTCTAATTTTCTAGTGCACAAGCTTTTTTCCAGTGTGATTTGATGCAGGCATTCTGCATAAATCACATTTTTTATATTTCACATCACTAGAGAGACAGGAAATTCCATTCATTTTAATGAAATTATTCTCATTGGTTCCTGGAGCAAAAAAAAAAAAAAGGAAATGACTTTTACTCAGCTAATGTGGGCAGTCCTGGTTTCTTGCAAACTGCTGTAATTTCACAATTTCATCTATCTGTAAGTATTTTATATTTTAAGCAATGCAAAATTGCTTATTGCTGTCTATAACCCTGGGTATACGGGGTACTTTTATGTGCAGGGTATTAAGACATGATTAAGGAGGGGGATAATAATACATTAGCTACTGTCAGCTTCATCATTATCAAGAACCTAGAGTTCTGGAGATGGAACGGCATAAGAACCTTCCCCTACCTGAAATCTTTGAGTAATCAAGAAAAGTGAAGACTGAAGAGTAGTGTGAATCCAAAGAGAATAAACTGGACCAACTATTGACAATCCAAACACACTTCCCACTAGAGTCAATTGGCGCCATTTGTCTTAAGATACTTAACAATTGTGTAACATAAGTGAGCAGTCTAAAACCAACTTTTCCTACTGTTCAGGGAGCTATTGGCTTCAAAATCTAGCTCCGGGGATCACCCAGGACATGTTCTAGGCAGTTAGCTTTTAGTGTTCTCAATGTACAACATTTACAGTTCTAGTAATTGGCACCATAGAATAGTCAAACTCCTAATGTGTTAAGTCAGCACTGAGGGCTTTAAGTGACCATCACCTGAACCAAAAATCTTAACTCATCATCTACTGGTAGGGGATGGGACTCTTCATCACGGCTGCTTCCGTGCAGCCGTTTCACCTCCGACTCTGCAGCACAACACAGATCGTCACTGGAGATTTCATCGCGGGACATTTCTTCGCTAAAGGTAAGTATTTTACCTATTTCAATTTAAGGGTGCTTAGAATTAGGGTTTAGGGGGTTGGAATTAGGGTTTAGGGGTTTCATTTTAGTATTAGGGTTTAGGGGTTAATTTTAGTATTAGGGTTCGGGGTTAATTTTAGTATTAGGGTTTAGGGGTTAATTTTAGTTTTAGGGTTTAGGGGGTTAGTATTAGGGGTCGGGGGTTAGTATTAGGGTTTAGGGGGTTAGTATTAGTGGTCGGGAGTTAGTATTAGGGTTTAGGGGGTTAGTATTAGGGGTCGGGGTTAGTATTAGGGTTTAGGGGGTTAATTTTCGTATTAGGGTTTAAGGGGTTAATTTTAGTATTAGGGTTTAGGGGGTTAGTATTAGGGGTCGGGGGTTAGTATTAGGGTTTAGGGGGTTAGTATTAGGGGTCGGGTTTTAGTATTGGGGTTTGGGAATCATTTATTAGGGGGGGTTATTTTTGTTTTACTTTTACATTTGTAAGAGCTGACCGTTCAGCGCTGAACTGTCAGCTCTTACATAGCCGCGTCCGCGACGAAACGGCCGCGTTATTCTTCCATGCTGACAGTTCAGCGTTCTAACTGCCGCGCTGAACTGTCAGCGATGAAGATGCGGCGAAGAAGTGTCCTAGACCCCTACTGGTATTCTGTACAAAGCTTGATTTCAATACATGTTCAGTTGTCTGCCACTTCAAATTAAAGATCTATTTGTGTACATATCTATCAGAGCACACTTGATGGGGCATATAAGGACGCTTTCATTGATCATCTATCATTAGCTATCAAATACAAGGATACCTCTAAATAGAGATGATATAGCATTATGGGGGCCTGTGACCTTGAGAGATCAACTGACCTTGACATGCATGTTCCTAAAAGCTTTTTTCACATATCAATGGCCTATTCACATTGACGGACATGCATTTAAATGCAAAGAAGCTAGATTTCTATTTGGCACACATTATCATAAGGAAACAGTGGGTGGGAACAGCCGTTAAGTGCACACACACATCCGTATATTGTTCTACATAATATTAGCTTTGGGTGTCAGGAGCCGAAAATCTTTTCCCTTCCGATGCAGGAGTCACTAGTACGAAAAATAATATTGCCCATTAAACCCTGATTAGAGTCTTCAACTGCAAGTAAAAGCGTTGGGAAGTATATATATGGTGCAATCACTGTTATACATAACGAATGGTGATTCTGTTTTTTTGTTTCTCTCTTCCCAACACATTACAGTGTGGGCAGCTCTACACATAACCCCCATTGTGTCTGACAGCAAAGAAACAAATTTGCAAAAAGAAAAAAAAAGAACAAGAAAAGGAAAATAGTGCAGACCGCTGTTAAAATCAGCTGCTGCGCAATAATAGGTTATTATGCACTTTCACCATTAGCTGAAGATCTCTGAGTTTTATTTTAACTTGCCTCTTTTTCTCTGTAATTCAAGCTTATGCTCTGCTTAAATCTGCAATTGTACGTAAAGGTCGACTGAGCAACGGATAGTCTGGCAAAATTTTTCCTTCTCTATTCAACAGAGCACTTATAAACAATTTCACTTCATAAAATATACAGGACTTGTCTTGCAGCCTCTGTCTAACCAGTGACCGATCGATGTGCGTGAGCCTCAGAGGTCACCGTATTAGCTGGGAAGGTGTTATTACAGATTGCCTAAGAAATCAAGCTCACCTATTAACCGGATCCCACTGGAATATATTACTAATTGTGGTTCTTTTCATGCTACCTCTCACACTGGCGTGTCATGGCACTTTGCCTGTGTCTCGGTTTTGAAAGCAATTGAGTACACTGATTGATCACGATGAAGACAAGAATCTTATGGGGGATTTTTTTTTTTTTGTCATGTGTGTGCCATCAGCTGTCATTTCTTTCTAACTTAGTTTATACTGTCTTTTTAAGGAAACATATGGCATTTTTTGATGCCTTCTTTGTCCTTAGAAAGCAGGATTTTCAGTATTTGCTCGAATATAAGACGACCCTGATTATAAGAAGACCCCCCCAAACTTTGGATATTCCTTTAGGAAAAAAATTAGAAGCCTGAATATCATACTACCCTATAGGAAAAAAAGTTTAACTTGTAAATATTCACATGTAAATAGTTTTTTCATAATTAATAACATTTATGATAGAAACAAATGTTTCTTGTTTTTATTTTATTTTATTTGCCCATCTTCCCCCCAGACGTAGCCAATGCATTTCCCCCACAGCTATCTGTCCCCCAGACTTAGCCAATGCTGCCTCTTCCCCCTCCCTCCCCCAGACTTGCCAATGCTGCCTCTTCCCCCTCCCTCCCCCCAGACTTTCCCATGCTGCCTCTGCCCCCTCCATCCCCCAGACTTGCCCATGCTCCCTCTGCCCGCCTCCCTCCCCCCAGACTTGTCCATGCTGCCTCTGCCCCCCCCCCGCCCCCCCTAGACTTGCCCACTGTGCCGGCTGCTCCAATATCTCTGGTGCCTAGTGGGGGCTTCCGCTGCTGCCCGGCACTTCTGCAAGGACTTCTATGACAGAAGCCAGAAGGTCACATGACCTCCTCATCTATAAAAGATGACGAGTTTAGCATCATCATTCAAATGAAATTCTATAGATGGAACCAATATACTGGCTGCTAAATATGTCTGTCCTGCTCAACCCCTCTCCTAGTGTTTCTATTTTTGGCCCTTTTCTTTCTTTTTCCTATAAAGATTTAGCACTACATTTATATTAATATAAAATTCCATATTCAGCCACTCTACTAGACTAGCATTTGCTCCCCAATGCATTTTATGGTCTGCTGGATATTGTCTTTCAACAATTTTTTTTTTAAATTCTGCTAAAGCAAATAGGCCCAATCTCCATTTCTTAAGTATTAACAACAATTAAACTTGGGTTAAAAGTTCTGGAGCAGAATAGACATGCTGGACCAGTCCCTATAGGGCTTACTCCCAGCATGCTTCAGGAGTTACCGTTATTCATTGACACATGTGTCAATAGCACCACTATTTTTGCATGCGTCTAGTCTATACATAACCACTTCTCTTAAATGATAACAAAGTCTGTTTAGTTGCTGATTAGGATGTCTCGCCAGTGCTTACTTTACGCAGTTATGTGACGCTTGGGTCAATAAAAAAGTATCTTCTTGAGGGTGGAGAGCAGGGATAGGCACCAATATTGCTCATGGTAGAAATCTACTGGACAGAGATATTTTCATTCTGTTCCATGCAACCTTCACAGCCCTGGCCACGGAAAAAGACAATTTGCCTGCCCCAGGTGGAGAGTGACCATAATGCAAGACGTGAGGCTGGTGTTTTTATCTGGAATTTCCAAAGTTGTCTAGGTATGCAAAGATGGGATCAACTCTTAAAAGAAAAGAAAAATATATATAAGAAGAGTTGAGCCCACTAGGTGGCACTCTGACATGGGTCGGTGGTCACCATATAAATAATGTCTCTGATCAATCTTTCCCTTGGGTGTTGCAATCAAATCTCTCTCTCTCTCTCGGTCTCTGCCAATATGGGGGGCACTTGCTTCAAAGCGCAGTGTCTTGGGAACCAGAGTGCATCAAATAAATCCCATACATCAGTTTAAAACTCTCAACAAAAAGAATTGAGAAAGCCCAGAGAATCCATCGCTTACTTGGAAGAATTATAGCGCCAGTGTGGGGAGACAGCTCCATTTATCATGAGCAGAGATTGCGCCTCCAGACATATCAATTTATAATGGACATTTTGGTAACAGCACATCTCGTAAAACAAACAAGTGCCTATAGGAGGTATTTTATATTAGCGGTTGTCTCACCGAGGGGTGCCAACTGGGTTTTGTAAATTAAAATCCCTTGGAGATCAGTAAAAAAAAAAAAAAATGCTTTTGTTAATTCTAACGACTATCCATTCCCAGCGGGTTAGTTGTAGAAAAAGATGCCTTCTGGTTTGTTATAGAAAGAAGGGACATGATGCAAGGCTAAGTAAAAGTATTGGAGCAAAGTGTCGGATGGTCCTATGAACCAAATAGTCGACGAGAATGTTGTGGTTAAAGATGTTGTCTACATGAGGAACTTTGGAACTATCCTATTCAAGGCTGAGTTCCAACATTGTTCAAATAACTAACCATGGATAGATAAAGTGTCCGTACAAGGGCACCAGCATCTGCCGCAAGGTCTCTGAAAGTCCATAGAACATCATTTAATTGTCCTTCACAATCTCCATGAACAGTGCTGGTAATGGACAATTTTTGTGATGTTCTATGCACCTTGACACAACTGGGCCACTGACTTTTTCTATCCCCGTACAAGCTGGGTAATGGCCTTGGACACTAAATGGTCACGTGAAAGGGGACGGAGAGCCCAATACTCGGAAACACATGTAGAAATTGCTTACTTCAGTGGATTTTGTGCATTTTCTTACGTGTCCCAAAATGAAATGGTCATGTGATTACCCAATCATGACACCCTGCTGCACGCATGTTACATACATGTTTCCCTTAAAGTGTAAATCTAGCCACCTGACTGTATAAATAGGACATTTTCTGTACCTCATTCCTTGAATTTTTAAGAAGGTTGGCAGCAAACTAGGTCAGCAAGCTATACAGCCATCCTATTAGCTGGATCTCAACTGGTTACTGATGATGAAAAATTCAAACAGAGCTTTTAAAAGGAAGCTTACAGTAGTGTTCACACATTTGTTTCCAGATGACCTAATATAACTTACGCTTCGCTATGTGGTTCCAGTCTCCGACCAATGAATGTGCCTATAACCTACACTAGAGACCCAGAGAGTTTCTGTGTAGACCACTGCGCAGGTTCACCTGTAACTAGGCTTAGGCCTGGATGAAACCACAGTGACAAGTGGAGAACTGAGGCTCTCGCTATGCTCATATCCTGATAGATTGCCCAAAGGGATCTCCCATTTCTATTTGATATTACACAGCTCATTCTGCCAATTCTGTTTGGAACATCATACTTCCTCACACTGTAGTGTGACATTTCAGTTTCTAGACATCACTCGGGGCAGTATCTTTTCCCCCAGACTATGTCTGGCGAGAGATTCTCGTCCTAGCTGTAGAGATTTGGATTCCAGGAACCTGCACTAACCTTTCTGTAGAAAATCACGCTGCCATCCAAACCCTGTCACGTATTAATAAAAACAAGAGTAAATATTTTATACGCACAGAAGAGGCAGGGGATGCGCTGATCTGACAGCGCGTGCTGTCGGCAGTGTTCCTTGTGCCAGATGTTTCTCGATCTCTGCAGGATGTCAGGGCACAGTCAGTGTGTTCAGGAAAGATGAGGAGCTGCAATATTTGTTTGACAGTTTAAAGAGCTGGGACCTAAGGGAAGGTCCACAATAATAGATGCTCTGTCTGTACAACCAATGATATGCTAGGAACCCAAACGGCACATCTGCTGTAGGATATTATATCAGATATGCAGACGGCAGTCTCACTTGCTGGAAACCAGGTTAGCAGTGAACATATCCTTTCACTGTCACTAAATCCAGAATATTTTTTGCAGTAAATGCCCATCCTGCTTAACTCCGCCTACTGTGTGTGTCTGAAGAATTCTAAGCGTACGGCTGTACACCGAGTTGCCAGAGTAACTGTAGAATCATTCAAGCTACTACCTGCGGGAGCCTCTTCTTCATTAATCGATTGGCTCCCGCCATTTACACACATGCATCCGACAGAGAGCAGAGCTTGCCAAAAAAGGCCCTTACTGAACATGTGTTGTGATAACCTATGATAGCATATAGTAGATAATACCCTACTCTAAAGATGCTGATTAAAGATTTGCCATTTAAAAAAAATTTGCCTTTTTGTAGCTAATGTGTCACTGATGAAATTGCAAAATATAAATTATATACCAGGGAAGTTTATTTATAGGTACATGAGCCTGTCAGACAGGCTACCCGGATATTAGTATGGATGGGTGACAGCAAGGGTTCAGTGCTAAGCTCTAGAGCAGGGGTAGGCAATCTTCGGCACTCCAGATGTTGCACACTACATTGCCTTGAGGCTTTGCTAACATTACAAGTGTAAGAACGTTGTGGCAGATGGAATCCACAAAAACTGGAGTGCCAATGGTTGCCTAGAAAGTGCTTTGGCTTAGTGTCATGTGCAGTATGTTGCTCTCCATCACCACCATGAGGTTCATATCTGAGCTCCGGGAAGCAGGAAAAAAGCAGGCTGGAAAGTGTTTATTTATGTTAAAAAATATATATATACATTTAATTCTCCCTTTAAAGGGTTAAATCTATCTTAAAACACCCAAGAGTTTACTCCGTGAAATTCTCAAATATGTTCTGATTTCTCCTGGCACGCTGTGTAAAATGTAATTAGAGAGTCTCGAGGCAAGGCCTCCCATCTTGTGTTATAAAGTCAGACATAAGACTGGAAGATGAGTGGGAGACTGATTTAAGGCTGTGTGTATGCATCGAGGTGAAAGTTTTACCATCCTGGGACTCTAAGTGTGTAAAGGAATAAATCCCTCTGAAAGCAATAATATTTCTTCCTTTCTTTCTTTCTTTATTTTTTATACGCGAAATGCAATTATTTACCCCAGATGTGGACCACTTTTGCCTTGATACACAGAGCCCCTTAGAGAGCGTTTGCGTACCTCATCTCGCTACGCAGTGGAGAAAGATGTAGAAACAGCGCCATCTGCAGTTGCTTTGATTTAACTGCTCAACCATTGCTTTTTTTCAAGGAGGGAACCAAAAAGAATTAAAAAAAAGAGATTTCTCTGGTTTTCAAGTATGTAAAGGAAAGAAACTCCAACACATTCTTACATATTTAAATATATATATTTTAAAAAAAAAAACACATATATTATATATGCAGTCATGTCAAAAAATGTCCACCCTCTTTGAAATCTTTGGTCTTATGTATCAGGATGTAATAATGATCATCTGTTCCTTCGCAGGTCTTAAAATTAGGTAAATACAACCTCGTATGGCCAACAGCACATATTACACTGCGGCATGATTTATTTAACAACAATAAAGCCAGAATGGAGAAGTCACTTGTGAAAAACCAAGTACATCCTTACTGCTTCCATTGGTTAATTGATCAACAGCAAGTGTGACCACCTCTATGCAAGCCAAAGTGTTAGTGCTCTGGAGCATTTACGTGTCTGTTAACACAGTGCAAAGTAGACATGTGCATTCGTTTTCGGACTAATGCATTTTCGTCCGAAAATACCATTTTCGTCCATTCGTCCGAAAAACGAATAATGAAAATGCTAAACTAACGAAAGACGAATGAACGAATGGTTAATAAACGAAAATCATTCGTCCATTCGTCCATTCGTGCTATTGGCATTCTATAAACCGAAATAGAGTCGGTTTATAGAATACCAATAGCATTACATATACATTCCATAAACCGACATAATGAACGACTTTCGGTTTATGGAATGCATGTAATACTATTGGCTTTCTATAAACCGAACTAGAGTCCCCATTTATAAGAATTTCTTATGAATGGGGACTCTAGTTCGGTTTATAGAAAGCCAAAAGTATTACATGTATTCTGTAAGCCAAAAGTCTATAAAGCAAAGGTCGTTCGGTTTATAGACTTTCAGTTTATAGAATACATGTAATTCTATGTATTCTATAAGCCGAAAGTCTATAAACCGAAGGTTGTTCGGTTTATAGAATACATAGAATTATATGTATTCTATAAACCGAAAGTCTATAAACTGAACGACTCTTACGAATGGAGTCCCCATTCGTAAGAATTTCTTATGAATGGGGCTCTCGTTCGGTTTATAGAAAGCCAATAGTATTACACATATTCTATAAGCCAAAAGTCTATAAACCGAAGGTTCTATAAGACGAACGAATAAAACAAAACGAAAATAATGAACGAATTTAGTCTGAAACGAATGCAGTAATGAACGAAATTCGTTTTAGACTAAATAAATAACATTTTCGTCTGAATGGACGAAAACAAAATGAAAATGTTAGTTTTGCACATGTCTATTGCCAAGAGGAAAGACATCGGCAATGATCTTAGAGAAGCAATTGTTGCAGCCCATGAGACTGGGAAGGGTTATAGGCCCATTTCCCAAAAAATTCAAGTCCATCATCCTATAGTGAGAAAGATTATTCAAAAACGGAAAGCATCCACGACAGTTGCCAGTCTTCCCAGGAGTGGACATCCCAGGAAATTCACCCCTAGGTCAGACAATGCAATGCTCAGAGAAATTGCAACAAACCCTAGATTTACATCTCAGACTCTACAGGCCTCAGTTGGCATGTTAAATGTTTATGTTCATGACAGTACAATAATAAAAAGACTGAATATGTATGGTTTGTTCAGAAGAGTCGCCAGGAGAAAGCCTCTTCTCGCTAAAAAGAACATGGCAGCATGGTTTATTTTTGCAACGTTGCATCTGAACAAACCACAAGACTTCTGGAACAATGTCCTCTGGACAGACAAGACCAAAGTGGAGACATTTGGCCATAATCCACAGTGCCCCATTTGGTAAAAACCAAACACAGCATATCAGCACAAACAGTGCAAACCAACTCTCAAGCACAGTGGTGGAGGGGGGATGAATTGGGCTTGTTTTGCAACCACAGGTCCTGGGAGCCTTGCAGTCATTGAGTTGACCATTCACGTATAGATCATTTCTACCTTCACAGTATAAGGTAGTTTTGTATCCCTTAGTAGAACCATAGATAGATTACTGTTAGTTAATTATATAACTATTTGTAACATGTATGTATTCTATGTCCACTCCCCTTTTCTTTGTCCCCCAATTATGTTACGCCAGCCAATGCCTTGTTGCTTCTATAAAAGTGCTTGTCTTTACAATAAACTTTAGAGTTACTTAACGAACGACCTCTGTGTCAGACTTGAGTTACTCTCCGAAAGCGTTCGCTGATGTGTTTCCAACTCCCACCACGTGAATCCAAATCAGAGTGATACATTGCCGTATACCAGAGACTTGCTGATAGAGACCTAAGACGAATTGGTCCCTTTCAGTGTCCTCTTTGCTTATATAGCAAAATCTAGGAGGACATGTTGTTTAAAATCTTAGATCATAGGACTTATCTGACCCAACAGGTTTACCCCCTGATGGAGCAATAAAATAGGGCTCATTAAGGTGCTTGATATATATCATTTGATTAAAGCATTTCAATTTAAATGGTCTAGTCTTGCTAATCTACCCAATAAAGAGAATTGTAGGGAATTAAGATGGGAATTTAAAACTTATGGGCAAAGTAGCAGAGTTGGAAAATTATTCTCCCATTCATCTGCGTTGGAGAATTCTTCCATGTATATACGCACAGACAAAATCCAATGAATGAATCATGGTAGGTCCTATGAGATCTCCACCCTGATTAATTAATTGGATTGTGTCTGTGCATATATCCATCCTACATACTACCGGGCTGCACTTTGCATGCTCTTTCTGCAGCACGTGGAACAAATATGTGTCCCTGGAAACAGGGCCGTCTTTAATAGTGATTGGACCCTGGGCAAGCATTTGCATGGGCACCCTGGACCCTGCCCCCTCCCCTGCATGCAATCACTCCATCCATCGCAATGTTACCTCCCCCCCCCCCCCCCCTCCTTCACACACACACAAAAAAACATAAAAATAAACACACACACAGTTGGATTTTTATTGAAATGAGTATTTTTATTGCATTGAATAAAATGTGTATATTATGTGTATAGATGCAGTAAATAAACTGTATTTTTGGTTACAAAATGTGTATATATGGCTGCAATATGTATACCATCTTACTATGCAACACTGCACTACAACCACTCATTACCCAAATGACAAAAATATACACAGATATTAGAGAGCACTTACATATGTTCATATATATTTATAAATATCTATACACATCTCACTCTCTCTCACTAGTTGCATTTATCCTTACATGGACTTATTAATAATATATTCAACTATTTTCATATGAAATAAAAATGTTATTGAAGAGTTGCATTTCTTGTTTTTATTCCCCTTTTCTGCACTCACATTGCACCTAAAGGACTTAACACAGCCCCATAGAGTAGCCACAGCACTTGTCATGCAGCTATATTGCACCCACAGCACTTGTCTTGCACCTGTATTGCACCCACAGCACTTGTCTTGCACCTATATTGCACCCATAGCACTTGTCATGCACCTATATTGCACCCACAGCACATGGCTTGCACTCATATTGAACCCACACAATTTTGCATGCTACAGTGTAAATTTGCCCCACAGAACATACCAGTTTAACTTTGTTCCACTGAAATGCCCATGCAGAAAAAAGCCACATTGACATTTTTCCACATAGTACATGTTATTTTTCCCCAGAGAACATGCCACAGTCACTTTGTCATTGCATATGCAACAGACAGTCTGCCTGTTAAAATATGACACCGTTTGTTCATTAAATATGCCACAGTCAATGTGCCCATCAATATGCCAGTATTATTTTGCCATTAATATTCAGTATTATTTTGCCATAAATATGCCACAGAAATGTTTCCCATTAAAATGCCAATATTATTGTGCCATTCAGATACCAGTAATATTGTACTATTAAGATGCCCCAGCCAATTTGCCCATTAAGATACCAGTATTATTGTACCATTAAGATGCCATAATTGTTGTGCAATTCAGAGCACAGTAATATTGTGCCAGTCAGATACCAGTAATATTGTGACATTCAGAGCCCAGTAATATTGTGCCAGTCAGAGCCCAGGAATATTGTGACCGTCAGAGCCCAGGAATATTGTGCCAGTCAGATACCAGGAATATTGTGCTAGTCAGAGCCCAGTAATATTGTGCTAGTCAGAGCCCAGTAATATTGTGCCATTCAGAGCCCAGGAATATTGTGCCAGTCAGAGCCCAGGAATATTATGCCAGTCAGAGCCCAGGAATATTGTGCCAGTCAGAGCCCAGGAATATTGTGCCAGTCAGAGCCAAGTAATATTGTGCCCCTCAGACCCCACTAATATCGTGCCAGTCAGAGCCCAGTAATATTATGCCAATCAGAGCCCAGTAATAGTGTGCAAGTCAGACCCCACTAATATTGTGCCCCTCAGACCCCACTAATATTGTGCCAGTCAGATGCCTGTAATATTGTGCCCCTCAGACCCCACTAATATTGTGCCAGTCAGATGCCTGTAATATTGTGCCCCTCAGACCCCACTAATATTGTGCCAGTCAGAGCCCAGTAATATTGTGCCCCTCAGACCCCACTAATATTGTGCCAGTCAGAGCCCAGTAATATTGTGCCATTCAGATGCCTGTATTCCCCCAACACAGCCCCCCCAGTACTCACCGATTGCTGCTGTTCCGTGTCCCCAGCCGGATGTCTCCTCCGTGCAGTCTTCCCTCCTGCACGGAGGAGGGAAACAGTCACCGGATGTGACGTTATGTCACATCCGGCGTCAGTTTTTTTTTTTCTTTTTTTTCTGGTCATCGCATCCAGCGGATGCGGCTTGCCGGAAAAAACGTTCACAAGCGCAATGCGCTGTGAACGTGGCAAGCAGGGGTAGGGCCCCACGGGACAGCTGCCTTGGGCCCCCCAGGAGTAACTGGGCCCAGGGCAGCTGCCCCGTTTGCCCCGCGTTAAAGACGGCCCTGCCTGGAAACATGGCCGATGCTGGCAACTATGGGCTATATTATTCCTCAAGTTGGAAATTCCCATCTCATTTCCCTGCAATGCTCTCTATACTGAGTAGAACCTTCAATGTACTCTTACAATGAAACAGAACTTCATAGTTCACAATATAAGAACTTTGCCCTTTTCCCCTCAGATTCCACTTGCTTTGATGAAACTATTAAGTAAAAAAAATGCAAGAGATTGCAAAATATAACTAAATCAATGCTGAGTGATACATGATCTGGGCTTAACCAAAAATTGCCTTCATTTCACAGGTTTCAACAGGAAATCACCCAACTTGTCTTTCAGTGAAAAGTATTCGCCCCTTCCAAATTTCTTCTATTTTTGCACATTCGTCTAACAGAAATGTTTCAGATCCTCAAACTAATTTTAATATTAGACAAAAGATAAACACAAAGCACCGTTTTTAAATGATGATGTCATGTATTGAAGGAAAACAAGCTACCCAACTCTACCTGACCCCATGTGAACAAGCAATCGCCCCCTTAGTTACTAAATCAGCCAAGTAACTGATAGTTAGGTTCAATTTCACTAGACACACCCAGGCATAATTACTGACAGCCCTGATAAATCTAATTAAAATTTAGATATAACCTGTCTGGTAATGTGAAGTAGGCTAAAATAAACAAAGTCATTGCCATTTATTACTCAAACATTTCCCCCCCAAAAAAAACAATTCAACATGAGACAATGACTAATGTATAACAGTTTCATCTGATCCTCGTGGGACATCTTGCTACTGGGGTGGCCACCCCTGCTGATGGCATCAAGGTAACCAAGATGAGTCTTCAGCCAGGAGTCTGCAGAGGAGCCATTCTTACGTCCTCCACCATCTTATCAATCTCAGCATACATTGCACCAGCACCTGAAAAACAAGAGGGGAGAGAAAACAGTCAAACCAGGTAGGTTGCACCTGTCTATTACACTGACAGATAACCCAAATCAATCACTAACTTGACCCTCCAGATAACTGGCCAATCGCTAACATAGCCCTACTCAGCTACCTGTCAGAAGCCCCCTACCCTTGGCTGCCAGGGAACAAATGGTACCCTTTGGCTGCCAGGATGGTGGGCTTATTTCACTGCTTTTTTCACTCCCTGCCTCACTTTGGCCTATATATTCTACAAATAAACAGCATTAGCTATTACTAATGGAGACTCAGCTTTGGTTTCTCATCATGACGGATCTCCCTATATCTCTGTCTGTGACTTGTGTTGTTTTCGGTGGGACCGCCGAGGGGATTGTCTATAGCCGATTGCACACAGGATGTCTCGCTCAACAGATTGCAGAGTTTTATTCATTTTTCTGTAACTTGGTCAGTCCCCAGTCTTCAGGGGGGCTAATATTTTTTATTATATGAGGTCATTTTGGCATCTACCCCATGGGGTAGATATACCTTTATAGGAGGTCCAGAGGCAATTAACCAGGAGGCAATTTAAAAAAAAAATATGTGGATGGACCAAGGCCTACTTTCCCTGGCTTCCCATTATTTTAATAGAGACAGGGAATTTTTTAATTTTTCTTTCTTTTGTTATTTTTTTTTATATAAGGAGGACTTCTGCCATTCCTTAACAGCTGACATGATTCCCTCTACTCCCCATAGAACTCTGATGAAGATCCGAGCTCCAGGGGAGTTCAAATACTAAAATGTCAGCATGAAGATCGGTCACAATAGCCGATTTGGGTGCCAATTCTGAAGCACAACAGTGCTGCCTGAGTAGCCCGAATTCATGGCTTTTCGGATCACCAAAGTGATCCAGAATTGTTAGCTCCGAATACCGGAGCTTCCTGCGAAGACCCTTCGTTTTTTAAAAGTGAGTCAACCAGCAGGTTGGCAAAATCACTGAAAAGTCCTAAAATTCTGCTTTATTTTCATTTTATAAAACAACTCCTGAAGTGTCTGAAGTATAGAAAAATCTAATAACACATCTGGGAAACTCTCTGGATGTTTGTTGTATTTATACAAATTGTATTTATGTTATAAAAACAGTAACAGTAACGAAATGTTAACAATATTTAACAAAGTGGACCATAAAATAAGGGGTAGAATTATTTTAATCTCTATACTCACATTAGAAACAATGTTTAAGGCTGGAGGGTTGAAAGGGAAGGGGGTTCACTGATCCCCAGGGTTTACACAGATCACCCTGATATCTTACCTGCTTGTATAGGGCAGGGAAAAAAGTGGCAGATTAACAGGAATCCTGCAGTGACCTTTATATGCCAATTGTCTGGCCCCGAGATAATCAGCTTTGTAATTACAGTGTAATGAGCTGTTTACAACAGAGCTGCAGGTGAGAATTAGCAGAGTGTGACACTGGCAGAGAGGAAAACTTAAACTGACACTTCAGGGTGAAAATGTGTAACTTGCAAGGCCAGCTAATTAATATTTATAGAATAACAGCTCTTTGTCTGCCAACCAGTACCGCGCCCGGCTTGATACTGAACAGAACACAAGGAAGAGAAAGCAGATGGGATCTAAACATTGGGGGGTTATGTTTAAAGCTGGTGGTTACGCATAGTTACCAACCCCAGCCAAGTTTCCAGGGACAAATAAGGCTCTACGCCAGGGGTGGGGGGGGGAACCTGCGGCCCTCCAGATGTTGCCGGACTACGTTTCCCCTACTCCTTTTCACAGCCTCTGAATTAGCATTGTGGGAGATGTAGTTTTCATCAGCAGCTGGAGGGCCCTAGGTTCCCCACCCCTGGTCTATGCAATAAAAAGAGTATTACAGGGAATTGAGACAGCATTTTCACACATAAGGCCACAGGTCTCGATTCCCTGTAATTGTCTCCTTATTGAGAAAACCCTCTACTGTAGGTGTTACACATACTGCAGAAAGAACATGCAACCTGCAACCCGGTAGTATGGAGGATGCACACAGACACAATCTCGGTAGGTCCGGTGCCATGCTGCGTCATGGGACAGGTTATCCACGTATAGGTGAGGCAGTGCAGAGTGCTCCGAAAATGAAGTGGTCCAACCAGATCGTGAACAAGATTTACATATAGAGGTAAAATAATGTGTCCCTTATCAAAGAGCTGCTCTTCAAACTTCTACTGTTGCTTGACCAAGAGAGAAGGTGACTGCATACTTAAAATGTTTAGCATTACAAACAACGCTATAATTACCTTCCCTCACTTGGTCAAGCAATAGTAGAAGTTTGAAGAGCAGCTCTTTGCCCAAATGCCCCCCCCAAACCCCATATAATAAAAATATTAGCCCCCTTTGAGTCTTGGAGCTGATTTTCACTGCCCAAACCCATGGCATCCTCATGGGTGGAGGGTTTTTTTCAGGTAGCTTGATAGAAACCCCCCCACCCTGGGCAAGATAGAGGTAGGGTGGTAGGTAGGGTTACATATTATTTAAATGAATTTCATTGGATATGAGTCCCCCAGACCCCAGGAGGGGAGGGGCTAATAATTGTATTACATGGGGTTTGGGAGCATTTGTTCAGGCCCCAGACGGGCTTATATTTTTATTTACAGTGAACCCATCACCTTAAATTGTCCTTAAATAAATCATCTTAAAACACTGTGCAGCCCAGACATACTAGCCACATTGTGAAGTATGAAATAGATAGAAAATAACAAAGAACTAGTGTTCCCATATATCCACCCTGATATTAAACTCACATGCATGTGAGCAAATAGGCTGCTCACTACTCTAAGAAATTGGAGCTCCTCAGGGGAAGACCACTATCCAAAGTGGAATAATGCTATGTGTATCGTCTCTTATTGTCATCCTATGCATGTATACAAGCCAAATGTGAATTGGAGAAGAAAACATAGGGATTGATTTTAGTATATACTTCCTATCTATACATATTGGGGTGTTTGTCTGTCAATTAGTTTCTATTTGTCTAGTTAATAAAATGTTGTATGTGGATAGAATGAAATTGTGAGGATGTCTTATGTCAAAGGCCTTCATGGCATCAGTTGATTAGAGTAAAGTGGATAGTGATAGATACATAAAATGACATGGCGAATATATACAAAAACAACCCTTCCTGGATAAATACGATTTTCTGAGGATAATATAAAATTTTTGGAACACTCAGATGCACCATGGATTGGGACTGTACCTGTCAAGGATTTCAGGATATTCTGCAACCTTCTAAAAAGAGACATGAGATTCCTCCTTGCCTTCTTAGACTATTGATGCAGATTGGTGGCCCATGGTATGAGATCTGGCAGCCTAGTCGTCTTAGAACATTGATACAGATTGGTGGCCCATGGGTCAGAGTGGCAGCCAAGTCGTCTTAGAACATTGATACAGATTGGTGGCCCATGGGTAAGAGTGACAGCCTAATTGTCTTAGAACATTGATACAGATTGGTGGCCCATGGGTAAGAGTGGCAGCCTAGTTGTCTTAGAACATTGATACAGATTGGTGGCCCATGGGTAAGATCTGGCAGCCTAGTCGTCTTAGAACATTGATACAGATTGGTGGCCCATGAGACACATGTGGCCCTATCATGCTTAAATAATATATTTTCATATTACCCCATGAAATCAATAATACCCCCAGCCTACGCTTCTGCATTGCACACTGCCCTTCAAAATGGAGTAACAAATGCGGACTGCCCCTTGGCTTGTTAGTGCATGGACATTTACCTCAATCCTTTGCCATGTGCAACTGCTAGCTGGACCTACAATAGGTAGCCCAATAGGTGACTCAACACATGTTCCGTGGAGGTTTAAACAGTGTGGTCTTGTGGCTAGTATCTTGAATGTACCACATAAATCACACAATACTGTTGGGCCATGGGGTCATTCTCCCTTGCCTCCTGCTGAGACCCAGAGATTTCCCATCTGTGTAATTTTATCTTTTTTTAATTCTAGTACAAAACAGCATCATTTGTGATTGTTTTTGAGAGTTTAATATGAGTTTTACCATTTCTGGATTTTAAAGTAGTGATTCTAATTGCTTGGAAGACATTTTCCCGGAATCCAGCAGATGGTGATGTTGCACTGTTTATCACAAGGAAGGACACTCTTGGAGTGCACCCTGATAAACCAGTGTGCTCTCTTATTCCCGTGCCCTTGAGAAGTTACATGTTATTAATTACACTAATCCAGCAAAACACCTTTCAAATGAGTAGAGGAACAAATGTAGTGATAAGCCTATTGAGTGGTTTTTAATGCAATATTACTCAAATAATCTTTCAGGGGAGTGGTGCTAACATGGAGATCCTTTATACAAGTTGGGGGAAGCCTGCAGAGGATACGTTTATTTCAAATATTGCGTGGACTGGGAGATTTTTTTAAATAACCCCTTAGTGACATGACTTTTTGATCTCGTCTTTCCCTTGGTGACATGGGCTGTTTTGACATTTCTGGGGTGTTTGTGTTTATCTGTAATTTTCTTCTCCCTCACATAATGGATCCACACATATTATATATTGTTTTTATTGCCATAAGAAGGGCTTTCATTAGATGCCATTATGTTCATCTTATCTTATAATTTACTACAGAAAAATAATAAAATATGATGAAAAAAAAAAGATTATTTCTTACTTTGATACACAAAAATAATTTACGCAAATACAATCGGTAAAAAAAAGACCTGGTCTAAATAGTTTCTAAATTTTGTCCTGAGTTTAGAAATATGCTTGTTTCCATGTTTTTCTGTTGTTTTAGCGAGTTATAGAGCAATAACCAAAAATTATGTTTTTTCACATATTCACCTACAGTGACCTTTTAACCCCGCCCAGCGAGGACCATCCCACCAATCATTGCCACCAATTATGAAACCTTGCACGAATCCCCTAAATACCTGGCAAGCTCCCGCACATGACAACCAAACATAAACCATAACCTAAAGGAAGGGAGGGTGGGACTGAACACCTCAAGGTATATCAAAGCCAAAATGTCCATTGAAAATGTATTTGTAACAGTTTTCTAGAATACCCCAAAACAATGACTTGAGCCTTACTCAACCCCCTGTCAAGACACCTCTACTATATTCAGACCCCATGGGCTGGCTAGCACCACTTGGATGTGTTGGTGTGGATGGATGTGAATATAATGACTTGTGAGGGGTCTGTATGCTACAGAGTGTGCTTGGTGACTTCAGATGGTACCAAGTAAATGCCTAAATTAGAAGAAAAATGTAATTTAAATGTGTCTGTGGAGTCTCCTGCTTATGACATCACCTGTGGCTTGATATGCAAATTATACATTTGCCATTGAAAACAAGTGTATTTGCATATCAGACCACAGGTGATGTCATAAGCAGGAGACTCCACCGACACAATCCCCTAATTTAGGCATTGGCTTGCAATTTTGCTAACACAATGCAGATCATTTTCAGTCATTTTTTTGTTCCCTATAATCACAGTAAAAGCCATGTTTAGTTGATACTGTCCCTTTAAAATTGACAGCCAGGCTGATTCCTGAAGAGGTTTCTGCCACTGGGAACAGCAAATGGCACTTGACGTGATTTGAGTTTTTGAAGTGGGCCTTTGGTACAACATGAGGAAGAGCTGTTTGTTTACTTATAAAAGCCATGGCCTTACCAGGAAAGGTTAAAGCATCTTAACATGTATGGCTTGGAGGAAAGACGTAACAGGGGGGATATGATAGAAACATTTAAATACATAAAGGTTATCAACACAGTAAAGGAAGAGAGTATATTTAAAAGAAGAAAAACTACCACAACTAGAGGACATAGTCTTAAATTAGAGGGGCAACAATTTAAAAGTAATATCAGGCCGACACATTCTATGTTTCTATGTTTCTATGTTTCTATGGCACACTTCAAAGACTATAGTCAAACGGTTGATCATATAGCAGTTCCAGCACTGTAGCTGCGGATGTTGATTAGTATAATTTTAGGATTCATATGGGTTTCACTCTCTCTACAGTAAACCTTGGAGATAGCTCAGTGTGCAGTTGTGCCACTTGTCCAATCCTCAGGGTTGCAAGTTTGACATTGGTTTACTCAGTCTTTCATCCTTTGGAGATCAATCAAATGAGTACCTTTAAAGCTAGCCACTTGTCCAATCTGTCCAACCCTCAGAGTTGCGTGTTCTACATGCATTTACGCAGCCTTTCATCCATTTGAGATCAATCAAATGAATACCATTAATGCTAGGCAATAGGGCCATCCCCATGACATACTTAAAAATAAGAGATTGTATCAATGTTCCTTTGCTGATGCTGATATACTTGCTGATATGCTGAATACTTTCCTGAATACATTATTGAAACTAACAAGCAAATCACAAGCTGAGCTGGAATGAATGACAGGCTGATTTTTGCTATTCCTTTCTCAGTTCTACCCCTGTGAACAGACCTCATATATATTATGCAAGGTGGGCAAACCTTAAATTTGACTCACAATCCAAAGGAATAATTTTAGGGGGGTCCGAGGCATCTTTTTTTCATCAATATTGATACAGAAAAGAGATATCCGATGCAAGCAAATATCCAAAACCCCACTAGGGGCGCAAGCGTTCCTCTGTTCATTCTCCTTGTTTCCTAAATGTACGTTTTTCCACCTAATAACCCATTTTCAGTTCAGCTTGATTCACTTTATTTTCGTACCAGAATTGACACTGCAAACCCTTCAACTAAGGTTCCCTAAAGCAGATCTGACAAAACATACTTTTTTGTTTGTTTGTTCTTTTGCTTGATTCGATTTAAACCAAATCCTGGCAGCTTCATTCATTTGAGTTGGGGCATCACCGAATTCACTGATGACTCTACCTACATCACAAAAGCCCCCCCCCCCCCCCCCCCCCAGACCATCCAGTTGCTCCTCTTATGCTTCGGGGTACAATTTGGGCCCCTTACTTTAGCAGCACTGGGATTGATTGTCTCTTTGCCGTACTGGTGGGCTAATTGCTGCATTCGGTACCTGTTCAGCGGTCTCTTCACATTTCCTTTAATCAGTAGGATGCTGAATCTAATTAAAATCTTCCGTGTACGGTTAGCGCAATGCTCTCCGGGACGGAACGAGTTAAGGACGCATATTGTCTTATCAGCTGTTTCAAAAAATGTAGCTTGCAGCTCTCCTGTCTTTAATTAATAGATAACGTCTTAGGGTATTATGTTAGCTGAAATCCCTGTAGGCTAGGGATAACACAGACTCACACACACAGTGCAACGTCTCTGTTTTTCTGTTTGGTAGCGCATTATCGCGGTGGCAGCAGAACACTCTTACAGGGTTGTGATACTTTAAAGACTGTCAAATTATTCTATCATCTGGAAGCAACTCACTGCAATCTTTCCTGATCTCCCCCTACCAGGGTTTACATAGATGGTATAAAAGAAATTGTCTCAGTGGGTTTATTTTGCAAAATTAAATACAATCTTTAGGAGCTAGCATGTCCGAAATGCGTGAGGAGTTATTCACTTGGCCGGGCTTTAACCCTTTTTGCTATGCATTTATCTAAAAGACCTAAATATTCATGTTTTTCACCCATTTGGATAGATCAGGGTTTTCTGGTCTTGAGGCATAGCATTTGGGTTTGTCCTGTAGGGTTGGGCCCACTTACGAGGAGGTCATGAGTTTTAAGCAAATTTTTTTAAGGGATAGGCAAAGCGTCTATATGACACCACTGTATGGAAAGTCTGTGAAGGTCCATAGAACATCACTGAATTGTCCATCATGAAGTCCAGTAATTACTCGTCTTGAATGTTTGCCAATTTAGAGAGACTTTTTTATTGGTATAGCAAACTGGTACTGTTTATAAAGGCTATCCTGCCCTACAATGCAGCTCTGCTCTGTATGAGAGAGTCTGCAAAAAGGTTGGAGTTGCAGACCATGTACACAAATGGTGTGAGGAACACAAAAACGAATTCAAGGTGTCTAATTGGCCTCCAAATTCCCCAGATCTCAATCCAATCGAGCATCTGTGGGATGTGCTGGACAAACAAGTCCAATCCATGGAGGCCCCACCTCGCAACTTACACGACTTAAAGGATCTGCTGCTAACGTCTTGGTGCCAGATACCACAGCACACCTTCAGAGGTCTAGTGGAGTCCATGCCTCGACGGGTCAGGGCTGTTTTGGCTTCCAAAGGAGACCTACACAATATTAGACAGGCGGTCATAATGTTATGGCTGATCAGTGTATATTAATATTAAAATGATATATTTTAAAGAAATCTCATCCCCCAGACACCTAAAAAATGCAGGGTACCATATATACAAGACAGGGATCCAGATGTGGGGAAGTTGGGGCTAGATCAAAAAGCCAAAGACCAAAGACCAAATGTTCTGACAAAATGAATTCGAAATGTGGGAAGTGACAGCCACTAAGGTGAAGCAAGCAGAGCGCAGTTTCAGAAAGAGTTGCTCATTAACTTCTCCTAAATACTGCTCTCTTTCCTTCATCACTTTGATCGTTCCAGTTGGCTGAAATGCAGAGTACACAATTTCAAAATGATGAAGCATCCAAAGTCAACCGAATGTCGAACTTACGTGAAACAATTGTACTCTCATCTTGACCAGAGATGGACCAGTTCAAGAAGCCAGGTAGCAACAGAGCTAGAGTCCCATTTTGTATTGATCTTTATTGTTCACTCCTAAAAAGAGAAAAAATGAGCAACTTACATTGTTCTAGAAGCTGATCTAGGCAACTGCCAAGCCCTTCTAGAGTGTACAACCAACAGCCCAGGGGGGTCAGTTCACTGAAAGGTGAGTTATGGGTGCATTGAGGTGAGATGAACATTCCATCTCACAGACTTAAAAGGAAAACTAAACCTTTTGTTTCAGCGGAGATGGGGATTTTAGATTTCAGGCCAATGTCGCTGAGTTGGAAAACTTCCCCAAGGCAGCTGTAATGGGAGACTTATTCCAATTCAGATACTTTGGCCTTAAGTTTCAAAATTCCCGTCTCAATTCTCCAGCAATTCTCTCTTTATTGAGTCGAATGTTTCAGCTCCTTCTTCAAAAACTGCAATTACCCCCACCCTTACGTCTGACTCTGTCGCTGTGTAATCAGGGTGAAAAAGCAATGCTGCTTTCTTTTTAAAGAGGTCATATGGAATACGTTTTTCTCTCTTTGCAATAGAAAAGCGAAACAGTCTGGCGCAGTAGGAAAGATGTTGACAGTTTCTGACAGAGAGGTGAAGATGTAAAAAGGAGGGGGGGGGGGGATCAACTTGTTATATTTTTGCTGTAAAATAAAAAACCTTTAAAGAATAACAATTTTTAGATACCTTCAAAGTTTTCCTTGCTGACGTCTCTTGATTTAGTTAACTGAGCTGACTGCTTTTAACCTCAAATTGAACCTCGGAGCCAAGGGCGCATGGCTCGTATTTCTCATGCAGAAATGACTGCATTTATTAGACATTATGTGCTATAGTGCATGAACTACGACATTACGGGGACAAGATGTGCTCTACTCAGGAGAAGTCAGAAGCCTTGCTGCTCAAAGTCCTAGAGTCATCACAGGAAGGAGTCCATTAATGGGTTAATCCGATCTCACCGACGTAACTATACATTGTGCCGGGACAAACTTGGTGCGTTCCTCATTTGTTTGGTTATTTGAAGCCCCAAAAAAATTTTGTCCACAGTTTTGTTACTTGTACTCTAAGCAGCCATTCCTCTCATTCCCACTTTCTATGGTAAACTTGAATCGATCTTACCTTGACTCCTCGGCCATGGAACCCTCGGCCATGTTATGCATTGCTCATATAACATTCATATGTGTTTGGAGCGGAAGGTGCAAACCCATCCAGGCACAGCAAAACTGGTTTAATAAAATGCAAGGTTACGCCAAGAGGGGGCACTGCAGGACATGGCCTCAGAAAGACCCTCAGTAAGACACTTAAAGGGCAATTGCTGGGAAATAATTAAGTTATGTTTAATTAAAAGATTGCATCAAAAGTAGGCATTTTAAATGGAAATGTTTTAATGAAAGAATACAAATAAAGCACTTTATTGAGCCCTCTCTGCTTGTCTAGCACTATCAGTGGGCAGCCATTTTGAGTCAGATGGGTCAGATCTTCCTTCATCTGACTCGAGATTCTAAACAACACGTCCTCCCCCTGATAGAGCTGCAGAAGCAGAGAGTGCTCAATACACTTCTTTATTTGTATTCTTTCATTAAAGCATTTCTATTTAAAACATCTACACTTGATGCAATCTTTTAATTAAACAGAACTTATTTTTTGGCTGACAGACGTCCTTTAACCCCTTCATGACGTTAGGACGTACTCATACTATGCAGTCCTGACTTTAAGTGCCTTAAAGTCGTTAGGACGGCATAGTACGTCCTGTATTAAGTGTTAGGGTGAGACAGCACTATATATATATATATATATACAAAGACAATTAATGTGATAGACTGCAAGGACAAATAGGTAATAAAATATATACATTTATTACAAAGAAATATACATATATGAATAGACTTACATATAAAAATTGTAACAAAATGATCCAGAGTCACAAAATAAATATGTGATCACATGGAAAAAAAGGTGCATGAATAAAATATATGGTAATATATAAAATAAAAAAAAAACAAGTGGACGGAAGCAAAAGGATTAGAATATATGAAATAAAAATGGGAATAAAACCAAAGATCCCTTACCCACTGGGTCTGTTCGCCTGGCCAGGTCTGTTGAACAGTTAGGATATTGCACTATAAGAAAACACAGCTACACCCTACAGGACGCGTTTCGAATTATCTTCATCAGCTGGTGGGCGGTAGTGCAATCCCACCACCGTCCTGTATTAAACAGCTCATCGGGGCTCTCCAGGCAATTGCAGCGGGATCCCACCTGTCATCTGAGGCCACTTTGAGTGGCCTCAGTCTGAAAGGGGAAATGTAGCTGGTGCTCAAAGTGACATCGGAGGTCTCGTGTTTTTTTTTGCAGGGACCCACAGGTCTCTGCGAGAGTGTTCCTGGCTACCGATCACCTTGTGGTCGGTGGCCAGGAACCAATCGTGACGTTTTGGTGCTTGCGTCTATTGGGACGCAAGCTCCTTGCGTCACGGAGGGGTTAAGTAATGATTTCCTTGATTTATTCTTGTTGTTATTTTCCAAATCCTGAAAAAATAAAAGTTTCTGGTTTGTTTTCTGGTAGCAGAGTGTCAAGCCTTGACCTCAGATTCTCTCTGGCAGTACAACAGATCAAAATACTGGCAAAACTTAACTTATAGAAAGTGATAGATTTGTGCACTGTCTCTCTAACCTGTGCTAGTCTAGTTTTTCATAAATCTATCAAGTGATTGTTGGATAGTTGTTGTTTTTTTGTTGCAGGTGGGTAGAGATGAAAAAAAACATTTAATCTCACCAAGTCTACTATATATCGTGCAAGCCTTGGTGAACTCCTCCTGCAAGAAGAGAATAGTTGGCCCTACATAAAGTGAGTGTTTTTTCAATCTACGTGTTATACAAAAGCTCTTCAGGTTGCTGATTTGTCCCTGCAATAGGGACATAGTTGAGTCAGAAGGTTCTATTCACTAAAAGATGAGTTGCAGGTGAGTTGAGGGGAGATGAACATTTAACCCCACCAATTTGGCTATACATTGTGCAGGGACAAACCTGGTGAGTTAGCTTAGTAGGCGAAACTCAACAGGTTTGTACCTGCACAATGTATAGTTAAAATGGTTAATGTTAATCTCACCTCAATCACCTCAACTCACCTGCAATGTATTGCAGTAGTGTATCTTCCACAAGGCAAACAAGGCACTCACCTAGGGCGGCACTTTGCCAGAGGGCGGCACTTTGCCATAGGATGTTAAAGCCCACTTCTGGTGCTTCAAAAATTTTTGCTCCCTCCCCCACCATTCAGCAATCTTTAGCTTCTTCCAATTAATCGGGCAGATGGGGGTATGTAAAAGACGTGGTGGGGGTATGTAATGAGGGTGATTGGGCCCTTAATGTGTGTGCAACGTGGGTGGTGGGGCATGTCATAAGTGTGCAATGTGGGTGGGCGGCGGGGGTGCATGAATTTTGTCTGTCTACTACAGCACAAAACCAAGATACACCACTGATGTACTAACCATTTAGTCAAAGAGCTCCCTAAATTTAAGACACCTGTTGGATAATCACAGGTCAGAACTGACGTGGCAAGTGCTTGCCGTTGGGAATGTATTCGTTGCTGCTCCCATTGTGTGTTAATGTATCATACACATCCCCCGATGTTCATGGACACTGCCATGCTTTTCTATCTCTTGGTAAGAAGCATAGGGTATCAACACCTGTTAGACCGTCAAAAAAACAGAAAGTCCTTGTAGATCGTAGGAAGAGAAGGCCAGGGGATTAAATTCCTAGAGTCATGAAAGCAACTTTATTTGCCCTGAATGTAGATACAATGTGAAGGAAGCAGGAAGAGTTGAATCCAGACGCATTTCGCGCCTGCAGATACATAGGCTTGATTGAGCAACTTCAGTGTAAGGCTGGCCTTTTTAGGATGGTTTTATGAATGAGGCAACAACATTTCTGTGCGACAGACAGCACCCATCATACAAACACGCAAAAAATGAGCAGCGAGGGAGATGGCGATCTGGCACAAAGGGAAAGAGGGTGCTTTACACCTCCTTTCTCCAAAATTGAAAACACACTGGGTGATAAACACAACTGAGATAAAAATGCGCTTACAATTACTAAATGTACTATTTCCTTGTGATGGCAACAATAGATAATGCTGGGTAATTTTGATAATGTCTTGTAGCTATCATATCATTTGTTCTTATGGAAAAATAACTATTATGTTTATATCATTTGATCACACGGGGTGATGACATATGTGGCTCTTGATTGTTTCTCCAATCATCTTTTACGTTGATCTCTAGAGCATTGAGAGCAATTATTATAATAACGACATGCAAACCGGCGCATTTTTAAAGAAAATGATGTGGAATTAGTGTGTGTGGCATCTCGGCACACTGGAAGCTCATTTATAAATAATGATTAACGCATGGTTATAATTAAAAACATGTTAATAAACAGCAAACAGGTGCATTAAATAATCATTAACAGTTTTTTCAACACTAAAATTATCACATTTCTTCTACGAACAAGGATTTTGGAACAATTACAAACACATTTGTATAATCCTAAAGCTTTCACACCTTCATTTCATTTCATATATTTTAATTTGCCTTGTAATTGTGTTTTTGTTGTTGTTGAAGGAACTATTTCATGTTGGACTTTTCCCTTCCTGTATTGAGTTATTACAACATGCTGACTCTGGCTTCTATACGTAATTGTTTTTGTTAAATACAGTATTAATTAAGAATGAAAGAATCAGTGTTTGTGCACTTCTATATAGTTAGTAGGATACTATCCCCTGTAGATTTTTATAGGGTGATGCATAGGTGGCAGCAGTTGCGGCTTCGCTGCTGCTGCTGATGCACAACGCAGGCAACCTCTACAACCTCTACTTTTGTGAGAGAGATTATTGAAAAAGTAGTGGAAATTTAGCTAGAGGGCAATCCCTTACATGGATGGTTTCATCAGGCTTTAGGATCGCAGCTTAAGGGGGCTGAATACATGGTTGTTCACTTGCTTTCTGAAAAGTGTGTGGGGAATTTGCAACTTGTAGCAAAACTGGAAAAAAAACTGTTGAATAATGGGTCATTTTGGATAATAGATGATCGTCAAGATACAAGTGACAAGAGTGATGATTCCATCCTAATCCTTTTGAATGACTCACTTTGAATTTTCCACTGTGGAGCATGGGATTTTACTAGAGCGGTAATAGAAGGTATGTCTGCACAGTTCCGAAATGGCTTAAATATTTCCTCTCATGCAGATCATTAGAAAATGCATCAATGCCACCAATATTACCCTGCGAGGTACCACAAAGATCTATCTGGTCTGATAGCTCAGTTGGTGAATGAAGCAGCCCTTCATGCTAAGGTTTGCTGGCTGAATTCTGGTAAGATCACTAAATGAATACCTTTAAGTTGAATGACAACATCTATTATCATATGGCAATTTGGTTATGTATGAAAGCATTCTCTACAGTGCTTTGAGTCTCCCCAGGGAGAAGAGTGCTACATAAACACTAGTTGTTATCATCTATCTTATCTCTTATGCTGTTTGTAATATAATTGCTGCCACTGGACGATATAGTCGGAGGACTAGTCTAAGATATCATCGGTATGCAGATCACACACAATTCTATCTCTCTAAATATTCTAAATATCCAACAATATCTCAAAGAATGGATAAAAACTAGTTTTCTAAAAGTGAAACCTGACAAACCTTCTTAATTAAAAACCTTTACAAAACTCCAGACGCTCCTCTTTAATCAGCTCTCTCATTTTCAGTTGGCTCTATACATATTTGCAAAAGTGCTATAGAAAAATTCACAGATGATAATTAAAATTATGATTTTACTTGGTCTCAGAGTGGTAGGACTAAAATTTTAACATCTTAGGTTGGCGGTCATCATTGTATGATGCAACATCTTAGGTTGGAGCTCATCATTGTATGAGGGAACATCGTAGGTTGGAGGTCATCATTGTATGAGGGAACATCTTAGGTTGGAGGTCATCATTGTATGACAGAACATCGTAGGTTGGAGGTCATCATTGTATGACAGAACATCGTAGGTTGGAGGTCATCATTGTATGACAGAACATCGTAGGTTGGAGGTCATCATTGTATGACAGAACATCGTAGGTTGGAGGTCATCATTGTATGACAGAACATCTTAGGTTGGAGGTCATCATTGTATGACGGAACATCTTAGGTTGGAGGTCATCATTGTATGACGGAACATCTTAGGTTGGAGGTCATCATTGTATGAGGGAACATCTTAGGTTGGAAGTCATCATTGTATGACGGAACATCTTAGGTTGGAGGTCATCATTGTATGATGGAACATCTTAGGATGGAGGTCATCATTGTATGATGGAACATCTTAGGTTGGCGGTGATCATTGTATGATGGAACATCTTAGGTTGGCGGTGATCATTGTATGACGAAACATCTTAGGTTGGTGGTGATCATTGTATGATGGAACATCTTAGATAGGGGGTCATCATTATTGAATCTTTCAAATTATTGCAATGACTCATAGGCACTCTAGTTAAATGCCAGTCCTGGGAGACTCAATCCTGCCACCCTCTATTAATTGACAAGTAACTTTGTTTAAAGATTACCTTCTGCCTTGAATGATCAATGCTCAGTTTGAGGAGGTTTTAAATGGCAGAGGGAATTGTAATTAGTGATCAATGGGATTATTGATCAATACATTAGCATCTATTCACTAAGAACTAAGTAACAAGTGAACTGAATTACAGACTTTTTACCGATGCCAGAGAGGCTGGAGCTCAAAAACCTTATGTGCAAGCGCTCTCCCCCATGGACTTGTTCCACCACTGGATTAGATCTGTGATGGATTATTCTGTGCATCTTGTATTTTTCTTGCACATCTTGGTTCCTTACCTCACTGTAATATTGTGCTGAGCGGTATGGTGAATTAAAACATGTCTGTACCTTGTCTCGGTCATTACATCTTCAGCTGGCATCAATTTTCCACCACTTAAGACAATTGCTATGTACAAACTCTTGCTAAACTATCTCCATGCATACTCTAAGCCTTCAGGTGGTTTCAGTAGCATGCCATAATAAATCTGATTAGATCCAGAGGTCACACGTGCTCCTCCATTCCCATTCTCAATGCACCCTGAAAAGCGCATGATTTATAGAATGGTCTAAGTTTGGGTGAGCAGAAATATAGAAGCTTTGTCACAGCCTATGGGAAGAACAGCCATTATGAATTTTGATGCCAAGACTTAAGTGTCCCAGGCATCGGCACCATGTTTTTATTTTCGTCTTGCCCTTACTGTTCCTTTTATGTCCCCTTTCTGTTCTTATCCTTTTCCATATTCTCTTTTTCTTTCCTTTGTTCTATTCTCTGAATGCAAGTTTTGTGATTATTCTTCCCCTTCTCCTATTTGTCTGTTGATTTGGTCTAACACTCTGCGTCCAGGGCATCTGGGCTGAGCCTCTGTTAGGACCCTGTGCCTTACCACCTTCCCTGATCATCAAGGTGAATGGATCCTTTGCTAATGTACTACATGCACTCCATGACACTCTCTATTTCTTTAAATGTTCTGGCATACATAATAATTCTTCTTTCAGATAATAGTTAACCCTATAGTTTACCATAGAGAGAGGCCAACCATAGAAAGTGAACCATATAGTTTGCCAAGGAGAGAGGCCAACCAGCAAATTCCTAGATTTGTAAAACGAATTCAAAGCTTGCTAAAGCAGCAAAAATCATGCAAAACCTCAAAAACATGTCCCTTTTAAAAAAAATGTAATCTCTGGCTAGTAACCAAGTTTACAAAACCACCCCAGGACTCTCCATAACTGTATCTCAATAGATAGTCCTGATTATGCATTCCCAGCCCATACGAGGCGTCAAGGGATATTCCACTAAGTCATATTTACATAAAGGGATCTGTGTTAAAATGGGCAGAAGCAATTATCCTTAAATGGAAGAGAGGACAATTTGTGTACCTGGAGTGTGACAAATTTCCTTAGCTAAAAGCCACTGAGGGGTGAAACGTTTCGGATAAAAGGGTGTAGCACAGCTCAGCAAGCGAGACACATCTGCCTTTTGCCATGCGATGATCATGTTTGTGACTGAGAAACATCTATTCTATCTTATATAGGGCTTTATTCTTCACGTAATTGGGGGGGGGGGGGGTTTCCCAGGGCTGCTTTGGCCCTTAAGGTTGAAATTTCCTTCTCAATTCCCTGCAAGCCTCTCTTTCATGAAAAAAAAGCCTTAAGCAACTCGAAAGCCGGAGTTATAAACCAGGGCGAAACTCAGCAATGCAAATCCCGAGGTAGTAGAAAAAAAATCCCTTCTACAAAAGAAGCTTTGAAAGTCAAATTCTTCTCTGCATTTATTTATCACAAGAAAGATTTCTACAAGTGCAGGTGAAAAATCATATCATTTTGTGTGGGGCTTTTTTTTTTTTGCTTTTTTTGCTTTTTTTTTTTTTTTTTTACTGGAGAGCAGTTTGGACTTTCAATATGTATGTAAATCTCCTCGGAAGTCATGTGTTTTACATAATGTTTGTAAAAATATTCAATCCCATATTTTAACAAAAGTCACATAATGCGTCGTCCTTGGGAAAGGGAAAAAAAAAAAGAGTTTGCTCAGATGTAAAAATTATTTCCTTCATCGCGCCAAGTGAATATTGCAAACTGAGGAGAGAAGCCCCTCGTATTTTTTATTTTTTACGCGATCCTACGCGTTTTACAAGATAACCTAGTACAATTATCGCCTTATAAGGTCATTAAGTGGAATGTATCCATTGATTCCATTATTTCCCTGGCTGATGTGTTCAATAAAAAACAAAAAACATGACCATAGATTGACGACCTTAAAAATAATTTTAAGTAATTTATTTTCTTGATCTAAATGCCTATGTCATATATAGATTGTTTTATCGCTGTGGAGCTCTGTGAGCACACAGGTCACAACACCCCAAGGGGTGCCATGGAAAAAGATAAAAAAAAGTTTGCCTGGTAGAGGCACTGGCTGGGGAGATCAAAAGATCTCCCCTCACCAGCCCTCTGCTCGGCAGCACTGCTGGATCTTGGGAGGAGGCGGAGCTCACCGGGTGTGAGGTGCCTGCTTCACGGGGAGCCGCGGCAGCATGAGTAAGTGCTGCTCGCACGCCCCATGCCTAGTGATGATGCAGGGTATCCCACAGGGGAGGCCCGCACAGGGCGCAGGAACACTTAAGGCCAGCCCTGCTCATATAAACTAAAAATTTGGAGCTTCCAGATAAGAGGGACATTAGAGAAGGAAAGAGGGACAGGGGGGATTTGGGTGCAAAATGGGGACTGTCCCTCCTAAATAGGGAGGTGTGGTATATCATCACACTGTATGACAGGCGCAACTGGGAAAAAAAAAAGTAACATTAATTAAAGTAAAAAGGTTGATGAAAATAAAATCCACCAGCATGTTTTTCTTAGCTCAGAGGAGACATATTGTCAGACTGTGACACCTTACAGATTCTTGCAGTCACAAGTCAGCAGTGGCACATGGCACTGTTATACCTAAGGAATCAGATACAGGCAAACAGGTTGCACTTCCCGTGTGACTGTCATTTTTGACAGAGCGGCGCATTCTTTTTTCCCATGCTACGGCATCTACAGATTTATTTGTACAAATACGTTTGTTGTTTTTTTTTGTTATTATTATATAACACGATTATTTTTGTTATGTGTATTAACTTTTCAGAGTTGTTAGACTTGGGTTTAAAAATCCCAAACGCTACTAAGGAACAGTTGAAAAAGTATAACATAAAAATACAAAAAATAATGGAAAAGGGGTTTTAAATGAAGAGGACCCCATCACCTAAATAGTGCTTGTGATGTGAAATGTAGACATTGAACACTATCTACACAATATTACTAATTAAGAGGAAATAGGTTTATAAGTGCATCTATGTGATCAGTTTGTGGCTTGATATCTAAGTGATACATTTACCATTTGGACAAACTGATTTGCATATTAAACCACAGGTTGATGTCATAGACATGAGACACCACAAGCCAATTACATCTTCTTTCTCTTAATCTATACTTCACATGTCCCCCCTGTAGCAGTCTAACACTCACATGTCCCCCCTGTAGCAGTCTAACACTCACATGTCCCCCCTGTAGCAGTCTAACATTCACATGTCCTCCCTGTAACAGTCTAACATTCACATGTCCCCCTGTAACAGTCTAACATTCACATGTCCCCCCTGTAACAGTCTAACACTCACATGTCCCCCCTGTAACAGTCTAACATTCACATGTCCCCCCTGTAACAGTCTAACACTCACATGTCCCCCCTGTAACAGTCTAACATTCACATGTCCCCCCTGTAACAGTCTAACATTCACATGTCCTCCCTGTAACAGTCTAACATTCACATGTCCCCCCTGTAACAGTCTAACATTCACATGTCCTCCCTGTAACAGTCTAACATTCACATGTCCCCCCTGTAACAGTCTAACATTCACATGTCCACCCTGTAACAGTCTAACACTCACATGTCCCCCCTGTAACAGTCTAATACTCACTCACATGTCCCCCTGTAACAGTCTAATACTCACTGACATGTCCCCCCTGTAACAGTCTAACATTCACATGTCCCCCTGTAACAGTCTAATACTCAATCACATGTCCCCCCTGTAGCAGTCTAACACTCACATGTCCCCCCTGTAACAGTCTAACATTCACATGTCCCCCCTGTAGCAGTCTAACATTCACACGTCCCTCTGTAACAGTCTAACACTCACATGTCCCCCTTTAACAGTCTAATACTCACTCACATGTCCCCCTGTAACAGTCTAACACGCACATGTCCCCCTGTAACAGTCTCTAATACTCACGTCAGCCTGACTCAAATCTCTAAAACTCACATGTCCCCCTGTAACAGTCTCTAATACTCACGTCAGCCTGACTCCCATCTCTAAAACTCACATGTCCCTCCTGTAACAGTCTAACACTCACATGCCCCCCCTGTAACACTCACATGTCCCCCTCGAACAGTCTCTAACACTCACATGTCCCCCTGTAACAGTCTAACACTCACATGCCCCCCCCTGACACAGTATAACACTCACATGTCAGCATGATTCCCGTCTCTAAAACTCACATGTCCCCCCTGTAATAGTCTCTAACACTCACATGTCCCCCCTGTAATAGTCTCTAACACTCACATGCCCCCCTGTAATAGTCTCTAACACTCACATGTCCCCCCTGTAATAGTCTCTAACACTCACATGTCCCCCCTGTAATAGTCTCTAACACTCACATGTCCCCCCTGTAATAGTCTCTAACACTCAAATGTCCTCTTGTAACAATCTCTTACACTCACATGTCAGCCTGACTCCAGTCTCTGGTTCACTGACATGTCCCCCCTGTACAGTCTCTAACACTCACATGATCCCCCCTGTAACAGTCTAACACTCACATGCCCCCCCTGTAACAGTCTCTAACACTCACATGTCAGCATGATTCCCGTCTCTAACACTCACATGTCCCCCTTGTAATAGTCTCTAACACTCACATGTCCCCCTGTAAATGTCTCTAACACTCACATGTCCCCCCTGTAATAGTCTCTAACACTCACATGTCCCCCCTGTAAAAGTCTCTAACACTCACACGTCCCCCTGTAACAGTCTCTAACACTTACATGTCAGCATGATTCCCGTCTCTAACACTCACATGTCCCCCCTGTAATAGTCTCTAACACTCACATGTCCCCCCTGTATTAGTCTCTAACACTCACATGTCCCCCCTGTAATAGTCTCTAACACTCACATGTCCCCCTTGTAATAGTCTCTAACACTCACATGTCCCCCCTGTAATAGTCTCTAACACTCAAATGTCCACTTGTAACAATCTCTTACACTCACATGTCAGCCTGACTCCAGTCCCTGGTTCACTCACATGTCCCCCCCTGTACAGTCTCTAACACTCACATGTCCCCCCTGTACAGTCTCTAACACTCACATGTCCCCCCTGTAACAGTCTAACACTGACATGTCCCCCCCTGTAACAGTCTAACACTCACATGTCCCCCCCCCCCCCCCCCCCGGAACAGTCTACCACTCACATGTCCCCCTAACATATACATATCTTTTTTTATTCTCTATATTCCCATTATCAACAGGTTGATGTCATAGACAGGAGACACCACAAGCCAATTACATCTTCCTTCTCTTAATCTATACTTCACATGTCCCCCCTGTAGCAGTCTGACACTCACATGTCCCCCCTGTAACAGTCTAACATTCACATGTCCCCCCCTGTAGCAGTCTAACATTCACATGTCCCCTCTGTAACAGTCTAACATTCACATGTCCCCTAGTAACAGTCTAATACTCACTCACATGTCCCCCCTGTAGCAGTCTAACACTCACATGTCCCCCCTGTAACAGTCTAACATTCACATGTCCCCCTTTAACAGTCTAATACTCACTCACATGTCCCCCCTGTAACAGTCTAACACTCACATGTCCCCCCTGTAGCAGTCTAACACTCACATGTCCCCCCTGTAACAGTCTAACATTCACATGTCCCCCCTATAGCAGTCTAACATTCACATGTCCCCCCTGTAACAGTCTAACATTCACATGTCCCCCTGTAACAGTCTAATACTCACTCAATGGTCCTCCCTGTAACAGTCTAACACTCACATGTCCCCCTTTAACAGTCTAATACTCACTCACATGTCCCCCTGTAACAGTCTAATACTCACTCACATGTCCTCCCTGTAACAGTCTAACACTCACATGTCCCCCCTGTAACAGTCTAACATTCACATGTCCCCCTGTAACAGTCTAACACTCACATGTCCCCCCTGTAACAGTCTAACACGCACATGTCCCCCTGTAACAGTCTCTAATACTCACGTCAGCCTGACTCCCATCTCTAAAACTCACATGTCCCCCTGTAACAGTCTCTAATACTCACGTCAGCCTGACTCCCATCACCTAAAACTCACATGTCCCTCCTGTAACAGTCTAACACTCACATGCCCCCCCCTGTAAAAGTCTCTAACACTCACATGTCCCCCTCTAACAGTCTCTAACACTCACATGTCCCCCTGTAACAGTCTAACACTCACATGCCCCCCCTGACACAGTCTAACACTCACATGTCCCCCTTGTAATAGTCTCTAACACTCACATGTCAGCATGATTCCCGTCTCTAACACTCACATGTCCCCCCTGTAATAGTCTCTAACACTCACATGTACCCCCTGTAATAGTCTCTAACACTCACATGTCCCCCTGTAATAGTCTCTAACACTCACATGTCCCCCCTGTAATAGTCTCTAACACTCACATGTCCCCCCTGTAATAGTCTCTAATTCTCACATGTCCCCCCTGTAATAGTCTCTAACACTCAAATGTCCACTTGTAACAATCTCTTACACTCACATGTCAGCCTGATTCCAGTCTCTGGTTCACTGACTTGTCCCCCCTGTACAGTCTCTAACACTCACATGTCCCCCCCTGTAACAGTCTCTAACACTCACATGTCAGCATGATTCCCGTCTCTAACACTCACATGTCCCCCCTGTAATAGTCTCTAACACTCACATGTCCCCCCTGTAATAGTCTCTAACACTCACATGTCCCCCTTGTAATAGTCTCTAACACTCACATGTCCCCCCTGTAATAGTCTCTAACACTCACATGTCCCCCCTGTAATAGTCTCTAACACTGAAATGTCCTCTTGTAACAATCTCTTACACTCACATGTCAGCCTGACTCCAGTCTCTGGTTCACTGACATGTCCCCCCTGTACAGTCTCTAACACTCACATGTTCCCCCCTGTAACAGTCTAACACTCACATGCCCCCCCTGTAACAGTCTCTAACACTCACATGTCAGCATGATTCCGTCTCTAACACTCACATGTCCCCCCTGTAATAGTCTCTAACACTCACATGTCCCCCCTGTAAAAGTCTCTAACACTCACATGTCCCCCTGTAACAGTCTAACACTCACATGCCCCCCCTGACACAGTCTAACACTCACATGTCCCCCTTGTAATAGTCTCTAACACTCACATGTCAGCATGATTCCCGTCTCTAACACTCACATGTCCCCCCTGTAATAGTCTCTAACACTCACATGTACCCCCTGTAATAGTCTCTAACACTCACATGTCCCCCTGTAATAGTCTCTAACACTCACATGTCCCCCCTGTAATAGTCTCTAACACTCACATGTCCCCCCTGTAATAGTCTCTAATTCTCACATGTCCCCCCTGTAATAGTCTCTAACACTCAAATGTCCACTTGTAACAATCTCTTACACTCACATGTCAGCCTGATTCCAGTCTCTGGTTCACTGACTTGTCCCCCCTGTACAGTCTCTAACACTCACATGTCCCCCCCTGTAACAGTCTCTAACACTCACATGTCAGCATGATTCCCGTCTCTAACACTCACATGTCCCCCCTGTAATAGTCTCTAACACTCACATGTCCCCCCTGTAATAGTCTCTAACACTCACATGTCCCCCTTGTAATAGTCTCTAACACTCACATGTCCCCCCTGTAATAGTCTCTAATACTCACATGTCCCCCCTGTAATAGTCTCTAACACTGAAATGTCCTCTTGTAACAATCTCTTACACTCACATGTCAGCCTGACTCCAGTCTCTGGTTCACTGACATGTCCCCCCTGTACAGTCTCTAACACTCACATGTTCCCCCCTGTAACAGTCTAACACTCACATGCCCCCCCTGTAACAGTCTCTAACACTCACATGTCAGCATGATTCCGTCTCTAACACTCACATGTCCCCTCTGTAATAGTCTCTAACACTCACATGTCCCCCCTGTAAAAGTCTCTAACACTCACATGTCCCCCCTGTAATAGTCTCTAACACTCACATGTCCCCCCTGTAAAAGTCTCTAACACTCACACGTCCCCCTGTAACAGTCTCTAACACTTACATGTCAGCATGATTCCCGTCTCTAACACTCACATGTCCCCCCTGTAATAGTCTCTAACACTCACATGTCCCCCCTGTAATAGTCTCTAACACTCACATGTCCCCCTTGTAATAGTCTCTAACACTCACATGTCCCCCCTGTAATAGTCTCTAACACTCAAATGTCCACTTGTAACAATCTCTTACACTCACATGTCAGCCTGATTCCAGTCTCTGGTTCACTGACTTGTCCCCCCTGTACAGCCTCTAACACTCACATGTCCCCCCCTGTAACAGTCTCTAACACTCACATGTCAGCATGATTCCCGTCTCTAACACTCACATGTCCCCCCTGTAATAGTCTCTAACACTCACATGTCCCCCCTGTAATAGTCTCTAACACTCACATGTCCCCCTTGTAATAGTCTCTAACACTCACATGTCCCCCCTGTAATAGTCTCTAATACTCACATGTCCCCCCTGTAATAGTCTCTAACACTGAAATGTCCTCTTGTAACAATCTCTTACACTCACATGTCAGCCTGACTCCAGTCTCTGGTTCACTGACATGTCCCCCCTGTACAGTCTCTAACACTCACATGTTCCCCCCTGTAACAGTCTAACACTCACATGCCCCCCCTGTAACAGTCTCTAACACTCACATGTCAGCATGATTCCGTCTCTAACACTCACATGTCCCCTCTGTAATAGTCTCTAACACTCACATGTCCCCCCTGTAAAAGTCTCTAACACTCACATGTCCCCCCTGTAATAGTCTCTAACACTCACATGTCCCCCCTGTAAAAGTCTCTAACACTCACACGTCCCCCTGTAACAGTCTCTAACACTTACATGTCAGCATGATTCCCGTCTCTAACACTCACATGTCCCCCCTGTAATAGTCTCTAACACTCACATGTCCCCCCTGTAATAGTCTCTAACACTCACATGTCCCCCTTGTAATAGTCTCTAACACTCACATGTCCCCCCTGTAATAGTCTCTAACACTCAAATGTCCACTTGTAACAATCTCTTACACTCACATGTCAGCCTGACTCCAGTCTCTGGTTCACTCACATGTCCCCCCCCTGTACAGTCTCTAACACTCACATGTCCCCCCTGTACAGTCTCTAACACTCACATGTCCCCCCTGTAACAGTCTAACACTCACATGTCCCCCCCTGTAACAGTCTAACACTCACATGTCCCCCCTGTAACAGTCTAACATTCACATGTCCCCCCCTGTAACAGTCTAACACTCACATGTCCCCCCTGTAACAGTCTAACACTCACATGCCCCCCCCCCCTGTAACAGTCTAACACTCACATGTCCCCCTAACATATACATCTCTTTTTTTATTCTCTATATTCCCATTATCAACAGGTTGATGTCATAGACAGGAGACACCACAAGCCAATTACATCTTCCTTCTCTTAATATATACTTCACATGTCCCCCCTGTAGCAGTCTAACACTCACATGTCCCCCCTGTAACAGTCTAACACTCACATGTCCCCCCTGTAGCAGTCTAACATTCACATGTCCCCTCTGTAACAGTCTAACATTCACATGTCCCCCTGTAACAGTCTAATACTCACTCACATGTCCCCCCTGTAGCAGTCTAACACTCACATGTCCCCCCTGTAACAGTCTAACATTCACATGTCCCCCCTATAGCAGTCTAACATTCACATGTCCCCCTGTAACAGTCTAATACTCACTCAATGGTCCTCCCTGTAACAGTCTAACACTCACATGTCCCCCTTTAACAGTCTAATACTCACTCACATGTCCTCCCTGTAACAGTCTAACACTCACATGTCCCCCCTGTAACAGTCTAACATTCACATGTCCCCCTGTAACAGTCTAACACGCACATGTCCCCCTGTAACAGTCTCTAATACTCACGTCAGCCTGACTCCCATCTCTAAAACTCACATGTCCCCCTGTAACAGTCTCTAATACTCACGTCAGCCTGACTCCCATCTCTAAAACTCACATGTCCCTCCTGTAACAGTCTAACACTCACATGCCCCCCTTGTAAAAGTCTCTAACACTCACATGTCCCCCTCTAACAGTCTCTAACACTCACATGTCCCCCTGTAACAGTCTAACACTCACATGCCCCCCCTGACACAGTCTAACACTCACATGTCCCCCCTGTAATAGTCTCTAACACTCACATGTCAGCATGATTCCCGTCTCTAACACTCACATGTCCCCCCTGTAATAGTCTCTAACACTCACATGTACCCCCTGTAATAGTCTCTAACACTCACATGTCCCCCTGTAATAGTCTCTAACACTCACATGTCCCCCCTGTAATAGTCTCTAACACTCACATGTCCCCCCTGTAATAGTCTCTAATTCTCACATGTCCCCCCTGTAATAGTCTCTAATTCTCACATGTCCCCCCTGTAATAGTCTCTAACACTCAAATGTCCACTTGTAACAATCTCTTACACTCACATGTCAGCCTGATTTCAGTCTCTGGTTCACTGACTTGTCCCCCCTGTACAGTCTCTAACACTCACATGTCCCCCCCTGTAACAGTCTCTAACACTCACATGTCAGCATGATTCCCGTCTCTAACACTCACATGTCCCCCCTGTAATAGTCTCTAACACTCACATGTCCCCCTTGTAATAGTCTCTAACACTCACATGTCCCCCTTGTAATAGTCTCTAACACTCACATGTCCCCCCTGTAATAGTCTCTAACACTCAAATGTCCCTTTGTAACAATCTCTTACACTCACATGTCAGCCTGACTCCAGTCTCTAGTTCACTCACATGTCCCCCCCTGTACAGTTTCTAACACTCACATGTCCCCCCTGTACAGTCTCTAACACTCACATGTCCCCCCTGTACAGTCTCTAACACTCACATGTCCCCCCTGTACAGTCTCTAACACTCACATGTCCCCCCTGTACAGTCTCTAACACTCACATGTCCCCCCTGTACAGTCTCTAACACTCACATGTCCCCCCTGTACAGTCTCTAACACTCACATGTCCCCCCTGTAACAGTCTAACACTCACATGTCCCCCTAACATATACATCTCTTTTTTTTATTCTCTATATTCCCATTATCAATGGGTTGATGTCATAGACAGGAGACACCACAAGCCAATTACATCTTCCTTCTCTTAATCTATACTTCACATGTTCCCCCTGTAGCAGTCTAACACTCACATGTCCCCCCTGTAACAGTCTAACACTCACATGACCCCCCCTGTAACAGTCTAACATTCACATGTCCCCCCTGTAACAGTCTAACATTCACATGTCCCCCTGTAACAGTCTAACACTCACATGTCCCCCCTGTAACAGTCTAACACTCACATGTCCCCCCTGTAGCAGTCTAACACTCACATGTCCCCCCTGTAGCAGTCTAACATTCACATGTCCCCCCTGTAACAGTCTAACATTCACATGTCCCCCTGTAACAGTCTGACACTCACATGTCCCCCCTGTAACAGTCTAACACTCACATGTCCCCCCTGTAACAGTTTAACACTCACATGTCCCCCCTGTAACAGTCTAACATTCACATGTCCCCCCTGTAACAGTCTAACATTCACATGTCCCCCTTTAACAGTCTAATACTCACTCACATGTCCTCCCTGTAACAGTCTAACACTCACATGTCACCCCTGTAACAGTCTAACATTCACATGTCCCCCTTTAACAGTCTAATACTCACTCACATGTCCCCCTGTAACAGTCTAACACACACATGTCCCCCTGTAACAGTCTAACACACACATGTCCCCCTGTAACAGTCTCTAATACTCACGTCTGCCTGACTCCCATCTCTAAAACTCACATGTCCCCCCTGTAATAGTCTCTAACACTCAAATGTCCACTTGTAACAATCTCTTAAACTCACATGTCAGCCTGACTCCAGTCTCTGGTTCACTGACATGTCCCCCCTGTACAGTCTCTAACACTCACATGTCCCCCCCTGTAACAGTCTAGCACTCACATGCCCCCCCTGTAACAGTCTCTAACACTCACATGTCAGCATGATTCCCGTCTCTAACACTCACATGTCCCCCCTGTAATAGTCTCTAACACTCACATGTCCCCCCCTGTAACAGTCTAGCACTCACATGCCCCCCCTGTAACAGTCTCTAACACTCACATGTCAGCATGATTCCCGTCTCTAACACTCACATGTCCCCCCTGTAATAGTCTCTAACACTCACATGTCCCCCCTGTAAAAGTCTCTAACACTCACATGTCCCCCCTGTAATAGTCTCTAACACTCACATGTCCCCCCTGTAAAAGTCTCTAACACTCACATGTCCCACTGTAACAGTCTCTAACACTTACATGTCAGCATGATTCCCGTCTCTAACACTCACATGTCCCCCCTGTAATAGTCTCTAACACTGTCCCCCCTGTAATAGTCTCTAACACTCACATGTCCCCCTTGTAATAGTCTCTAACACTCACATGTCCCCCCTGTAATAGTCTCTAACACTCACATGTCCCCCCTGTAATAGTCTCTAACACTCAAATGTCCACTTGTAACAATCTCTTACACTCACATGACAGCCTGACTCCAGTCTCTGGTTCACTCACATGTGCCCCCCTGTACAGTCTCTAACACTCACATGTCCCCCCTGTACAGTCTCTAACACTCACATGTCCCCCCTGTAACAGTCTAACACTCACATGCCCCCCCCCTGTAACAGTCTAACACTCACATGTCCCCCTAACATATACATCTCTTTTTTTATTCTCTATATTCCCATTATCAACAATGTAGAAATGATAGAAAGATAGAATACAGCCAGCAAACCCTGTCTAGATCCAATATAGAATCCTGCAAACAACGAGTGCCCCTATTCTATCTCTATGACTCCAATGGTACATATCCTTCTGCTCCTCCCCTTACCTGCTTCATTATCAAGTGTAGGTGCTTGGATGTGACATCGTACCGCCATACCTCCCAACATTTCAAATGGCCCCAGAGAGGGATACTTTTATTTTTGTGGGCGTGGCTGAAAGTGTGGGTCATTAACGGAATATTTTCAATGTAGAAGTCTATGTAATTTAGTAGGTTAATCTAAAAATACATTTACTGCTGTTTAACCTCACTTTATTGATTTTTTTTTTTATTGCTCATACAAAGCAAAAATCCTGAGCTCCCAGAAAAAAGAGGCACAATAGAGAAAGAAAGAGGGAAAGAGTGCAAAATAAGGCGTGCCCCTCCTAAATAGACACACTTGGGAAGGATGTAACACTGCGGCACCCATGATAAATGGAGCCTCTTATTGAAGTAGAAGGCACAGATCTCCTGCTCAGCTCCACATCACCATCAAGGATGGGCCTTTCACATTAATGGTCCTTCCCCCCAAAAAAGTGATTAAACCCAACCACTCTCAGCACCACAGTCTTAAAGCATGCTATTAAAACAAGAGGTTACATTTATTTCGGTTTCCCAGGAGCTCCTGCTTCTAAATTATCTGGCATTTTCTCCTCCGAACAGATAGAAAGAAGATGTTAAAGGTGTGAGAAATTACCCTGGGGGGCAAGGGGGGCTGGTACTCTTAACAATAAAAAAAAATCTGGGGAGAAGCTGTGAGACAGTTTTACATTGTAAAGAAAATATTGCAAAATGTAACCAGCCAGTCCATTGATACAGGATTTATAATATAGATATTGAAAACGCTTGGTTTATTTCATCCAGTGCTATCGATTATGTGTAATCCTGGTCTCCCAGGGTATTTTAGTACAATACCTTTTGGCAGACATAACTCGAAAGTTCTAGGCACTTTTGAAGAGGGAACGGTTTTAGTGTCTAATTAAGGAAAATGACTATGTTTGGAGAAAACAGTCAATAGTTCTCCCGTGACTCCACCAACGAATAAATAAATATATAAATACATTTTTTTTTAAATGGTGCTATTTAAACCAACAATAATCATTACCTTGGCTCTGAATGAATCTTGCAGGCCCTTTTTTTATTTTATTTTTTGCATTTTTCTCCCTAGAGCTATTTCTCAACCGTTTAACCGAAAGGAAACAGAATGTATAATAAGTCTACTAAAAGCTCATTTCGCCCTGTATCGTGAGAGATTTGCAACAACACGGAATCGCTCCGAACTAATCTGCTTATGATGCCCCCACGCGTTCTAATGTCTAAGATAATGCTGTTTGTGTGACCACGGGGATGCTATAGCCCAAGGACAATAATGTCTGCTATTCTCTTTGAGAAAAAAAAAAAAAATGAAGGAAGATCATTAGAGTGCTTTGGTACAGTGGGGCAAAGTCTGAATTGTTCTATAGGAACATTTTTTAGTTTAAAATAGCTGCACGTATTTTTTTTAGGAATATCAATGTCAAAAGTCGTTCAGTTTAAGTATAAATAGAATAACAAGCGTTGACTCTGGAAAGGTATGATGAGGACGGAGTCAACTTTAAAAATGTATTTATTTTATATTTTGCATTGCTGATATGTCTTTTGTTTTTGTTTCCTGGTATTTATTTAAACTAAACAACTGTGACAGGGCGCCGCCATTTTGTGAAATATTGTGTTTTTGGGTGCCACCCCCACCCCCCCCCCCCCCCCCCCCACACCCCCTCCAGTGACTTTACAGCACTAGTATCTCACTTTGGGGCTGGGGACACATAATGCAGTCTATAAGTCAGAATTCGGATCTTTGACTTGCATTGAATGGGAGGGTAATGTAACTATTACATCACAAGGGGGCAGAGTTATGATCCTGTTTAATCAGGTCAATGTCCTCTCTTTTTCAGAAAGATATACTTTCTGTGTTTGAAGGCAGGTAAAAAAAAAGTGTACACTCATCATCATACAGGCTCTGCCAACAGTTGTAAAGTGAGACTTGCTGAAAGATTTTGGAGAATGTTGCATCATAGGTAAAATTCACAAAATGAATGCAAGAAGCTGACACCTAATTTTATTTTTATTTGTGTATACAAAATAATTAGTTTAATTAATTTTTTTTAAAAGTGGCATTTGTCATATATGTCTTTGTTTTGAATGAACAGGTAATCTAGTTACATCTTATGTAAATGGTAGTGTCCCTTTAAGTACAAACATTTAACATTCAAAAACATACTTTAAAAAATATATACAAATATATTAAAATAAAGTAAATAAACATTAAAAATGTAAAAAAAAATGCTTATTATCATAATTTTAAGTAAATACACACATGAAGGGAAAAAAACATGTTTTACTTGTGTCTGTGGTGTTTATTGCTTATGAGATGACCTTCTGGTTTGATGTGCACATTTTCTATTGAAGGAAGTTCATTTGCATATCAAACCAGAGGTGATGTCATAAAAAGAACATCTGCTAACACAACAGATAGGTTATTGTTCATCCTTTTTTAACCTCTATATTCCGAGTATGAACAATGTAGGTGACAGAGTTCCTTTAAGACAAGCAATGGAATTAATAATATGATGGACTACTCCGCCAGCGACCCAAATTGGATCACTTTGGTGATCTGGACGGCCAATTAAATTGGGTTAATGCGGAAATAAAATTTAATAAGATAATAAATAAAAATATGTAAAAAATTTAAAAATACTTATATTAATGTTATATATATATATATATATATATATATATATATATATATATATATATATATATATATATATTATATAACATTTATATAATATTATTTTGTTTAATCTTATTTATAATAGCTTTTAATTTATCTTTACAGCTATAGCTGTGTAGTTGAAATGCCTGAAATTAAGTGAGTTTTGCCAAATTCGGGGTCATTTAGGTGACTTTTATCCTTTTTAGAGGTAATTGAATCCTATGGATTCCCCCAGGCCAAGTTCCCCAAACAGAATATGGCAGAAGATCAACCTGAAATCAGCAGAAATCCATAATTTCTGGCCAATATCAGCCATACTAAGTAGCCTAATTCAGTAGTGTATCTTCCACAAGGCAAACAAGGCACTGGCCTAGGGCAGCACTTTCACTTCACTCCCTCCCCCACCGTACATCAAGCTTTAGCTCCTTCCAGTTAATTGGGGTGATGGGGGCATGTAATGGATGTGGTGGGGGTATGTAATGAGGGTGATGGTGGCATGTAATGGGGGTGATGGGGCATTTAGTGTGTATGCAATGTGGGTGATGAGGGCATGTAATGGGGTGATTGGGCATTTGATGGGTGTGTAATGTTGGTGATGGGGCATGTAGTGGGGTGATGGGGCATGTCATGGGTGTGCAACAAGGGTGATGGGGCATGTCGTAGGTGTGCAACGTGGGTGGGGGGGTGCCCGAATTTTGTCTGCCTAGGGCAGCAAAAACCAAGATACACCACTGGCCTAATTGCAGCTACAAGTCCCAATTTTGCCCGATTTCAGGCCAGATCAGCGTTTGTTATAAGATTTTGGATTAGCTGCAAAGATTGTTTGATCTATTGATAGTGGATTTCTTGGAGCACAAATTATTAAATTCAGGCACACGCCAGAGCCTTGAAGATCCGCCGCTGGGATCGGGCTTGTGAAGACAGTGCAGATCTGCTTTACTGGGGGACTGACGCATTTCACATAGATCTAATGAAGGGCTCCTGAGGCTCGTATTCCTGGAGTATACTGAACCACAAAATGCACAGACTGTTTAAAGTCATTCTTGTCTATGACAAAGCGTTCTTTCATTACATAATAGTTTTTAGACCTTCCAGCATCGAATGAGTTGTCATCTAGCTGGTAACTGTATATCCCTACTGCGAGGTCAGTTGCCAGCTGCCCTTGCAGTCTCTGTGCGGAGAGAATACCTGGCTGTGTTTTCTCTCATTCATCATCGGAATTCTGACAGCTGCACTATGTTTGTCTACAAAGGGGCTTCTCTACCAAAACTGTACATTTCTCACATTTGCAGAGCGTCTGGTATCCAGCCAAGAAAGCAATGTGTGTGCTTGATTTATTCTCATGGGAGCTAACAGCATAACAGACAGTTATATTTCATTAATTAATATGTGTACACAAATAGGTGTCTTGAAGAGTGCATAGGTATAGAGGGAAGGGTTAAAAGACTCTGATATTGCACTTATTTTGTAATGTGCGCACACTGAATTTTAATGTGTGTGCACCTGTGTATGTGTCTCCTTTATTTGATGGTACTGAAGATTGGTATTTTAGTAAATCCATTATATGTAGGTTCTAGGTTTTTAGGCATTCTAAAGTATACATTCTCAGTGCAGCTCCCAATGTATATGATTCTGTCTCTGTTAATGGAGTAGCCCCACCATTGGAGGTCAAATTTGATCCCAGCCCAATACTCGGCTAAGAGCCTGTTCATTGACAACAAGTCCCGCCCCCAAAAAATGATTGATGCTTACTAAATAACCCTCCATACACTGTTAAGACATAATCCAGGGGCTTGCAAAAAGGTCCCTGGAATCTGAATAAATAATTACCCAATCCCTCCCAAGAAATACACCATGGGTTTGGCCATTGTAGTGAGGGCCCTGATCCTCTTTATTGGTTATAGGTGCCAGGAGCATTGATAGCTCCCAGTACCATTTTAATTATAGGGAAGGGGTTAGGGATAATTTCCATTACCCCCATTGGTGTTGGAGGTCCCAGGGGTCATTTGTGTACCTGTCGAGACATGGTTTTGACAGGGGAGGTTCCATTTTTTTAAAACCTTTATATGCAGCTCACCTCCTTTCAGATGGCCAACTCACCTCCCGATTCGAACTCTCTTTGGAATCTTAGTGAATAGCAATTTTTATAGCTTTATGGGGGATTGAGATGGGCTTTGGCAAGGTGGGGGAGAAGGAGGTCGAGTTTGAGTTAGCTAATAGCATGAGGAGGTCGACTTTTAATGTATAAGTCAGGCTCCCAAGTCGACCTCCTTGCACTATTCTCGACATTTAGTATTGTGAAAATCAGGCTCCCAAGTCAACCTCCTTGCAATTTCCTCGACTTTTTTATTAAATAGGTCCCTAAAAATCTGATATTTAATTAGTTCAACGGTATTTGTGAAAGGTTGCGGCAAGAGTGTGTCATGTGAACATGTATGTAAGTCTCTCTCTTTATTCGTTTGGTGGGGGCTAATTAATGTGAATTTTAGATCTGGATAATTTCATAATTTGTGTTTGTGTGCTCGTGTGTGTCTGAATGTGTGTGCATGTGTGCTTATCACCCTCTCACTTAGTCTCTCTGCTGTGGAGACCACAAAGAGAGGGGGGGGGGGGGAGGTGAGGATTCTGCTATTTCATTAATTCCACAGTAAGAAAATAAACAGGTTGGAGGCAAGTTTAATTTACTGTAGAATTATAAATCAGCTTAATAGGGCTGATTGTTAAGTAGATGAACTGAGTCTTAGACCACACTAGTGGAAAGCCTACGGGAGGGAGAGAGAGAGAGCTGGTGAGCTCCTACTAGAAACAGAGATGGATTTCAGCACCTTGGCCAGCTCCCTCGTGTTAGAATAAAGGATTTATTGTAACTCCTTCCTTCCTCGGCACTGCCTGCCTCTTTGATCTCTTCCTGGCCTCTGTCTGGTATTGGGGGGGGGGGGGTGGTTTTAAACATCACTTGTTAAATACAAATTAAAAGGCAGTGACAAGCTGGCCTAGATTTAAGATACCGCAAATACAACAGAAATACTGTGCGTGAAAGCGCAGGTACTGCATTAAGGTAATAAGGAATTTAGCTGTTATGCTCTACATCCCCATTAATAACATGCTAGGAGCGTAATGAGACAGCACAGAGATTTTCTTATATTCTATGCACTGTCTGACAACTCTGCAACCACAATGTATAAACGATTTGTATATGAATAATTGCTACTGTTAATTGTATTTGGATGATTGGGTCACTTTAACCACACTTCTTCAACTTCATTGTGTTTAGCGTCTTGTATCCTGCTAAGAAAACTCACCAAATCATGCCCAACTCCGTCGCTTAACACATCAGAAAGCCAGTTAGCAACGTCTTTTTAAAGTTGTTTCCTGCACTAGGGCCTGAAGCCACTGCCGAGTCGAAGCTATAGAATGAGATCTAGCTCTAGTTTTTAGCAGAGGGGAAGCGGAACCAGGTCACACGATCATCTCGTGGTCAACTACAATGACGAAGGATAATGTAAGTCAAACAAAAATCTGAACAGTTGGCAACTATTTATTCACAATACTGAGTCAGGTCCTTAGACATGCCTTTCCCCCAAACTGGGAGCTTATCAACGTGTTCACTGAGCCCAATGGTTCTTATTTTTTTAATAAATAATACAATAACGTAGATAAAACGAACACGGAACAGAATAACTGATGTTTCCCAGACAACCAGATGTTGATGCCGGTAAATTTTTATTTTTTATTTAACCTTATTCTCAACTTAGAAATAGATTTTTTTTAAAATATATATATATATATATATATATATATATATATATATATATTCGGATCAGCCAGTTTTCTTCCTCAATAAGAAATATTTGTATTTTGAAACGCCATAATTAGCCAATATTTATCTGTGTTTGGGGAGAAATCAAATCATTTGCATGGAAAGTGTTTTATTTCTTTTTCTTTTTCTATCCTGCAGATCCAATGACAGCCGTTTGTTTTCTTACAATTAGTTTTAGTATTTGGCCCATTAGATGTAACAAATCATGGTATAAAACAAATCAGAATGTTAATTTCGCTTGTGACTGCTTCTTCATCAATCGCTGGATCCCCAGTACTTTTTAAATAATGATAGGTGAGAGGTATGCTATTTTTTCAGCCACCATTATTTTTCTTGGGGTTTTTTTTTGCTCCCCCACCCAGTTCTATCGCTGTGCTTCTTCATCCTGACAAGACGCATTGGATTTGCATGCCGGTTATTTTTTTTTTCCACTTCAAATGCCGTTTTTAAAATCAAACTTTTCGCTCTGCCTCAAGCCATAATAAAAGGTTTATGAATTATATATTTTCAAACCAATGAAATATCTCTCATTTGGTTGTGATTAAAAATCTGGTTACCCCTGCTAGAAAATTCCCTCACTTCGCTCGAAATTGCTTTATCTGTCATGTTTACTCCAGTTTTAGAGATTAAAGTGTATTGGATTTATCCTGCCCCCGTCAATATTGACTTGTTATGTCCTTATCTAGAAGATTTTCAAGGATGGAGAACTACCCAGGGGCCAAAAAAAAATCTCAAGTCTTGTCGGCCCTTTAACCACTGGTAACCTGTTATGGGAAAATAGATGGGAGAAGGGAATAGTATTTTTGGAATCCAGCTCAGAATATTGTAAAAGGATTTACCTCACATACTGCAGAGCGAGGAATGCGAAATGCGTTGTGATCTTTTCACTGCTGCAGGTCTGCTTTGGCCCACTTCTGTATGACTTAAATACAGAGTTTCGTTTTTTTGTGGCACTGAAGTTGTGCTCCTTTTAGTTACCGTGGAATGTAGTATATGTAAGCAACCATTCTAAAAAGGGTGATTAAAGAGACAGTCTAGTCCCCAAACTTAATCTGGTGCAAGATGGGGATTACTGCTTGTGTAGTACACAGACTTTTTCCAGTGTGATTTGATGCAGGCATTTTGCATAAATCACATTCCAAATATTTGACTCAAGCCCTCCCCCAGTGATTACTCTGCATGTTTACTGTTGGTGCAGTGGCACTGATTATATAGACACTGAGCATATAAAGTTTTGTTTCATTTAGTCACTTCCTTTGCTTGAGGAATACAATACATTGTCTGGACTCTAAGTGACCTTGCTTTTGTACACAGTAGGATCTCTTAACAGTGCAACACATTGTCAGATGACATCAATAGAGAAATGGAAAATTCCACTGGTTTCTGCAGTAAAAAGAAAAAAAAATCAAATGTACTTTTGCTCATTTAGTATGGGCAGTCCTGGTTTCTTGCAAACTTCTGTAATTTCACAAATTCATCTAAGTGTACGATTTTTCTATTTTCAGCAATGCAAAATGTAAAATATGCATTGTAAAGTACTTTGCATGTATTTTTATATGCAATAATATTTGGAAGATGCATTCTGGGGAACAAGATAGTCCCTTTAAGTAGCCCCCCCCCCCTTCCCCCCCCCCCCCCCCCCAAAATTATTATTATTGAATTATTATTTGAAAGGGCCATTTTTTCACCTTTTTTTTAATACAATTAACTTCTTCTTAACAACTGGGGAAAGGCTTGATGAATAGCCTTGTTTAAGCGAACAGTCATAAAAACAGACTATTGATGTTTCTGGGCAGTAATTTTGGATGTGTCTCACTGTCTGGATTGCTCTGATGCCTCGCATGTTGACCTGGAAGTCTTTACAACGTACGCTAAGCAAGGGCTTTTAAACATATTTAGCTGACCAGATGGGACTCAGAAAATAAAAAACTGAACAGTATTTTTTTTTTATATATATATGTTTGTCATTCTGTTACACAACAGAACTAATCTCATATAAGATGTTTGTGTCATTATATTCTGTCTTCACTTGCAGAACGGATGAGATTTCAAAGAGACATATAGCTTTCCATTTCATTTAATATCTTCTCTAGGTAGATTTATACTAATATTAAATTTTAACTAATCCAGACTCTTCCTCTTGGGGGGGGGGGGGGGGGGGGAGTCTGTCTAATGAAACCAACGGGATTCTTTCATGCTTGACAATTCAATCTATAATCTATCCATATAAAAAAAAATTCAAAACAGGACTGGTTAACCCTGGAGTGCACAGCTATTGAAATATTAAAGCATTGACTCTTGGTTAAAGCTCAAGATTCACTGGAGACTCTCCTGGGAGACCTAATTCCTCCTCTCGCCTAGCACGAGATTGATTTCCACCCTCCTTCCTAGTTATCTACAGGATCCGCGTAACTCGATGCTCGTTACATTAGCTCTCCAATATTTCACGCTGTTCTTGTACTTACCTCGCTCGCTGGCAAAAAAACGGAAATCTTCAACACAACACTTCACAATATCCATTTACTTGACTGAGCTCGAAAGCACACAGATATAATTGGCGTCCACCGTTTTGCACCAGTGTACAATTGACTGAAGTCTCTCTTTGAGGTTTTGGTACCAGCGCGCATTTAATTCTTCTTTATGGATTCCGTTTCTGCCGGCGCACACCTGGTCAATCTACTCTACACCTTTGCTAAGCAACTGTTAACTAAATATCCTTTAGCAACATCTAAGTTGAGTCTCACTACAGGGCATCGACGGAACATGTCTATAGTTTGGCCAAACTTGGCTGCGTCTGAAAGCTACCAATGAAATGAAAGGATTTCCACTTATACTGTGCATTTGTAGACTCCTGCAATCTATAGAAGGGACCACACAATACATAAGGAGACATTGACTACACTAGAGAAAAATCCATATGCAGGTGGGGCCACATTGTGATGTCATAGACAGGAGACATCAATTTCCACTTGTGCGTTCAAGTATCTTTTGTAGATCATTATCAAAGGGCTTCTATAAAAGAAACAGGAGGCAGACTGTGCAACCAACCCCTTAATGACTTCTTCATGTTATCTTACCAACAAGTGGTTTTATATAGTTACATAGTAGTTTAGGTTGAACAAAAAGACTTGCGTCCATTAAGTTCAACCCTTTTCCTCTCCCATGTTACCCGCTGTTGATCCAAAAGAAGGCAAATAAAAAAAGACCTTCAGAAATTTCCAATTCTGCTTTCAGTGGGGGGGTGATGGGTGGGGGGGATACCTTTTTTATTCCAAACGGCAATAAGCTTTCTCCTTGTATCAACAAGCACTAAATAAATATTAATGCCTATACTATCATGTATAGCTTTCTATGCTCCGGCTCAGTAAAAAAGGTATCCAGGCGGCTTGTATCCACGCCTTCAGGCGGTGAATTCCACATCTTAATGGACTAGCCAATGTTTTGACCTTAAAAATGTCTTTGCCAAACCTGCCAAGTCAGTAAGGGTAAACAAACTCTGCCTCTTGTTTGTTATAAACAGGAGAAAGTTACTTTGCCTGTCATACTGCTAGTAGCATGTATAACAACTTCCTAGGCTCTCCATTCACACTCTAAGCAATATTTAGAACAAGTTTAAATCAGTGCCTTGGGAACAATTCAAAACATTGGTGCTGCCAGCCTTCTAGTCTCAGACCATACTGTGAGAAGGCTACCTTTGTACCTTTGTGCTTGGTAAAACATATATATATATCTTTCCAGTGTTGCATTAGAAGTTGGATGATGAGGTAGCTCCATAGGCTAATGACTCGGATATTGAACATTAAGGTACACTGGTTTGATTGCGTCAGCCCTTCAACGTTTTGATGTAGATATCATGAGAACTATTCAATTGTAATATTCCCTGGATGTAGGTCAATGGCAACATCCCCAGGACATACTTGAAATTAAGAGACTATCTCAGTATACCTTTCCTGGTTGCTGATTTTGGTTTTTAAGAAAGTTACGTACATAGTTAAAGGTTAAATTAATCCATGGGGGGAAATTTACCAGGGATGCAAATAATCTTGGTATTCCCTACATATTGAACCCCTGGACAAATAATTTTTGGGGTAGCGGGTGGGTGAAACCCGGAAGAATTCAATTCACAAGAACAGAAAGAAGTTAAAAAAAGAAATAAGTAAAGCACGTCTCCTTGTCTAGACCCTTGGTCTGTTTTGTAACAAGACCATAGATTGCCCTCACTGTTCTATATGCCATCAGGCCACTGTAGACATTCTTAACCTCTCTGCTACCAGAGCTGTACAGAAGTTCTTGCCTCATGTTCCCTGAATTAACAGTGGGGGATCCGTGAAAAGTGAAGAACGGATTGTTTTGTTGCTTTATTATATTTCCATGGGGGGAAAAAAACACAGCAAAAACCCATTTGGAGCCTGCCGGTACTCAGGCAGTAATATGTTAAAAATCCAGACGTCTGGGGAGGCGATGATAAACTCAAGAGGAATTACCCTTAACACATTAATAAACACTGTCGTTTTGCTGATAAATGGCACTAATAAGGTATTTTAATGGGTTTCCAGGATAGACGAAGCAAAGTAAAACAAATATATTTTAGTATTACTTATTCAGGACATCTGTAGCTAATTATATTGGTGGGATCGTTTTTGGCTGGCATAGTGTGCCGCCAACTCCTGTCTGATTTTGATTACACTTGTTAATCACTCCCTGTAAGGGGAGCTGTGACACAGTCCGGCAGGGCAGTAAGCTTTGATTTAGTGACATCCTTGCCGGGGAACTCATTCACTAGACGTATTGCAGCAAAGACCCCCTCCAAGTGGTCCATCAATCATTGTTTAATCAGAGCTCACCCCAAGCGGCTCGTTGCTCTTGAAGCTCGGAGAAGAGAGGTCTTCGCAGTTTCTTTTTTTTTTTCCAAGGTAATGCTACCATCGTCCGGAGCCGTGGGTATCAAAGATGTACACGGCTCATTAACTCTTCAATTGACCTGACCCTTTAGTTAGGGAAGCATTACGTAGGGGATTTATGGAGGGCAGAGTGTTCTTGTGCCACGTTTCCCTTTAAATGTACGACATTGTCAGGTCTTGTTGAGAATGACAGAATAGTTATAACAAATAAAAAAAATAAAAAACGACATTTTCTACAGAGCACACTGTTTAATTCCGGGGAGACGAACAATCGTTGCCGAAAGTCATTTCGTCTGTGGTGGGTACTTGCTTGAATAATACCTGGTTTTATCCCTGGTCTGATTGAGCATATTGATCGTTTGTGACAGCTGTAAAATAATGGAGTAAGACATTCTCCACAATGTTTGCACTGGCAGCCTCCTTGGTTCAGTTGAATCTATGGATTCTTTTTTGACAGCTAAAAAAATAATGAAGTGAAGCATTCCCCGGACAGTTGGTTGGATGACCACTTTATTCTTCATATTCTTGCTACAAACAACATTTTAGCATCATCCTTGTCTGCCCAGTCTTCTGTTATATTAACATATACTCAACTCCTATCTCCTAAACACATTCTTATTTACTTCTTTATTATTTGTGGTTTCATTTGCCTTTTTTTTTTTTTTTTTTTTTTTGCCACGCTATTTTCAAAATCGAGACCATTGGGTTCTTACCTATACTGGGATAGATGTCCAAAGAAGGATACTGCTGATAATTATGCAACAGTCAATAGAACGACCTTTCATACGTAAAGGGGCAGGGCCTAAAGATGGCAGGATTCTGTGATATAACATACCATCACGGGACATGATGCAAAGTCCTACAGGATTGAGCTCCATACTGTACTCAGCACCTAGACCAGATTTTCTCACAGTTAGACTGTATGTCACCTAGATAGCCAGTATTGAAGGGGCAGTCTAGTCCCCAAACTCACTTTGGTGCAAGATGAAGATCACTGCTTGCATAATGCACAGGCTTTTATCCCTGTGTGATTTGATGCAGGCATTCTGCATAAATCACATTTTTTATATTTAACTCAAGCCCTCCCCCAGTGATTACTCTGCATGTTTACTGCAGGTGCGGCAGCACCTGATTCTACAGACAGTGAGGATATAAAGTTTTGTTTCATATAGTCACTTCCTGTGCTCCTCAAATTGAGTCTATTGAGTGGCCTATGAGTGACCTTGCTCTTGAACACAGTAGGATCTCGTAACAGTGTAACACATTGTCTGATGACATCACCACATAGATATTGCATTCATTTAATTAGCATTATTCTCATTGGTTCCTGCAGATGCACATTAATATGCATTAATATTTGAAAGATGCATTTTGGGCACCAGACAGTCCCTTTAATGTTGAGACAGACCCGAATTTGACAGGACAGGACCCCCCCCCCTCACCCCAAAAAAAAAAAAACAGGACTGCCCCTGCAAATTTCGAACTGTTGGCAACTATGTATGACTTCTTTAGAAAATTAGAAATTGCTTTTTTGTTTTGTTTTTTAAACAGAGTTCACACCAAAACTGCTAAATCTTTTTCCATAAAAACTTCACAGCCCCATGGGTGCCAACACCAGGGATAACCGTGATGTTAAAAAAAAGGTTCCATGGTCACTGTAGACCCTGCTACATCTCAGGTTCGTTATATTCCTTACTTCCTCCCAATATCACGGCTGTCAATGGCCAGGGTTGAAGCAGGCCTCAAACTCCCAGAATACGGAAGGAAGTGGGCAATACAGGAATCTTTGCCTCGAGGCCTGGTAATTTCCCAATAGGTTTTCTCTGTGACTTATTTGGCATTGAATAGCACTCTTTTTGTCTAAACGAGTACCATTAAAAAAAAGCACAAAAGAAAAAATATAGTAATCTATTGGTTGATGCACAACATATGGGAAATTACAGAAGATTCTGTTCTCCGTTTCTTCATAGGCATTGTTCCTTTATGGGTCAAAAGGGACCAATTTTCTTGATACACATGTTATTGGTATGTTTCATTGTAACCGTTTAACACCGGATACTGTTTCTTATTTTCCTCACTGTTACATGAAGAGCTGATCCTTTTTTCCCCCAGTTTTTTTCCCCAAATCTGTGTCAAACATCAAAGTAACAAAGATGCGGAAGACCCGCACATACATGATAAAGAAAGAGGAAGGGATAGTGCGGTAGATTCAGGGATGGCTCCTTTCACTGGGCTGAGAATGAGGATCAAGGCCTGATTATCAGGGGACATTTAATTATGGTATTTTTCAGTGACCACCATCGTGTCACTCAAAGGGTTGTTTTTTTCCCCCCAGGTTTTGGAACCATTTTTAATAATCCCCCCATACCTGGGAAAGGTAGAGTATTGGTATGATTTTAATTATTATACTGTGCTAGGGGTAATTGACCAGCTCCTAGCACAAGGGGGGTAACTGTCGGAAGGATATTTTTATTTAAACGGGGCTAGCAGCATATTGGGGCCAGCAAAATTGGGGGCAGCAGGCATACACCAACCTGTGTCCCCGGGGGGGGGGGGGGGCAATAATTATTATTAATTTGGGTTTCAGGCATTCAATTATATTTTTTTATTTTGACCACAGGGATACACCATAGGAGGCCAATAATATGTATTTAAGGGCTCCGCCTGCATACCAGAATTTCGAGCTACTTAGGTAGCTATTTGGTCCTGGCACAGATGCAAAAGGGAAAACAAAAATGTTGGTGCGCTAAGCTAGTCACAGGCTCCAAAAATATAAATGTATAAAATAATGCTTACCAAACAGGTGTGAGCATGCTGCAAATACAGTGTGATTGGCTGTGTAATGTATACAAAAAACAAAAACTGTCTGCGCTTCTCACCATAATAAAGTTGGCAACAAATATGGAAATATAATATAAATGAGAGTTTTTGGTTATGTGAATTGGCCAAAGCATAATTAAGCTCACCCGCCACGTCAAGGCGCACTCTCAATAGGGTGAGAACCTACTCTCACCTCCTATCTAGTGGGCACACAAAGCAGTTTATACTGCTACCAAAACCTTTTTAATGTGTTGGAAGAGGTGCAAATAAACCTCCTCCCAATTAACCCTATAACAGCAAGCTGCAACCAGACAATGAGGAGCCAACAACCTCAAATATGTGCAAGCAGGGAAAAGAAAAATGTCGGTGCTCTAAGCTAGTCACAGGCTCCAAAAATATAAATGTATAAAATGAAGCTTACCAAACAGGTGTGAGCATGCTGCAAATACAGTGTGATTGGCTGTACAATGTATACAAAAACAGGGTGAATAGGTGATAAAAAAAAACAGTATATAATATGCGTGGGTAGAGGAAATGAGAAAGAGAAAAATTACAGCTAAACACAAACACCACAGATGTGTAAAAAACACTATTTGTCCAGAATGACCAAAAATGGTCATGACTAAAAGGTGAGTTGAGTAGCAGGAGAGTTGAAGTGAGTAGCAGATGAGTTAAAATGAATAGCAAGTGAGTTACACTTGTGCAGGAACAAACTTGTTTAGTTGCCCTGCTAAGCGAACTCGTCAGGTTTGTTCCTGCACAATGTATAGCTGAATTAGTGAAATTAAATGTTCATATCTACTCAACTCACCTGCTATTCACTTCAACTCAACTGCTACTCACCTGCTACAGACCTCAGTTCACCTTCTAGTGAATAGCCCCATAAGCGATTAAGATTAGACATGTGCAAAACTAAAATTTTCGTTTCGTTTTCGTCCATTCGGACGAAAATGTTATTTATTTCGTCTAAAACGAATTTCGTTCATTAGTGCATTCGTTTCAGACGAAATTCGTTAATTATTTTCGTTTCGTTAATTTTTTTCGTTCGTTTTATAGAATACAATGTAATACTATTGGCTTTCTATAAACCGAACGAGAGCCCCATTCATAAGAAATTCTTATGAATGGGGCTCTCGTTCGGTTCATAGAAAGGCAATAGTATTAATTGTATTCTATAAGCCGAAAGTCTATAAACCGAACGACTTTCGGTTTATAGACTTTCGGCTTATGGAATACATGTAATCCTATTGCTATTCTATAAACCGAACGACTTTCGGTTTATAGAATAGCCTTAGGTTTACATGTATTACATAAGCCGAAAGTCTATAAACCGAAAGTCGTTCGGTTTATAGGCTGTCGGCATTTAACTAATAAGAGACAGAGTCTCCATTCATAAAATTATGAATGGAGACTTTGTCTCCGTGTAGTAAAATGCCGACAGCCTATAAACCGAACGTTCGGTTTATAGGCTGTCGGCTTATGGAATACATGTATTCCTATTGCTATTCTATAAACCGAACGACTTTCGGTTTATAGAATAGCCATAGGATTACATGTATTGCATAAGCCGAAAGTCTATAAACCGAAAGTCGTTCGGTTTATAGGCTGTCGGCATTTAACTATACAGAGACAGAGTCTCCATTCATAAAATTATGAATGGAGACTTTGTCTCCGTGTAGTAAAATGCCGAAAGCCTATAAACCGAACGATCCGTTTATAGACTTTCGGCTTATATAATACATGTAATCCTATGGCTATTCTATAAACCGAACGTTCGGTTTATAGAATAGCAATAGGAATACATGTATTCCATAAGCCGACAGCCTATAAACCGAACGTTCGGTTTATAGGCTGTGGGCATTTTACTACACGGAGACAAAGTCTCCATTCATAATTTTATGAATGGAGACTCTGTCTCCGTATAGTTAAATGCCGGCTTTTAACTATACGGAGACAAAGTCTCCATTTATAATTTTATGAATGGAGACTCTGTCTCCGTATAGTTAAATGCCGGTGTTCTGACAAATTTCTGGAGCAAATTCTCCTGCGCAATCGCAGGAGAATTTGCTCACTGCGCATGCGCATAAAGTTACAGCTGATAACTCAGCTGTAACTTTGTGACCACCGCGCATGCGCCAGCTGCGCAACCCACCTCCCGCCCCCTCACACCCCCTGCACACCCCTTCTTACCAGATCATCGACCACAGCGATACACAGCGCATGCGCACGCCTATCCAGCCGTTTGGGAATGTGCGCGTCCGTTGTTGTGTTCTTAAGGTGGTAAGTAACATGGGGCGTCGGGACATAAGGGGGCAAGCATCCTGGTGAGGGCTGCCTCATCTTGATGGGATTTGTGATCCTCCTGCTGCATCAATAATACAGCAGGAGGATCACAAATCCCATCAAGATGAGGCAGCCCTCACCAGGATGCTTGCCCCCTTATGTCCCGACGCCCCGTGTTACTTACCACCTTAAGAACACAACAACGGACGCGCGCATTCCCAAACGGCTGGATAGGCGTGCGCATGCGCTGTGTATCGCTGTGGTCGATGATCTGGTAAGAAGGGGTGTGCGGCGGGTGTGAGGGGGCGGGAGGTGGGTTGCGCAGCTGTCTCATGCACGGTGGTCACAAAGTTACAGCTGAGTTATCAGCTGTAACTTTATGCGCATGCGCAGTGAGCAAATTCTCCTGCGATTGCGCAGGAGAATTTGCTCCAGAAATTTGTCAGAACACCGGCTTTTAACTATACGGAGACAAAGTCTCCATTTATAATTTTATGAATGGAGACTCTGTCTCCGTATAGTTAAATGCCCACAGCCTATAAACCGAACGTTCGGTTTATAGGCTGTCGGCTTTTAACTATACGTTTGTCTCCATTCATAAATTTATGAATGGAGACTCTGTCTCCGTATAGTTAAATGCTATTGTATTCTATAAACCGACTCTATTTCGGCTTATAGAATGCAATAGTACTACGAATGGACGAATGAACGAATGATTTTCCTTTATTAACCATTCGTTCATTCGGCTTTAGTTAGCTTAGCATTTTCGTTCTTCGTTTTTCGGGCGAATGGACGAAAATGCAATTTTCGGACGAAAATGCATTCGTCCGAAAACGAATGCACATGTCTAGTATATATTCACATGTAAATTGCTTTTTTAATAAAAAATTATGATATAAATAAAATCTTATTTTTATTTCCTTTTATGTGACAAAGCTGCCTCTCTCTTTCCCTTGCCCCCAGATTTGTCGCTCTCCCCCCCTTAGTGTTGTCTCTCTCTCACCCTCCCTTTGGCTCCCCCCTCGCTCCCCTTGTGTCTGTCTCTTCCCCCCTTCCCTCCCCTTGTTTCTCTCTGCCCCCCCCCCTTGTTATTCTGTCCCCCCCTCACCTGTTTCTTGCTCCCTGGTGGCTAGTGGGGGCAGCCGGGGGATGTATGCACTATACATAATAGACGGAAGTGTCGGGCAGCATGGAGGTTGTCTGCACGATTCGTGCAGACATCCCCCAGCTGCCCGATTCTCCCTGGTGGCTAGCGAGGGAGCGGAGGATGTCTGCGCGATGAGCGAGACCTCCCCTGCTGCCGCCCGGAACGACAGCCAGGACTTTTATGAGGAAGCCGGAAGTACCCAGCTTCATCATAGAAGTCCCGGCGGTCATGCCGGGCGGCAGCAGGAGAGGTCTCGCTCATCGCGCAGACATCCTCCGCTCCCTCGCTAGCCACCAGGGAGAATCGGGCAGCTGGGGGATGTCTGCACGAATCGTGCAGACAACCTCCATGCTGCCCGACACTTCCGTCTATTATGTATAGTGCATACATCCCCCGGCTGCCCCCACTAGCCACCAGGGAGCAAGAAACAGGTGAGGGGGGGACAGAATAACAAGGGGGGGGGGGCAGAGAGAAACAAGGGGAGGGAAGGGGGGAAGAGACAGACACAAGGGGAGCGAGGGGGGAGCCAAAGGGAGGGTGAGAGAGAGACAACACTAAGGGGGGGAGAGCGACAAATCTGGGGGCAAGGGAAAGAGAGAGGCAGCATTGTCACATAAAAGGAAATAAAAACAAGATTTTTTTATATCATAATTTTTTATTTAAAAAGCAATTTACATGTGAATATATACTAGACATGTGCATTCGTTTTCGGACGAATGCATTTTCGTCCGAAAATTGCATTTTCGTCCATTCGCCCGAAAAACGAAGAACGAAAATGCTAAGCTAACTAAAGCCGGATGAACGAATGGTTAATAAAGGAAAATCATTCGTTCATTCGTCCATTCGTAGTACTATTGCATTCTATAAGCCGAAATAGAGTCGGTTTATAGAATACAATAGCATTTAACTATACGGAGACAGAGTCTCCATTCATAAAATTATGAATGGAGACTTTGTCTCCGTATAGTTAAATGCCCACAGCCTATAAACCGAACGTTCGGTTTATAGGCTGTCGGCATTTAACTATACGGAGACAGAGTCTCCATTCATAAAATTATAAATGGAGACTTTGTCTCCGTATAGTTAAAAGCCGGCATTTAACTATACAGAGACAGAGTCTCCATTCATAAAATTATGAATGGAGACTTTGTCTCCGTGTAGTAAAATGCCCACAGCCTATAAACCGAACGTTCGGTTTATAGGCTGTCGGCTTATGGAATACATGTATTCCTATTGCTATTCTATAAACCGAACTTTCGGTTTATAGAATAGCCATAGGATTACATGTATTACATAAGCCGAAAGTCTATAAACCGATCGTTCGGTTTATAGACTTTCGGCATTTTACTACACGGAGACAAAGTCTCCATTCATAATTTTATGAATGGAGACTCTGTCTCTGTATAGTTAAATGCCGACAGCCTATAAACCGAACGACTTTCGGTTTATAGACTTTCGGCTTATGTACTACATGTAATCCTATGGCTATTCTATAAACCGAAAGTCGTTCGGTTTATAGTTTAGCAATAGCATTACATGTATTCTATAAACCAAACGTCGTTCGTTTTAAAGACTTTCGGCTTATAGAATACTATTGGCTTTCTATAAACCGAACTAGAGTCGAGTCCCCATTCATAAGAAATTCTTATGAATGAGGAGGGACTCTAGTTAGGTTTATAGAATGCCAATAGTATTCTATAAGCCGAAAGTCTTTAAAACGAACGACGTTCGGTTTATAGAATGCATGTAATGCTATTGCTGTTCTATAAGCCGAATGTCTTTCGGCTTATAGAACAGCAATAGCATTACATGTATTCTATAAACCGAACGTCGTTTGTTTTAAAGACTTTCGGCTTATAGAATACATGCTGCTATTGGCTTTCTATAAACCGAAAGAGTCCCCATTCATACGAATAGGTCAATTGACCTATTCGTATGAATGGGAACTCAATTTCGGTTTATAGGAAGCTAATAGCATTACATGCATTCCATAAACCGAAAGTCATTCATGTCGGTTTATGGAATGTAGTACAATGCTATTGGTATTGTAAACCGACTCTATTTCGGTTTAGAATGCCAATAGCACGAATGGACGAATGGACGAATGAACGAATGATTTTCGTTTATTAACCATTCGTTCATTCGGATTTTGTTAGTTAAAATTTTCGTTATTCGTTTTTCGGACGAATGGACGAAAATGCTATTTTCGTCCGAAAATGCATTCGTCCGAAAACGAATGCACATGTCTAATTAAGATAGGTTGACCAAATGTTCTTTTCACACACTCAAAAGTATTTTGTCAGGTTTGAGCTGAAGCCAGGGGGAAATAGTCCGCCCATGCTCACCCTCCCCTGGTTTACTCAACAACAACTGTGCAAACTGAAATAGAGAGAAGCACATTGGCTAAAAGTTACAAGAGGTTAGTTTTTAATATATGGGCAGTTGGCACCCATCGAATATATTGCATTGTGAACCTATGTTAAGGTCATTAGGAAAATGTAATGCGGACAAGGAACACATTGACTTCTTTGTGAAGACGACAAAGATTGAAGCTGATCACCGCCATTAATTCACACACTGCAAATTAAATATTGACTCTTGACAAACTAATGGCATTACTATAACATTCTACATCCGCCACGCCAGTTAGGATACCAGCTCCCATTTCAATTCAGTATAAGTTTATCTTTTCTTTGCTAATGTTGTCTTTGTTGGTGAAGACTGGAGTTAAAATTCAGCTGTTGCCCGGTTATTTTGATTGGTCAATCCAAACACATAGCAGGCTATTCAGGTAGCCCCGGTTTAGGCAGAATTTACCCCAATTCAGGGCTAGCGGCAGAGATATCAGTTATTTAGCTACTCAGTTTGACCGATTTCGAGTAGAGTTGAGCGGACACCTGGATGTTCGTGTTCGGCAGGTTCGGCCGAACTTCGAAAAAATGTCCTGGTCCGTGCTCGAACTTGACCCCGAACTTGACCCCGAACCCAATTGAAGTCAATGGGGACACAAACTTTTGGCCACTAAAATGCCTCTAAAAAAGCCCTGGAAAGAGCTAGAGGGCTGCAAAATGAAGTAAAATGTGGGTAAGAGTGTCCCCATTCATACGAATAGGTCAATTGACCTCTATTTCGGTTCGAACAGTGCGGTTCGGGTTCGCTCAACACTAATTTCGGGAGGAAGTTAGACCTAATCAGTTTGGGGAACTTGGCCCGAGTAATTCATAAGGTTCCCCCAATACTTAAATGGCCGAATCCTGCTGAATTATGTCCATTCCACTTATCCAAATATCATTTGGAGAGCTGAACTTAATTGGAATTGGAAATTGCTAAATACATGCCATAATAATTTTTTTAAAATCATGATTGGATTTTTTTTTTTTAAGTATGCTATTTTGGCATAAATGGTGCAATTGCCATGTGAATTAGCATACACATGTATTCCATACACCACTTGGTGGCCTCAATAAAAGTTAATGAATTGTTATGTTTGATGGGGGCAGGTAACAGGGTGATATGGCATGTAATGGGAGTTATGGGGGCATGTAATGGGCTGATGGGGGCATGTAATGGGCTGATGGGACATTTAATGTGTGTGCAATGTGGGTGGTGGGGCATGTAATGGGGTGATGGGACATGGAATGTGGTGATGGGGCATGTAATGGGGTGATGGGACATGTAATGTGGTGATGGGACATGGAATGTGGTGATAGGACATGGAATGTGGTGATGGGACATGTAATATGGTGATGGGACATGTTCTGTGTGTGCAATGTGGTGGGGGCCTGGGGCAGCACAAAATCAAGATACACCACTGAATATAGCACATTGATTGCCAATGCACCACTGCCCACTGTGATATGAAAGAGTACCTCTACATATGTCAGTACATTAGGCAATGGCATGACTATAAGCCACTGTACCATGGTGGTCCCTCTGACTACATAGCACATCATCACATGATACAACCACTGCAACCACAGCACTTCCAAAGCTGGTATGATGGACAGTGGGGGCTTGTACTGAATTTAAGGTCAACTTGGAGGCGTGAAACCTGAATGGTATGAATTAAAGGGAATTTGGAGCTCTTTGAATATAGGCCATAATTTTATTAAATGTCCTAAAAGTATTTATTTTAATGAGCCAACTTAAAATCTAGACAGTCTCAATTTTATTTTTTTATTTTTTTTATTTTTTTTTAATCCTGCACCTTCTCATTCTTCTCCTTCCCTACAAATCAAAGCCTTCTGATGACAGGCTGTAGAACAAGAGCCCAATTCATCTGCCTAAGCAGTGAACTTTATTAAAAAAGTCACAATACGACATTAACTGTACCTTTATGTAGGTAGAAAGTACATATGAGCAGTGGGACTTGCACAGCCTCTTTAATCCTTTGAAATCATTTTGAAGGTTGAATTATGGGGCCTGACAAAGGTCACCTTGAGCAATGTCTGTGAGTGGACAGTAAATCATGAGACAAAGCTCCACCCGTGAACAAACGCATGCTCATTAGCCACGTAGGGAGACCTCTAACAGAGGAAATCAGGAGAGGAATAATTTCGGGGAAACTCAATATGTTTTTATTAAAACATTTCCCTGTACTCACAGGTGGATCAATTTCTATGTTGTAATCCGCAGAATATATTATATAATAAATTTAGTTATAAACTCAATTAAAGTTATTGGAAAATGAAAGATTAGGGCAAGAGTAAAATCAATTGTTTTCAGTATGTCATGTACTGGCCTATGGATTATATGCCCTAGCCTACCCGATATATAAGATATAAATATTGAGAAAGGATGGCTGTAATCAAAGGTTTTTATCTCAACTAAAAAAAAAACAATGCTATACTTGTTATATGTTAAGGAAAGAAGATCCAGAGGAAACAACGGCGACGGACAAACGGAGGAGAACATACAATACAGACACAGTTCAGGCTGAAGGTGAGTTTAATCCACATAGAGTATACAGCTCTGTTTGCCAAAAAGTACTTCCTCCTACCCGGTGAACAAAACGCCTACGCGTTTCGTGCCAAAACTTGGCACTTTCTCAAGGCCCTATACTTCTGCGTTGGCTAACTACGCTTAGTGTGGCAAACTTGGGAAGTGCGGCAACAAATTGAAAGGTGCAGCAACAGAGCCAGCGCTACCATTTCTCGTCGTGCATCATCCTTCAATGCCTTGCGCTGCCTGTACAGACATATGGGCTACACCCACTAGATCACTAGTGAGCCGTGTAAAGTGATTTGAGGGCAACCTGGCACTGTTATAAGGCACGTGGGGGCAATCTGGCACTGTTATAAGGCATGTGGGGGCAATCTGACACTGTTATAAGGCACATGGGGGCAATCTGGCACTGTTATAATGCACGTGGGGGCAATCTGGCACTGTAATAAGGCACGTGGGGGCAATCTGGTGCTGTTAAAAGGGACATGGGGCAATCTGGTGCAGTTAAAAGGCACGTGGGGGTAATCTGGTGCAGTTAAAAGGCATGTGGAGGCAATGTGGCGTTGAACACAAGGATGTGAGGGCAATCTAGTATAGTGGAAAGGTTATATGAGTTAGGGGTGAAACCTGTACAGGAAGGTGTGCAATAAATGAAGTTTGGGGGTGCATAAGTTTAGTCAAGCTGAGGACAGCAAAAAAATCTATATATACCAATGCATATACCCCAACTATCCTGATTCAGGAGGGTGGTCCAGACTCATAAATGGGTGGTGGCTAACCTTTGGTACTTTAGCTACCAGTCTGCAGTTCCATAATGGACTGTCATCAAAATGCATGGCCACATTGGGGTTCATGTATAACCATGGAGCACAGGCTGATAAAGCCAAATATTGGTGCTATCAGCGAGTGCACCTATGAATAAGACAGACTCCCGACAAATTTCGGAAGTCTGTGCCACAGGTGCCAGTAAACTACCTCCTGGTTGTGCTAGTGCTCAGTGCACCAGTGCAGCCAATAAATAAAAACAGTAGGCACATAGTGTTGGCGAACTCCCTGCAAACACTCTCTCTCTCTCACTGCAAAGTGTCGGGATTTATACAAATGCAGTGCAGGAGTGTTTGCAGTGCAGGAGTTTTTATACATGACCGCCATTGTGCTTAGCCTACCACAATGTCAAAGCACTCATATATTGGAGGGACCGAACACTAAGCTATTTTACTTCCATTGACCTTAAGCATTATAAGCAGTATTATGTACCAGGGACCTCAGGCCTTCCTACATACGCAAGATGCTCCTGCAATCTATAGGTTTGTTTGCACAGCATGCATCAAACTGCAACCATGCAACTAATACCTAAACTGGCCACTGATCATAAGAATTGAAGTCGTTAGACACCAGTAGAGAAGCACACTTCATAACCTAACGTAGATTGTCAGATCTTGCCACCATGTGCTATTAAAGTGAAAGTAAGGGAAGAAAGAAATCTGCTAGGAAATTATTATTGACACACACCCATTGATCTTATGTGCTCTCACCCATTGTTTAGAGAAATGGTGGCACTGTAGATGTCTAGGAGCTACATATCCTGTAACAGAACCCTCAGTATTCTGACTACCTCTGTTGAAAGCTCTGCTTCCTTCCAAGAGCAGCCTTTTGTGGCAATAACCCAAACCACAGTGCTGGGATTAGTTAGCCCTTACAAGAGGTTTAGTGTGATCTTCTCTAAAGTCACTAGACGATACCAGTGTTAGAGTTAGGTAAAAAAAAAAATGAAAATTGCATTATATTTTATATTATAATAGAAATAAAGAGACTAGGGAATCTCACCTAAAGATATGGGCAAACTGGAAACCCGAGAGGAACGAGGAAGGCACTGGTGCTTAGGATGCGAACAATGAGAGGCATAGAGGGTCACATGCACGACAGGCGGGGTGCCCGCCACAGCCCGGGGAGGGAGACTGGCGGAAGAAGGCGAAATATATGTGGATGAATGATTGAATGGATGATATGCAGCATGTTTGGGTTAAGATACGTTAATAGGATAATTTTTGGGAAACTCCCCAATTTAGACCCTAGGCACCAAAGAATAATTGAGTAACCATAGAAGAATTATTAGTGCCAATGGGTACGCCTAGCTACACTTAGACCATGAAAGTTGGAGCGAGGGGACAGAACGATTACATAGGGACAAAATTGGCACCAATTTAAATTGATACCCCCCCCCAACGTAGTATACTTATTTTTAAATTATTATTGTATACTGAAAATTAATAAAGATTAAGAAATGTAAAAAAAAAATGAAAATTACAAGAACAGCACATATATATACAGACATAATTACACCAACAGGGGCTTAGCATACAACACTAGGGAGAGGCCACTGTAGTTTCCTACTAGGTCCAGTCATTAAATTGGTACAGGCATACAATGGACATAATCACTTAACAGTAAATTTAAATAACAGAGAACAATGAATGATTCACATAGAACTTGTACAGCTTTAAACATGACATGAAATATAACAAATAAAAGTTTCTTTGGAGCACTCTTAGAACTGAAGTCAAGTTACTGTGACATATCCCATGATGCTCATTTAGTAGTTAGGTCCTAAACATATGCAGTGTCAAAGTAAGTCATCACTGGTTTAGAGGCTTGTTTGCATTTCTTGACCTAAACTGACCTGCCAAACATCTTGTAGCTGACCTTTTTAATAAAAGAAATTCATATAATAAGGAATAGATCTTTTGGGCAAGTGATGAATGCCCCTAAGACATAGATATTCCTGTAGCTTTCAAGTAAATCCTATACAGTGATGAATTAACAGAATTCTATAATGTTCCTATCTTTATAACTCTGCCACTGATAGGGATGCTACTTTTTTTATTCAAGAACTACTAGCTTTGCCCTCCTCTACTTAAACGGACTGTCTGGTACACAGAATGCATCTTCCAAATATTAATGCATATTAATGTGTTTTCAAAGTACTTTACAATGCATTTTTTACATTTTGCATTGCCTAAATTATGAAAACCTTACACTTGGATGAATTTCTGAAATTACAGCAGTTTGCAAGTAATCAGGACTGCCCACACTAGCTGAGTAAAAGTCAGTTTCCTCATCTTCTTTTTGGCTGCAGTAACCAATGAGAATAATGCCATTCAAATGAACGGCATATCCTGTTTCTCTAGTGCTTTCAACAGACAATATGTTGCACTGTTAAGAGATCCTACATATACAAGAGCAAGGTTACTTAGATTTCCCACAATGCATTCTATTCCACCAGTAAAGCAGCAGAGGAAGTGACTAATTGAAACAAAACTGATACAGGCTCAGTGCTTACATCCAATCAGCGCGGCAGAACCTGTAGGATAGGATGCAGGGGAGGGCTTGAGTCGAATATTAAAAATGGGATTAGCACTCTTATCCAAATCGGAAAGCTGTATCATTTCACATCCTTAGACTTTATGTCGATTCTACACTTCCTCACAAATTAATTTCCCGTCTGCTGTTTATTTAATTTCAGACTGATAAGGCCAGAGTAAAAACAGTGCTCACTTGACTGTAACCAAAAAATATAAAACGCGCTCGCTTAATCTATCTTAATTTAAAAAGTGGCAATTAGACGCCACCTCCCGACAACCCATTAGATCCATGTTATTTTAATATATGTTTTATATTGTGCTGCATCCTTTTTAGCATCCGGCCTATGGCTGAATATCCAGTGACTGAATCATTTGCAGTTTGGACCGAAGATGCATCGGAGTGGCAGTGATGTACGAACAGAACTTAAAAAGTCTATGAATCAAGAACGGCATCATTCTCTGTAATGATATACAAAGTGTCAGGTTATTAGAGATAATCAGAGAATGATTGGAAAAAAAAGGTCCTTAGGAGATCGCAAGACATAGAACAATCTTTTCACTATGCTAATAACCTTGCCATTATTTTGACAGTTCTCATTGTGGCTTTTAGATAGTGGAACGCTTAACAAGGTGTATTGAGCATAAACGAAAAGCAACTCCAAGTGTGCCTCTTTCCAGGTGTTTCCCAATTTCAAATATGAATAAAGTGATAACAAGACATCTATGTACCCAATAAACCTAATATTAAAAAAGGTAGTCAAGTGAGTTGATAAACTAGCCAGTAAATGCGTGTTAAGTACCATAAACATCTGGTATGGATTTCATTTAACAAAAAGATGCCTTTTTATTTTAATAAAGGTTCAACCCAAGCAGAAATTGTTTTGCTTAGTAGGGTAAAAGGCTTCTAAATGAAGAACTTTTTGGCATGCTCGGTTACTTTTGCATAGTTTTTGCAAGCTCCACCTCCTGGTGCAGAGTTGAAAATTCTGAGAGTACAGGTGTCCATAATCTTCGGACACTGGGAGCAGATGACTCAAGATTTAAGTATGAAAAAGATTTTCTTACAGATGTATTTGTTCCAAAAAAAATAAATAAAGAGAATTTAAAAAACGGAACAAAAATCCTTATTGAATCCAGTTTTTGTATCCGTTATGTAAAAATATATGTATGATTTTTCTGCCCATGACTTAGTAACGGTGGTCATTGAATCTGTGTAGTCATGATCATGGGTTTCCATGTCAGTGAAATGACTTTTTTAGCGGGTGTAGTAATGGTTTTATAGCCCCCGTTAATGGCTTCAATGGAGGGCACTGAATAACGTTTGCCCATACATTTATCATGCAACGCACGCCATTCAATCTACGTCCTGCGTTGACACAATTACGTATTTTTCCTATTTTTTAAAACAGGATTAAGCCAGCTTTATCATGGGTCTGCAAATATACAATATCCTTCAACCTACAGATGTGCTCTAAGCAGAAACATAGAGAGGCTGATTTTTTTTCTACCTCTATAAAGTTATTCATTAATAAAACATGGGTCTCAGCTTTCCAGGAATATCTCGGATACTGATTGCTCTAACACAATGATAACCCATAGTGGAACTGGCTTCAGGCAGGAAATCATCATAGAAAGAAACAGAATCACATAAAATAAACTTCAATTCCAATAAACTGATTGATTTATGGTAATAAAGGCCTGTTTGTGTTTTTTCTTTATTATTTGGTTGGGGTTTTTTTTTTTTTTTGCTTGATCAGCAAAATGCTCCTACAAATCTATTTAGGATTGATTGCCACATTCTTACCTGTGGGGAATCGTAACATGTAACCACAAGCAATCATTTTAACCAACTGAGCCTTCCTAAGTGTATATCATTCAATCGCTTTAAACAAGGGGCCGTGGAATATAGACTCCTAGCTTTTAGTGGACTACAACTCCAATAAGCCTTTTGCCAGCCTAAATGGCAAACAGAGGCAGCAACATGGGAGTTGCAGTCTAAAAGCAGCTAATGTACTATGGATTTAATTTAATCTATAGGTCCTGTGCTACTTGAATGGATGGAATTTTTCATTGGAAATCCAAAAAAAGAAGAAACCCATATCTTTTTTTTTTTTTTTTGCCATTCTGTACATAGTGCATCTGTCCATGGTTTGTGTGATGCCCATGAACTTCACATAGTTGCCACAAGGTCACATTACTCTGCCCCTATTGGCTGTGCATCCACCAATTGTACCTCCCCTACTTTGGCTCAGTGCCAGATAGTTGTCATCGATGACTAGAATTTATTTTTATCATGACTGGTAGACATGTGCATTCGTTTTCTGACGAATGCATTTTCGTCCGAAAATAGCATTTTCGTTCATTCGTTTGAAAAACAAATAACGAAAATGCTAAGCTAACGAAAGCCGAATGAACGAATGGTTAATAAATGAAAATCATTCGTTCATTCGTCCATTCGTGGTACTATTGGCGTTCTATAAGCCAAAATAGAGTCGGTTTATAGAATACAATAGCATAGTACACTACATTCCATAAACCGACATAATGAACGACTTTCGGTTTATGGAATGCATGTAAGTCTATTGGCATTCTATAAACCGACTCTATTTCGGTTTATAGTAATGCCAATACTATAGCACGAATGGACGAATGATTTTCGTTTATATTAAACCATTCGTTCATTCGTTCAACTTCTTAGCTTTCTATAAACCGAAACAGAGTCCCCATTCATAAATTTTTATGAATGGGAACTCTAGTTCGGTTTATAGAAAGCCCATAGTATTACATGTAATCCATAAGCCGAAAGTCTATAAACCGAACGTTCGGTTTATAGACTTTTGGCTTATGGAATACATGTAATCCTATTGCTATTCTATAAACTGAACGTTCGGTTTATACAATAGCAATAGGATTATATGTATTCCATAAGCCGAAAGTCTATAAACCGAACGTTTGGTTTATAGACTTTCGGCATTTGTAATGAATGTAATAGTACTATTGGCTTTCGCTACACAGAGACAGAGTCTCCATTCATAAAATGAAAGCCAATAGTATTACACGTATTCTATAAAACGAACAAATAAAACGAAACAAAACGAAAATAATGAACGAATTTCGTCTGAAACGAATGCAGTAATGAACGAAATTCGTTTTAGACGAAATAAATAACATTTTCGTCCGAATGGACGAAAACGAAAATGTTAGTTTTGCACATGTCTAATGACTGGTATGTTCTGGCTTCTTCTGTAGAGGTTCTGTAGAGGTTCCCTCCAGTTTTGTAGAGATTCATCACACACATTTCCAACAATTAATCTCTATCACCCTCAACCCAGGTCACTTGGAATGAAGCAGAGGTGAGGATTACTCGGTAAACCAGTTCCATCAATGAACACCTACAAAAGGTTCCAAGAAAACTCTGGGTCAAAGTTCAAAAGAAAAAGGTCTAACCAATCCACTATTCAAACTCTGCTCCAGAATTGTTATTAAGTAACCCCTATTATAACTACGCACAAGGGAATGTTGAGAGCGTCAACGTTATGCAGATTCATTTTAAATGGATTTTAATTTTGTCTGGTTTATAAAGTTTGGTTGGAAGTGTTAACCCGTCAAAGTCATTGGATTTGTTTTACCACCTCCGTATTCCATAGTCAAGGATGGGCTTACTAAAATCTCTCCTGGGTCATACCACACACCAGAAGATTTGTCAAGTGAGATTATTTACCAATTGACCTTCCTGAGTAGAAATCCTTAAAAAAAAAAAAAGTGCAATGTTTCGATCGACCTTGAAGATGCCTCTGTATATGTCTAACGCTTATTGATGACTCCACTTTCCCTACTAGGTCTATGTGTACTTAAAAGAAAAAAAATCTACCTCAATTCATCATTTAGTCTGTTTTCACGCAAAGTATTTAGTGAGTCACCTAATTCATTTTCTTGCCAGAGCTATAAATGGGGTGAAATGTTTTCCTCCAACACAGAATTCGAGTTTCAAGGGAGTACTTAAGGGGAATCCGTCATCTAACAGTAGGAATGTTGAACAAACAAAACTAACTGTACATTGTTTTAGAACTCTTGCCAGACAAAGAATATGTTAAAAGAAACATGTGTCGGTGCGGTCTCTCTTCCATGACATCATCGTACATGACTGTATGCAAATTACACATTCTACTAGGACATTGTTTATTTGTGTATTAATCCACAAGGTGACTTCATAAACTCAGACACATTTAAGTGCCATTATTTTTAGACTAAAACTATGACTAAAATCCATTGCAATTTAAGTCGAAAATGTGACTAAAATTTTAGGGAGGGATTATTGCATTTGCCTATTTGGAATTCTGGATCCCATGGATCTTTGCCAAAGCCCAGTCCCCTGACTCTATCTGTGGCTGGACTGGCTGAGACACAGGCTCCCTGTGCCGGCCTGCCCCCTGGAACAACGCCCTCCAAACTGCAGAGGAAGAGGCTATCCCTCCATCTGATTCACCTGGTACTGTGACGTGAGTGTTTCCCCTCCCATCTCCCTAGAAAGTTAACTTAACACTAAGAACAGCCTTCTCAGACCTGTTCCCTCCCATCTCCCTAGAAAGTTTACTTAACACTGTGTAACAGCCTTCTCAGACCTGTTCCCTCCCATCTCCCTAGCAAGATAACTTAATACTATGTAACAGCCTTCTCAGACCTGTTCCTCCTATCTCCCTAGCAAGTTAACTTAACACTATGTAAAAAGCCTTCTCAGAACTGTTCCCTCCCATCTCCCTAGCAAGTTAACTTAACACTGTGTAAAAGCCTTCTCAGACCTGTTCCCTCCCATCTCCCTAGCAAGTTAACTTAACACTATGTAAGAGCCTTCTCAGACCTGTTCCCTCCCATCTCCCTAGCAAGTTAACTTAACACTATGTAACAGCCTTCTCAGACCTTTTCCCTCCCATCTCCCTAGCAAGTTAACTTAACACTATGTAAGAGCCTTCTCAGACCTGTTCCCTCCCATCTCACTAGCAAGTTAACTTAACACTATGTAACAGCCTTCTCAGACCTTTTCCCTCCCATCTCCCTAGCAAGTTAACTTAACACTATGTAAGAGCCTTCTCAGACCTGTTCCCTCCCATCTCACTAGCAAGTTAACTTAACACTATGTAACAGCCTTCTCAGACCTGTTCCCTCCCATCTCCCTAGTAAGTTAACTTAACACTATGTAAGAGGCTTCTCAGACCTGTTCCCTCCCATCTCACTAGCAAGTTAACTTAACACTAAGTAAGTGCCTTCTCAGACCTGTTCCCTCCCATCTCCCTAGCAAGTTAACTTAACACTATGTAAGAGCCTTCTCAGACCTGTTCCCTCCCATCTCCCTAGCAAGTTGACTTAACATTATGTAAAAGCCTTCTCAGACCTGTTCCCTCCCATCTCCCTAGCAAGTTAACTTAGCACTATGTAAAAGCCTTCTCAGACCTGTTCCCTACCATCTCCCTAGCAAGTTAACTTAACACTATGTAAGAGCCTTCTCAGACCTGTTCCCTCCCATCTCCCTAGCAAGTTAACTTAACACTATGTAACAGCCTTCTCAGACCTGTTCCCTCCCATCTCCCTAGCAAGTTAACCTAACACTATGTAACAGCCTTCTCGGACCTGTTCCCTCCCATCTCCCTAGCAAGTTAACTTACCACTATGTAAGAGCCTTTTCGGACCTGTTCCCTCCCTCACTGCTGGAGAATTAACCAACTAAAACTAGACTAAAACTAAAACAATTTAGCTGACTAAAATACGACTTAACTAAAATGGCATTATGACTAAAACGAATTCAAAATGCGTTGTCAAAATTAATACTGTACTGGATGAATGGACAAAAATTCCCACAGAATTACTCCAAAATCTTGTGTAAAGACTTCCCAGTAGAGTGGAAGCTGTTATACATGTATTTAGAATGTGATGTCATAAAATTCCCTGTTGGTGTAATAAGTCAGATGCCCCAATACTTTTGTCCATATAGTGTATATGTATAGGGTTTCCAAAGAAAACTCTAACTGTCATTTTAAAAGCAACATATAACTTGTATGAGTGCGTTAAATGACAGAGGAAAATTACATTTAAACACATATCAAAAATGAACAAAATGCTCTGGTTATTGGCCCAGGAAAACCCAGAGTCCTTAAGGCAGTGGTGTCCAAACTTTTTTCAAAGAGGGCCAGACTTGATGAAGTGAACATGCGTGAGGGCCGACCATTTTGCCTGACAGTTAAAATTAAGTACAAATGAACTATTTTATGCAAACTTTATTGCAAACGATTTGAATGACAATTCTAAACAGTAGTAAAATCACTCTGCCTTTCATATCTGAAGGCCAGATGAAAAAAAACAACAACACAAGATGCTGAAATATATGTCAGGAACACAACTAACCCTTCCCATATCTGTCTGTCTCTCCTCTGCCATCCCATGTTTGTCTGTCTCTCCTCTGCCATCCCATATTTGTCTGTCTCTCCTCTGCGAACCCATGTCTGTCTGTCTCTCCTCTACCATTCCATTTATGTCTCTCTCTTCTCCCTTCCCATGCATGGTTCTCTCGGCCAATTTGCCCAATAATATGCCAGTGTTATATGCCATTTAATATGCCCCAGCCAATTTGCCCAATAATATTCCAGTGTTATTTGCCATTTAATATGCCCCTACCAATTTTCCCAGTAATATGCCAGTGTTATTTGCCATTTAATATGTCCCTGCCAATTTTCCCAATAATATGCCAATGTTATTTGCCATTTAATATGCCCCTGCCAATTTTCCCAGTAATATGCCAGTGTTTTTTGCCATTTAATTTGCCCCTGCCAATATTCCCAATAATATGCCAATGTTATTTGCCATTTAATATGCCCCTGCCAATTTTCCCAGTAATATGCCAGTGTTATTTGCCATTTAATATGCCCCTGCCAATTTTCCCAGTAATATGCCAGTGTTTTTTGCCATTTAATTTGCCCCTGCCAATATTCCCAATAATATGCCAATGTTATTTGCCATTTAATATGCCCCTGCCAATTTTCCCAGTAATATGCCAGTGTTATTTGCTATTTAATATGCCCCTGCCAATTTGCCCAGTAATATGCCAGTGTTATTTGCCATTTTATATGCCCCAGCCAATTTGCCCAGTAATATACCAGTTATTTGCCATTTAATATCCCCTGCCAATTTGCCCAGTAATATACCAGTTATTTGCCATTTAATATCCCCTGCCAATTTGCCCAGTAATATGCCAGTTATTTGCCATTTAATATCCCCTGCCAATTTGCCCAGTAATATACCAGTTATTTGCCATTTTATATGCCCCAGCTAATTTGCTCAGTAATATGCCAGTTATTTGCCATTTTATATGCCCCTGCCAATTTGCCCAGTAATATGCCAGTTATTTGCCATTTTATATGCCCCAGCCAATTTGCCCAGTAATATACCAGTGTTAGTTGCCATTAATATTCCCCAGCTAATTTGCCCAATAATATGTCAGTGTTACCTTATCATTAATAAGCCCCTGCCTCTTTCCCCAGTACTTTCCCCCAATCTCCCCAGTCCCCAGCACTTACCTTTCCCTGGTGGCTAGTGGCAGGCAGCATGGTCTTCTCCATGCTGCCTGTTCGTCTCACAGGTGGTTGTGCCGATAGGTCACGTGACCCGGCGCGCGTATGACGTCAGCGCGCCGGTCACGTGACCTGTCGGCACTTCCGTGTCGGCACACTGCACGGGGAGCCGAACAGGCAGCACGGAGGTTTCTCCGTGCTGCCTGTTCGGCTCCCCGTGCAGCCTGGCAGGCAGAACGAAGGTGGTGGGGGATCTTCCGATCCCTTCTCACCTCCGTCTCTGCCTGCAAGCTTTTTTTTTTTTTCAGAGAGAGACATTGATCAGCCGTGTCTCTGGGGCCGTATGGAAGTAAAGGACGGGCCGCAACTGGCCCGCGGGCCGGACTTTGGACATGACTGCCTTAAGGGCTTAAACCTAGGGTTGATAATGGGTCTTTATTAGTTTAGGCCAATGTTTTTCATGGATAAACTGTCCTGCTACTGCATTAGCCCAGGACTCATAGCACATTATATGATTGAAAACCCCAAAAGTGTCAGAAAATGTCATTATATCTTTGAGAAAAACAGAAAATACTTTTCGTTTAAAGAGCCACTAAACTTTTTTTTGTTCCTTAGTGAAATATTTGATGGCCCTAGTAAGAAGATGAACTGGCACATACTTTTTGAGAAACACACCAGTCTAACCTCCGACCGGCAGCCGCCATCCTACCTCCCTTTAAGCTGTCATGGCAACTCCGTTAAAAATGTTAAAGTTGGCATTGTTTCACAGATTTAATTACTCTTAGAGGAGAACTGTTGGCAAAAAAAATGTTATATTTAATTGAAACATTGCCTCAGACATTTAAAATAGAAATGCTTTAATGAAAGAATCGACATAAAGTACCTTTTTGAGACCTCTTTGGTGCTCTATCAGGGGGCGGACATGTTTAGAATCTTGGGTCAGATAAAGGAAGATCTGACAAATCTCACTCAAGAGTCTAAACAATTTGTCAGCACCCTGATAGTGCCACATGGAACAGAGGGGTCTCAATAAGGTACTTTACATCACACATATCACTGGTTATAGAGGTGGGAAACCAAGCAGGATATTTGCTTCCTGTAATAGGAGACAGACATGATGGGTCAGATGTTGGGTCAATAATATTGGATCAGATAAAAGAAGATCTGACCAATCTTGCTCAAGATTCTAAACAACATGTCAGCCCCCTGATAGAGCTATATGGGTTCAACACGGTACTTCATAGAACAGATATCACTGGTTATAGAGGTGAGAAAGTGGTAGGAGATTTTCTTCCCTGAATCTGCCCAAGAGAGTGTGGCTTGTTGCCTTATTGGTCTGTCAGACTGTTATCCAGACACATCAAAAAAGAGCGCCTGCCCAGACCATGCCCCCAAATAGATTCTAGATCAAGTAAGTCTCCTAGTGCTTGGTTTCCCCCCCTTACAATATAATTGAAAACATAATTAAAACAGCAACAGGGGTAATGTATTGGGAGTTTTAAATAATCTTACATTAACGAATGAGTTAATAAACGGGGGACTAATAAAAGTACTCAAAAAAAAAAAAATTGGGCAGACTAGATGGACCGAATGGTTCTTATCTGCCGACACATTCTATGAGTCGGTGAGTGAGTGAGTAAGTGAAAGAGGCATGAGTGCTAACAGGTAATGAGTATGGTTTATCAGTGAATACTGATATCTGCATTTTAATGACACTTTTATTGTCTGAGATTGTGTTATACCACAGCAGGATGGAGAACTGGAGCAGCCACGGAAGTGCAGGAACATTTTTTTTAATTGCTGATACCCCAATTCTTCTCCCTTTGTAGCGATCGCGCTGTCATATTTTTTTTAGACATTCAACCAGTCCCAAGAGTCCCAGACCCTTTTGGAAACATAATAACAAGACAAAAACAAAGGATATATCACTTCAGTTCAATGAAAATGAATAAATCCAGGGAGCTTCAATAAACTGAATGATGCTTTAATCCATGTGACACAGACAGGGACAAAGCAGCCCACCAAACCTTACACAATTTGAGCCTTTTCAGAGGCTCTTAGATTCTGCTGCACTCAGAGTTTTGAACTAGGGTCAGCCTCCTTTTCATCCTATTACAGCCCAGCGGTTTTATACTGGGATACTCCCATTTCCTCTGTTGGAAATGTACTTCCTGTTTAGTCAAGTGATCCGCCCTAGCAATAAAGAAAACAATAAATTGTAAAATAACACCACAGCACTATAAAACAGCAGTCTATCATTATGAATCAAGGTGGCCATGGGGCTTATTTATACCTTTCTGACAACTAATGTGCATTTCTTACCCGCTTCCTGTCCCTTTAAAATGCCAAGTGTGCTGCTCAAGCCAAAATATTTTCCACATGATGGTTTAATATTGGGCAAAAATTATGCAAAGAAGTCATTTAAATGATTATGATTCACTTCCACTTGCAGTCCCGTTCATTGCGCTAGATAACCTTCGTCAGGCTGTTTGCTGATGTAACTCAGTAAATTGTCAGCAATGTCTTTATTTTACAGCCTGGAGTCACTGGGAACTCATCTACCAAAGTGTCTCGTTTCATATGCAGTGTAGAGGAAATGGACTGGATTCAGCTAAACATTGCTATCATTTTCCTCCTGCAAATTTATGGCTTTTAATCCATGAGAGAGGAATTAAGAAGGGAATTGCAAGCGTAAGGCCAAAGTAACCGAGTTGGAAAAATTCTCCCCTTTCGGCTCTACTGCAAACGCTGCTATTTTTATTTGGCAGTTCTCTTCTCATTTCCCTGCAATTCATGAATAAACCTCAATACGCCCTTATAGATTTGCTGGTTGGACGTGTAGACAAAAGGCTTGATTTCCGAGAGGATTACCGATCATTGAGATGGTAGAGCTGAGGGCAAATCTGGCCTGCGTGTGGATAAGGATACACATAGGGTGTATAAACCAGGATCAAATTTCCATTCAAGGCAAACATAGAGCATACCTGGCAGATTTCTTGGGAACACTCCCCTGGTCATTGTGGAGGTGGAGCCTAAAGTGGGCTGGGTTACGTGACACCTCTTGACGTTAAACCCGTGTGCCCCAGCGGTATTGAGCTCCACCTTACTCGGTACAGATACCAGATATCTGGATTCAGGCTGTGCATGTCTATAAACACATGGAAGAGGACCCAATATAATGGGACTCTCATGACAAAGTCAGGACCGTTGTCAGCTATGCTAGGGTTGTAACGCCAACAGTCTCCTGTACCTAGACATAACTGAGATGGGAATTTCTTGCAATTTAATCCAACTTGGCCATAAGTTTGAAATTCCCTTCTCAAGTCCCCATAATGCTCTCATTCATGAATAAAGCCTATAGTCCTTATTTAAAGGCCATAGACTTGCTGGTAATTCAGCCGACAGACGATGTTTACAACTAATGATTTTTTAAAGTTCTACATGTAAAGTTGAGAGGTAGAGCTGAGGGCAAATCTGGCCTGCGTGTGTATAAGGATACACATGGGGTTTATAAACCACAGATAGCACTAAGTTCTTAATTTACTAGGAAGTAAGACTTAAAAACAAGTTTAGTTAACTAGTGAGAACACTCAACTCCTTGTAACACAAAACGCGTTGACAGTCTGGGAAATCCCTTACAGTGATTTTATATAATTCTACATGTAATTGTGAGAGGTAGAGCTGAGAGTAAACCAGCGTGTACTGATATAGCTGCATGTCGGACTTACAGAGCATAGGTGGCACCAAGTCTGCACATTTTGCTTTCGTTTAACCCCTTCCCGACGTTAGGACGTACTATGCCGTCCTGACTTTAAGTGCCTTAAAGTCGTTAGGACGGCATAGTACGTCCTGTATTAAACAGCACATGGTCGCTCCCCGTGATGAACTGTTCTCGGATCCCGCTGCAGGCACTTGCAGCGGGATCCCACTTTGAGTGGCCTCAGTCTGACAGGGGAAATGTAGCCAGTGCTCAAAGCGAGCACCGGCTACATTTCTCCAAATCGCGCCATGCCCGAACTTCCGCGTTCGGGCACGCCTCTGTGACGTCACATGTGACCTCCGGAGGTCTCGCGTTTTTTTTTTTTCACGGACCCACAGGCTCTGTTAAGACCCTGATCGGGTCTCTGCGAGAGTGTTCCTGGCTACCGATCCCCTTGTGATCGGTGGCCAGGAACCAACGGTGACGTTTTGGTGCTTGCGTCGTTTGGGACGCAAGCATCTTGCGTCACGAAGGGGTTAAGAAGCAAGAGTTTAAAAAAAACGAGTTTCCGGAGAAACAGTCTGGGAAGGGAAATTTCTATGGATCTTGAAATGAACTTCTTACCGAAAGTCCCGGCTAATGTCAGAGCAGCTCCCTTTCAAATAAATTCAGCAAGTACTCTGAAATGTGCTGGAGGAATGCATTTAAATTACACGAGAAACACAAAACACTTTGTTCAGTGAATAAACCTCTAAAAAGTACAAAACAAGTAATAATAATAAAATAAAGCTATTACATTTGCTAGATCTATTTCCAATCCATAACGACCTTGGCTGGAATCTTGGAAGCTATGCCTTGGTGGAGTGTTCGTCTTTCTTTATCTGACATTCAAGCAGTAAGATGTCTGTCTGCCTTGGAAAGAGTATGAAAGTCAAAAGACGAGTTGTCCTGGCCAGACCTCCTCTACCTCCAGCCTGCAATGAGAGCAGGCGACAGCCGGATCAGTGCCGAGCTCATAAATCTGTAGCTAATCTGAAGCAATCAATAATTTTCATTAGGAACCTGTGAGAGGCACCATTAGAGGGACAAATCTGTTTAACCTGACACCTTGATGAAGTTATTTGGTGCTGGGGTTTAAGTCATTGGAAGGTAATAAAGAGCTAAGAGAGATGGTGTGGAGGCGGGCGGGTGTGGGGAGAGGCGGGGGGGCTTCCTTCTAATGCCACGCTGGGAATATTTACTGATTCGGTTTTTTTGAGAGCGACTGATGAGACGCAGGTCGGAGAGTGGATTCTGGGTGGATTATGAAACACTGAAGACAGATTCCTACGCTGACTGTCACAGCTTAGCTAATACATCTTATAAGAGCCCTTTCTAGTCCTGTCAGTAGCTCAAAAGCATAAAGCAAGTGTCACTGGGGTTATTAATACTCCCAACCCCACCACGCTTAGTAACCCTGTCAGTGCCACATGGGGACAAGGACGGCGATTGGTTTGTTTTTCATCTCTCCTTTGGTGTTGCAGGTTTTTAATTATATTTGTTAAAAAAAATAATAATGTTTGGTATAAGGAAATCTGAATAAACGTTTGCAATTACATCATATCCCCTAGATCCTAGGTGTCCTATTGCGGCCCTCCTGCTGCTTCTGGACTACAACTACCAGAATTCTCTGCCATTCTAGAAAGCTAGTCGGTACTTGTAGTCCAGGAGCAGTTGGAGGGTGGTCGCTGGATGCTTAGGCTCTAGATTATAGTTACAGTGCATGTATAGAAAAACATGGAAAGACCCCTACTTTTCACATTTCCATTCAAGGCACCCATAGGGCATACCTGGCAGATTTCTTGGGCACACTCCTACGGTCATTGTGGAGGTGGAGCCTAAAGTGGGCTGGGTTACGTGACACCTCTTGACGTTAAACCCGTGTGCCCCAGCGGTATTGAGCTCTAGCTTACCCGGTACAGATACCAGATATCTGGATTCAGGCTGTGCATGTCTATAAACACATGCTGTGCGTGTCTTTAAAAACATGGAAGAGGACCCAATATAATGGGACTCTCACGACAAAGTCAGAACCGTTGGCAACTATGCTAGGGTTGTAACGCCAACAGTCTCCTTTACGTACGACCTAGACAAAACGAGAAAAAACATGAGATGGTCAATATTCAGGGCTTAGATAAAGTGGAGGGGAGTGGAGGACATGGGCAAAGTTTGGCTTTAGTGGGTGGAGCTATTGTTAATTACCACCTTTTGTGTGCCCCTAAAATAAAGGATCACTATGGGCAGTTGCCTAATTTGTCTTATTGGGATGAAGCTTTGCTAATAAAACTGTTTAAAGAAATCAACATAACATAGTTGATTGTTAAGGCAATAAATAACAGAAATAATAGAAATATAGAATGTGTAAAGAAGAAAGATGTAAAATCAGAGAGATAAGTATAGGCATATTTATACTGATACTTCTTACTCTGCCTTCCGCCCACCCAGCGTTCTCTAATTTAATTCATATGGATGACCTTCCAACTCATTGTTATGGATGTTGTATAATATGTAAATATGTATAATGTTTTATATAATGTTCTATATAATTTAGATTCTAGAGAAATGGTATTTGTGTCTCTTTTAAAGGATAAAATGAATATAGTATGTTTCTTTTTTTAATATGATTATTCAAGTTTGTGTATTTGTATTACTGTATTGTCTTGTGGAATAGTATAAATTTAAAATAAAGCCAGAGAAAGAAAATTAAAGGAAATATTGAATACTTTGGCCTTAAGTTTGAAATTCTTGTCTCAATTCCCTGCAATCCTCTCTGTATTGAGCAGACCCTCAAATGTCACCTTTTACAGCTTTGAAGTTTACTATTTTTTAGTTGGGTAAACAAACAAGTCTCAATGTAACAGACAGAAGAAACAATTTAGCCGTCACTCCAAGAAATGTGATGAATGTAAAGCCCATTTAAAACACTTACTTTAATTATGGTTCTTACCATTTCCATGGAAGGAATAACAAAATGCGGGCGAACGCCTGACGCATTTCGCTTTGCTTCCTCAACCGCTTCCTCTTTTGAGGAAGCAAAGTGTTGCGAAACGCGTCAAGCATTGGTCCACATATAGTTATTTCTTCTATGGATCATTACTCCGCTGATGTCTTGCCTTAATTTTATATGTTCGGACGACTAAGTAAGGACCAGATTAAAGTAAGTGTTTTCCAATGGATTTTCTTTTTCTTTCATCTATTTCATATTTTGGATTGCCGGCTAAATTGTTTCTTCTGCCTCCAGAATAAAAGCATCAGTGTGGCAACTGGACTGTGAGCACTGAGTAAATTGACTATGTTCTAAAATGAATTCAGCCTTGTTTCTTTTCCATTAAACTCCGGGAAGATCGTCTTTCCAGGAGGATGCTCCAGGCAACTGTGGAGTTCTGATGACAAAGGTATCCCTCGGTGTCATCTCCATGGACCCCAACTGGTTCACCTGGATATTGGATTATTATCATAAACAGGAGGGTGAACTTTTGTGTTGGGAATGTATGGAAGGTCCTATGTTTAGGTAGGTTCGTGTTCTCTGTGATTCCCTGAATGTACGGAACGACAACTGTCGGCAAACACTGAACCTTTGCTTTATTCAAAGATCGAATCGTGCGTAGACATTATTAGTGTAAATACTTTTATGAAGGAACACAAATAAACTACCTTGTCTGCAACATATAACTCTAGCAAGGGGGCGGACATATTGTTTAGAATCTTGAGTCAATCTTGGGTTGGCTAAAGGAAGATGTGACCCAATATTTTACTCTTCAATATTGGAATACCAAAGCAGCAAGGAGGTTCAGATCCAGATGACTAGCTTTGGCCATCGATACGGGATATGCACTGGGCGGAAAGCTGTTTCTCATGAACGGATATTGTAAGAGTGTTGTATGTTGGGATCCCTGAATCAATTGAATGTATTTCGAACATAGAAAGCTGTATAACGGAAGACATGTTCTATTAGCCACATCAACTAAGCCATTAATTCTCTGGGGGCTTTTTTTTACAACACAAGGTGAACTGAAATATGAATTATTTCATTTGTTTCCAAGAATAGCTAGTATGCAAATGATTCCACATATGACATCACTATACAGTTTAACAAGCGGATTAAAGAGATTCCATCAACCTAAAAAATAGAGGATAAGATTTTTTTTTAATTTATTTATTATGCAACATAGCAAAGTGCAATAAATAACAAACATACATAAAAACATCTTATATAAATTCAGTATAAGTTAACATTAGCAATTTCAAATACATACAAAGACACAACCATGACAACTACAGACAACACACCGTGTTGGATTGGCGACACACACCCATAGCAGCAAGAAACAGCAGAGCTAAACCACTAACAGTGGGAGCGGAATAAATCTTATAGAAGTTAAGAACCGCTTCAGGGGGATTCAAGGGGTTTCGCTACTGGAGTTAGCCCTGTGACGAGACAACAAAGGGGCCCATCTTTTATCAAAAACTTCCCAACTACCAGCTTGGTAGACCAGCCCCTTTTCCGTATTTTACTGGCAATTTCCCTGATTAATTACATTTTTCCACATAGGGAGTAGCTGCTTTTTCCAAAGCCTTGCGCTATCCATCTTAGCCGCCATCGAAAGATAGATGATGAAAAATGATACATGTTTCAAATGTGTCTCCTACTTATGACATCACCTCGCGACTTAGCATGCAAATTACACTTTTCCCATTGAAAAAGTAGTTCATTTACATATCGAGCTAAAAGTGATGTCATAAGCGGGAGACACCCCAGACACATGTGAAACCTATTTTTCTCTAATGTTTAAGTAGACAGCGTCCCTTTAAATAAAAATGCATGAACATAGATCACCTTTACCAGACTGCCGACCGGGGAAGGGCAACCAATATGTCTTATCTGCATCTAATGGAGACGGAGCAAATATATAATTCAAGCCTTGTAGAAACGCTGTTGGGGGAAAAAAAAATAAAAAAAAGAAGACTTTTCTACGGATTCCACAGCCCTCCCCTGGACAGTAATTAGAATGAAGTGTTCATAAATAAGACTGGATTTATTGAGCATCTTAAACCCGGAGCTGGTAACAGTTATTAATGTTACGTTGTATCCTTCAGTGGAAGAGATTCTCGGAAAACAGTAGGATTAATTACAGGTAAACAGAACACAATGCAATTGAGTAGATACTGCCCTTCACTCGAGAATAACACTAGCTCATCCAGTTAAATCAGCCCCCCAAAAAAAATCACCAGTCCCCAGAGTTAAACATTGATTTATTAGGTTACATTGTTTCCTCTGTCTTCGCAAAGACTATTAAGCAGAAGATAAATGATAGGAGTCTAATATTGGTAATGTTAATATTTGTGATTATTGTCCTTCCTTGATCGTGTTGCAAGTTCGTTTTGCTGCCAGTACGATCTTGCAGCATGCAAAGAAACAAACTGTTGTTATTAATATATTATTTATAAGAAAGTTAAATAGTTGACCTCTGGGAAATTCATGTCTGTTTGGTAACATTTACGTAACACAACGAAATGGGTGCAAAGAAGAACCAATAGTAAGTGGGGGAGCTCGTATAAGAGAGTGCAGTAATTGGTCCCACGCGTTTCGTGGCAAGTGAGTTTATATGTAAGGTTTGGTCATCCTTAGTACTAAAATGCTAATAGAAATGGTTTAAAAAAAAAAACATATTAGGTTTTATGAATGATACAGTGGGTGAGATGTATAAAAGTGCAAAAAATTACAGTCAGCGGTGAATCAGCTGCGCTGAACTGTCCTAGACGCCTATACATAGCTCACCATTTTAGCTATACATAGCTTGCCATTTTAGCTATACATAGCTTGCCATTTTAGCTATACATAGCTTGCCATTTTAGCTATACATAGCTTGCCATTTTAGCTATACATAGCTTGCCATTTTAGCTATACATAGCTTGCCATTTTAGCTATACATAGCTTGCCATTTTAGCTATACATAGCTTGCCATTTTAGCTATACATAGCTTGCCATTTTAGCTATACATAGCTTGCCATTTTAGCTATACATAGCTCGCCATTTTAGCTATACATAGCTCGCCATTTTAGCTATACATAGCTCGCCATTTTAGCTATACATAGCTTGCCATTTTAGCTATACATAGCTTGCCATTTTAGCTATACATAGCTTGCCATTTTAGCTATACATAGCTTGCCATTTTAGCTATACATAGCTTGCCATTTTAGCTATACATAGCTTGCCATTTTAGCTATACATAGCTTGCCATTTTAGCTATACATAGCTTGCCATTTTAGCTATACATAGCTCACCATTTTAGCTATACATAGCTTGCCATTTTAGCTATACATAGCTTGCCATTTTAGCTATACATAGCTTGCCATTTTAGCTATACATAGCTCACCATTTTAGCTATACATAGCTCGCTACAATGCAAACTCCTGGATGGAGAGCTATGAATGAAGGAGGTCTGAGTCAATCAGAAGATACTTCTCAACTTTCTTAACTGAGAGATAAACCTCTCCTGATTAGCTGAGTCTCTCTCTCTCTCTCTACTGTGGTAATGACTGTATGTACCTTTTATTCAATATATAAATGAATCTGTAATCAACATGCTTCCCAAGGCTTTCTATTAGTTCATATATAATAAAATGTGTCCCTGAACAGCAGAAATCCAATTTGGTCATCCTAGTATGTGACTGTGTATGAATCAGTGTGTATGTGACATTATACATCTATATTTGTGCAAGTGGTATTATATTGATTTGTGTGATCTCATCTGCAACCTACTGGGCCCCTGAAAGGCCAAAACGAAATATTGACCCCCTAATTAGCACACCTGGAGTTGGTGCCACTTATTAGGCCTTACTTCCAGGCACCACTCTTATCCACATCCCCTATTGTGTCTCTGTGCACAATTGTAAAGGCTTGGGCACTGCAGACAGGCAGTTGGTTGGAAGGACAAATGGATATATAGTCATTCTCTGCCTCTGATGGTTAAAGGTTAAAAGTAACAACCAGCTATGGAGGGGAGCATTGTGTCTGCCTGACTCCACATTGTGATGCTCCCACTGCTGCCTGGGTTTCCATGGAAGCTGTTATATTATATACTTTGCTGTTTTTACTGCTGCTGTAGGAACACTAACTTTGTTTTTTGTTGGAGGGGGGATGCGGTTCAGGTTTATTCCTCTCACCTGAGAATTTAAGGGGGGGGGGGTTGCTATGGTAACAGCAGGTGGGCACCCCAAACCTCACTCCATCAATTTATTATTGCGTCTGCCAGTGATTTTCCTTTTAAAAGATTCAGGGATTTAGCACCCAAAAAAAAAAAAAATACAGAAAAGGGAGGGGGTTTGGAAACAGCATCTTTATAAATTATACCCACTGGGGCACCTACTGATGCATCATATTGCTTTGGACCAGAAACGGTTAAGTATGGCTTGAATGCATCATTTATAATTGAAATAATCTGGATTTTGTTGACTGCTATAGCTGTCATAATAGATGCTGCTTTTCCTTATCTTGTACATGATAACTGAGGGAGAAGTTGTTATGACACCAGTGCTGTTTCTTGGTTTTGGGCTGTCCTGGGCAGACAAAATTTTGTCAACCCCCCCACCCACGTTGTACACCTACGACATGCCCCATCACCCACGTTGCACACCCACGACATGCCCCATCACCCCATTACATGCCCCATCACCCACATTGCATACACACTAAATGCCCCATCACCCCCATTACATGCCACCATCACCCCCATTACATGCCACCATCACCCTCATTTTATACCCCCACCATGTCCATTACATGCCCCCATCACCCTGCTTAACTGGAAGGAGCTAAAGCTTGCTGAAAGGTAGAGGAGGGAGCGAAAATGTTTCAAGCACCAGAAGTGTGCTTTAACACCCTCTGGCAAAGTGCCGCCCTGGGCGAGTGCCTTGTTTGCCTTGTGGCAGATACACTACTGATATGACAAGTCACATGTGTATTGTTTCTGCTGTATGAAAAATAATCTATACAGTTTGTTAGCAGCATTGCAAACAAATGCATAGATTACATCATCGCCAATACAATTTTTGGGAGTGTGACCTTGACTGTCAGTCAGCCAATCAGATGCCTTTACATGAAATCCCTGCTCTCAGAGGGATGCATCTGTCCTCCACTGAGGAACTTGTTTTTTTTCAGCCTGGGTGTATTAATGGTTATCTTTTGGATAGGTGCTTTTTCCTGGGCCGAAGATGAGGACTCAAGGTCTCTGCAGATGGGCTCAGGTCTTCAAGAATAGGTAATTATTTTATTCACAGGGTATTTGGGGGTGGGCAATGATTTTGACTGCCACCCCCCGGCACCCAAAGGGCGATTTTTTGCAAACAAATGCTTAGATTACATCATCGCCAATACAATTTTTAGGAGTGTGACTTTGACTGTCAGTCAGCCAATCAGATGCCTTTACATGAAATCCCTGCTCTCAGAGGGATGCATCTGTCCTCCACTGAGGAACTTTTTTTTTTTAGCCTGGGTGTATTAATGGTTATCTTTTGGATGGGTGCTTTTTCCTGGGCCAAAAGGTCTCTGCAGATGGGCGCAGGTCTTCAAGAATAGGTAATTATTTTATTCACAGGGTATTTGGGGGTGGGCAATGATTTTGCACATATTGCTGGTTTGTCGGAGGGGAGCTGGTGTATAAAACCATGCAATTGGATTGTCTAATATCCCCATTATCTGCACCACATCGGGGAAGTTATTATAGATGGCTCAGTGGGTAAAATGCATCAGTTGGAAATGAACTGTGTTTCGCACCTTCACCAAAGGAAGATGCTATAGAAACCTACTTTTCCGACAACAGGAATAAAGATTCAGTTACCCAGGTACCACCGATCTGTAGTGTCTGATGCCCTCCGATACCCTGAAACATAACAGGCATTAGTGCCCATAAAGTTTTATCCTATTCTGCAGTCCATTTATGAAGCAATCTCTCAATGCTAAATTATCTGTCACTTTGCATAGCTGTGATAACCTGAAACTGGGCAGATTTAATAAACCATCACACAGGCTTTAATATGCATTCATGGGAGTGCTGCACAAATGACCTGGATATGCCGGTAGCAATTAATTACTAGATCATTTTGGGACAGTCAGTTGTTTTGGGTGCTGGTGCCTCCCCTATTCTCAGCCTGTGCAGTGGCTCTCTATCTGCCCATTAGGTACAGTGATACTGTGTTCAGTGGTATTTAACCACTTAACCCCAAATGCCATTGGCACCATTAACCATTCCTAACTGCCCATGACACAGGCAGCATAAAATCATTGTAATTCATTATCACAGCCATCATATGCTCCGAGCAGGCTCCCAGAAGCCAGCCTCATTGTAAAGGCTGAATCTTCTTCTAGGAGCCAACAGGTACAACCACTACATCCAACAGGTGCAACCACTACATCCAACAGGTACAACCACTACATCCAACGTGTACAACCACTACATCCCACAGGTGCAACCACTACATCCAACAGGTACAACCACTACATCCAACGTGTACAACCACTACATCCAACGTGTACAACCACTACATCCAACAGGTGCAACCACTACATCCAACAGGTGCAACCACTACATCCAACAGGTACAAACACTACATCCAACAGGTGCAACCACTACATCCAACAGGTGCAACCACTACATCCAACAGGTACAAACACTATATCCAACAGGTTCAACCACTATGTCCAACAGGTACACCACTACGTCAAACATGTACAACCACTACATCCAACATGTACAACCACTACATCCAACAAGTGCAACCACTACGTCCAACAGGTACACCACTACGTCAAACATGTACAACCACTACGTCCAACAGGTAGAACCACTACATCCAACAGGTAAAACCACTACATCCAACAGGTACAACCATTACATCCAACAGGTGCAACCACTACATCCAACAGGTAAAACCACTACATCCAACAGGTACAACCATTACATCCAACAGGTGCAACCACTACATCCAACAGGTACACCACTACGTCCAACATGTACAACCACTATGTCCAACAGGTGTAACCACTACATCCAATAGGTACAACCACTACATCCAACAGGTAAAACCACTACCTCCAACAGGTGCAACCACTACGTCCAACAGGTACAACCATTACATCCAACAGGTACACCACTACGTCCAACATGTACAACCACTATGTCCAACAGGTGTAACCACTACATCCAATAGGTACAACCACTACATCCAACAGGTACAACCACTACATCCAACAGGTGCCTTCACTGATCAGAATGCTAGGACGTAGGTGCTAGGTGTTAAGGATACATGACATGTATGTATATACCATGGATGTAAAGAAGGGGAGTGGCCTGTTTTTAAAAAATCGTATAAAAACAAGTCTGTTCTTACTAATGTTATTACATTGCACAGTGTGTTTTGACAGCATCTAGATGAGGAAAGATGTGTTGTGTTTTTTTTAAAGACCAGCAGCATTGAAGCGCCTGTATCATCAGGGATCATCCATCCTCTTTAAAACTGTTCATCCTCATTAGCGCTTGCTATCTGTGACGTTCCAGCTCTCTGCAAAGCGACTCCAATTAGCAGAATTTTTGTCGTGTTTCAATCAAGGAAAACGCTTATGAACATTCCACAGTGCTATACCAGCAAAAGTCAACTTGTATTTTTAGTCCCACTAATTTTAACTTCCGCCATTAAAAAAGAAAAGAAAATTCCAGTGGATCTGGTTTCTCTATAACAAATGTAACTCAGCCGATTGATCACTACTGGTGAGACGAAATGCTAGTTATAATAGTTAGCTATTTTATTTTGGGGGGGGGGGTTTCAAGAATTTGTTCTTAAACATTGGGATTTTAGGGCAAGAAATACAGTTTCCAATCCACACTTTCCAACAAGAACGGTGAGAACTGTCATTTTTAATTACCTGCTGGCGTTTTCTATTTTTATTTTGGCCAAGGAGGGCTTCGGGTACACTTTGAATTTAATCCCCTTTCTCCAACCACCATCATTATCACAATACAATCCCTTTGCATTTCACAGGCCCAGCTTTCAATAAGTGCACTTTAATTTTTTTTCCTAGTCTGCTGCCTCAAGCTAACATGTCTATTATTATGTGTTATACATGTAAAGGGTTGGTGAGATTACAGCATGTTTATATTGCAAACGAATGCAATATGCTATTCATTTGTATAAGCCAGCAGTAAAATGTTCATAGTGTAGTTTTAGTGAGAGATCGAGAAGAGTATGAGCCACAGCAGCATCAGTGGTCCAGTAACATCACCTGATACTAACAGGCAAGGTCAGGTCTATCACTGAAGAAATGTGGCCCAGGTCAGCAGACACTAAGCAGACGTAGGAAGGAAGTCTTCCCCACATAGGTGAGGTCACAATGGTCTGGGTACTTTTGGTATGGCACAACGTGGATTTTAGATGACTAGTCTTTGGGCACCAAGAACTGGAATATTGCAGAAGCCGGGGATGGGTGAGATAGGCTAGGTAGGAGCAAGGATTGATATGGACATGTCATGTAATGTATAAAGTAGTATCTTCAGAAGATCTTTTTCCAGTAACTGTCTATTTGCATTGCACTCCGATTCCCGGAGCCCAGGTCTACATTCACCCATGTACCTTAAACTACGAGACACAGTGCTACCTAAGATCTCCCTATATGAGCCTTTTATTTCAAACACAGCATACGGGAAACACATAACCCTATTCCTGCAGCCACATTCCTGACATTAAGGGGGCTAAAATGTGAGTTGAGGTGACTTGAACATTTAATTTCACTAATTTAACTTTATATTGTGCAGGGACAAACGTGGTGAGTTTCCCAGCTAAGCAATCTCACCAGGGGTGTCCCTATGTATAGCTAAATTGATGAGATAGACTGTTCATCTCTCCTCAACTCACCTGCTACTCCAAGATGAAGATGCAAGATGAAGATCACTGCTTGTATAATGCACAGGCTTTTTCCCAGTGAGATTTGATGCAGGCATTCTGCATAAATCACATTTTTAGTATTTGACTCAAGCCCTCCTCAGTGATTACTCTGTAATTTTACTGCAGGTGCGGCAGCACTGTTTAAATAGACACTGAGGATTTAAAGTTTTGTTTCATTTAGTCACTTCCTGTGCCCCTGTAATTAAAATACATTCTGTGGACTCTGAGTGATCTTGCTCCTGTACACAGTAGGATCTCTTAACAGTGCAACACGTTGTCTGATGACATCACTAGAGAGACAGTAAACTCAATTCAATTGAATGAAATAAGCTCTGAAGCTCTGAAGTTACTGAAGAAAAAAAAAGGAAATGTCTTTTACTCAGCTAGTGTGGGCCGTCCTGGTTTCTTTCAAACTGCTGTAATTTCACAATTTCTTCTAGCTGTACATATTTTACATTTTAAGCAATGCAAAATGTACTTTGAAAAACATTAATATGCATTAATTTTTGGAAGATGCATTTTTGGCACTAGACAGTCCCTCTAAGTCTATCAAGGCAACAGCAATGGCCGGTATGTTTTTCAAGGAAAGGTGCTTAGATACACCTGTAGAAGACAAAAAAAAATGCTTCTTTTTTTTTTTTTTAACAGAGAGCAGCTGAATTCCAAATTCACCCAAACTTATCAAGACATTGTGTTTTGCATTTTTTTTTTTTTTTTTGTACAGCACGGTTTCCTCGCGGTGCCTCCCAGTAAATATGCCAGCGCACATCGCCTTGCTCGCAGTTCATGACTTGGAATCTGAGCAGAGAATACGTTCAGGCAGCCTGTCAGCTATCTTCAACACCTGCGGGAATTGCTGTTACTGCAACAATCTTCCGATAAATATATGTGACAGTGTGAGTGCCTGAAAATATTGGACGCGGCAAAAACGATCCTATCGGCGTGGATGATGGCTCGTCCAAAAAAGAGAGGTTATAAATATTGCCTACAGCGCAATTAATGTATTCCAGGAGACTTATAAAGTGGCCACCATCAAATTATATCAATAATACTCTATTAACAAGTATTATTGGCAACATACCGCGCACCCCCCTTTTCTGTTTTGTCCCGTTGTACCCCTCCTCTTACATTTCCATAAAAACATTTCATGGTCGGATGGTCTTCCAGGTGCTCCAAGAATATCAAAGTGTCCGAGGGCCGTCTATCATGGAATTTTTAAATCAAAGTTTCAGGAGTAAGATTAAAATTGAATATTATGTTTTGAAGGCCTGAAAATAATAATACAATCATTTTTGCTTTTTCTTTTACTCTCTGTTTTTACCTTTTTTTTTTTTTTTTTTCTGCTCTACCTGCATTAATACCTACTAGGCTGCGCTCCTCGGTGAGATGCTAACAGCCTGTTGCGAGTCCGAGAGGAGAGTCATCCTTCCGCTGGGATTGGCCAATCAGAGTGATGGCATCAGAAGCGAGTGGAGGAGAGCCATAAGCGGAGGCACATGTTTCGACTTTAAAGGGACCGTATCACCTAAATATTGCTTTTACTGTGATGAAGAGAACAAAACATGATTGAAAATGATCTATACATACTGTATATCAGCAAAATTACAAGTAAACGTCTAAAATACGAGAAAATGTGTTTATATGTCTATTGAGTCCTCCGGATGCACAAGAAACGAACCTTGAAAGAGGATAAACTACAGGAGTGTGTGTGACGGTGTAGGGTACTAATATAGGTGATAGCTTGAAGAGCTTCTCTAGGTGGCCTAGGAGTGTCTATAAATGAGCATAATTTTGTATCTAGTATTTCCTAACCTATTTTGAGTATATAGAATGACAGCCGTCAATAGATTTCTACGATATTGGTAAACCATATGTGTCACTTATAAGTGAGCTTTATGGCATTTTTAACCTATAAAATGCAAAAAAAACTGTGGGTAAAACTATCATCATTCAAAAATAGAGATGTAATTAAAATGAAACGGAGAGCGTATTTTTTTTTGTAAAGGTTAAAATATAACTTCCTTTTCCTTTTTCCCTCCAGTGCAGCACTGTCTGGATGGGCAGGGGGCGCAGCCATTTTAATCACCCTTTGGTCGAATCAAAACAGATCAAAATGGCTGCCCTCTCCTCAGACAGCACTTCTTGGGAGGGAAAAAAAAACTGTTCATTTTATTTAATAAAAATGTATATATATTTTTTAAATGGTTAAAAATATTAATACAGTTGTCCTGGACGGATGGGAATAGAGAATAAGGCCACATGCACCCTTAGGAAAGCCGATGGCATTGTGGGATAAAAAAGAAAGCATCTGCCCAAGCATCATAATAATACATTTTGAATGGGCTGACTTCTGACCAACTGTCCTAGCCTCAAACCAATGCAGAATCAAAAATCATAGAATTACATCATAGAATTATATGAAGCCCTAGTTTTTAGCATAGAGGGAGTAGACACAAGTCACATGATTAGTTAGCCGGAAAGTATCTTTAATAACCAAAATAACAAAGTACCTATTTTTCAAAAATAAACCACTGAATTCCCCATGGTCTCTAAACACATTAGCAACACTTTTAATAGCATAGTGTCCCTTAGGGTTGCCACCTGGCCTGTATTTTACCTACAGGCCGGTAAAAAATTGGCATCAGGCCAATGTTAAGTCTATGGAGACAGTACCAAGGCCGGTATTTTTTTTGAAGAAAAGGTGGCAACCCTAGTGTCCCTTTAAAATAAGATTTTAAATAACACCAGCAATCATTCTACCATAATGGAGGATGTGTAGATACACTTACTGCAATCCCTACACCCTGACCACAAATGTGCAAATAGGAATCAATTGAAAAAAAACAGAGTGTTGCACTTGAACCTTTAAAGGGACTGTCTGGTGCCCAATATGCATCTTCCAAATGTTAATGCATATTAATGTGCTTTCAAAGAATTTTAACGTGCATGTTTTACATTATACATTTCTTAAAATATAAAAAAACATGAATTTTTTAAAGAAACCAGGACTGCCCACACTAGCAGTAAAAGTCAATTTCCTTTTCTTTTTTTACTGCAGGAAATAATGAGAATAATTTCAGTCAAACAAATGGAATTTCCTGTCTCTCTAGTGATGTCATCAGACAATGTGTTGCACTGTTAAGACATCCTACTGTGTACAACAGCAAGGAAACTTAGAGTCCACACAATTAAAAATGTGATTTATGCAGAATGCCTGCATCAAATCACATTGGGGGAAAAAAAGCCTGTGCACTATACAAGCAGTAATCTTCATCTTGCAACAAAGTGAGTTTGGGGACTAGACTGTCCCTTTAAGGCACACCCATGTGTACCAATAATAAACAAATGCACTTAAATTGTAGATGTGTTATCCTTCAAACCCATTGGTATCTGAATCCACTCGCACACAAAAAGGGGGGGAAATGTAGATAGTGTAAATCTGTTTAATTTTAATTCCCAAGAAGAGACTACCCTGCATACTCTCGAAGAGCAGGGGAAGCCAAAGAGAAAATTAATCATTGGGAAAGTAATATATTTAGACACCGATGCTGAAGTCTAGTCTCATTTTTATGTAACTTCAGCCAAATTCTAATCAAAACAAGATTATGTTTTCATAGACCTAGCTGAACGTCTGACATGAGAGGTGAATTGAAGATCTTATAAACCTACCCAAACTGTGTGTAATCCGCATATAAAGATATACATTCTACAGCATAAGTACCTAATGGCAGATGATGAAATTTATTCAGTTTGAGTATTGTGACATTTCTTTTTTTGCTAGTGTTTATTTTACTGGCAAGGTAGAAGTCATTGATGGCCGACCTTTGGCACACCGAGGATTGAGATCTCTGGTTTCTTAATGCCACTTGGTACCAAAGGTGATGTGGACAAGAGTTCCCATGATGCTCGACTCTCGTCAAACTGATGTTTGTTGACTACCACAACAAGTGGACATAATCTTAAATTAGAGGGGCAAAGATTTGAAAAGTAATATCAGGAATTATTACTTTACTGAGAGGGTAGTGGATGCATGGAATAGCCTTCCAGCGGAAGTGGTAGAGGTAAACACAGCGAAGGAGTTTGAGCATGTGTGGGATAGGCACAAGACTATACTAGATATAAGATGGGGACTAATAAAAGTATTTAGAAAATTGGGCAGAGTAGATGGGCCGAATGGTTCTTATCTGCCGAAGTATTCTAAATATTCAAGTACAATTACAATATATTAATATTATCAATTATAAAAGTATATTTACATGAATGAATTAAAACAATGTTTATATGATAATTTTTTTCATTTACTATTATTTTTTCTTACCTGTTATTTTTACTAATTTTTCATTTATTAAACTACAGCCCATTTCGAGGCCATGTTATATTACAATACATTAATATTTATTTACTTAGTGCTAACAATTTACAGAGCATAGACGGTGACTACATACTAAGTCACTAAGTTTGACTTTAAAAAGACCATTATCTTAAATTTTTCCCACTTTGGAAGAGTGGTGCCTACCATTCCCCATATGCATTGTGAAGGTATTTTTAACCCACCGATAGATTAACATATGGGTATTCGGCAATTGTTTGATATATTGTTTTTCACCCTATTTTGCACTCATTTGGACACTGCTTTTGTTGTGTATTTGCATATACATTTTAACCCATAGCATTAAAAAAAAATGTTGTTGTTTTTTTTTTTCTTTATTGTTTTTGAGACTTCACAACTCTTTTCCTTGTTCTAAGAATATAATTTGGCTATACCCCAGTTGGGTATGTCTCTTCCTTGAGTAGGCTCTAATAATTCTTATCACATTCGCTCAACACTCAACATTCTTTGACTATTCGGGGATTCGACTGGTTCCAGAACTCTGAGCTTTCTGAATAGACCCTTTACTAAACGTTTCTTTTTATTTTAGCATGTCATTTTGTTTTGTCTCCAAACGGACATCCGCTCCAGGTCCTAAAGGATGGTACAGGTTAACATAACCAATCCTAAATAAGAATGATTTAACAATGCACTTGGAAGAAAGAAAAAAAAAAAGATAACCTAATTCTTCCAATCTTTTCTTCCCCCCACCTTCCTTTGCCGGACAATTGACTTATAAATGAAATGTGTTTTGAATACCAAACACCATTGTTTCACAAGACCATCAATTATACAGACCAACAAAGGGGGGGGGGGGGGGGGAATGAAAAAGAAAAGAAGAGTACAAAAAATTCTCTCTTTGAGGTATGAATTATGGATGTGGTTTAATGCAATGCAGATCGTTTTTGCAAGGGGGGAGTCAGGCAGGGGGTCACTGAGTTTATATATGGTTGTAAAAGATAGCAATTTACTTGTCTCTTTGTGATCATTTTCTCCCATACAGAACTTCTCCAAATCTGCAATAAATTTCAATACTAACAGCAGGGGGGGGGGGGGGGTGGAAAGCACTGATGCAATTTGTGCCGAGCAGGTGAATTGTTTGGAGATTTTTGCATCCTGAGGCTTAATGTGTGTGCTTCTCATGCTTTGCATTCAAGATTCTGATCTTTGGTGCTGGAGTATAAATAAATAAATAACACAAAACGCGGATGGAAATGGGGCCCATTAAGCCCTTTGATACAATCAGCTCCCTAATCATTGTTTTAATGGCTGGGGAAAAAAAAGAAAAGAAAAAAAATGTATTCAGGCTGGGGGAGGAAAAGCATTAAAAATAAAATGCATATGCAAATGGAGATTGTGCTGTTGTTTTATTTTTATTTTTTTTTTGCTTGCAAACTTAATAGCTTTTAACTTGTACGGAATCCGATAACATACAACAGGAGCTGAGTTGAAATTACAATGTTTACCAGAGGAAGAGACGTTAAAGGGTTGTGTGTCGGACTATGTTACCCTACCAGGAGAGTTATTTAGCTACGGAGTTATTCAGATGAAGAAGCTCTCCTGTGGTGCTCAGCGGACCTTGGCTGGGTAAGCATCATCAGCGTTCTAGTAGTACAACGTACTTTCCGAAATCCTTGGATAGGCCGAGTCTAAAGGGGGCAGGGTTACGTGACATCATGGGAACTGTTAGCCACAATGTTGGAATAGAGTTAAAATATATCGCGCAACATTGTAACTGTTGTAAAAAATGTATGGTATAATACCAGTCGCCATGTTTTGGCTGCTGTACATCCCACTTTTGCAGTACCCTATAGTTTACCAACTATGGTACATAAAAAAAAAGTAAAAAGGATCTCAAAAAATTAGCTGAAATACTATATAGTGATATACAAAAGGGGGTAACCCTGATACTAACTAAAAGATCTGATAAACATGTGTGGAATCGTTTCCAATTAAGACATAACTTTTATTGCCAACAAGTTAAAATCGTCCACAAATAACGAACAAGGTAAGTGAAAACAAGTGAATAAAGTGAAATAAAATAAATCTTGCAAAGCCCTAATTATAAATGTTTAGGACAGACATTCCGAAGGGGAACATGAAGGGGTTCCAAGGTCCTTATCTGCCACCTGTGCAACATTGTATAATGAAATAAATGATGTGGAAGTATCTATTATAGCAACACTGAAGGGGACCTTGGAACCCCCTCAGGAATTGGTATTTTATAATATTAACCCCGAATATACACTGATATTGACAATAATCTTTACTTTTTCCGGGGCAAAATTGTACCTTTACTGATCTTGCACCCCCTATGTTCCCCTTCGGAATGTCTGTCCTAAACATTTATAATTAGGGCTTTGCAAGATTTATTTTATTTCACTTTATTCACTTGTTTTCACTTACCTTGTTTGTTATTTGTGTACGATTTTAACTTGTTGCCAATAAAAGTTTTGTCTTCATTGGAAACGATTCCACACATGTTTATCAGATCAACTATGGTACATACCTTCAAAGAACTGGCTAAAGTAGCTAGAGTGCGTGGGCAAAAGCTAGATCCCCCCAGACTAAGCCGTGGCCTAGAGCAACACTTTTTTAAGAAGGTTTTGAAGTAGCTGTTCCTGTTTTAGTTCAGATCCACCCATTTCTCATCAAAAACCCATCGATTTCATTTTTATTGCCTTGTTTGTTTGTTTTTCATAACATTTTGTGTTTTTTCTAAACCACCTGAAATCATGAAAACTATCACTACCGAACGTTCGGTTTATAGGCTGTCGGCATTTCACTACACGGAGACAAAGTCTCCATTCATAATGAATGGAGACTCTGTCTCCGTATAGTTAAATGCCGACAGCCTATAAACCGAACGTTCAGTTTATAGAATAGCAATAGGATTACATGTATTCCATAAGCCGAAAGTCTATAAACCGAACGTTCGGTTTATAGACTTTCGGCTTATAGAAAACATGTAATACTATTGGCTTTCTATAAACCGAACGAGAGCCCCATTCATAAGAAATTCTTATGAAAGGGGCTCTCGTTCGGTTCATAGAAAGGCAATAGTACTACATGTTTTCTATAAGCCGAAAGTCTATAAACCGAACGTTCGGTTTATAGACTTTCGGCTTATGGAATACATGTAATCCTATTGCTATTCTATAAACCGAACGTTCGGTTTATAGGCTGTCGGCATTTCACTACACGGAGACAAAGTCTCCATTCATAATGAATGGAGACTCTGTCTCCGTATAGTTAAATGCCGACAGCCTATAAACCGAACGTTCGGTTTATAGAATAGCAATAGGATTACATGTATTCCATAAGCCGAAAGTCTATAAACCGAACGTTCGGTTTATAGACTTTCGGCTTATAGAAAACATGTAGTACTATTGCCTTTCTATGAACCGAACGAGAGCCCCATTCATAAGAATTTCTTATGAATGGGGCTCTCGTTCGGTTTATAGAAAGCCAATAGTATTACATGTTTTCTATAAGCCGAAAGTCTATAAACCGAACGTTCGGTTTATAGACTTTCGGCTTATGGAATACATGTAATCCTATTGCTATTCTAAAATTAAACGAAACGAAAATAATGAACGAATTTCGTCTGAAACGAATGCAGTAATGAACGAAATTCGTTTTAGACTAAATAAATAACATTTTCGTCCGAATGGACGAAAACGAAACGAAAATTTTAGTTTTGCACATGTCTAATAGTTAACTGAAACAGTTTTTCCCAGGCGATATGTATGGTTGTAGTGCCTGCTGCCGATTTATCTGTTTACTAATTGTTTTATAATCCCCCCTTTTTACGTTGATCTGGAAAAGAAGGCATTGGTCATAATTTACGACAGGTTCCTTCCCCATGCCAGAAGTCCTGGGAAATATTGATGGTATTCACAGAGAATTAATCAATCTCCACTGTTGACAGCAATGGAATTGTTTATGGCTCTTAAACTGAGCTTTATGCTATCGATCAACGGTATATCAGGAGAATTTACATATCTGTGACATAGCACAGATAAAGGGGGGGGCAATGTTTCCTCTTCTATTTAATTTCAAGTAACACTAGTGAATGAACACAACTAGCAAATGTTGCTTAGAGATGCAATTACCCATGTCCCATTTTCTGGGATGGAGGTAGAGCTCGGCGGGACACAGACTGCAATCACGCAGAAAAAAATGGACGTCTCTGGTGTCCGGGACATCGAAGACTAGTAACTACGCAGTAAAAGCCGACGCTCAACCTCCTAAGCTCCACCTGCTGGTGTCTCAGTTTGCTGGAGGCAAGAGTTGGGAGGTACGGCAACATAACAAATAACTTTTGCATGATACTTAATGGTTTATATGTTTTTTTTTATTTTGCCTATGGGTGCCATTTTACAAACCTCCAGATTGTACGGTTGCGCCCTTCCCCTTAGTAAGTCAGTAGATAATAAGCCTGGAACAATAGGCGCCCCAATGTAAATAAAAATAGAATAATACCATTTTGAACTGGATTCAACTTTGCTTATGTGCACATGCAGGAGCCTGCAAGGCTCCACCCACTAGCTGTATTTAAAAAATTCTGAACATACAGCTGTACACTCAGAGGCGTCTGGTCACTAAAAAGTGAGTACCAATGAACGGACAATTGAACTGCAGAAATCAGGAAATATTCGTTGAGTTTCAAAGTTTCTCTAACTTTCCAACTTCCAAGTTGTTGCAGTGCACTTGTTCTCTCAACACAGCTCACTTTTTTAGTGAATAGACATGTCACTTCCCACATTACAAATAATAGTGGAGGCAGTGGAGGAGATGCTGGATCCATGAGAGATGCATGATGCACATGCGAAGTGACTCAGAATTGGCCAGAAAATGGGCCAATTTGGCCCATTGAGGGGGCCACATGGTGGCAAACTTCTCTAAATTGCGCCGCTAGGGGTAATGTGGAGGTATCCCCAGGCCAAGATCCCCAAACAAAATAGGCACAAAATTTCATCCCAAATTGGGGTCAAAATCCACCATATTAAATAGACGAATTGTAGATGTCTCCGTTATTCAGTTATTAGCCCCAATCTGGCAGAATTTCGGGCCAGATCGGGGCATATTGAATAAAGCCTCTGTGTGGGAACATTAATTACCTGGTACACACATACCCAACATCATGGACATGTGCACTGGGCTCCATGGACACATCCTTCAGTATGTGGGAGAAACTAACCCCGGTAGAATAATAACTTGTTTTTATACAGTGCTTTTCTTCCAGTGGTACTCAAAGCACATTTCAGTCACACTCCTGGAACCAAAATCACCATCTGAACAATAGATGGTACTTTTTTTTTTTTTACCAACCTCAGAAGAAAGAGGTTTGAGTTGACCCTGCCAGGATTCAAACCTGCAACCCTGAGGCCTGTGCTGCAGTGAGAGAATTTGCCAACTGAACTATCGAGCTGTAGAAAAATCTGCAAAAGGTACATTTTAAAGGCAAGTATGGCAAAAAACAATAACAGTAATCTAATGGCATACTTAAAAATAAATTGTCAGGTTTAGTATGCATTTATTAGTTCATTTTTTTGTAGCCAGGGGTGGTCCTCTAAGTATGTTATTACTATTAAGCTTGGTTACACTTCATTTATATGCCTGGAGCCCAATTTTACTATAGCAAAGCCTGTTATTATCATTAATTCTGGGCCATTACAGTAAACTGATGTTTTGTATCATATTCTAGAGCAGTCCAAGATATAAAACACCATCCTGCTTCTTGCTTAAGTCTTGGCCATGTCTGAACATAATTGTTATTTAGAAGCTCCATGCCACTAGACTAGCAACCTCTTGTTTAAGTTGCAATCCTTGCTGCAAAGAAATATTAGCTTTCCTATCTAAGCAGAGTCGACAGGCAATAACATAACAGAATTTATAGAAGTGCCTGCATAGGCAGAATAAACCCCAAGAAAAAAATATATATATACTCGAAGATTGCAAAATATACAGTCTGAAATATCATAAATATCTATTTTTTTTTCTTCCAGAGGGGCCCAAAAAAAGAGTCATGATGCATTGCAGATACCTCTGATATTTAGGGTATGCAACCCTACAGAATACCTATTTACAAAACATGCATAAGGAAAAGGTAGCGTAATAATTCTTATTTTTAAAATACGGCCTGCTGGGTGTACCAGGCTGATGATACATATTTTATGACTTCGACACAACTGTTCCGTAGTGTATGCAAATGCTGGATGTCCACGGGCTTAGAAGGGAAGGTTTTATTTTTTTTTACACTTATCCCTTGCTGCAGAGCTAGAACACGGCCTCAGTTTACCAATAGAACTGCTGAGTTCAGGGTTATATCTACGGCTAGAACTTGGCCACTCCAGCGTCATACAGTTGTCCAGTTTGCTGCCGAGTTCACACTGGGGACTAGGCAGTAGTGTATCTTCCACAAGGCAAACAAGGCAATCGCCTAGGGCGGCACTTTGCCAGAGGGTGATAAAGCACACTTCTGGTGCTTCAAACATTTTCACTCCTTCCCCCACCGTTCAGCAAGCTTTAGCTCCTTCCAATTAATCAGGGTGATGGGGGCATGTAATGGACCTGGCGGGGTTATGCAATGTGTGTGATGGGGGCATGTAACGGGGGTGATGGGGCATTTAATGTGTGTGCAACGTGGGTGATGGGGTATGTCGTAGGTGTGCAACGTGCCCGAATTTTGTCTGCCTAGGGCAACACAAAACCAAGATACACCACTGGGACTAGGAACTATAGCGTCTACGTAATAAAGAAAAAAGTGCAGGAAATTGAGATGGGAATTTCAAGGTTTAGGCCAAAGTAGCCGAGTTAAAAAATGTTTCCAATGCAGCTGAATGGGAGAATTTTTCTAACTCTTTGGCATCAAGTTTGAAATTCACGTCTGAATTCCCTGCAGTTCAATCTTTTTATTGAGCAGGCCCTTAAAAGTGAACCGACAAGTAACCCCCGCCACCAAATATTCCTCACTCCCGGCTTTACATTTTTTTCTGGAGAACAGATATTGAGCATGCCCATCCGCAGCAGCCCTGACACACTCCCACATTCCAAGCCACACCCCCAGCGCACCAAGTTGTCTGGGAGCAATATCGGGTGGTACAGATCAGTTGCTAACTTTCTGGGGTGAGGCCTAACGATTTAGCACCAGCCTACCCGGTACAGATCCAGCTAGCCTGGAGCTCATGCGTCTGTATTTAGGTTGCGTGTGTCTGTTTAAATGCACAGCTGCCAGTGAGCATCATTTATTTTTCTCTTGGGGCGTCAGGGAACCAAACCTGCCCCTGTATTTGGTGCTGCACTCCTTGCTCAGTCGTATGCTTCCTTGCACCATTTCCGAAGCCCTTCTTATTGTTTTTTTTTTTTTTGGGGGGGGGGGGGGAGGTGCTGGAAACCTTGCTGATTTTGCATTGCACTTTCTGTGTCTATCACAGTGGAAGATTCTTCCCGTTGCTGACAGGGGGGGACTTCTCACCTCCCAGGCACTAAAGAAATATACAAATGGGTGAATCGCCTCACCATGTAATTTGTGTCTTTGTCACAAACACAATGACAAATTGCTGTTTAATGTCAAACCTCCCAGCAGTGGTTCCTTGTGCACTTACAGCAGGTAACTGTTTCTGACCTATTTCATGCTTCAAGAGAAACTCAGCCCTCTTCATTTCTTTGTGCTTGTTGTGGTTCGTCTTATAGAATGTTAACTATTTGCAAGGTCCTACGCAGCCTCCCCAGCCATTACCTGGTCCATCCGACCCAACCACCAGCCTGAAGGTCAGGAGGTCATACCTTCCAACTGCACCTTGCAGAATATGATAATATGGACTTTCCTATAACTACACCGGATTTTTTCCATAACCAATCCCATTATTACCCTGGCCCTTTTGGTGCGATAACAAGGATAGCCCTTCACATATGAAGGGCGATCTTTGTCATCACACCAAAAGGGTAATAGTGAAGGTGATAACATTGTCATCTTACCACTGTGATACATGTGGCATCATGACGGCGGGAGGGTACTTGTTGATAGTGAACAATAACCGGCGATGTGATGTCAACCTATAGCTGGCGTGACATCACCGGTATTGTTGTACCACAATAGCTGTTATGGTGATGTATAGTGTTGAGCGAACTGGAGTTCGGGGTTCGGCGATTACATTGGATGTAATGCTATGGGCTTTCTATAAACTGAAATAGAGTCCCCATTAATTTGAATAGGTCAATTGACCTATTTGTATAAATGGGGACACTCTTACCCACATTTTACTTCATTTTGCAGCCCTCTAGCCCTTTCCAGGACTTTTTTAGAGGCATTTTAGTGGCCAAAAGTTCATGTCCCCATTGACTTCAATGGGGTTCGGGGTCAAGTTCGGGGTCAAGTTCGAGCCCGGACATTTTTTCGAAGTTCGGCCAAACCTGCCGAACCCAAACATCCAGGTGTCCGCTCAACTCTAGTGATGTATAAAATAATACATATACATATATATATATATATATATGTGGCAATTTTAGTGGGGTTACTATGTGGCGTATGGAATCCACGTGTTGGGTTAATTTCACCACTGATGCCGTAATCGGGCGGATATCAGCCCTCCTGAATTGCGGATTTCTCCAAAATTCAGAAATGATAGACTAAGCCCCGTGCTCTACCTACCTAAACTGAAGCAACACACTGAGTTCATGTTTTGCAATATTTATATTTCTTACTATTAGTATGATATTGTTTTGTTTTGTATTCTAAAACACAATCCATTCCTTTACAACCTTTTACATTCTCTCCTGGCAATGCAAAAGGTTGGAATATTAAACACTTTATATTGCCATGGTATCAATCTAGAGAAATAAATCAAATTTAGCTACCTTTTTTTTTTATTTTTTTTATTTTTTTAAGATGTCAGATTGATTTTTTCCCTGTGAGTTTTTTTGGGGCCATTGTTTTGTGTGTTTTCCAGCTAAATAAAGAACATTTTATAGACCTTCTGTTAAAACCCAGCAGCTGAAATGCAATCTCTCTCCACTCAGGCCACTGCTGTTCCCTGACTATATTGCTTTTTTTTATATAAGACAAGCCGAAGGTTCAAATTAAATAAATAAATAAAATAGACTTTTTATTACCTGCCTCTGCCAATGCTTTGGAATTCTGCCTGGCTAGATTAATCACACACCAAATCTCTTTCTGGTTGTGAGGTCTCCTGGTATTGGCCAAATTTCCTTCCTGTCCAGACCTCTTGAATACACTGGAGACATTTGAAATAGAAATGCTTAAATTAAAGAATACAAATATCATAATATAATACAAATATCAAATATAATACACATCGAGCCCTTTATACTCCGTAGAGCTCTATCAGGGTGGCAGACACGTTGTGTAGAATCTTGGGTCGAATGAAGGAAGATCTGACCCAAGAATCGAAACCTGATGGGATCTATTCACTAAAAGGTGAATTGCAGGTGAGTTGAGGTGAGATGAACATTAATCTAGCTATACATTGTGCAGGGACGGTAAATAAGTACACCACCCCAGCACCCATCCCCCCACTAACCCCCCCACCCCGCTAAGGTTTGTCCCTGCACAATGTATAGGTAAAATGGTAACATGAATAGCCCCCAATGTCTGCCCCCATGCTAGAGCTCTATGAAGCAGAGGGTGCTCAATAAGGTACTTTTTGAAAGTTTGCATCGAAGATTGAAATAAAAATTCTTTAATGAAAAAGTAGACATCAAGTCCGTTATTGAGCCCTTTTTACTCCAAATAGATGCAATCTTTCTATGAAAGACAATCACCTTTTTGTAGGAAGGTCTGCTTTAAGGATCCATGTTTCCAGATCCCCCCCACCGTCCTACCAGCACCAGTAGTTTGTACCCCCGAAAACATTAGTATGTTCCTCGTTACATTGGTTTATCCCAAGTGAGTGGTGATAACAGTGGTAATATAGTGTAATCACTAGTATGTTGTGTTTTATCACAGCAACATGTGTATTACCTTCTTATTGCGAATGCTTGTATTGTGTCCCATTCCAATGCTTGGACATCTTTTCCCTACACTCCACTACCCATGTGAGTACGTCCTTGTGACAAAACGCGTTGGGTTTGTAGTGAGCATTTTTGGATATTCTTTGCTTGTTACATTGTGAGTAGCTTTAAATGGAAACAAATAAAGATGGATTCTCTGTTCTCCTTGCTAATAATTCATGGACAACTAGCCATATGGTTTCTTTTGTGCTACAAGACTGCAGCCCACACCGTACACCACTGATTATTTAACAGCACAGTAAGCATCCACTGTCATTTTGTAAGAATAGTGATTATCCCCTTGGTAAATGAATACAGCCAGGCTCTAAAAACAGGTGAGCGAATAATAGTAAATTGGTGCTGTTCAACCACTTCTTCTAGACTGATTGAGCACCTAATGACATGAAATGCGTTGGGTTATTTTAATCTTTTTCTTGTTTTTTTTCTTCCTTCTTCTACTTTCCCTACTTACTGGTCTCTGTGTAAAGCATTTTTTTCCCTTCTACACTATCATTATAAAGTACATTTTTTAAACCAAATGTAGCTGTGCCTTGAAAAATTAGGAATTCGTTTTTCTGTAAAAAAATTTAAAAAAGCAAGAATGGTAAAATAAATAAATGGTAGCAGTCCATTTTTGGAACCAGCTAGAAAAGGTTAAAAATCAACAAAAGTCCTATTGCATCTCAAACAAGAGATTACTGTACAGAGAGATACGGCACAGAGAGAAAAGACCTCAGTAAATATTTGCTACAGTGGCTCCGGCCTACAGATATTAGTGGAATTAACAGAATATATCATGCTATGTGTATCCATGGGCCAGTCCCTGTTTATTTGCATTAATTTGGATTGTGCTTTTTTTATAGTGGGAAAGGTGACTAGAGAATAATCATTGCAGGAATTGGAAAAAAGATCAAATTTAAAATATTTATAGCTTCGTCTGTCTGTACAACGAGCAGAGGAGTAAGAGGTGCTCTTATCAGTTAAATACTCGTTAAAACCAATACACAATTAAAACCCGTTGGAAGATGAATATTGTGCTGGAATGAAAGGGGTCAATGGATGGAGCACGAATAATAAACAGTGGGAGATTTACACTGCTTTTTATAAAGTCAAATTTATATGAAGATGGTATAAATCTTCCCGGAGAAAGGGCAGCTGGACCAACACCAGAATAAAAATAAAAATAACCCTGCCTTCTTCTTGCTAGGAGGAGGAGCCAGCTCTGTGAAGCAGGAATATAAAAGACATCAGTTTCCATGATAATGTCTGTGAATGTCCATAGAACATCATGAAATTGCAAGCCTCCCATTTTGTGCAGGACCGTCCCAATTTTGAGGCTTTGACCCGCTCGGCAGGATAGCGGAGTTTCTGTTTGGAACACCGGAGAATCGCGAAAATTCGCAGTAGCGCTACCAGTTTGAGTGTCAGCTCTACCATGCACCTCCCAAACTATGCCCCCACCCCCCGGCATCCTGATTCGGCGGGGGGCAGAATTAAAGAGGTGTGAAACTGTATTTTACAAGAGTATAGCCCTGGTATGATGAAAAGGTGGTCAAGTCCTAAACAAACCTTCAGGAATGGGATGAATTACATTTCACTTCCCGCCATCGTCCCCCAAATAGGAATGGATTCACCCGGCAGCAAAGATGGCCGATTATATACATTGACTCTTGTGAAAAAGGTATCCGTCACAGCTGATACCATTAAAATGTAGCCATTTTTGCAGTTATAATTTTATCCAATGCAACAGACCAAAGGGAGGGGGTCATTCTATTAAAAAAAAAATCTTTCTTAACCCCTTCAGGAGAACCGTTTTTGGGGGATTTTTCCATATGTGTGTTTACCTGTAATTTCTGTCTTTTCTCATTTAGTGTGTGCATAGGGACTTTATATTATTTTTTTTAAAGACTCTTGGTTTTCTTTTGATGTCATATTTATCCTTTTTGAATCATTATGTGACTACTCCCAGGAGAGGGCTGTCAGCTATTGACCCGGGGGAGTGGGCAAAAACTATTTTGTTTGCTTTGATGCCCATTCATCAGACCATCTGATATCATCAGTGATAGACAGACATAGACATGCACGACAGATAACGCACGGAGATCGATAGGCAGACTAGACAATTGGATAGAAAGATCGAAACTGTTACCCACTGGAGACTTAAAAGTGAAGAGTGATGCCGTCCTAGCCCATTGAGAGGGATTAGAGTGCAATTGCTCATCCGCCCCCATTGCCAGCTTTACCCAGGCTACGCCCCTTGTATAAAATCATGACCAGCCAGTAACTGCATGAGTCCTTAAGGGGTCAAGGCTGCAAGAGAAGGGTGTGCCAAACGCAGCGAATATGAGTTGACATGGAAAACCGAGAGAGGTCAAAGATAAGACTCACGAGTTTCAACACCCCATGAACTTAAAGAAAAGAACTGAGCACCTCCGAAACCCAGCTCCCCATGTGAACTGACATCTCTATGCCATGGAAAATGATATGAAACTACTTAAGATGAAGTGTAAATGTGGCACTTCACTTTATTTTTCACCCAGAGAGAGTCTAAAAACCCGGATTGCCAAAGGTTCTAATAATTATTATTATTTTTGTTGATATTCCGTAATGTGTTTTTAGGGGAAGATCTACATCGAGATTTCTATCAATTTCCAGCATGGCCCAGCTCTGTAACGACATAGCAATGAAAAGAGTAAGACAAGCTAATTAGCCTTGATATATACTCTGCAATTATATACACAACTGTCACAAACGTTTGAGAACTTATTGAATGTGTTCTCCATTCAGTCATCTAAATAGCCGTTAGCAACAGTAAAACACATGTATAAATAAATCGTATGTCTGGTCTGCGGTAATTGGGGTGAAGTTGGAATACGTAGTTACTCCCATGTCCGGAACTTTTAGACGTTTTTCTTGCCCCTCCTTCTGGGGCCACCAGAGTCAATCAGTTGGCACAAAACAGGAAGGAGGATATTAACGGGGATTAGGCTGACCACATGTCCCAGATTGCCTGGGACAGTACTGCAGTGGTCCTGGGCAGCCTCAATACATAGTCCCAGATTGATTGAGAGCTCGGCTTGTAGGAGTGAAGAAACTGCTCCTGCCTGCTAATAGATGGATAAATTCTCTGAAAGTGCTCCTGCCTGCTAAAAGACGGGTCAGTTATCTGAAACTGCGCCAGTTGGCTAATAAATGGGTTAATTCTCTAAATCTGCTCCTGTCTGCTAATAGAATGGCTAATTCTCTGAAATTTCTCCTTTGTGGTAATGAATGCACGTAAATCATAAATGTATTAATAAAACTAACATCTACATGGTTCCCAAGGCTTCCTAATCATTTCTATAATATAAAAGGTGTTCCTGAATGGCAGTAAAAAGGTGTCCCTGAATGAAATGAAATGTGGTCATCATGCAAAGTCTGTGAAAACTGTGTAAAAAAGCTTCTTCCATTGGCACATAGATAAGGTAGATTTTTAATACACAAATATTGTCTATTTTAACCAGTAAACATCATTAACAGAGGTTAATTGGACCAAAAAAAATGTATTGCAAAAAAAGATATACACTTTTTGGTTCATGCGCACTTTTCAACCAATAAAAGGAGACGGAATCGTGTGATGTCATAAATATTCCTTTCCCACGAAGTTCCTTCCTGCTGTTTGGTCATTAGATTAGTGGTCATTTCCCCAGCACTCACAATGTGGGGCTCTTTTGATGCAGTGTCCCCACCTGCCCCGGTTTCTGTCACCTCCGCAAAGAACAGATGGCTCGATACACTTTCTTCCCACTAAGCAAAAAAAAAAACGTGTTTCTAACTTCCTGGGTTTGAGGTCAGGGGTAGCTGAGTGTAGTGACGCATAAAGAGAGGGAGAGGGTTTAACTCTGCATATCAAACAGTCAGCTGTCTTGTATGAAATAACAGAAGACTCCCATAATGTCCATAAAAGCCAGTCTTGGAGGATGCCGCTCAGGATATATTGCATCCTTCTCAGCATTACAACGGCCAACCTGGAAATTAGGAGATTTTCTTGAGTAGACTGAGCAAAACGAACAGATGCCTTTATTACAAGCTTAGCAATTACAAGCAAATTTCAATGTTATGCTCTGCAAAGCTAAGCAATTAACTGTTGCCTGTACAGGAGCGGTATGCAATGCTCAGCCCGGTGCTAAAGTTATCCACTGATACGGTTTCCTGCATTACTTCTCCATCATCCTCAATCGACCAGGTATCTTTATTGAGAAGATAAATGCCAAAAACAAGGTTTAGAGTTTTCTACGTAGCAAGAGGCTTCAGGTTCATTCCCGGAGCGTGCTTCAAAAAGTTCTTTGAGTCCCACTGGGAGAAAGGCACTATGTGAATACAGGTATGCGCCACTTTAACAAGGGGTTCAGGATCCCCCGGACTCACATAGGGTTGCCACCTGGCCGGTATTTTACTGGCAGGCCGGTAAAACATTGGCTTGCGGACAATGTTAAGTCTAGGGAGGAAGTGGCATGGACGGTATTTTTTTTGTGGAAAATGGTGGCGACCCTAGACTCACGTGGTGACCAAAGCGGGATCGCGATGTGCCTCTGGAGATCTCACGATTATTCCGCTTTAATGCGAAAGTTTATAGTGAGACCCAGTGCCCCGATGGGTGGATAGAAGCCTCTGGAGCACTGGTAAATAAGCGGAATCACGTTAGAGTGGCTAGCAATATAACAGGGTTTAGCGGTTCTGGTTTTTATTATTATTCAACTTATATGCCTCCTCGAAATATTTTAAGCCAGTTCATCTTGGTTGATCCTTATCAAGCCAGCTGCTCACCAATATTTGAGGGGAGAGGTCTGGTTTGTTATAATGCACAAATTATTTTTTACCAGAAAAAGTTATACTGAAATAGTCTCTCGTGTCCAGTTAGGTTCTGGGGCTGTTACTTAATGGGATTGATTTTGTCCACCTTAGATGGATGAAGAGCTAATTTAACCTTCCCAAGAATTAAACCTGGCAGATGTTTTGTGGACTACATGTCCCATGGAGTTCAGTCAGTCTCAAGGCCCTAGGCAGACAAAATTCAGGCACCCCCCCCCCCCCCCCACCCACATTGCACACCTACGACATGCCCCATCACCCACATTGCACACACATTAAATGCACAATCACCTTCATTACATATCCCCACCACGTCCATTACATGCCCCTATCACCCCCATTAATTGGAAGGAGCTAAAGCTTGTTGAACGGTGGGGGAAGAAAGTGTTTGAAGCACCAGAAGTGTGCTTTAACACCCTCTGGCAAAGTGCCGCCCTAGGCGAGTAGCTTGCTTGACTGGGGGGGTCTAGGACACTTGTTCGCCGCATCTTCATGGCTGACAGTTCATGGCTGACAGTTCAGCGCGGCAGTTAGAATGTTGAGCTGTCAGCAATGAAGAATAACGCGGCCGTTTCATCGCGGCCGCGGCTATGTAAGAGCTGACAGTTCAGCGCTGAACTGTCAGGTCTTACAAATGTAAAAGTAAAACTTAAATAACCCCCCCTAATAAATGATTCCCAAACCCCAATACTAAAAATAACCCCAATACTAAAATTAACCCCCAAACCCTAATATTAACCCCCTAAACCCTAATACTAACCCCCGACCCCTAATACTAACCCCCTAACCCTAATACTAACCCCCGACCCCTAATACTAACCCCCTAAACCCTAATACGAAAATTAACTCCCTAAACCCTAATACTAACCCCCGACCCCTAATACTAACCTCCTGAACCCTAATACTAACCCCCGACCCCTAATACTAACCCCCTGAACCCTAATACTAACCCCTGACCCCTAATACTAACCCCCTAAACCCTAATACTAAAATGAACCCCTTAAACCCTAATACTAAAATGAACCCCCTAAACCCTAATTCTAAACCCCTAAACCCTAATTCTAACCACCCTTGAACTAAAATAGGTAAAATACTTACCTTTAGTGAAGAAATGTCCCGCGATGAAATCTCCAGCGACGATCTATGTTGTGCTGCAGAGTCGGCAGTGAAGCGGCTGCGGGGAAGCAGCCGCGATGAAGAGTCTCATCCCTCTACTGGGTGTGGCTACATTACAAGCAGAAGGTGTACATCACTTAGAATAGAGGAGATTAGGAACATTATACAGCACTTATATATTATATAGAATAGAAAACACTTCCAGATTAACAAAATCTTCAAGCTATGAGGCAGCACATCTGTTATCCAAAATGCAGCATGGTATCCAAACTCAGACACATTAAAACATCTATCAATTTGCAGCATTGCAGAGCACACACATATCGCAAGCAGTGGACAGAGGGCTGCTAGTATCCCACTTATTTAAATATTCTCAAGCTTTTTCTTATTTTAATAAACCTTTTGTACTATAGAGATTCTCCATTTGCATTATTTATGTTTCTTTCTTTTTTTATATATATTCCGCATTCTGGGCACAATTTCCCACTGGGATCTGGCTTTGTTTACACAAATCCTTCATATTTTTTTATTAGACTCCGTGGGGGAGATGTATTAAGGTGCCATAAATTGTAGATCTTTCTCTCTAGTGAGGTAAACCTGCCCAGCACTACTGGATGATATAATGTAGTTGTGTTGTGGCAAAAAAAAAAAAATATATATATATATATATATATATAATTTCTATGTTTGGACCATGTAGCATCATAAAGAAACTGCTTTCAAAACTATTTGAGTTTACACAGATTAGTGCATACCTCAGAAATAGACCTATGATAGGAACTGAAAAGATATTTGATTTGGTCTAGCATACATTAGTGAATATCCATACTCCCCAACTGTCCAAGAGGGAAGTGCTCATGAGCGCTGGTGAGACCTCACTTGGAGTATTGTACGCAGTACTGGAGACCGTATCTCCAGAAGGATATTGATACTTTGGAGAGAGTTCAGAGAAGGGCTACTAAACTGGTTCATGGGTTGAAGGATAAAACTTACCAGGAAAGGTTAAAGCATCTTAACATGTATAGCTTGGAGGAAAGACGTAACAGGGGGATATGATAGAAACATTTAAATACAGAAAGGGAATCAACACAGTAAAGGAAGAGAGCATATTTAAAAGAAGAAAAACTACCACAACTAGAGGACATCGTCTAAAATTAGAGGGGCAACGATTTAAAAGTAATATCAGGAAGTATTACTTTACTGAGAGGGTAGTGGATGTATGGAATAGCCTTCCAGCAGAAGTGGTTGAGGTAAACACTGTCAAGGATTTTAAGCATGCGTGGGATAGGCACAAGGCTATCCTAGCTATAAGATGGGGAACGGGGGACTAATAAACGTATTTAGGAAATTGGGCAGACTAGACGTTTCTAATTCACATGGGACAGTTCTGATTCTGAACCATTATCCCGCAGACAGCGAATAATCAATGTTAAACATAACTTATTTAATATCCCTATTTTGCCCACAAACCCCCCCTCGTTTCTGGGGACTTTTTGTTTGTATGAGTGTATCACAGAGCCCCAGAGCAATAAAAACCTCAATAAATTGTTTAAACTGCAGTAAATGTGTTTTAAATGAATTTGTGTTAAAAAAAATAAAAAAATAAAAAGAAGTTATTCTACTTCTAAATGACTTAAACAGTTTTATCAAATTGGCCATAACCTCACCTTCAGCCACACCCACAAAAAATAAAAGTGTCCCTCTTGGGCCATATGAAATTTTGGGAGGCATGCTACCCCTTTAACAGTTTCCAATGATATCTAACACTCCACAGAATCTCTGAAACGTCTTCCTTTGATAGGGCTTGTCTGACAGGTATTCTTTCCATACAATATTAATATTTACACTCTCTGCACAGCGCAATAAATCACCCTTATTATATCTCACAATGTGACACTAACCTAACACTCGCTCCGCCAGAACATAATTGTTCAGCCAAAAGAATCCGCTGGCAACATTAATGGTTTGTTGTTAAAAGAAATTAAACATTATGTTGCACCTTTAATTGTTTGACCTTGACATACAGTTTAGTGATATAATAAATGTATTTGTTACGCACTTTTCTGGTTATTTTTGTTTCGTTAGGTGGAATGAACCTTTAACATGGGGGGGGAAGGGGTGAGAATTAATCAACAGAGTGAATTAAACAACAGAGCAACTTAATCAACCTAAACATGGTTCAAATGTAGAGGAATAAAATAAAATGATGAAAAATGGTCTATACCTTGTGTTAGCAGAATTAAGCTGGATTATTATGTATTTTAAGTGTGTCTGTAGCAACTCCTGCACCCCATTTCCCATTGAAAGCAGCTCATTTGCATATGGATCCACAGGTGATGTCATAAAAAGGAGACACAGCCTGGCACGTTTTAAAACTCAATTCCCCCTACATTAGCTCCATTGTAAACAGGAGGCATCTTTATTAATCTGGCAGATGACACTTAATAGGTCAATTGGAAAATCCATACAATAGTCAACTAGAGAAAGAAATCCAATGGAATTAAATCTGCTGAAGAGTTTTCCAATGCCTAAAAATGAATATTTAGTGCTAGCTTTTGTACAATTTATTGACAGGGAGAGGGTGGTGAAAAAAAAAATCTGCTGGCTGGGATGATAGGAGTTGTGGAACGGTCATAGCTGTACATTTCTACAAAAGTAAACTTTTTTCTTTGCAGTGGGCTACGCAGCTGCCAGAGCTATGTGATTGCTTCATCCATGCAGGGTCTTTGGTACTTCTGAGTTTCGTGCATGTAAAGCATCGACCAAAATAAACGTCTTGATGTTTTAAAACAAATTCCTTCTGTCCCCCTCCCTCCAATATTTAGCAAAGAGCGAAAAAGAAGCCTACTAAATTTCCGACATCTTCCTAACACAGAAAAAAGTAACGAGGGAGAGGTGAGGAAATCTATTGATTACAAAATTCTGAATTATTAATGACGCTGCCAATTACATCACTGTTATATTTAGCATTAGCTTGGTCATGTGACTGTAACCTGCAAGATGAGGGCACAATCTACCTGCTTATCATGACTGAGAGGAGTCCTTTAAACCAGGCAAGAGGCACCATGTCTCACCACCAGAATGTCTGAAGGAAAAAAGCGGAGAAAAGGACCAGCAGCCTAACATGTTCTATCTTCTCAGTTAAATGTTATTGACCTGGTATGGTCCACTGATGTCTTCTCCGGCATCTATTGTGTCCAATGCACAAGAAAACCTGGCCCAGTACAAAGAAAATGCAACTGGCCACACACATAAAAAAAAACATACATACAATTATAGTAGCAAGGTTCTTCATAGTAGCAAGGTTCTACATAGTAGCAAGGTTCTACATGGTAGCATGGTTCTTCATAGCAGCAAGGTTCTTCATAGTAGCAAGGTTCTACATAGTAGCAAGGTTCTTCATAGCAGCAAGGTTCTTCATAGTAGCAAGGTTCTTCATAGCAGCAAGGTTCTTCATAGCAGCAAGGTTCTACATAGTAGCAAGGTTCTACATAGTAGCAAGGTTCTACATAGTAGCAAGGTTCTTCATATCAGCAAGGTTCTACATAGTAGCAAGTTTATTCATAGCATAACATCACCGGTTATTGTACCAAAGTGAATCGCTTGGGTCAGAAACTCGGAGCTCCAATTTTCTGACCCGACATTCTGAAATTAACTTCGGCAATACTCCCAAAGCCAAAATAATGGACAAATTTCCTCTGAAACAAAATTTGAAACTGAAATTTCAGTACTGCCCATGTCTAATGATTATGACTGGGTAAGGTTTAAATCTGTAGATAAAACACAAGAACAGGAATTCATTACTTTATCAGTGGTGGGTGACACATTCTACATTGAGTCCTATCAATTCCGGCCAACACGTCTGACAAGAGGCTTGTAATTAGACCCTGAGCACGCAGGGCAGCAGTTCAGCGCTGGGCTTGTTTGCTCACACAGATTGAACATGGGGAAGCCTTTATGAGCAAAGAAATGACGTGTGTATACACAGGAGAAAAGATCCTCTGATCTGGAAAACCGGGTATTAAAGAAATTGGTTGATGCAGGAGTTAGATTAACAACACACTTGAAGGTCCTAATGTCCGTAAATGTGTTTGTAGAGAAACCTGACACATGATGTGCTCAATAAGGCTTAAAGCCCTACTACAAGGAAAATATTTTTTACACTCTGAAAAAGTGCAATATATTCAAGCTTTATCTTATAATCAGACCTCAAATAGAGGTCTGGCTATAAGACTAAGATTCAGGTCCCTGACATAGCTGCAAGGGATTTGGATCATCCTTGCAGGCAGCAGGTTGATGTGTGTGAGCTAGCAACAGATATTCTCCGATGCTGCCAGACACTTCTATGACGGAACACTGGGGAACAGTCAGGCGGCATCTGAAGCTGTCGGTATGCACAGGACAGATCCAAGCATCTTCCAGCTGCCCCCACTAGACACCAAGGAAGTCTGGGAGGCACATTGGTAAGTCTGAGGGTTGATTGGCAAGTCTGGGGATACATTGGCAAGTCTGAAAGGCAGATTGTCAAATCTGGGGCAGATTGGCAAGTCTTTGGCAGATTGGCACGTCCGGGAAAGTATTGCCAAGTCTGGGGGCAGATTGGTAAGTCTAAAGGGAAAACTGGCAAGTCTGGAGGCTGATTAGAAAGAGTGGGGATATATTGGTAAATCTGGGGGCATAGTGGTTAGTCCAAAAAGTATTTTTTTAATCCTATTTTTATTCAATTTGAAAAAACTGTTTGCATTAATATTTACTAGTAAAACATTTTTTCCCTACAGGGTGGTCTTACATTTAGGCTTTTTTCTTTTTTCCTAAATTAATATACAAAGTTTAGGGGGTCACCTTATAATCAGGCTCATCGTATATTCGAGCAAATACGGTATTTAATTCATGTGTGTTGAGTTGGAGATCAATTAAGTCATTGAGGTAGTTTATATAGGTGATTGCTTCCTCCTGGGCACACATACACTTACATTCTGCAGGGAAGTATCTCAAACATCTGGCAAAAAGTTGCAACCCTAGCTGTACACCCTGCATGTTCTTTACAGGTCTTGTGCAATGTATGCATTCACACGTAGCAAGGATAATGAAGAACACACTATAATTTCTCATTTTATTTCCCCTAGGTTCTAACCAAACTCTGGAGAGCCTTGTGAGACGACCAGAAGAAGTTGCAAAATGTTTGACAATTCCTTAACCCAGGGTAATTAAGTGCAAGAAGCAGAGGCGTCGCTAGGGGGGGCTACTGGGGCTGAAGCCCCGGATCTCCCCTCCATAGCCCCGAATGGAGACCCTGACCACGCCCCCTCGCGCTCGGCTCCGCCCCCTCACGTTCGATCCCGCCTCCTGCATGCTGTATGCTGAACAGCAGCAGACTCCATCCCCTCACGATAGGCTCCGCCCCTCGTGTTTAGCTCCGCCCCCTCAAGTTTTGCAGGTGAGTGAGTGGCAGAGATTTTAGTGTGCAGGTGTATGTATGTGAGGTAAGTGGCAGAGTGTAAGTGGGTGTGAGTGGCAGAGTTATGAGTCTGCATGTGCATGTAAGTAGCAGACTGTGAGTGGCAGAGTTATTAGTGTGCATGTGTATGTATGTGAGTGGCAGAATGTAATTTGCAGAGTATAAGTGGGTGTGAGTGGCAGAGTTATGAGTGTGCATGTGTATGTATATGAGTGGCAGAGTGTAAGTGGCAGAGTGTAAGTAAGTGTATGTGTGTGAGTGTGGCAGAGTGTGATTGGAAGAGAGTGTGTGTGAGTGTAAGCATGAGTGGAAGAGTTATGAGTGTGTATGTGTGTGAGTGGCAGAATGTAAGTGTGTGTAAGTGGCAGAGTGTGATTGTATGAGTGAGTGTGCAGAGTGTGAGTGTTTGGAAGAGTGTGAGTTATGAGTGTGCGTGTATGTGTGTGGCAGAGTGTAAGTGTGGGTGAGTGGCAGAGTTTTGGAGTGTATAAGTGTGAACAGCAGAGATATGAGTGTGCGTGTGAGTGAGTGTAAGCATGAGTGGAAGAGTTATGAGTGTGTATGTGTGTGAGTGGCAGAATGTAAGTGTGTGTAAGTGGCAGAGTGTGATTGTATGAGTGAGTGTGCAGAGTGTGAGTGTTTGGAAGAGTGTGAGTTATGAGTGTGCGTGTATGTGTGTGGCAGAGTGTAAGTGTGGGTGAGTGGCAGAGTTTTGGAGTGTATAAGTGTGAGCAGCAGAGATATGAGTGTGTGTGTGTGAGTGTAAGCGTGAGCAGCAGAGTTATGAGTGTGTGTGAGTGGCAGAGTGTAAGTGTTCGAGAGTGAAAGCATAAGTGGCAGAGTTAGGAGTGTGTGTCAGTGGCAGTGAGATTACTAGGAGAAAATGTGATTAATTACTATTAATCATATTGAATGTGATAATCAAGTGTGAAACAGTGCTCATACCATTTTTATTTTCACACCTGATTATCACATTCAATATGAATAATAGTGATTCCTCTTTATATATAGTCTTTATGTTGATGGCAATGAGTCCATACACATGGCATTAAACATCACATGGACCTCGTTATACTATTAAACCCATACATTATGAGTGTATGAGCTGCTCATTATATTATAGGCTTTACTCATGAAAGAGAGAATTGCAGGGAAGTGAGATGGGAATTTCAAAATTAAGGCTAAAGTAGCAGAGCTGGAAAAATTCTCGCATTCAGTTGAATTCCCATCTCAATTCCCTGCCTTCTCTCTTTTATTAGGTTGGTAGAAGGAGCATACCTTCATACCTCAGCCTATTCTCCCCAAGTTTTTTACCCCTTTTTATTAAAAAATTAAAAATATTTGTGATGTGAGTGTGAGAGTTGCAGGTTTACACACGAGTCTGCGTGGCAGAATGTCTGTGTGGGAAAGGCCATCTGTGTGTATAAGGGTGTCTGTGTGTAAGGTTGTCTGGATGTGTGTGAGTGTAAGGTTGTCTATGTAAGGGTATCTATGTGGGGGGGGGGTCAGGGTTGAGTCATTTTTATATGCTCAGTTATTTTTAAATCATGGGAATTTGCTCACATACAAGTGTGTGTGTGTGATGTAAGTTGGTGTGTGTAAGTGGGATTGTGTGTCTCTGTGTGTAAGGGTGTGTGTATGTATGTGTGACTGCATGTGTGACTGTGCAAGTGTGAATGTGTGTGTATGTGTGGCTGCATGTGTATGTGTGTGTATTTGTGGCTGTGTATTTTTGTGTATAAGTGTAACTTTGAGTAATGTGAGTTTTTTGTGTGCTGCGAGTCTTATTGTCAGTCACACACACGCATATAGTCAGTAACAGACAGACACAAACACACTCATACAGTCACAGACAGACACACACACAGTCAGTCACAGACACACACATATACATTCTGTCACAGTCAGACATACAGTCACACACACATACAGTGGGTCACATAAACACAGTCACACACACACATGCAGTCATTCATACACACAAACACACACTCTGTCACATACACTTACGCACAAGTCAGCAATTTTGTTGTTGTTTATGATAATAAAAAAAAGTGCATCTATCAATATGTCCCCCTCTTGGCTGCTATACCTCATTCTAGCCTGGTCTGTGCCCTGCTGTTGTTTCTAGCCCTGCTGAGCACACTCAGCGCTCGGACACTATAGTACGGTGCATGTGGGGATGGAGCAGGAAGACTGTGCAGCCGGTGCACACACTGCTCCCCCGCGCTCCGCTGGATAAATAAAATGATCCCAGCGGCGAGGGCACCATGCAGGGACAACAATAACTGGGCGCCAGGTATAATTTCCTGGTGCCTGGGATTTGTTGTGCCCCGATATATACCCATATATACCTATTGTTCATTGGCGTCAATTATATCAGTCTGTATGCTGCCTAACCATGTGATTTTATTTACTCTACTTCTATAAAATCTATCATGGGCTCCAGCCCCGGATGTTTTGGAGACCTAGCAACGCCCCTGGCAAGAAGTATCCCTTGACAGTATCACATTTCTGCCTAGTGGATTCCATGGCTCAACTGGGGATTTAGACAATTATGGACTATCTAGTGAGGCGTGGGTTTAGGCTTTTTCAGTTGATTCAATTTAATGTCTTTAGAACAACTTGTTAGTCTTCTTCACAAAAATATCAGTCAAGTATAGTAATATTATGGCGATTGGTACCTATGTGGCATAGAAAATTGCACTGCACCACCCAAGACCATGTTTAAATGTAACTAGAAAACATTTTAGTATTAGATTATTTTTAATGTACGCCTGTCTACCTCAAATCTCATAGGAATGTTTGTAGATTAAGATATTAACTCATTTACTATATGAAATATTAACTCATTTACTATATTTACAGCTACGTTAATTGTTGACTTGGGTCCAAATGAGATGTATTATACATCTACAACCAAATTAGTGTCACTGAAAGGATGTTCTCTACACCCCAGTAGCTTATCTAAAGTATGAACGCTTTAGAAAATGACCACAAAAAGGATGAAAAGGTAGAAAATAGGTTTTATTTTAGCTGCTTTATTGGTAACAAGTCACTGTAAGCTCCCAACTCCGAACTGGATTATAAAGAATGCTTTATGGCTGTTGCAAAAGGTGACCCACCTGTCAAAGGTCTGAACTGTGTATCGAATGACCAGAAAGAACAACTGGGACAGTACACAAGGCAATATAAGTAAATACTCAGGAACATTTTCATTTTTCAGAAAGGTGAAAGAAGTTACTCAGAATAGGGGTCTAAACAGAGAAAGATGGGTCTATTCACTCAAATTCAAGAAAAGCTCGAGGAGGTAGACCATGGTGGTTAACTTTCATTGTTAGACTAAGTCATATTCGGCACCCAGGTTCGAATATTCCCCATTGAAAGTAATGGGAGGCGAAATGATCAAAGCTATTTTTTGGAAAAGTCAAACTCGGAAACTGAATTTGACTTAGTATCAAAATGAAAGTTGACCTCCAAAGTCGACCTTCCCGAGCCTTTCTTGAATTTCAGTGAATGGGCCCAGTTGAGATAGAGTCTCATGGTCTGCTAAGTGCAACTCAAGTGTAAATTTACTGTCTACAGATTTAAACATTACCCAGTCACAGTCATTAGACTTTGGCAGTACTGACATTTCGTCCATTGATGTATTTGTTTCAGAGGAAATGTGTCCATTATTTTGGTTTTGGGAGTTTTGACGAAGTTCATTTAAGAATGTCGGGTCGACTCAGGAAGCTCTGAGTTTCTGACCCAAGCGTTTCACTTTGGTACAATAACCGGTGATGTGATGCCAACCTATGGCTGTCATGACATCACCGACATTGTTAAACCACAAGAACTATTATGGCAGTATATGATAATGTATGGTCACTTGTACATGTGGCCATTCCCTAACTTTTATTGGGTTTACTAACTTGCGTAAGTGATATGTGCATTTTATACTACATGATGTGTTCATAAGTTCCATGGATATCTACAATACACAAAATTTCAGAAAGATGCAAATCCAGTAATTACACCATTTTGGGGGTGTAGGGAAATGTACTGAATATTAATTAAAAATGAATTTTAAAAAATGTAGAGCACAACAAAGAAAGAGCAGGAGCTAACGAGAATACCAGTAAAGACAGACAGACAGATGGGTGGAAAGACAGGACAACGGGTATCCACATCTGTGAAACAAAAACAATTCCTGGATATACAAATCCAATTATAACACCTCCAGCAGGAGGACATACATGTTTATTTTAAAGATCTACAGAGATATTATTCACACATGAAAAAAAAAAAAAAATAGCAGATAACAAATAATAAAAGACTTGGTAAGACAATTTACTTATAAGTAGCATGTCAATGCTTCAGGGTTTTCTGTTCAGTTGTTGTTGCTGAAATCTCAGCGGATGCCCCCAGGATGGTATTGTACTGCTCTATGTTCCACAATAAAAGCCTTGAAACATTGTAAAAACATTGTGTGCTTTTATTGTCACCCCTTGGAATCATACCTGTGACGCCATTGTCTCTGCCGAAACGCTCGCCTCAACGAGTGGCATACAATCACTGTGAATTATTATCACACCGGTTGTATGCCTCGGAGGTGCTCTTAGCAGGCTTCCGGAGGTCCGCCTCATTTTGAGGCAGAGTCTTCTTCCAGGAGCTGGCGGGACAAAGGAGAGCTCGAAAAGGCAGCAGGATTACAATTAACGTGGAACAGTTATAATTATTGCTAATTAGTGCTCTTGGTGATAGGCTCTGGTGGCATGTGCGTGCAACAATACCACCACCACGTCACACTTTATCATACAATATTACACTATGTATGCCGAAAAGTGGTGCAACTTCAGCCAGTTGAGAGAGAGAAATGCATTAAGGGCAATTTCTCTCCTAATTTGTGATTGCTGAACCACAGTCTAAAAAAAAAGTTCAATATATAAATATGTATTAATATATATACAGTATAGATATACTGTATATATTTGTAGTAAACATACTGTGGCAAAAAGAAACAATGTACTGTATACATTTATATTGTAGGATGGATTTAATTTTAATTGTTGTTAGTCTTGTAAAAATATAAAATACCTTTTGCACATATTACAGTACCTCTAGCCAGTGCAGTACTAGGCGGATGCCTAGGGCGGCAACTTTCTAGGGGCGGCAGCAACCCCCAACACTGCAATGAAAAAAACGCGATCAGGCTGCCCGTTTGTTTTTTTCTTAGGGGCGGAGTGATGACCTGTCAATGTGACCTGTCTACACTCACCACGGCGAGCCAAACAGGCAGCATGGTAGGACACCATGCTGCCTGCCACTAGCCACCAGCAACCAGGGAAAGTCCTGGGGTGATGGGGCATATAATGGGTGTGATGGGGCATGTAATAGGGTGATGGAGGCATGTAATGGGGGTGATGGAAGCATGTAATGGGGATGATGGGGCATGTAATGTGGATGATGGGGCGTGTAATGGGGGTGATGGAGGCATGTAATGGGGGTGATGGGGCGTGTAATGGGGGTGATGGAGGCATGCATAGGGGGTGATGGAGTGTGTATTGGGGGTGATGGAGGTATGTAATGGGGTGATGGAGGCATATAATGGTGGTGATGGGGCGTGTAATGGGGGTGATGGGGACATGCAATGGGGGTGATGGAGGTATGTGATGGGGTCATGTAATGTGGGTGATGTGGGTTATGGTGCATGTCGTGCGTGTGCAGCGTGGGTAGGGGGGTGTCCGAATTTTGTCTGCCTAGGGCAGCACAAAACCAAGATACACCACTGCCTCTAGCACAGAAGCCTACCAAATCTTAATCCGGCACTAATAAAGATAAAGTTGCTTATACTCTTATACACTTATATGTGTTCTAATTCCAAGCTGATAGACACTGACAAGAAGACGTTATGCTCTTCCTTTCTCAGATTCTAAATATATATGGGAGAGTGTTAATAACCTCTCTGTGTTGTTTTTCACAAAAATAGACCAGGCAGTCGTTTTGAGAGCACTGAAAAAAATCAGTGAGGATATCTAGCTTTTCCGAATATCTCTGGATGTGTAGGGATCCGGCTAGCTGAGCAGTAGGAGAGAAGCCCAGAATGCAGGTGTAGTGCCAGCAACAAAGACTCGGATACTGGAAAAATAGAGCACTCGTTGTGCACAAGACAACAGCCACACAATATCTGAGCACCATGCTTAGGAAGCCTGGAGGTTTTATAGGGCTTCCTCAATAGCGCCACAGACCCCACCCCTCTGTGCCCGAGTCAGGGAGCGCCGCTACAAACTTGGCTGCAAAACCCCGCTCCCTCTGTAAGACCCATCGCCACACCAGTGTCACGCGCTCTGCCCCTACGCAAGTGCGTGGGGATCAGAGTAAAATCTCCAGGAGCGAAAGTTGGTGCTCACCGGAGATGGGGATGGACCCAGGCACTCTCCCCCCATCAGGACACCATGGAGGAGACAGGCTGCCACCGCGAGGTAAGCATCTAACTGGGTGCGTAAATTCCACTTTGCTATGATTATCAGTCAAATAAGGTGTAAAGGATTGTTCATGTTTGATGGTAACATATAGAAAATGTTCAGTGATGGTATACAAATAGATATACAAGTGTGAAATGCGTCAGCAGCCCAGACAATATTCTACTAATATTCAGGGGTTCTTAACACAATCATGAAAAACAAAATTTTGTAATTCACCCTGTGGAGTGGTATTTCGTAGGGTCCCAGGGCAGCCCCATCCTCATGGCTGGCCCTAACAAACTACGCAGCACTGAAATCCAGGGGGCACCGCTTCTGACCCACCAGCTGAAATGCAAGGGATTATAATGATTACGTTGACACACAAAACAAAATGAGCCATAACAGAGGCCATATCCTCATGAGCTGGTCCCAGACTGGTCCCACTGGGTTCTTAAAAAAAAAATCTCACTTATTGCCCAAATAAAAGTTGTTATAGATTGAGTATCTCTTTAAATATCCCCATGAACCATTGGGACCCAAGAAGTGTTTTCCATATTATGTGCCCCTTTTAATTTAATTTCCCTGACACATGTCTTTTTTTTTTTTTTCCAGCTTTATGACCTGGACGATTTTATTTGACTTCTTTTAGCATTGGAGAGAATTTTACTAAATCATTGTCTTGCTCCCCATACGGGACGAGAGATACACTCTGCGCTCCAGGACACGACTCTGACTCGTAGCATCACAAGGTCACGCTGAAGGGCTTCCCAAGCTAATCACAGCATTATTGTGTTTCACAGCTCAAAGGAATCGATACATTCCCACCTCCTCTATCCTGAGGCAAAACTCAGTCAGCCTCGAAGAGCCCGCTGTGTGCAATTGGGGATTACGAGGTTTTTTTTTTTATTCATACAAATCAGTGACCAACAAAAAAACAGCTGTGTGTATACTGTGAATGCTATACTTTTTATAATTTGCACTACAAACGCACAGTATGGTCCGTATTTTCTAGTCTTGTTTACCGTCTTATTAGGGAACACAAAGTCTCCGCTATAATTTGTTCCGTTGCACACAGGACATTGTAATGGAATGTACTTGTTGACCTTAAGTCTTAAACACTTGACTAGAGAAGAAGCCGGTAACATCGCTGATCACTCAGGGTCGGTATGACGATAAACGACCGGATTCGAAGATTAGGACTGATAAGGTTTTGGGCCATTGTCCAGGAGCTTGGGCAAAGTGTTGTGTTTTGCATTACAAAAAAAAATCTGTCACCTAACAAGTTGGTGAAAACTGACCCATGCATCATGCTAATGGAAACGCCAGCAAATGTATAGCTCAAGAGAACAAGTTTTTTGAATGTTGGTTGAGGCATTGCAACAGGCTGTGGGGCATTAGTTCTGGATACGAATGAGTAACCAATTAAAGTGGATATGTCCCAGTTACTTTTCTCATTGCAATTTATATTGTTTGCTAAATTTGTATATTTAATAGTTTTGTTTGTGCGTCATATAGTGACCAATGCTTGCTTCCGATATATGCTGCCTCCTGTTACGCACTGTGTGGTGTTTCATCAATATTTGTGTTTAATATCTTGTTTGTCTCTTTTCTGTTTTACCTCATTAAGTCTATTGTAAAGAGTTTCCAATCTCAAAACGCGTAAGGGTTTCTTGCAAAACGCGTAAGGGTTTCTGCATGGTGATCTCACATAATGGGCCTGGTCTAGAAAGTTCTCTTGATCCATATATTTGTTTGTTGCTCTGTTAACACCAGGACTTTTAAGGCTCTTCAAAATTCCTATTGCGATAAAGGTATCTCTGGCTGAATTAGTATTTACATCTTCACTTTTATATTATCAAAAATATGTCCTGTCACAAATACAGGATGGATTCCATGACTAGGCCCAGATTAGGGTTTAACCAGCAGTATTAGTGTAAGGGCTCCACATTTATTGTGCATGTGGCTGAAGGTAGGATTCATAGAGGGAGAAGAGTTTATAAACCAGGCACACAGCATCAGACCTCATAATGTTGCTCAAAGTCCATTCTACTTACCAAAGAATCATCCCACCATCTCAACCTCACATGGCCTTGACGGCCATTGGCGCAGCATGGACTCCCACACAGGAATGGCTTACCGTAAGGGTTACCCCTCCCAGTGAGGAATAAATCATGAGCACAGGCCAGCGGTCTAAAGTGCTGGATTTCCCCATGGGTTAATTTAAAAGACCACCGTGCCGGTGGCCGGTGGGCATCGGATTACGCAAGTTAAATTTATTTACACCTAAGCCAGTTTTCTGTGAGGCCTCGGTGCTAAATAATTATATAATAAGGTTTATGCTTAAAGGTTGGTTCCTGTTAAATCTAATGTGCATCATTTATCTTAGAAATATTAAGAGTTTTGGTTTAAATAGGCGCTGTGGCCCTTATAAATTCCACCCCGGTGTGGTTCATTTTGTTAAGTCCTAAGGGTAAACAGACCGATGGTGCCCTAGTCAAGCTTTGCTCTTATTAATAACCAAATCCCTAAATGATTGGATGGTAACACGCAGTGTAATATCTGTGATTTGACCCTGAGCCACAGTGACCGGTAATTAAGAGTCAACATGTCACGCAGAACCTTTCTCAAGGTCACTGGGCTCAATCTATACGTTCCTCTAGACACATTGTTATTATTATACCTTTTTTCCCCTAACTTTTCCTTTTACATGAAACGATTGGATTGGATTGATTTTGTTTTCTCTGGATCCCCTTGTGCTACATTGATCAAACAAAAGAAAATCTGTGTTTAGGACAGAAGTACCATGACTTTATGCCATGGCGGATAGAAAGGGGGCAGATGATTTAAAGAGGCAGTACATTATCTTTAGATAAGTGCTGTATGTTAAGAAAGAAACCCCCTTTTTTTTTCCTCACCTCCACCTATCTCATATACACTACAAATAAAGTGTACTAGAGTTAATTCTGTTGTCATAGTAACAGTCCTGCCTGTCTCTCAAAACCCCTCCTTATTGGATGTGACTGAATTTTAGAGACCCCAGTGAAATTATTTTCAATGTAAAACGACCGGGGCACTGTACGTTGTTTTAACATCTAAATATATGTCTTTCACATGTATTAACCCCTTAGTGAGTGGACTGTTAAGAAAATGTTGTACCATTCGTGACAATGGCTGTTTTTAATATTTCTGCAGTGTTTGTGTTTAGTTTTTTTTAAATTGTACATACTGTTTTTGTCGCCATAAAAAGGGGCTTTCTTTAGATACCATTATTTTCATCATATCATATCGTTTACTTGTGTACTCAAAAATCATAAGATATGATTAAACAATTGGGGGCAAAAACAATTTTTCTAACTTTAAACCAAAAATTATTTTATACAGTTACAAACAGTAAAAAAGACCCCATCAAAATAGTTTCTAATATTTGTCCTGAGTTGAGCAACACCGATGTTTACATGTTTTTCCTGTTGTTTTTTGCTAGTTATATGGCAATAACCGAAAGTAGCATTTTTTTGTTTACTACTTTCTCCCACAGTGAACTTTTGACCCCAGCCCTAATCATCACCCTAGCCCTAGCACTAACCCTAACTCAGCCCTTACCCTAACCCTAAATCTATGGTTACTTTGGTCTAATTTTATTGCCTGTAATGCTGCTGACTGCCTCTAGAGGACCTTTCATGGAGCCGTGTAAAAATGGGCCATTGACAAATGTAGGACCATTCTGGGGACTGTGGGAGTTATAGTCCAACTTCTGCCAAATGTTGTTTCTTTAAAGATAAGGGATTCCTCACATTGATGCTGATGCAGATTACAACTACCATCAAGCACAGCCAGAGCATGGGGGATAGCAGTTTACTTCAACACCGATGGCAGATCTCTTGCATGGATGTGTTCATTTCCACTTGGGGATTTGTTTGTTTAGTCTGTAACATCATTGCGGCCTTTCTAAAGGTCAACGTAGACAGTCTGACTTCACAAGAATAAGCTAGACAAGGTCACGCTCTTTGGAACAGAAATAAGATGGACACAGATGAAGCCGGGGAGAAAAAAAAGAAGGTTTTTATACCTCCAAACTGCAGCACAGAAATCGTAAACAACATTGACCGTATAGCTGTGCGAAACATTGACTTTGGCTGATTAATACCATACTCTGGACAATACCAGGGCAGAACAGGGATTAGGATATAGCAGATAGGACAGATGCACACACAGCCAGCCTTTAACAGATGGGTGATATATGCAGACTATTCAATAATGGTGTTTTCATTTGTCCTAAGAGGTAACACTCAGTATCTTCTCACTGTCATCCCAGTTATTATCCGGCAGGACTGCGAACTGGAGAGGGGGGAGGGGGGAGAGATAAAAGAGGAGTGAAAAAAATCCAGCTTTCCTTTTATACAGTGAAATGAACACAGTTGCCTGCGTTTTGGGTGTTCGCATTGATCCTAGGGGGAATAGCTCCAGACTTTTCTGTTATTCTCTCCCTCATTCCTCTGTGCTGCTTCCAATCAATCACGGTGTCCGTGCAACAGAAGGGGAGCGTGCACGGCTGTGGAATCTGTTTCGTATGCCACATAGAGGCTATTCCTACAAAACATGTAGAATCCAATGCTAGAAACTCTATTCTACCTGCTCGTGGTAATCTGTGCACAAAACCGACCTTATTATGGCCATGGCTGCTTATGACATCACCTGTGGCACAGTATGCAAATGACACATTTACCATTGAAAAGCAGTTCATTTGCATACCATGCCACAGGTGATGTCATAAGCAGGAGACTCCACAGACACATTTAAAACTCATTTTTGTCCTAATTTAGGCACTTGCTTGCAGTTTTGCTAATATAATGTATAGATCATTTTCAATCATTTTTATGCTCTACATTCACAGTAAAAACAACGCTCGTGTTATACAGTCCCTTAAAGATTTACCACCATTGTTCAATCTCTCTGTCTATCTATGTGTTTGTCTTTAAAGCTTTGTGCCTTATCTTTCATTACAGATTTGGTATACCCAGTGCTCTATTTAGCGCGAGGCAGACAAGGCAAGTGCTTAGGGTGGCAGTTGCTTTCTGTTCTTGGGGGGGCGGCTAAAAACGCCTTTAAAAAAAAAAAAGCTTGCCAGCAGAGGTGCTGACTGGGGAGATCAAAAGAGCAGACAGCAGGGAGTCTCTGTAATGCCCAGGCGCACGGCCAACCTACCTGTAGCTCTCCCGGCATGTGTCTGACGTCATAGCGCCAGAGGGGGGGGGGTCACGTGACCTTCTGGCAGTCAGCCTTCAGACTGCATGGGGAGCGTGAGAAGCAGCATGGTTGGATGTCTGTGTGCCTGTGCAGCGTGGGTTAATGAAGGTGGGCTAATGAAGTTGGACCATGGGCCACTAAATTGTATTTGCCCCCGGGACACAAATGACTGTAGTTTTCGACTTTCAAAGCTGCCGTCTACACTGCAATGCAGAGCAGTGCGGACTCATTTTGGCAGAGAAAGGGTTTAAACAACTGTTAAGTATTAATTTCACAGTAATTAGCTCTAGGAGTTCAGTCCCTATAGATCCTACAATTCCAATTCCTGTGACTTGAAGCCTGGGACGGTCTTGTTCCTTTCCTCCACCACTAATTGCCTGAATACAGATTTCTGGGTCACTAATTATCAGCAGAGGTACTCAGCTCGGGGACACAATTACAGAGAGAACCCTAATTAATCAAGGGTAATTAACAAACTTTATATTTCTGGGAGAGATTAATGAATGTAGCAGAGCAGTACAATCATTGCTGAGGGAAGCAACACACACACACACACACACTCTGTGCCGCTCTCCATTACTCTCTCCATGGCCGCAAGCATCAAAAGTATTTTAACTGTTTGACTGGCTACATGCGGGTCCTTGCTGATAGAGAGTCATTTCAGGGGAAAGTGCTAAATAAGGAGCAATCGTCATGGAAACTAGCAGCATGTACTGTCTAAACTACTCCACACGTAGTACTCTGGCCTCCAACGAGTCCAATTAAAAAAAAACGAATTGAGCTAAAATATTTCCCTATGTGTGAATGGTCTGATACTTAGTAGCATAATTAGGTGTTGAAGAGAAGTTTCGTTCGTACGCTTAACTTTGCATATTTGGAGTGTCCTGTTTTGGCTCATGATGTCACTTAAAGGGACTGTCTAGTGCCCAAAATACATCTTCCAAATGTTAATGCGTATCAGTGGGCTTTCAGATTACTTTAAAATGCTTGTCTTACATTTTGCATTGCTTAAAATATAAAATACTTGCAGCTAGAAGAAATTGTGAAATGACAGCAGTTTGCAAGAAACAAGGACTGCCCACACTAGCTGAGTAAAAGTCAATTCTTTTTTTTTTTTTTTTTTTTTTTTGCTGCAGGAACCAATGAAAATAATGCCATTCAAATGAATGGAATATTCTGTCTCTCTAGTGATGTCATCAGACAGTGTGTTGCACTGTTAAGAGATCTTACTGTGTACAAGAGCAAGGTCACTCATAGGCCCTCACTGGGGAGGGCTTGAGTCAAATATTAAAAATGTGATTTATGCAGAATGCCTCCATCAAATCACATAGGGACAAAAGCCTGTGCATTATACAAGCAGTGATCTTCATCTTGCACCAGTGAGTTTGGGCACTGGACTGTGCCTTTAAATGAGCCATGTTCACTTCTGTGCTCCAATCTCACTTTGATGACTGCTTTGTGCAATCTCTTACTAAGTGCTTGTGATGTCCTTTACCATTAAACCTATAGACAGGCCATCACACCTAACTTATGTTGGACGTAGGTTTTAAGATATGTGAAATGCACTTATTTTTACAGTCATCCTGCACAAATAATTAATATTAATTTCAAAATTCAGTGAGTGGGAATACACAGGAAACAGGCTGGCTCCCTCTGCAGCAGTTTTCAAGCTCCCTTCTGAAAAGGGGCTATTATTAGTCATTATTGTGGAATCAGCCTCCTTCTGTTGAACTCAGCTGTTACACTAAAGACATGCACATTTGAATAAATACATACATAATAAATACCTACATATATATTACTTGACTTTAATATATATAAATGTTAAAAGAGTACGTCGTTTTCAAGGCAGAGTGATGCTTTAATAACATAAGACAATCTAAGCAGCCAAAAACAAGCGCAAGATGATAAAATATATTTTTTTCCTGATCTAAAATATTTTTCAAATACCGAGCTCCACTATACGGTTATATATATAACAATTAAACAGGAATGTTACCAGGATTGCAGGTGCTTTTGAAAGACTCTGTTGATCGCATGTACTCGATCTACCATAAATAATTATATTCATAACTCCAGGATCCATAAATGAGATTTATTTTCAGTGTAAAAAAAAAAACATGTATGCAGCAAAGTGGGGCTAGCATAACACCTGACGCGTTTTGTGTTCAACACGGCTAATTAACACGAAACGCGTGGTGTTCTGCTACACCCACTCTTTGCTGCATATATTTTTTACACTGAAAATAAGTCACATTGATGGATCCAGCAGTGCCGAATATTTATTTACTTATGGTAAAAGATTACACACATGCAGATGTTACTGCTAGTTTAGAATGCGTTACCAAAATAACAGGTAGCATTTCCCCTTTAATAAATATTGGTCGGAAAGTATCTGATTCAGAAGTGCACAAGATCAGAAAGGCCTCGGCTCTGAGATGCGTCAATGCCCACTAATTGTCTGAGATGCACTGATTGCTAGTCTTATTGATTTTTTTAAAATGCTCCAAGACTTTATTACCTTCTGTTGTTTTCTTTATCAGCCCTTGAGCGCCTGTAACAAGCTGTATCAGATTGAGTCCCCTACGAAGGGTGATATGTACGCTGATTCAAAATGTGAATGCTTCCATTGGAGTGTTTAATGCTCCCTCGGAATTCTTATCCAGGAATAATGTAATGGTAAGGACTCTTCATCTGAGGGCTAGTGCATCTCGGACAAATCCGAGCAGACGGGGAGTTCCTCAACACTTATTATCTGTTAAAAAAAAACTGCATAGAACTCTAAAATAGTCATTGATGTTGCTGTATCACAGTACATGGAGCTGGCTGAAACCACTCCCTACCTGCATTCCAAGTTGAATTCAAAATAGAGGGGCTGATTCCACCGTAATGGCTATAATGCCAACAATTTCACAGTGGGGGGACATGAAAATCACTACCATTTCGTTTAGCTGAACTCAGGAAGAGTTTGGCTGCTGAAATGTTGAGATGGAAAACGACCCCACTAGACAAATTTTGTGCTGATTAGGGATCACATCGGTGTAAGGTACAGCATTTAGCCAGGGACTAATGAAAGTCATCAATGTGATCCGATGAAGTCCAAAACACAGAGCTCAGATTATCTTTTGAGTAAATCGGAGCTACCTGAATAGACACTTACATGTAAGTTGCATATCTATCGAATGTTTAAAATTCCTTATGGTGAATTTTTACAATACATAGCTAAGACAAAGATAGTTCACACTACCGTAGGTTTACCACCTTAGCATATCCGTGGTGTAGAAATCGATGTGCTTGACGTAGTGCTCTTTATTTATGTTTTAGTACTCTATCTCCCAGGTTTACCACCTTATATGGAAGGTTTAGCCAAGGATTGATCCTTGTTTCAACTACAAGGCTTAACATTCCTTATTCGAGACGACACGGCACATCCAAAACCTTTGCATCCTTAGATGAATCTAGGAGAAGCATATGAAATAATAAGAGAAGCTATAAAATCCGGAATCAATGTTTAATCATAAAATCCTAAAGTGTATTCCGCGGAGAACAATGATAGCATATTATATGCTTTACACGTAAATCAATCCTTAGCTCTGGAGCATCTAATAGAGAACTTTAATCGGAATTCTTTATAAAAACAGGCAAAGTTTGGTTCCTAACTCATTTCCGTTCAGTTTGATTCCACTTAATGGTACATTATCAGACTTCCTTTAATAAAAAAAAAGGAAATGCTTCGAGATCGTAAACTCCGTAGAGGAACATTTGGCGAACCGGCAGATTCAATACATCACAAATATTTGCACGGAGCTGAAAAAATATTGGTTATTTCAGTCAATATAAATACGGTGAGAGGAAGCTCGCTTAACAAATTATTGCATTAGAATGTTTTTTATGAAAAATTCTTCCATCATCACGGCGAGGTGGGGTGCAGAGCTGTAGCGAACTCTTTCTGTGCCTGAGGCAGGAATAGAAAATTGGGACCCCCTCGTGATAAGCCCATGTCAGCTGTTATTTTGCAGGGAAAAAAAAAACTAAAAAGATAGATAAATAAGAAGAAAACATTATGAATTATGAAATCGTGTCAGCAAATAGGAGCACCGTCATAGGTTCTGCCTGGTGATATACCTGGCTCAACTGAGCAAAGGAAGCATCAACACTAAAAGCGAATTAGCAGGCGTACTGACACATTATCAGACTTATAAAGTATATAAAGTGCAATAAAGTCATTGGTGTTGCTTTAGAAACAGTCCTGCCTGTCCAGCACCTGGAAATCGCTGAAAAACACTCCCCATTTGCATTTCTAGCTGAGTTCAAAAGAGAGGTGCTGATTCCACAGTAATGGCTAATGACAACACTTGTCATTAGCTGAGTTCGAAATAGAGAGGCTGATTCCACAGTAATGGCTAATGAAAACTCTGAAAGGGAACTGTATAACTGATGCACAGGGAGGCAGGCCACCCCCTGTCTACCTGCTTCTACTGATGTTACAGAATTTAGAGGGCCCTGTCAAATACTTTTTCCGTGTAAAAATTCAGGAGAAAATTTAACCTATTCGGTCCAGATACCAAGGTTGCATTCGTAAAAAAAACCCAAGCTGTGGAATACACTCCCCAAAGGCTCGGCGTTTTGTGGCAGTCAAGAAATGATACACACAGAATAAGCGACCCTTTTTAATCAGCATCCTACAGATGTAACACGAGGACTTGTTCTACAAGATAAAGCAGCTGATTTTCTTAAACCTGGAATTCTAATCACAGGACTCCTATGGAATTAATGGGAGCATTGGCTCACGATACCACAGCTTCGCACCACTCCGGAGGGGACAATCAAACTGCTGCAGAGCTAGTGAATATCTGATGACATAGGGGAAAAGGGTCCCTTATCTTGGTATTAGCCTAATCACACATTGTAATGAGAATCTCCTCTCTATGCACACTCTGTGCGGAGCTAGTGGCTCCCTATGAATGCTGCTGTGTTTATTCGACGCAGCAGACTTCCCACGCTATGTACCTGCTGTGCATCTCCTGGTCCTCTGCGTCCAGTGCTTTATGAACTCTGTGTGGCCTGCATCCCTAACTATGGACACTAGGGGAGCTATAAGGAAAAGTTTTAAACGTGCAGATATCACCGTGGAAACCAATGGAACGTTCCTGAGCTTTAGATCACTTTTAGAACTTTGACCCAGAGTGGACTTTAATGAATAACCCCTGTGTATTATTTGCTGGTGTCCTGCGATGAAAGGGGGTAAAGCCTAAAGGGACAGAGTTAAGCAATGCCACATGATGCCATGCAGTGTTGACTCCACACATTAAGCTCCAGACTATCCGGTACAGATAGCGTCTAGAGCTCAAATTTCACGGGACAGGGGCCCCAAAAAAATAACAGGGGACTGTCCTGGCAAAAACTAGACTTTTGACAAATATGGTATTTGGTAGACATGTGCATTCGTTTTCGGACGAATGCATTTTCGTCCATTAGTCCGAAAAACGAATAACGAAAATGCTAAGCTAACGAAAGCCGAATGAACGAATGGTTAATAAACCAATAGAGTCGGTTTATAGAATACAATAGCATTACACATACATGGCACATTCCATAAACCGACATAATGAACGACTTTCGGTTTATGGAATGCATGTAAGTCTATTGGCATTCTATAAACCGAACGTTCGGTTTATAGAATAGCAATAGGATTACAAGTATTACATAAGCCGACAGCCTATAAACCGAACGTTCGGTTTATAGACTTTCGGCTTATAGAAAACATGTAGTACTATTGCCTTTCTATGAACCGAACGAGAGCCCCATTCATAAGAATTTCTTATGAATGGGGCTCTCGTTCGGTTTATAGAAAGCCAATAGTATTACACGTATTCTATAAAACCAACGAATAAAACAAAACGAAACTAAAATAATGAACGAATTTCGTCTGAAACGAATGCAGTAATGAACGAAATTCGTTTTAGACTAAATAAATAACATTTTCGTCCGAATGCACATGTCTAGTATTTGGTTACCAGGTCTTTGTGTGTACTGTACTGTGGGTCCTCAATGTTTGACCCAGGGCCACTGTATCCAATAACCAATGCTGGGATTTACCCTGAGGCCTCCATAACCAGAGTCATTTAAAGTGAGGTGTACTTATTGTAGACCAAAAAGAGGCAAACCCAGTCACTGCTCCTCCTGGCATTTAGGAGCCAGGCTCATGATAATAACCAACAATTAAGGTGCACAATATGGAAGTGATAGTTCATGATAAGATACCTGATAGCATGTGCTGCCAAGGTCCATCAAGTTATCTTGGGCCTAGATGCTGAGGGGAAATGGCAGCTCTATCACTGGATTGGGATTCATTGTGTGCTGAGATTGAGCTGAAGGGTGTTCCAGGAGATTGATGAAATGGAGGTGCTGAGACCTTGTGCTGAAATTGAGATAAGGGGTGCACCAAGAGGGTTGTCTGAAATTGAGTTGCAGGGTGTGCTGAGATTGATGGGAGCTAGATGGGTGCTGAAGGTGTGGAGGGTACAGTGGTTTATGACTTCTGACAGCCTCTCTGTACACATTTCGTGTACCCACCGGATCCCTGTGTGCTCTGTGACTTCACATAGTCTCTCGTGACTGCGTCTCTCCTTTCTGAGCTGCTTTATATTCCTGCTTACTTGCTCTGTCATTTCTGTATCTCTATGTAAACTGATGTAACACATACATCAGGCAGATAGTGAGCTCGGGATCCAGACATGGGACAACAGACAACATCAAACATCCCTCTGTCACAGATGGTAAACCGTGCAGCTTGCAGGTAACTAACCTATAAACAGCAGGCTGGCACTGGGTACCAAGTCATCAAACAAGCGCACAGCTCTCAGCTGTCTAACGATCAGCACAAGGGGATGCTAATGAATGGGGTCAGGGGGTAGTTTTAATGCTACTATTTCTAAAAAAAAATCATCTATAGATGAAAACAAATAAAATCCAATAGTCGCTGGTGGCTGTAACAATCAACTTCATTATGGGCTATATTTATTAAGGCAAAATAAGTGCTTTTTTTTTTTAACTGCTAAATTTGAGCAAACTGCCATAGTAATCCATTAGTAGCCATGTTTACTTCTACTATTTTAGCACTTTTTTCTCAAATGGCACCAGTTTTGTCTTGATTAGTGTTGAGCGAACCCGAACCGCACTGTTCGGGTTCGTACCGAACATTACGGTTTTTGGACCCCGGACCCGAACACCGACATTTCACTGTATGTTCGGGTTGGAGATCGCGGTTCGGCGATTACATTGTATGTAATGCTGAGAGCTTTCTATAAACCGAAATAGAGTCCCCATTCATACGAATAGGTCAATTGAGAATAGCAATAGCATTACATGTATTCCATAAACCGAAAGTCTATAAACCGAAAGACATTCGGTTCATAGACTTTCGGTTTATGTAATACATGTAATGCTATTGCTATTCTATAAACCAAAATTGACCTATTCGTATGAATGGGGACTCTATTTCGGTTTATAGAAAGCCCATAGCATTACATACAATGTAATCGCCGAACCCTGAACTTACCCACATTTTACTCCATTTTGCAGCCCTCTAGCCCTTTCCAGGACTTTTTAGAGGCATTTTAGTGGCCAAAAGTTCGTGTCCCCTTTGACTTCAATGGAGTTCGGGTTCGGGGTCAAGTTCGAGCATGGACACGGACATTTTTTCGAAGTTCGGCCGAACCTGCCGAACCCGAACATCCATGTGTCCGCTCAACTCTAGTCTTGATCAATATGGCCCACAGTATCTAACCAATACGAAAATCATGCCACCTGCCTCATGGGTGAACTCCGCCTTGTTATTGATAATATGAAGAAATCATACAGTGAATCACAGACACATGGATTTCTAACTCTGCGGCTCGTTTTTTTAAAAATTTGAATGGCTCTGATATTAGGCATAATTTACTAAGCCAAAGACAATTCGAGATTAAGGTGGTAACACAGTAGCAGCAAGACTTCTTTATTAGTCTAATTGCAAACAAAGCACCACATTAAGCAATTCTATACAGCCTTGCACCATTAATGCTTAACCATGTGAACATAATTATCCACTATTAGCTACAATAAAGATCGGAGGTACAGTAGACATAATAGAATGCATACCACAATGGAAAACGACAGTGCTATACTATTTTCATCGAAAAAGGCAAATTATTGATGTAAAACAATTCAGTGTTCCATCTTAGGGGAGTGTGAGCGAAGGCAAGATATTACTAACATAGTGGGTAAACACTAGTGTGCCACTGCAAACAAGGTACTTCCTGCCCAACATTCCACCAATCAGAATGCTTATGGCAGCAGTGCCAACCAATCGTTGCTGATGCCTACTGAACCAAAGAACGCTGTTTCTTTTCTGCAAAAAACCTCTCATGTTCTCCAGCAGCTAACATTGTGTCACATGGGATCTCATTAATTTATAAGTAAATATACACTGAAGCAGCTACTGTCGGTTTTATTTGCTCAGATGATTATACAATTTACTATAGGAAGGTCTCGCCCACTGACATTAAAGGGACAGTCTAGTCCCCAAAATCACTTTGGTGCAAGATGAAGATTACAGTTTGTATAATGCACACATTTTATTTCCAGTGTGATTTGATGCAGGCATTCTGCATAAATCAAATTTGTAATATTTGACTCAAGCCCTCCCCCAGTGATTACTCTGCAAGTTTACTGCAGGTGCAGCAGCACTGATTTTATAGACACTGAACATATAAAGTTTTGTTTCATTTAGTCACTTACTGTGCTCCTGGAATTGAATACATTGAATACAACAAAGGAAAAAAGTGTCACAAGGTGATGTCATATTAGTAGACAGGACAGACACTAAATTTAAAAAAAAAACAAAATATGACTACTTTCATTGGTATATCTAGGGTAGCCTTATACCTCTCCAATGCATGTTTTAACTCCTTCACTGTAATTGCACAACATGCATTATTTTCTAAAGTATATTCACTCTGTAAACCCTGTTTAGAAGACAGAGTCCTTGGAAGAACACTCCATTTAAATGTCATACGCTTATCATTTGACCTATTATAAAGATATCAATCATCATAGTATCCATCTATCTTATAATAAGTGGACTTTGAAAACAGGATTCCTCATACTTTATACTTCTCTTTAATATTCTATGCAGACTTGTATGTGTGTCTCAGGGATTATTACTATTAATATTATGATTATTATTCTTTATCGTGGGCTATGGTTTTATTCTACATCACTGAAGACAAGGTTAAGGGGCACAGGGCATTGTATAGAGTCTACATCATTATTTTCATATGAACTGAAAAATGAATTTTAATTTAAAATGTATATATATGTGTGTGTGTGTGTCTACATAGACAGGAAGGAAGCAAGAGATACACACACACACACACACACACATATATACATAATGCATACACACACACACACACACACAGACACACACACACACACATATATACATAATGCATACACACACACAGAGGTGTGAGTTACACAGATGGGAGACAGATATTATGTGGTTTGCAGTATGTATTAAGAGCAATTCTGGGAGAACATTCTAAAAGTAGTGCAGTCACCAAGGAAACCAATGGAATGTTCCTGCTGATTTCCCTCCTTTGTATGTATACAGAAAGGAAAGGATCAGCTTTGTGGGGGTCCTACATCACCTGGTTTGGAGAGGAATGCAGATGAAGGGGTCAGCAGATAGGATGCTGACTGCCAAGCAGGGTAGATAACTGGGGTCAGCCAAACAGAATCCCGTTTCTGCTGGTCCAGTATTGTAAATAAGGGTTCTGTAGAGCTCCAGCAGGGCAGGGGTTAAGCATTGTTTGGCTAATGCATTGATTTTTTCTTTTTTTTCCCAGCAATAGAGGGGTTAAGGGAGTAATGGTACTCTAGCTGCTGATGGACTACAATTCCCATGATGCTTAGTCAGTCAAACGGGTGGCTGAACTTCATGGGCACAGTAGTCCCCAACATCTGGAGTGCTAAAGGTTAGCAATCTGTGGATTAAAGGGAGGTGGCTCCAGAAAGCCCTCCCTCTCCAGCTGATCTCAGACAGGGGGTGTGCCTGGCAGCGGTGCTGGGCTCTGTGTACTAGCTTTACCTGGGACAGTACCACATGCAGGAGCCCTGGGGGCCACAATGTGGCCCCTGTGCATGGAGTCATGGCACCCAGACTGAACCCCCGCAGGGCAAGGAGATACCTGTTTGTCTGCACCTTGTGCCTGTCCTGCACCTTGCTGTGCTACAACCTGATTCTCCGCAGTCACCCCAGTATGCACTTTGGGGGGTACCAGCAGATCAGCTGCCCTCTCCACCCAGTCTTGGGGGGCAAGAAACTACTGCAGAAGATGCCCCCCTGTACCCACTCTGGAGGTACCCTCTTCCCAAGCATCACAGAGGTCCCCAGCACCAGCACCGACTACAGTGGCAAAAACCACACTGAGCACCCCCAGATGAAGGGGGTCTCCCCCAAACCAACGGAGCATCACATGTACCCCCTGGGCAACAGCACTGCAACCCCCAGATATGGACACAAGAGTCTCCCCCAGGCTATCATCGTGGGGGTCAAAAAGGGGGGCACAAGGGCCGTGTTGGAATTTATTAGGGTGCACCCTGAAGTTCGGGCTATGGGAACCGAATCCCACTTTTTTGATAGGAATTACGAGCGAGGTCTGGACTGGTACAGGTAAGTGACCGTCATACTCTCATTAAAAAAACATAGTATGCCCTGTGCCCTTAATTCTAATAATATATATATATATTCCAAAATGCATTACAGATTGGTGACTATCAATCTGTATGACTAGAAAACATTGCTTATATATTTTATACATCATAAAACTCACCAAAATGATCCACTAAAAAGAACCACTACCTGCATGTGCTCAGCCAGACCCTTAAAGTATATAAGGTATTTTAACAAAATAAATTGCATCATTAACATGCATTTTGACTCATCCATCCTGATCCAGAATGATTGCAGTCCTGATTCCCATCTCACACATTCCCTTTGATGGTTTATCAGTTCCATGGGACCAGGAAATACTATAGGGTATAATACTATATTTATCCTAAATGGGGGGGGGGGGGGGGGGGGTTGTTTAACCCTTTGAGTGCCGGTGGAGGTGAATTCTTGCATTCTTCACAATTCTAGAAGAGCTATATATTTCCCAGGTTGTTACTGATAGGGAATAAAGTTGAAAATCTCTGGATGAGAAGGGGAAGCTGTGCTCTGTTTATGTAATGTATTGTTAAAGATTGCTACTGTGAATTTTATTTCTACCTTTGGAGTCAATGAGATGCTAATCTTTAAAAAAAAAAATCCATTTGGAAGAGGGATTATTGAGTCTTGTTATCCAGAACCATTGCAAAGACTGCACCAAGTGTGCCAGCATGCCTGACTTTGACAGATGTGTGTGTTCCAATATTGTGCAACCAGTGAGGATTATACCATCCATTCCCCCCCCCCCCCCCCCCCCCCAAACCCCTTCCTAAATGACATTACCTGGGTTAGCCCTGGTATCACAGTAGCAGGGAATTAAGAAAGGATCAGTGGGGTTTATCCCAGGGATCATTTGATAAAGACTTGTAGATAAGGAGATTACAAAAGGTGTGAGTTAAACAGATGGGAGTCAGAAGTTAGAATAGCACTCACAGGCATTCTGGAGCTAATCTGGAGCAGTTACCATGGGAACCAATGGAATTTTCCATCTGATTGCGTAATTTCCTGACTTTTAAACTGCAGTTTAAAACCCAACTTCAAAGCCATGATAGCTTGTTTAAGAATTAATGCAGCATCACCCATTTGTACATTAAATAGCTGAATTATCTGTAAAGATACACAGGTTGGCATGAGAAGCTGGCACTCAGTATCCACAACCATCAAATATATTGGAATAAAAATGAGTGTGTGATAAAGCATTTTTTTTTACAGATTTTACAGGTTTTACAGATGTAAAAGGTACATTTAACACAAATCATGGATATATTTTTTTAAGTGTGATTTATTGGTCTGAATATTTCCAACTCAATAGTTCACTATTTAGTAAATAAACTCTAACAATGTATACCAAGTGTATTCACTGGTATACAGATACTGACCCTTTAAATAATAAACTGGACTATGTCACCCTTAAAGGGCTAAAGTGGAATTTAAAGGGACACTGTCCCCAAAACATATGCTGAGAATGTAGAGATTAAAAATGACCAAAAAAAAATGATCTATCTAATGTGTAAGAAAGACTGCAAAAAAATGGCATCAATTAAGAGAAAATGGGGGTTGTATATAAAATCTCACGCAATCGCCTTTTGCTATGTATAATGGAGATGGCACATCTTATCAAATAGTGCTGAAAGGCGCCAATTATGCCTGGAATGTGCCATTGAACTGAGGTCGGAGGATGCACAGACTCCAGACATCTGTCGGAAGTTTGCTTTATCCATTGATGCAGATAGCGCCTTCTTTATATATAACCCCCCTTGTGTATCAATGTGGTATCATCTGTTTACATAGAATGTGGGGGGGGGGGGGGGGGGGAGATAAGAACCATGTGGGCCATCTAGTCTGTCCAATTTTCTGTGTCAAAAATAAAATCCCCAAAAAAACAAAATACTTCCATAAGCCTCATTGTTTATTCTGTGAATGAAGGAAGCAAAAAAAAAAAATGTTGATCTATACATTGTGTTAAAAGGATTGTAAGCAAATGCATTAAATCAGGAGAAAAATGTTTGTGACATTACCTTTTGGTTTGATGTACAAATGACATATTTCCCATTGAAAAGCAGTTTATTTGCATGCCAAGCCACTGATGATGTAATAAACAGTATAGACACATATGTCTCCGATTTTATGGATTTACTTGCAAATCTTGTTGATACAAAGTATGTTTTAACATTTGCTGTTCTGTACAGTATAAAATGTTTAGGGGACAGAGTAAACCAGCAGAGGTGGATGATGTCAGTTCATCTCTACATGTCAGGCCCGCGGATTCGCTGGAGATTTGATGGCTTATGTTGATTTGGGCTTGACTAATGTACAGCGTTATGTGTCGCTCTGCTGCCATTGTTCAGAAGTTCACATATAATCCTTAGCGCTAATCATTTCAAATTATTTGAATTAAAAGTAGACTTCTACTTAAAAAAAAGCTTTTGCTATTGGAGCATGCCAAACAAATAGCTCTATCTGCATATTCTAACTCATTCCTGGTGATATCATAGGTGCACACATGTATAGTGCTCTGAGGAGATGCATGGGAACTCTTTATGTGCATGTATGCAATGATGATGTCACACACATGCGCATTGACACTCAAGCATCGGTGTGGGAGCCCTCTGATTGGCTCCTAAAAGGGTGCTTGGAATCTCTATTTGTGTAGAGATTATCGTTTTTCAAGGATAGTTTTCAAGATAGGTATTGCAAAACAAAAGGAAAAAAGTATTATAGGTTGAGTATCCCTTAACCAAAAGATCCATTATCCGAAATGACCCAAAATCTGACATTTTTTTTTATGGGAACAGGGCTAGTTCAGATAAGGGATACAAACCTTCCTGGAGCCCCGTTGTGAAGCTTCTTTGTTCCTCCCTCCCCGGGGCGCCATACGCAGAAGCGAGCAGTCATGGGAAATGTAGTTCCCGCAACACTGCCAGGGGAGGGAGTGGCAAAGTTTCGACCAGTGAGGTCTTTCTCAAGCCATGGCCACCGCGTGAGAAAGACCTCATTGGTCGAAACATGCCTTGAGGAAGACCTCACTGGTCGAAACGTTGTCACAATTGCAGGATAATCATGTTTGAAATGTGTCTTTTTTTTTGGATGTTTTGGGGTAGTGGTGGAGCCCTGGCTGGAGCATCTTTCATCCTGAGTACTGTGTTCTACCAGTGTTTGTTTGGCGTAATTTATTTATGTGTTGTTTATTTATTTATTTGGGTGGTTAGGTCATCTCATTGTCCTGTAAGACCTTATCTTGTGCCAGAAGCTTTAGCATCCAATGACGGGATAAGACAAATTGAAAAGTAATGTGTTTACTTATGGAATATTAAGTCAAAGCAAAGCACCTGTACTCGATAGAATCTGTTCAACCCCAGAGTTACTGGTTCGATTCCTTCGTCCTTGTGAAGTAGATAAAAGGAATGTCATTAAATGGGGGTAATGGATAACATCCCTAGATGTTGGTAAAAAGTAAAAAGTCCAAGATGTACTTGAAATCTGGGTAATATCTGAATGTATGCATCCTGGCTAACCACTGTTAATTTTACTGCTCAACCTTTCTAGAATTTCCCATGGGTACCATGTCGTAGTGTGAGGGGTGTACTCTCATAAAAGGAACATTTTAAACATTAACCCTCTCAGGTCCAGAAAGACGAATGGTGTGCATAAAACCGAGAACGAATATCTAGTCATTTGTAGCGTTCTTGCAAGCACACTGTCAATTTTTTTTTTTTATCTTTATTTCATTTTTTTTTTTTTTTATATTAATCTATCAAAACATTTTGGAAGACCCAGACACGTTATAATCTAGACTGATGTAATTAGGTGTTGGAGTTGGCCACTTCAAGTCAAAAGGTTGGCTTTTCCATATTTCTTTTTGGAAAGCTAAATACTTGTCGATTTTATCCGCTAACAAATGTTGGGCAGTCCTGTCAGCTTCGAATCTTGGCATGCAAGCCTTGTGCCTCTGTAAGGAGGAATACAAAGTGTAATGGAAGAAAAGGCAAAGCAATGTGTTGTTCAAGGAAGGAGGAACCTAGCACTGAAAGCCGAGGAGATAAAAGTAGAGCGGAATATTCTACCTCTTGACGGCTGCTGACAGGCCAGATTTTTCGGGCAACGGATATATTACTTTACTTAGTCACTAAGGAGAACATACTTATTTCCTGCTCACCTGATTGATAGTCATTTTATTTGAGAAGAGGGAGTGATTGCAATTGTGTAGTATTGTTGGAAGATTGATGATTGTCGAGTTATTGATACACTACAGTACGCAGTCATTCTAGTGAAACTGGCTGTCACATGGGTGGACTTCTCAGTTGTATTTGGATCCAGGCTAATTTTTACATCAGGCATCCCAGAAAAATGCGTGAGGGCTCAATATTATTTAAAGGGAACGTTGACCTAGATAAGTCATCGGGATCTTGGGTTCTACCCTGGTCAATGTTATGTCACTGGAGAACTGATGAGATCCAGAGCAGAGTCCCCAATGAACTCAATTTTGGGTTTCATTTATAGCAGTCAAATCTGGGGAAAAGTTCTAAAAAGTGGAGCAGTCACCATGGAAACAGGTGGAATGTTTAGACTACTTTTAGAACTTTCTCCCAACATAGAAAAAAAAAAAAAACTCAATATCTCTGTAGCAACTAGACACAGGTGTAACCAACACAGGCTTAAAGTATATCAGACCAGTCCTGTTGGAATAGACCCAGGTTGCACAAAAATAAGTTGTATTTTTTTAACTTGTTACATAATTTTTTTTTTTAATCACGATTTGGTCTGTTAACGCATACTCATCAATGTCTACTGTAATTAGAGGTCCTGTTTTGGAGAAACCATGGCCAGGTTTGTCAAAAATCCGGTTTTGTTTTTTTTAGCTGGTATCTTACTAAACGACCATTCAACAAGCTTTTTTGTGATGAATTCATAATTCAAAATTAAGTTGTATAAAACACCAAAAAAAGTGACATCATTCCCAACCTGTAATTATATATTTTGGCTAAACTCACTATTACAATCAAGCAAAGCATCACAGTAAGGGTTTGTTCAGATGTAACAGTTCCACTGAAATAGCGTCATGCATATCAGAATGTTCAGCTGCATGTCTGTGTTCTAAAACAGAATACCACGCAGCCAATGAGGCACAGGAACGATGGAGAATCTGCTTCCCATTGGCTGCATCAAGTTTGCCAATCTGAAGCATCTGTAAACCTCTTCGCCTTTCTCTGACGTACAGTGCCAGTATATGTTGCAACAGATTTACAAGGTGGTAAGGTGAATATATAAGGAATACAAAACAACCAAAGGATTACAATACATGTGCGCCACAGTTTTCATTTGACATACTTTGATTTAACAGTCAAAGGTTCTGTCAAATGCTGGAGAGCTGAGCAAGAGTATTAGAAGAAGCTGCAAACCTGATACAGGTTGTGTGATAAAAATGAAAAAATATTTCAATCCAGATATGTTGTTTTTATTAAATGCATAGACTTTTTTAATGCTTGAACTTAATATGTATTAAAAAGGTATATTATTGTCTCCAGATTTATACTAGACCTAAATTACTTTAAATAAATATAGATTTGAAAAAAATCTACAACCAAACTCAAAACCTATGTATTCAAATGACATATTCTGCATGTAAATAAATGTATATAGATAGCCCCAATGCTTTCTTAGTTTGCATCCAGTAACTGTATTTGTTTGCCCAAAAGAGTCACACTGTGCAGTTTGGAACCTTTATACGTGTGAGGTTAAGATATTTGCGAGGGGTGAGTGAAATAGTTGAATGAATATAAGTCTTGTAGAATTTATATTTTTGATGAGATAACATCAATGCCAAGCACATTTCTTGCGCTATGTGATCGTACAGCCATAGCAGGGATATTTATAATAAATCACACAAGGCCGTGAATCCACAATACCATATTGGGGTCTATTACTAAAACAGTGCATTGTGCAGAACCGACAACAGAATAACAACAATCAGATATTAATAGCAAAGCTGGAACAAAAGCCAAATTGGAGAGTCTTGTCAACTTGGCTATTAAAGGGACAGTATCATCTAAACACTGCTTATGATGCAGAGAATAAAACACGACCTATACATTGTGTTAGAGTTTGAAGCAAGAACATGCCTACATTAGGAGATCAAATGTGTTTTAAACGTGTCTGTGGAGTCTCCTGCAGATGACATCACCTGTAGCATGGTATGCAAATGAACTGGTTTCAGTGGGAAATGTGTAATTTGCATATTAAGCCAGAGGTGAGGTCATCTGCAGGAGACACATTTAAAACACATTTTTCTCCTAATTTAGACATTTGCTTGCAATTCTGCCATGGATAGATCATTGTCAATCATGTTTAATCCTTTCCATGCTCAGTAAAAACAATGTTTAGGTGATACAGTCCCTTTAACACGTGATTTTGCAATTCCATTGCAACTGTCACTTCATCACAGTTCACTGTTTATTGAATAGGCCTGCCTTGGCTTTAACTGTCTGGTGGACTCTGGTTTCCATTTCTGTCCTGCAAAGTGGGGGGGGGGGGGGGGGGCGGGGGGTATTTTGATGTGCAATGCTTGCATGTTCTAGCAGGAGCTCGAAAGGATTTCTGCATCTCCAATGCCTTTGCTGTATGAGGGCAACTCCTTGTTTGGAACACGTCTGCCCCTCAATCACTTTAGTGCCAGGCGCACCAGAAATCCCCTAACTAGCTTCCCCTCCCTTCTTCAGCTCTGGCACCTCCTATATCTTACTGCTCTAGACCTAAGTACTTGACTGTCGGAGAAGATTTCATACTAGACCACAAGAGAGCGACTTGTATGGGAAGCAGAACTGCTTTTTGTCTCCGAGCCCCCCCTCAACTGTACATCTGTCACTGGTATGGATGCCAGCTCTGGTGCAAGGGCAGATATAATACCCTGTGCAGGGTGATCACTCTCCAGGGTGGAGCCTCAGGTTTTGAGTGGCCACAATAAGGGGTTTTAGGCCTACTTTTGGTCATGTTGACCAAACAGGCACAAAGGGGCAAATCCAGGAAGCTTAGTTTGGGATACAAACCAAAAGGTCATGCATAGAGGAGGACAGGAGTGGTCAGGAGAATATCCATTATTTAAATATTAAAACAGTTCCTAACCCTTGGTGACTTCAACATCCAACCCGGTATGCAAACAGCTTATTTGCATACAAGGCCGAATGGTGATGTAACAATGAGGGTGGAGTCAGAAACATGGGAACCTTTTTTTGGGGTTAAACAGTTGAATAGCAGAAGCTGATCAGACCAGAAAAATTAGGGGGGGGGGGGAAATGAAAGTAAAGAAGTCTCAGATCCATGTGGATTGTAATTAATAGACTGTCTGCCACGGAGATCAATAGTTCTGATCAGACACATAATGAGAAAATCTATGGAGGGTTGTGATTAGATTCTAACAGTCACTGGGGGCTCCTCTCTCTCTTACAAAGTTCGGCCTTTAATTTGTATGGCCTTCACCATGGCTAGGTGCACTGCCTACCTTGGAGCCGGATGTGACAGGTCACTTGGGAGCTGTATCAGCCAGCGCAGGCATATCTGTAAAGCAAAGACAAAGCAGGTCCAGGGCAAAGAATCACTTGCATGTGATCAGGGACAGTGCACTGCTATGAATCAGCTCAGTACAGCTATTGCCTTCCATCTAAGATACAGACATAAAACACACAGTATCAGAAGCACTCACCTAATCTAGTATTTATCATAAGAGGTGCTACTGAAATAACCAAATTGTTATAAACACACACACAAAAAAGGATCATATTAAGTAGGTTAGACTCAGGCTATTTAAAAACACTGATCTAAAATAGACAAAATGTACAGATTGTGTCACATGATATGGCTATATTATGCTTAGCCCACCACTAAGTGGTCCTAACACTAGATAAACTTACTTATATGGGAGCTTAATCCCTGCAACACCAATTATTTACCAGGGACACTCTTTGTGGAACACACAGACTCCTGCTACTCACTGGACCACCTGCTCATTCTCTCCCTTCCAAAAGAAAAGCAAGAAGGAGAGATAATAGTGTGCTTATTGGGGAGGGAGAAGGGCAGAGCCAGACTGGCCTACTGAGATACTAGGAAAATCCCAGATATGCAGGCAGATGGGGCCATTGCCCTCCCTACATAATGTGCATCTCCCACTTATGTTCCCCCAGTTGAAACTGGGGAGGGCAAGAGGGATATTAGGGTAACTAGATGATGTTGCCTGTCCTATGTCCCATCTATGTACTGGGGTAGATCATGTGAGTGAAATAAGTGTGCTGGGGCAAATCCTGGTTAAGTTCTTGGTACTATGGCAAATCCTGGGTGTCATCTGGGTGCTGGGGTAGGTTATGTGAGTGCAATCTGCATGCTTGGGCAGATCTTGGGTACTGGGTTAAGTCCAGGTTTCAATCTGCCTTCTGGGGTAAATCATGGGTGCCATCGGGGTGCTGTGCAAGTTCTGTGGTAAGTCATGTGAATGCCATCTGGGTGCTGGGGATAGTCATGGCTGCTGGGTAAGTCATGTGAGTGTAATTCGGGTGCTGGGGTAAGTTCCAGGTGCTGGGGCAAATTCTAGGTGCAATCTGAGTGTTGGGGCAAGTCCTGAGTATCAACTGGGTGCTGCGGCAAGTGTGAACGAATTCTGGGTGCTGGTGTAAATTCTGGATGCTCGGATAAGAAATGTGTTTGTTTTTTTCAAAATGGCCTGCTCAGTCTAAAATGCACGGGGCTATTTTTGGCCCCAGTTCAAGCCTAAATTAGGGGAATGCAGGAAATATCCCCGCATGGGGTTATACCCAACTTAGTTAAATATCTATTAGTAACATTTAAGACCTACAACGAAAAACACATTTTCAGAGAGCAGTTTGCAATTGACAGTCAGTATTTATTTCGCCTGTGTAACTCCCCTCCTCTTTATCCAGCTGTTTTTTTCGGTATGGATCTACATAACACGGATAGATCTCCATCCTGACACTCTTTTGATTAGCAAATAATTGCAGCAGCTGTAGCTTATTATGAGATTTCTAATAAATGCAGCGTTCTCTAACATAGGACGGAATTTCACCTTAGATAAATTACTTCAAGATAAATTAAAAGCACTTAACTGCTTGCCTAAGTAAAACAGGAGAGTACAGCATGTAACAAACACCTCTATACTTTAATATTACAAACCTTTACCATTTAATTATCCGTTCCTGTAAGATGTGTTTGCAAACGTGGTAGGCTTAAAGAAACACTTCTTCCGTCTGTATAGCCTATTTTCTATGTTTATAATATGAGGAATGTGCTTATTTTAACTTTAATGTAAAATTACAGGTGAACTGTCATTTGTTTTCATTTTTTTTTAAATATTGTATTGTTTAGAAAAGTTTAAATTTTTTTTTTTTTAAACGTGTAAATATTCTAAATGTTCGTATTGAAATGTCTACACCCCTTTGCTCTGTCACATCACATTTATTGAGTACAATTTTAAATTGTTCATGGCATATAATTACTTATGCACAAAGGACTTACCCCAGCACCTAGATGGCACCCAGACTTACCCCAGCATCCAACTTTATCGATCAAATTTTAAAAATTCATATAATAAAATGTATCCCTTTCGATTCCGCTACTCCTGACACAAATTGGAAGTTATTACGATAAAATATAAGCCAATTCATTAATTTTTTTTGCAGGGGATCAGAGATTAAGAATTATCAGGGGGGCAGCACCTATTCGATTCATCACATTCCGTATCTTTGAAAATGAAAGATGGTTCTGTTTAGACTGACATTATGGGCTCTATTCAATGACCTGAGTTATTTTATCTCAGATCATTAAACACCATAAACTGCAATAGAAAGTTTTGAGTCAAAACCCAGTGATAACTTATTGAATAGAGGTCACTATTGTTAGACATGTACTACAATTTAAATGGTTCTTTGGGAAATGACTGGGGAATGTATGTAATGTAATTGTTTTACGTACTCATTAATCTAGCCCTTATAGAGTCCAAATTAATTATTATTCAACACTTCTATATTCTCTTGTGTAGTATTTACGATCTACTCTACGATGAGCAGTGAGTTTCTAAATAGCCTCACTTTCCACATAGCTATTGCTTTCCTGCTATTAACCTAAATTAATCTTACCTTGACTCCACCCACTGTCTTGATGTAAAGGATTCCATGCATACAGCTGTATGTCTGGTTAAGAAGCCTTCAGATGCGTACTTGCAGACTTCTGGCAGATGTAAAAACTGTTTTGAATTGCGACTTTGTGGCTGTTGCTTTTTATCTCCCAGGCTTCAGTAAAATTCTGGGGGAATGAGCTGCAAATATGATATTTATGAGTACATTTTTTAAAATATTGATTAAAGTTGTGGAATTTTTAATACATGCATGCATTTTCAGAATCGTTAAAACTTTGATATATATATATATATAATATTTGTGAGACTAAGTCAAATGAGTTTGACTTAGTCTCAAAATGAAAGTCGAGCTCCAAATTCAGACCCAATAATACAACCTCCCTAACCTCCCATTGTGCCCAAAACTGTAAAAACCACATAATTTGAATTCCTATGTTGATACTGGTTCTACCTTTTGCTGTTTAGTTTATTACTTTCTCATACGTTGTTTTATTAATGAGCACTGATGCTTATTGTTTTCACCTGCAGAAATCTGATGCCTCGATCTCTGGACCGACAGATAACCGTTGAGAAGACCCCAAGTTATTTTGTAACAAGGGAGGCCCCACGCCGCATCTCCTACATGTCGCCTCGAGTCAAACTGATTGTGGTTGTCCGTAACCCAGTGACCCGTGCCATTTCCGACTACACACAGACCCTCTCCAAGAAACCAGACATCCCCAGCTTCAGCGAACTAGCCTTCCGCAACCGGACCAGTGGGGAGGTGGACACTGCCTGGAACGCCATTAGGATTGGACTTTATGCTTTACACCTACAACCTTGGCTTAACCATTTCCCCATATCCCAGATGCACTTTGTGAGCGGAGAGAGACTCATCACAGATCCTTCTGGGGAGATGGCTCGAGTGCAGGACTTTCTTGGCCTCAAACGTTTGGTGACTGACAAACACTTCTACTTCAACAAGACCAAGGGCTTCCCTTGCCTCAAGAAGCCTGGAGGTGGAGGTGCCCCACGCTGCCTGGGCAAATCTAAAGGGCGGACTCATGTGCAGATAAACACTGAGGATATAGAGCAACTGAGAGACTTCTATCGGCCCCATAACATTAAGTTTTATGAGACGGTGGGCCAGGATTTTCATTGGGAGTAGAGAGAGTAGAGAAAAGTGCAGAAGTCACAGGGCATAGTACAACCAAGGTTCAAAAAGAAACACAGCAAGTGGATAGAGAAAAAACTGAAGGTACCACGGAAAACACAAGGTAACCAACGAGTAAGGGATAAAAGGCCAGTGGGCACTTCAAACAAGTCACAGAGTTCAGTGGACAATAGAACGAAGGTAGCGTATTTGACTATAGTGGAGCAAGATGAAAAACGTTCACAAAGTTTAATTTAAAGTTAAAAAATGGTATCCTAGAAGATATATTTTAGAAGCCTGTAGGTCATAATTCTGATATATTTTTCGGGCTAGGGGTATTTGTAAATACAAACAAACTGCCTTGAGAAGGTAAGCCAGTGGTGTGTTCTTGGGTCTCACCACACCTTCTAGAAAAAGCCTGCAGGCATACCTACATGACCCAGTATAATTCGTATTATTTGAGAAGCAAGGAAAGAGACAAAAATAACTGGTAAAACATTGGTTTTAATACAATAGGTTTAATATAAACATTTCTAATGGAATCACACTCAATCACATTCCCATATTTATTGCAGCGTAACAAGCAGAATTAATTATTAGACCTTCCATTGATGCTAGGAGATATATTTTAATACCCATAGGAGATGTGTTAGAACTCAGCCAGAGTTTGAAACACTCCACCAGCAAGAGTTGCTCCGTGAAGCAGCAACAAGGAGGGTTAAGGACAATCCAAGGTATCTCACACCATTTACTTGTGAAGGCATGAACTCAATGGTCTTCAAGAGCTCTCCTTACAAGGTCCACAACCAATAACAATTCTTAGATGAGGAGGATTTTCTACCGGACTAGGATGTCAAAAGAAAAATCATAAAAATGGGATATAAGGTGACTTTGATGTTTTTAGGCCTAGGTTCTGAAATAACATAGCATGATGGAGATGTTGACCTGACATTGTTAGAGGGCCATTTTTGGGGATGTTCCATCTTGAAAGCCTTTGTGCCCACTGCATGGAATACCAGCCACCTCTGGTAGATAGTTCTTCAAACAAACAAGCAACGTAAGGCACCACTGCCATGATACGTTGTTCTTTGCTATCACACTGATCTATTGGTTTTCAACCTGGAAATCCAACTTTGGGAATCGCTCTCCTGGTTGACGTCCTCTCACCACCATCCCAGGTAGTTGAGGTAAAGGTCTAAGAAGCTGACTAAGCTTGGAATATTAATATCACGGTTATCTACAACTCTGGACTCTCTTTAGATATAATTCCCAGAGTTTAGTTTTTTAGTTCATTGTCTGCTTTGTTCTTATTTTTTTAACACCACACCCGGAATCCAAAGATCTCCGCTGCTGGAGAAGAATTGGCGTACAATGCTTTGTCTATTAGAGGGCTGAGGGATATGTATGGATTCGCTTGATCCAATAAAGCACTAAACCTCTATTGCATGAGGCTCTGTAGCTTTGTGGTGTGTCTTCCAGAATGAATTAATTAGTGAAACATTGCACCAGCCCTACTAGACCAATAAACATGTACGTCTACAGGATTAATCGTAATTAATAGCTTTGTGATTCTCTTTTGTGCACTATACAATGTCTACCCTGCTAAACGCTATGCCGCACTTCCTCTACAGTCACATGAGTAATGCTATAGATGTCGGCCTGTTCTATGCTTTCTGTTTTTTTGCCAACATCTTCTGCAACTCCTCTGAGGAGTTCCACAACTCTTCTCACTTTCTGGCTGCTCCCTCCCGCTGTCATTCTTCCTAACTGTTCACATTTACTCCTACATTAGTTGTACTTTCATACAGCTTTAAATTTTTCGTTCAAATTCTCGAAGGCAATGTCATTGGCATTCCCATTCAAAAACACTCGCAGCCCCACCAGATACCTGATTGGCAGACACTGGGAGCGACTGACAATTTCTCATTTGGCCTGCTCCGTGAAGCCTATATGTTTTTTTGGACAAAGACTATGGGATATTTTTGGAGTACCATTCAAAAACGATATACATAACATGAATAAATGGCCTTTCATCGGGATTTAGTCCCTCTTTAAGATAAATGACATGACTATAGATGGGCACTTGTGTTAAAAATCTATCTCGGAAAGAGCAAAATAACGTTCGGCTTGTGCGAGGACACAGTCGGCTATTAAAAACATTGGCAGCAACACTTGTCTTGCAAGTCAGTGCATACAAAGTGTAGATTGGCAGTACAATCAGTGCACACATCATTTAAAAGGTATTTTAAAGAGCAGCATCGCCCACTGTGTAGATTCAAGTGGGATTTTAGAAGCTCTCATACAGTATGTCAAGTCTGTGTTTATTAAGCCTTCATCATCGGTTCCCATGTGTCTGCAAGCGTGCCTTCGCCTCTCCCTGACAGATGAGAACGTGTCCATTTTATAACCAGCTCGAGATGGTTCATCTTGATGTTGCCGCTAATGATAACACCTTAGGAGATGTGTAGACGAGCTAGCCCTGACGCTCTTCCAAATGTTAATCATTGACTAACCCATCACGAAGGCCCGATGTAGCAATCAAGCTAATCACAGGATTCCAATAATGTATTGTCATGGAAACAATGACCAGTCAACATATCCTTCATTTACTTACCTTAAAGGACAACTGGAGGCAAAAAAAGAACTCATGTTTAAATGAAAGATAACGCCAAGTGTATATGGTGTATGGAGATGCTTTAATGAAAGAATACATACTTATTGAGCACTTGTTGCTTCATTTAGCTCTAACAGAGGGCAGACATGTTGTATAGAATCTTGAGTCAGATCTGCATTAACTTTCATGCAGAAAAATGAAGCTCTGCCTCAACATTCTAAACAATATGTCTGCCCCCTGTTAGAGCTAAATGAAGCAGAGGACTCAATAAAGTACATTATGTGTATTATTTCATTGAAACATTTCTATGTAAAATGCCTACACTTGATGCGATATTTTAATTAAACAAGTGTTGCTATAGTTGTCCTTTAATATTGCAGGGATGGAATATCAGTGATGGGAATATTGGTTAAGTAGGGTATCCATTTGGATCATCAAATCAGTGTAGAGTAAAAAGGACTCAGCTCTACAAGGCATTCGGACTCCAAACAATCTGCTCCTTCACCCCGAAACCCCCAGACAAAAAGGACAAAGAACTCCAAGTATGCTATCAATAATTATTGATAGATTTTTATTTTCGAATATCTCCTAAACAAAAATGATTAGATCTTTTTTCTTTGTGTATAATTAGAGTTGCAATCCAAAAAGTACTGTGCAAGCTGTTGCCTACATAGACCTAACACATTACATTAATGTTTATTTATATAACACCAACAATTCACGTAGTTGTAGGTACGGAGCATAGAGTGGGGGGGCTATATACTAATTTAGACAAACAAGAACAGACGGATACATGAGGTAGAAAGACCGGCTCGCACGCTTACAATTTGGAAGGAGTGGGGAGATCAAAGGGAAGGTGGTGATAGTCACAGTATTAGGGATGTTTGGTAGGTTTGGCCAGAGATTAATTAGCTTGTGTTCTAGTGCGATGAGTTGTAAACTTCCTGTTCCTAACAGTGTTTGAGGACAGTGAGAGCTAGGTGGGATTGGCTAGAGGTTAATGAATGGGTATTCTAGTGCGATGAGTTGTAAACTTTCTGTTCCTGATAGTGTTTGAGGACAGTGAGAGCTAGGTGGGATTGGCTAGAGGTTAATTAATGGGGTATTCTAGTGGGATGAGTAGTAAGCTTCCTATTCCTAACAGTGTTTGAGGACAATGAGAGCTAGGTGGGATTGGCTAGAGGTTAATTAATGGGGTATTCTAGTGGGATGAGTAGTAAGCTTCCTATTCCTAACAGTGTTTGAGGACAATGAGAGGTAGGTGGGATTGGCTAGAGGTTAATTAACGGGTATTCTAGTGGGATGAGTAGTAAGCTTCCTGTTCCTAACAGTGTTTGAGGACAATGAGAGGTAGATGGGATTGGCTAGAGGTTAATTAACGGGTATTCTAGTGGGATGAGTAGTAAACTTCCTGTTCCTAATAGTGTTTGAGGACAGTGAGAGCTAGGTGGGATTGGCTAGAGGTTAATTTACGGGTATTCTAGGGGGATGAGTAGTAAGCTTCCTATTCCTAACAGTGTTTGAGGACAATGAGAGGTAGGTGGGATTGGCTAGAGGTTAATTAACGGGGTATTCTAGTGGGATGAGTAGTAAGCTTCCTATTCCTAACTGTGTTTGAGGACAATGAGAGGTAGTTGGGATTGGCTAGAGGTTAATTAACGGGTATTCTAGTGGGATGAGTAGTAAGCTTCCTATTCCTAACAGTGTTTAAGGACAATGAGAGGTTGGTGGGATTGGCTAGAGGTTAATTAACGGGTATTCTAGTGGAATGAGTAGTAAGCTTCCTATTCCTAACAGTGTTTGAGGACAATGAGAGCTAGGTGGGATTGGCTAGAGGTTAATTAACGGGGTATTCTAGTGGGATGAGTAGTAAGCTTCCTATTCCTAACAGTGTTTGAGGACAATGAGAGGTAGGTGGGATTGGCTAGAGGTTAATTAACGGGTATTCTAGTGGGATGAGTAGTAAGCTTCCTATTTCTAACAGTGTTTGAGGACAATGAGAGCTAGGTGGGATTGGCTAGAGGTTAATTAACGGGTATTCTAGTGTGATGAGTAGTAAGCTTTCTATTCCTAACAGTGTTTGAGGACAATGAGAGCTAGGTGGGACTGGCTAGAGGTTAATTAACGGGTATTCTAGTGGGATGAGTAGTAAGCTTCCTATTTCTATCAGTGTTTGAGGACAATGAGAGCTAGGTGGGATTGGCTAGAGGTTAATTAACGGGTATTCTAGTGTGATGAGTAGTAAGCTTTCTATTCCTAACAGTGTTTGAGGACAATGAGAGCTAGGTGGGACTGGCTAGAGGTTAATTAACGGGTAGTCTAGTGGGATGAGTAGTGAACTTCCTATTCCTAACAGTGTTTGAGGACAATGAGAGCTAGGTGGGATTGGATAGAGGTTAATTAACGGGTATTCTAGTGGGATGAGTAGTAAGCTAGCTTAAAGAGGTGAGTTTTAGCTGACTTTTTGAAATTTTGGAAAGAGGGAGAGAGCTGTCCACAAGCTATGTTTTAACTGGCATGCCGGTAATATACCGGCTGGGTGGCAACACTGGTATATAATGGCAGCCTGAGCTCCACAAAATCTGTGTTGAAGCACACTCAGCTCTGAGGAGTTTGAGGCTGCACTCAGCAGTACCAAGCTTCAAAAAGAAGATCACCCATACAGTACTGCACTCTAGTCCTTTAAGCTCTCTTCCCGTTTTCTGAATTGCTACTGTTTAACCAGCGGAACGTATAAGTTACCTGGAATTCAATAAATTCATCAAGGTAGTTCCTAGGAGACCACTGATTGATTAAATAACTAGTTTGCAATGTAGATTCTCCAGGGTGGATTGTCAAAATGTATTTGTGTACAGCAAAAAAAAACCTGTCAACCCTCGGTGTACAACTGGTGGAAAAAACACGTGTGCTCTGTACAGTCTCCTGTGCAGTATATATATAACTATATATATTTATATATACATGCACATATGGAAAGTGTAGTTATCATATCCCATACTTTACTTTTCGAATCCGACTTTAGAATGTTACTTTATTCTCCTCCCAGCCTCCAGCCAAATTTTGAGAGCTGAGTGCGAAGATCCACAGAAGCTGCAAAACTGATATTTCTAATTAAATAAAACATATTTAGATAGTCAAATGTTAAAAACATACATTTTTTTATAATTATTTTTTTATAATATAAAATAATAATTTTTTTTTATTTTTTACTTAATATCTTTTTATTGAGTTTTCAACATGCAAGTTATACAAATTATACAAATCAAAATAGGATCAGGAAAATCACAGAGGTGGAGGGGGGGGGGCATCTTTAATGGTTCCGTTTGTTCAGGAGTGAATACATAAAAAAATATAGTATAAACACATACAAATGCATATGTGTGAATAAACGGATCACGTCTAAAGGGCAAACTGAACTTGGTCCTTTCATCTATGTGAACTTTAAAACTGTAGGGAGAGGAAAGGGGGTACATATATACGTGAAGAGAAAAAACAAAACAAAAAAGGGGGGGGGGGATACCCAGTTAAGTTAGGAAAGGTCGGTCGGGGACTTGCAGGATTCTCTATAATAGTGCGGAACAATCCTCGCTTTCTAGATAGTCCATCCAGTAATACCATTGCTTACGATGCAATTCACTTTTCCGCTGAGTGAAGAGTAGGAGGTCTTCTGAAATGCGGATCTTCTCAAGCGAGGCAATCCACTGCCTAATCGTTGGGGAGGCTGTCGTTTTCCATGAACAGGGCAAGAGAGTTTGGGCGACGTTTAATAGGTGAATTGTGAGGGATGCTCTGTATTTGGGTATCGGTAGTGTGGTGTGGTGTAGTAGCATTGCCCACGTTGTGTGTTTTTTATAATTATTTAACTTATACATGAAAAAAGCAGGATCATTTTCAAGTTCTAGTGGTCCTTTAATACTTGATTCAGTGTGCATCAAGTCACCGGGGGAGAACCTTCTGGTCTACTCAATAAAGAGAGAATAAAGAGAGAATTCAAGGGGAATTGTGTAATTTGCATACCATGCCACAGGTGATGTCATAAGCAGGGTACTGTAATGCTGGAAGTTAGATGGGGGTGGGAACTGTAATGCTGGAAGTTAGATGGGGTGGGTACTGTAATGCTGGAAGTTAGATGGGGTGGGTACTGTAATGCTGGAGGTTAGATGAGAGTTGGTACTGTAATGCTGGAAGTTAGATGGGGGTGGGTACTGTAATGCTGGAAGTTAGATGGGGGTGGGTACTGTAATGCTGGAAGTTAGATGGGGGTGGGTACTGTAATGCTGGAGGTTAGATGAGAGTGGGTACTGTAATGCTGGAAGTTAGATGGGGGTGGGTACTGTAATGCTGGAAGTTAGATGGGGGTGGGTACTGTAATGCTGGAAGTTAGATGGGGTGGGTACTGTAATGCTGGAAGTTAGATGGGGTGGGTACTGTAATGCTGGAGGTTAGATGGGGTAGGTACTGTAATGCTTCAAGTTAGATGGGGGTGGGTACTGTAATGCTGGAAGTTAGATGGGGTGAGTACTGTAATGCTTCAAGTTAGATGGGGGTGGGTACTGTAATGCTGGAGGTTAGATGGGGTGGATACTGTAATGCTGGAAGTTAGATGGGAGTGGGTACTGTAATGCTGGAAGTTAGATGGGGGTGGGTACTGTAATGCTGGAGGTTAGATGGGGTAGGTACTGTAATGCTGGAAGTTAGATGGGGTGGGTACTGTAATGCTGGAAGTTAGATGGGGTGGGTACTGTAATGCTGGAAGTTAGATGGGGTGAGTACTGTAATGCTTCAAGTTAGATGGGGTGGGTACTGTAATGCTGGAAGTTAGATGGGAGTGGGTACTGTAATGCTGGAAGTTAGATGGGGGTGGGTACTGTAATGCTGGAAGTTAGATGGGGTGGGTACTGTAATGCTGGAAGTTAGATGGGGTGGGTACTGTAATGCTGGAGGTTAGATGGGGTGGATACTGTAATGCTGGAAGTTAGATGTGGTGGGTACTGTAATGCTGGAAGTTAGATGGGGGTGGGTACTGTAATGCTGGAAGTTAGATGGGGTGGGTACTGTAATGCTGGAAGTTAGATGGGAGTGGGTACTGTAATGCTGGAAGTTAGATGGGGGTGGGTACTGTAATGCTGGAAGTTAGATGGGGGTGGGTACTGTAATGCTGGAAGTTAGATGGGGGTGGGTACTGTAATGCTGGAAGTTAGATGGGAGTGGGTACTGTAATGCTGGAAGTTAGATGGGGTGGGTACTGTAATGCTGGAAGTTAGATGGGGGTGGGTACTGTAATGCTGGAAGTTAGATGGGAGGGGGTACTGTAATGCTGGAAGTTAGATGGGGTGGGTACTGTAATGCTGGAAGTTAGATGGGGGTGGGTACTGTAATGCTGGAAGTTAGATGGGAGGGGGTACTGTGATGCTTGAAATTAGATGGGAGGCGGTACTGTAATGCTTGGGATTTTAATGCTGCATGGATAGAACAGCTGTGATGAAGAGGAGAGCGGCAGTGGTGAGGTTGGATCAGGTGAAAGTGCCTGAAATAGGGATAGGAAAGTAAAGGATGGGTAAAGTGGAGCAAAGGAAGAAGTAGGAGGTGAAAACATAGGTGGAGCAACAGCCAGAGGTTTGACCAGAACCCCATTAATACTAAAGGAGGTTCTGTATCCATCTAACAATCACTTATAATGAAGTGGGGTAACACATGAAACGCGTCGAGTATGCTTCCTCACTGTCTGCTGTATTGTATTTATTAAACGTCTTCTATGATTTTGCAATATTATATTTGGAGTGCCAGTTCTTTTCTTACATCCATAAATGACTGAAGGGTAAAAAAGAATAATTTAAAACAACGAGTTGAAACATTACCCAGCACAGTCCATCCATTGATACATGTCATACTTAATTAAAACTACCACGAAAGGGTATAACGCTGCTCACGTCATGCGATAATATCTAAGGCTTCCCCCCCCCCCCCCCCTTCCCCCAAGGCAGAGCCTACCTTAAGTCAAGTCAAAGAGATTCAGAAAAAAAATCATATTAACTTTATATAAACCACCAAGCTGAAGGCGATAGAGCTAAATCTTTAATCCAATCGTGTATTAATAAATCAAAAACCCCTGGAATTTAATGATATCGGCACCGAGGAAATGGAAGCTCTACATGTGAGAGACACATGGTCGGATCCCGACAGACGCCTGGATGGGAAGAGCCATATGCAACCAATATCATTCTTACATTGCCTTACGTCTGAATGACTTCTGGGTTGCGCTTTAAAAAACAATGGCGATTCAAGACCAGGGGAGGTCCGCCTAGCTTATTTTCTGTATGTTGTACATGTTTCTAATAGACTTGACATACATTTTTTTTTTTTTACTTTAAAACAATGTATCGTTCTCCTGTATTTTTCCATTGAACACAATTTCTTCGGGGCTCCTAAATTCAGTGGCATCCAATAGGAAGGGGCTTGGAGAGGTAGGCAGGACTGTTGCTATAGTAATAACTCTATATTTCTTTATTTGCATGATGCAGCACTATAGCTATTTTTGGGACACTCTGGCCCTTTACGAAATCTTTTCTGGCCCAGATGCCAGACCAGTATGGCTCACTGTGGCCTGGTACTAGACAGAGGGTCACTCATGGACCTCCTTAAAGAGATGGACCCAACCTGCCCCCTTTTTAAAAAAGTACTCTTTATGGAATTGGTATATGGAGTCTGAACAGTTTGTAAATCAAATTTAAAAACAAGTTTGGGGACATTAGTCTTTTGATTAAACAGGGGCAAGCAAGGGGAAAGGACGGCCAACGTGGCTTGTAAATGATATGTAATAACGACTGAGCATAAGGAAAGGTGAACAAACCGCGAACGGTGAAAACTAGGCAGCAACTTCCCCGTCTAGTGGGTAAACTATATTAACAAACATGGATCAACGTCCTTAGTATATATGCACATGTAACAAAACAAAACAGAAAACCACACATTGGGTCAGTATCAAAACCACATAAGTGTATATATAAAAGTGCTTATGCACCCAAATCACACTATTTCTCCAGAGAAGACCATGGGGTTATCTGTTCAATGGATCCTCCTCTTCTTCATATAATATGAGACAGTGATAAATAGATCCAGTTTGGAAAGTAAACACATTTATTAAAATAAATATAAAAGTTCTTCCATGGACGTAAATAGTGTTATGAGCTGTCGAGGTCCCTTCACAAGCCGTCTCTGTAGAGAGAAGCCGGACACCAGAAGAGCCCAGCAACTAATTCAAAGTCCAAGCAGCAAAAGAGAAGAGTCCAAGATGAACACCTTGATGAAGCTGTTGTAAAACGCGTTGTGCCTGGAGTATATATGCTAAGGACCTTCATCCATGCCTCATTGATTTAGTCTTATGCATTTTGTTCACATTTCCCTGCTAGCAAATGAGACCAGGATCATCTAACTGCAAAGAAGAAGAAAAAACACACACATAGATTAAGCCGCAAAATTTATACTTGAGAGAGAAGAAAACAATTCTTGAAGGGCGAGCGATGACTTCATATAAAACAGAACACTGACAGAAGTTCAATTATGTATGGAAGAGTTATGAGACCTGCTCGTTATACCTTCTACCACACCAAGAAGCCATAGGTTTAAGAGAGAGTATGGTGAGAGGGGCAGACAGGTATAAGGGGAAGAAAAGTCAAAAGGACTCCTTTTATCATCAATGATTGTCATTTAGTATTAAAATATTATTACAGGATAAATGACAAGATTGCCACGTCATGTAATATGAAATACACATATCCCTGGCATTTGTATCGGAAATGTAGAGAATAGTAAATAATTCAAAATGATATAATATATATAAATGAATAGTCATGTGCTTTAGATGTGTCTGTGGTGTCTCTAGTATTTATATATATATATCTATATATATCTATATATATATATAGATATATATCTCATCTACTATGGAGTTGCCTCTCGGCTGGAATTGATTAGCTCCGAACTTCTGTCCTCAGCGATTCAGGATGCAGAGCTTTCGCTCAAACTTGCAGCGCTTCTTTCCTAGACACTGGAGAATTAAATCAGGATCGCCAAATTGCATTTTGGAATCCCACTGAGCGTTACCTCTGTCCCAAAAAGCAGGACAGCGGTAGAGCTCGGTGAGGCAGCGGATGTGTCCCAAAAAAGGCACTGTCCGGCAAAAAGCGGGACAGTTGGGGGTCATGGTATTATATCGGTAGGCTGGGGAAAAAAAAAATTATCTTGTGGTTATTGGTTAGTCTATGGAAGTAACATAGATGGTATTTTTGATTTTTTTTTTTTTTTTAAAGAAAAGATGTGGCTACAAATGACATGTTTTCTATTAAAAGTATTTCCTTTGCATACCGAGCCACAGGAGACATCACAGACATTTAAAAAAAAAAAATCTATAGATCATTTTTTATTTTCTACATTCTCGGTGTGAACAATGTGGAGTTGATGGAGTTTTTTTTATTAAGAAAGTTCAGTCTTCCGTAGAGGTAGGGTATAGCACTCCCTTCCCTTCAGACATGACCATATAGGCAGCTCACAACCATTCTCAATGACCTAAAGCTTCCCCTTTTTTTTTTTAACTATACTTTAAATAGCAAATGACTGTATGTATTATATTCTAAATGCTTTGGCACGGAAAGCACGACTCACGTAGTAGGGGAAGAACCCAAAGAAGAAGGTGACCCAGTAGACATTAGCACTGCCCTGGGGCCCAACATGCATCCCTCAAGCTGTTTTTGAGTTGCAACTCCCACGATCAGCTGGCTGCTCTTTATTACAGGGCTTGAGGCCTACATAAGGCCCAAGCCGCAATGTTGTTTTGCAACAAGGAGGTCTCAGTGGGATTAAACCAATATCATCCAGCGGAGTTTTCTTAGGTAACTAGCAGAAATCCCTCTTGAACAAAATCTCAAAAGTTACCTTAACTCTCGGTAATAAAACACTTGAGAGGTGAGACCTACAGCAAAAATACCAGTTAGCTGGATGATACGTGATTTCTGTGCTATTTGGCTTAGCTTGTTACGAAGATGAACAGCAATGTCTTTATCACTTTTACAAAGAGATATATGAACACTGAGCATTGATAAGGTCATTTATATTTTACATTTTCTGGGTCAACCCCCAACATTCTAGTGGTTTGATCCATGGTGGAATGTCTATCTGGTCAGCCCACTGCTAGGTATCGGAATGCGTGGTGATGAGTGGAACTCGTATCACATCTATTATCATTTATTCTTCCTTGTACACGGTGCCATACTCAGCAGCTCGTCTGTACAGAAATTTGTTTTCTTAATTACGTGGTAGAAAAGCATCGATCAGCTAATAGAGATGTCACACCCATAAATCAAGATGCACAGTCGAGAATATTTAGATCCAACATCTCAATACCATGCCTGATCTGCTCTTTCACAGTATTGCAGAAAATGGTGCAAGGGGCGTGGTCCGACCACTGTACAACATCCAAGTGATGTTACTATTACACAACTTAAAGGTACTCATTTTATCAACTTAAGGATGGAATGCTTCATTGACCCTGGTAGGAATTGAATTTGCATCACTGGGGGTCATTAGGACACCAAACCATCATACCTGCTTAAAAATGATTAATTAAATATATTAAAGGAAATACCTATTCCTCGACAACCTACGCTTCCAAATCTGGCAGTCCAGCCATTTCTGGACTAGCCATTCTTATAGGCTAATGGTTGGTTTTGGGATTTGTAGTTCGTCAGCGCCTGGTTGGACTCCTTGGCTCTATACCAGAGGAGGAGGCAATTTCCTATCTTCCAAAGAGAAAACCACAAGAAGGCATGATTAACTTTCAACCTTCATCTCCCAGCTGCATAAAAATATGGAATGAAGTGGGGTGAGGCTAACATCGGGTCTACTTACTTTTTGGGGGGGTTCTCATCACAACTTCCTGCCTTCCAAGAAGCCCTGACCATATCTAGTACTGCTTATCACTGTGCCGCCACTCTGCAGCTGTTTATATTTGGTATTAAGCAAAACACTCGATGAAGCCGCTATTGACATTAAGTTGGTCGAGCACACACAGCGTGAGGATCATACCGTGCTGGTAATTATGGATCATTTAAAATTAACACCTTTCAAAGCCTGCTACTTTCTTTCTATGCACCTCTGCTCTGGCCTTTGAATCAAATATTTTTTTTTCTCAACCTCTAAACGAGATTATTAAACACACTCCGCGGGTCCTCGGCAGAATCAATTGATATTGATCCATTTCTTGGGTTTCCAGATGCCCTGGAACTACACAAAGTGCAGGAATCATCCAAAAAAACGCTAAAAAAACACACACCTAACAACAATAATATATATATATATTTATACACGCGGTATATATTCTATTAAACTAGAACTTCCCTATCTGCACTTCACAGCAGATCAAAGCGATTCACATATCAGTTCATGTTCACACTGTACAATACGAGTGGTCTAAATTCATAAAACCCCTTAAATCATTTGTATTGGTCACAGGCAGCTGTATTTGCAGACGAGAGGAAAGCATCACGGAATTCAGCACTGGCTAATAGACGCGGTGGAAAATCCACAGGCAATTTAAAGCCCATGAGATAATGGTTGGCCAAAATGTTTATTTGCTCCCCGGTAGATCATCTTAAGATTTGTATGTGCATTACAACGCTTAAAGATCAATACACCTATTGAAAGCCGTTGTGGTTAACTATTATCTGGTGTCGGGCTGGCTGGAACATTCACAGGTATTGACAGCTGTCACTGACGGGATACTTGTGGCTTGAGGGTTCCGTACCCTAGAGATTGTGTTCGAACTCCGCCACACGGAATTCTGGGTAAGACATGTCTGCTGACTTGACTACTTAACTAAACTTTTTTTTTTTTATCCCTTGTTTCCTTAAAGGATATTTGTGAGTAAATTAAACTTATTTATAATTCAGTTTTCAACGGCCAGATTTTTCATGGCTACATACATTTTTAGAATTGTTTAACTTTAATACGCATGGAATAAAATGCAGGTACAGCCAAGCCCCTCTTGGGATCCACAGACTTCCATCCTTATGCTAGCCCCAATATCCTGCTCAACTTCTGCTTTAATGCGGAAGCGAAATCCAGTGCCCTGGTGGCTTCATGGGGGCCATTGGTGCATCACATTATATCAGGAAAAACAGTACGATGCATGGCGTTATAATGAGGGTTACCTGTACTTTTCAAATCCGAGTGACCCTTTAACAATGATTTTGCTGCCGCGTTTCATGTCTAAAGCCCCCTAGAAGCCCCTGACTGTTTGATGTCAAAGATACAGCAAGTAGGGGACGAACACCTTCCCTTTAAAACCTGTCATTAATTATACACGAGTGAGATAAATTCCACGGACACCAGGTCTCTGCTTAATGTGCCCATTAATGGGACTTTGGGCATATAAGCTGGGAAGATACAGCGGCTTGGAGCGAAATGAGGAATCTTGCAAGATTAGATGCTGCTTCCCTCTGTGTGATAAATCTGCATCTGTTAACATTCACGTCCTCAAACATTAGCTGTAAAAAGCGTCTATTACAGTTCTCCGGGGTCTCGGGAGTCATTTTATTCGGTGTATTGGTGAGGGTTTTGCTTCCCTCTCCAGTTTTACATGTCTATCAGGGCAACACATGCAGCGAGATTCTCTTAAGTGTTTTATTACGCATCATTAGCGGGTTCGTTAATTACTTGCCTACCCTGGGGTCCGGCAGCACATTCCTCTGTGAGGCCTTTAAAAGTGTTAATACATGTTGGGAAGCCCATTTCTGTATGTCTACTCAAGTAATATAATAACTACTGGTATTTAAATAGAGCTTTTCTCCCAGTGGGACTCAGACTACTGACTCTTTCAGCAGACGCGTAACGGAGATTATTACCCAACTTAATGGTAATCATTTAGCAGCCTCAGAGGGATGAAGGGCTACGTTGATCCTGCCAGGATTTGAACCTGCAAACCCCACCTATTTATTACCTGTGTTGAGAGCTACTGGTATCATTGTATAGTTTTATATTCTCCCATTAAAGGCCCCTCTCTCAGCGAAACATTATTTAGATTCAGAATAAAAACATGATCAAATGCGGGAAATGTGTTTTTAATGGGTCGGTGGTGTCTCCTCTTTATGACGTCACCTTTTTTGGCTCGCCCTGCTGTAAATGGCACCTTTTCCATTGAAATAAGTTCATTTGCCTATCCATCAATCTGGCATTTCAGGACATCAAAGTATCCGACATTACCTTTCATTACATTCTCAAAAAAAAAAAAGGTTTCTCTCCTCTAGATTCTTCATAGAAACATAGAATGTGTCGGCAGATAAGAACCATTTGGTCCATCTAGTCTGCCCAATTTTTTTTTGAGTACTTTTATTAGTCCCCCGTTCAACCCAGAGTGACAGGGACACGATTTCTACTATACTCAGGACTAGTCTTGAGCGAACCCGAACCGCACTGTTCGGGTTCGTACCGAACATTACGGTGTTCGGACCCCGGACACGGACTTTTCACTGTATGTCCGTGTTGGAGTTCGGGGTCCGGCAATAAACCAAAAGTCTATCAACCGAAAGACATTCTGTTTATAGACTTTCGTTTTATAGAATACATGTAATGCTATTGCTATTCTATAAAAAGAAAGTCTATAAACTGAATGTCTTTCGGTTTATAGACTTTCGGCTTATAGAATACATGTAATACTACTGGCTTTCTATAAACCGAACTAGAGTCCCCATTCATAAGAATTTCTTATGAATGGGGACTCTAGTTCGGTTTATAGAAAGCCAATAGTATTACATGTATTCTATAAGCCGAAAGTCGGGTCCCCATTGACTTCAATGGGGTTCGGAATTTTTTCCGAAGTTCGGCCGAACCCGCCGAACATCCAGGTGTCCGCTCCACACTACTCAGGACCTGTGACGAAGCCCTGTTAGGGTGAAACGCGTCAGGTACCCTTGGAATGCCTTGCCACTACCTGAGAAGCATTTTCTCGGTATTTAATTATTTTGTCCATGCTTCATAAGAGTTTCTATTATGTGACAGCAATACTGTTTTTTATACAAAATGAAATATTTTTGGTATATGTTTGCAGTCTGTCCTGTATGTCACAAGCTCTCACTTCATCCCATTCTTTCAGAAGCACCCCTCCACCTGTCGCCGCTCACTTCAGTAGTTCTGTGTATTACTAGCACTGCATTATTGTGCAGCTTCATGAGGCTTGCTAGTCTCTGGAGTGGTTAAATCTTTGTCACAAGTAATTCATGCTTACAGTTGTTAATCAGATTGGTGTTCATGGGACAGTAATTCCTTTCTCAGGAGATTATCCGTCTGATCGGCTGCAGCTCACAAGGGGCGGCTCAGAGCGGCCACAGGGATTTGTCCTCTTCTAATTTCCTTTAACGGGTTATGTTTACAGGAACGAAGATGCTAAGGAAAGCACTGTTCCTGTGCATCGATAGAAAGCCACTCCAAGGCCAACAGGGAACACAAGTCCTATGGACCAAAGACAAGTGCTCTATGCACCTTCCGACACGGCTGGAATTTTATTATGTCAGACAGAGTTTATATTATGCTTAAAACCCAGTCTTTACTGTCATTTAGCAGCAAATATTTAATCTAATAAAGTATAGTATGTACATTAAGCAGCGTTGATCACATCCAATAATTACCATTCTATGAACCTCTATCACCACCTTTTTTAACATTTGATTAAAACATTCTGGTTTGTTTGGGGTAGAATACTACATTTAAGCATGCTATTTCTTTTGTACATGCTCATTTAGGAGCATAATTGAGTTTGCAGTCTCCGCCCCCAGTACAGCTGTACTTTAGAAACTCACCTGTCGAGGATCTCTGACATAAATAACCGTGGTGGTGGGAGGGCTTTGCACAAGCACACTGGGTCTACACAACTCTATAAGGAGCCAACTAATTGGCTCCAAGAGATGCTGTGCACACCAAAATGTAGAACAAAGTCTGGTGGGTTGATTAATACCTGAATTTAAAAAAAAAAACAGCTAACTGGGAAATTTCCAATCAAAGGACTGCAAAATATTTCAAATTAAAACATTAATATGCATGTTTTTGGCCCCATTTACCTGTAACAAACGTCTGCATTCCTCCGCTATATTATTGTCACACAGTGGTGGATTACGATGTAAATCTTGGTCTCGTTGTCCATAATTATCCATCGATTTACAATCATAACCCATACCTGTCAGAGACCAACAGCGCCCTCTGGAGGAAGCTAGATAACTGTTCGCTTACCATCAGCTTCAAACACAGTCCCAAGAGAGTTCCTTATCCAGGAATCAAAGAATGGTTAAGAAAAAGAACAAAATAGATTCAGAGTGCTTCGCTGCTTTGTCCATTTTAATGCTTTTATTTGTTTTTTTTTGCATTATAATTTCAACAACAGGTTATCAAACGTGTCTCCCACAAAGAAGCATTCTTGAACGTAAAAAATATAAATTCTGCATATTAAAAGTGCATACACCTTGATTAATAAAACATAGAAATAAATAATAAAAAGGCATTGTTACACCACCATCATGCACCAGGCCAGACATATCAGAACCTGTATTCCCAAAGTAAACTTACACCCAATGAACCTTTAAAAAAAATTAAAAAGTAACAAAAAAAAAATAAAAACGATAAAACAGATTCAAAATCTATTCTGCTCACATTCCCAAATCTGCAAGTAGCGATAGTTTGTAGATGTCTGGATTCTGCCAAATGACTGGATACGCTCACTAAAGATAGTGTATTTGAGCTGCATTTGGAAGGCAAGATGGGAAGGTCGACAAAGGTCGAAAAGGATGGCAGAGGGATGAACATCCAGTGTAAGAGGTAAAGGCAAAAGAGGTAACTCATGACAAGTAAGCAGCAGTCTTACCAAGTCGTCAAAATAAAGGCATATGTAGTATTTTCCTGAAGACACTGATTAAGAAATTAATTGAAGTTCAACACAAATGAACAGGTTGAATAGCGAAGCGGGTGGTCCAAGATGGCGCTAGGAAGGAATGTAGACATGCTCCAAAAAGGCTTTACGAAGGCCCATAAGAGTTTTTAATGGTCTCAGTGCTGCCTTCCCATGAATTCAATACCGTTAAAGAAAAAAAAAAAAGCAGTAACGGAAGAAATTACTCTTCTTAGGAAAATAAATCTGTAAAACCAAAACATAACCACCGAGGCATGCAGGTAAAAAACGGTTTAGCAATCACCAAAAGCGAAACGCACTTAACGTTACCCGATTCAGTATATGCAAGCGCCAACATGCAGTCAGATACAACGAGAGCAGTTCTCACAATACAAGTGTTTCCCGTTGACGTTGGACTTGAAAAGGCTTGTTGACCATATGAGAAGTTGAAGACTAACGAGGGATGCTGGTGACAACACTGATCTATCCCACCGATTCTCTGGCATTGTCATTAATGATAAAGATTTCCTAGACATGTATGAGGAGACCATGGAAACCTTCATTGTTGGTGAGGACTGCTTGTGAATCCACACCAGTGTTTCTCAGATTACTTTTTTATATTGGTTTGAATGGATGCACACCCAAATTTTAGTGTCCGGAGATCTGGTAGCCACACCTGACAAGGCTGGTGGTCATACCTGAGAACTATTGAATCTAGACCAGAGCTGACAACCAGCAGACCACGCATGGAACAAACGTGGACTTTATGGGCAACGACTTGCATGAGAAGCGGTTTTTTTTTAAGTTAAATCACACTCTTTACGAGGTCCAGCATCTAAACTCTTAAAATTCTACATCCCACTCACACAAACAAAGAAAATCTCAGGTAAATAACTAGAACATGCCGCTGGCCTTTGCGGACAACCTTTCAGAACAAATACTATGCAATAGTTTGTTAAACCCAGCCATACCAGTGGGCTAAGGAAGCAGGACAACCTCACAAAAATGATAAAAAATAAAATTAAAAAAACCTTGCAAAATTAAGGTTTTTAATATAAAAAAGTAAAACATTCAAAAATGAATAAAGCGAATATGACAAGACATTTGAGATGCAACTAATTGAACAGAAAATCCTACAGTAGTCAACCGAGTAGCAAGTAGATTCACAATATGCTCTCCTTTCTGGCATTCCAAGGTATAAAATAACCTTTAATGGTCAAATGGTTTCTGAAATAAACAAGGGATGTTTTAACGTGAAGGTTAAGGTTCAAAACACACAAGAGCTAGATTTTATTTTCGATAACTAATGTATTTTGAGGTCAGCATTATTGGCTCCAATGGAGGCCTTTACTTCTAATGCACTACTAAATGGAAAGCAATTAACATTGGTGGATAGTTAAATCAAAAATAAACACTTTTGCTTGCTACCAGGTCCCCCAGTTTATTAAGTAGCAATCCGGCTTGCCCCCGACTTCATTGCCCAATGGCAAATCTGTCTACACCTGTCTTTACTACAGAGGTTTTGACTCCAGCTCGGAGATCGTTATGGGTCTGCAAGCCACAACCTTGTACAGTTGGCAAAATGCTGTAATTACTAGAACCTGTGGCAATAGACCTGTAGAGTCAACAAGCTTGGCTTGCAGAAAGGACCAACCATCGGGGAAAAAAACCAAGTTCTGCTTAATTAAAAGATTGCATCAAGTGTTGTCATTTAAATAGACAAGTTTTAATGAACTAGCTTTGCTCGTATAGCACTATCGGGGAGCGGAAATGTTGTTTAGAAGATGTTTTCCTTCCGATAGAGCAATACAAGCAAGAAAAGGACTAATCAAAGTACTATATTTTATAATCTTTCATTGAAGCATTTCTATTTTAAATGACTATCAAACTGTTATTTATTAACCAACCAGACCAACAGAGGCAAGGATGTCATTTCTCTTGAATCAATTACATTTATAGAAACTTATGGAGTTCATATATCAGTTTAAAACCAAATCTCCAAGTCTACTTAGTCCCTTTCAATGGCTGCCACAAAGGCGTTTATTTATAGAGAACTATTCTTGGTCAACTTTCTGTATATGGAGTCAACAGTAGGAACATTCTATTGGTTTCCATGACTTGTCTAGCTCAAATTAGGGTAAAATCATTCTAAAGGTACTTCCAACTAAAAAATAAACGAAGAAGAAAAAGAAGGAAAGAAAAGAAAAAAGAAAAGAAAGAAAGAAAGAATGAAGAAAAGAAAAGAAAGAAAAAAAAAAAAAAAGAAAAGAAAGAAAAGAAGAAAAGAAAAAAGCTAAAGAAAACAAAAAAAAATAAAAAACATCTGCTAATGTATTGTATTTAGTGTAAAACTTTCCGGTAACATGAGCTTTAACAATGATAAATAGCAGCATTTATTTACATTTTTTACTTATTTCAATTAAGGTAATGATACAAAACAGTATTTCTCCTTTTAGTGTTGTACATTGAAGGTAAAAGGGGAAGTCTGTGCAAAACATTTTTTTTCTACATAATTTAGCCATCGCTCACCAACTACAGTTTAGACATATTAAGCTAGAAATAACTGGTTATTATTTTTTTATTTTATTATTATTCAACACAGCTGAGGTATTTGGAAAAATAGAGAAAAATATAGCTTGTAAGAGTGCATCAATTACTGTTTTTACCCAAGCTTTCTGAATGATGTAGCTCCAGAAATAGACCAAAAGAACTGTGATGGCATTGCAGCCACTTAAGTTGAAGTGCTTTAAAAACTTTTTAAAAGGCTTTAAAAAAAAAAAAAAACACAAGAAATCGACTTGCTAGACAACAAGGAAAAATGAAGTGCAATGGCGCAAAAAAATAAAACCTATCCATGCCAAGCTGGTGCGCGTTTGAAATGTAAGATCCCACATCTTTTTTTAGGACACATTTACATGTGTCCAGGAAAAGAGGGCATCCAAGCAGCTCTTGATGGTCAAGAGGGAAGGTAAAAGGCCCCCAATCAACTATATAAATAGGAGGATTGGAAAGGAGAGAAAGGAAACTAAAAGAGAGCATGTAATCTGCTATAGATCCCGTTAATGTTCTTTCTAAAATCAGTTTGGAATTTAGAGGCTCGCAAATTCCTCCATTCAAAATGATCATTCCTCATACACCGGTGCACAAGAAAGGCAAGAAAAAGGTTTACGCCTCAAGTTGGGGGGCTTATAATTTGTTTTGCAGTACATTAAATGCTTGTAAATTTAGACATAGTTTTTTTTTTTTTAGTAGACGTTAGTTTTAAGAGCCCCCAGTCTGTGAAGATATGGCATGGGCACTTTTTTAGAAAACAAAAATTGGCCGGGATAGGTTTGGGGGGAGGGTCAAAATAGCACAGAACATAACTTATCAAGGCTCACACAGAAGCCGTCTAGGGTCACATCCAACTACTTGGCCACCACGCGGATATCGATAGACAGATGTATAATGCTCACAGTGCATTAAATTGTCGCCTACAGTCAATCAGCATCAATGTTTAGATCTAAAACTGGTAGAAGGGAACTCGTTTGGGTTTCTTCTGGCAAAACCCATTTGAGAAAAATAAAAAAAAAATTGTTCAGCAAAATCTCCTTCTCAGAAAAACAGATAAGATTAGCCTTGTGGAGACATCATTACACTGTGTTCAAACCCAATAGCTCCTCTCCAGTGTTTAATAAATCACAATTTTTTTTTTCTTTTGTTACACCACTGTGTGAGTTGTGGGGGACATTATGTTTAGTGTATATGGTCTGACACGTCATGTGACTAGCGGTGACCCCCAAACCCTAATAAGTGAACGCACATTGACATTTTTTTTTTTTTTTTAAATAATTCGGCAAATCCAAAGCCAATGGTTTTGCTTAATGAAATCCAGTAAATTCAACATCAATTTTAAAAAAAGATAAGGAAGATAAAAAATAATGTTAAATGGGACTTTACATTATTCTATAAGGAGGGCCATTTCTGCCAGATTAAATCACCTTTTAAAGCAGACTTCCAAACTGCAGTTGAAAAAAAAAAAACAGAAAGTAAGAAGGAAAAGAGGAAAAAAAAAAAAAGAAATTCTAAAAAACAACAATTCTGCTTCCTACCCACCATTCTGCCATTAAACGGAAGAACACATAAAAAGCTTACTGTACAAGGTTAGCTAGCGGTGAGAGCACCAGAGAGTGATTACCATTGGTTGCTTGCATAGGTTACAAGTCCGTGCACATTCAGTTTATATACTTTGCCATGCAGTAGTGCCTGAGGATTGCTAAAAATTAGTAAGGGAAAAGGCCCATTTTTTGTGTCTCTACCAGTGTGCACCACAGTAGGCGGAGAGAGTGGGTACAAAGCATTATCCGGCGTCACTTTCGAACCGGCAAGTCGGTCCGGCCATTAAAAAAAAAGAGCAAAACCGCTTTTTAAAAAATCTTTAAAAAAAAAAAAAAATCTTTAAAATAAAAAGCTGATTTTTTTTTTTTTTTTTTTTAAGCTAGAAATCTACAAGGCTGTGATACTGTGTTTTAATGATGTTCCAGTGAATTGCACAAGAATTTTGCTGTGTTATTAAAACCATCCATCTCCTTAATCGCTAAAGCAGACAGTAATTTCCAGCGTTTATTTTCATTGATAAGATGAAGAAATTTCTGTAAGTGCCACTTTATTGCAGGAGCTGATTTGCAGCCGGCACTAGATGGGCATTAATAAGACGGGGGTTGTTTTTTTCCCCCCTGTAATAGTTATTTCATGTGTGACCTAAACAGTGCTCTGCCAGGGGGTCTGCTGGAAGAGTGCCATTTAAAAGGACACTGGACAGTAAATGCAAAGAATTTAAATAACCTCGCCCATTATTCATACCGTGAAACGGTCAACAGATGATCTATACATAGTTTAGCTGAATCGCAAGGAAATGCATATATTGTGGCTTGAAAAGCGAATGAACCATGGTGCTGATGATGTCATAAACAGGAGACAGCACTGCCCATTTTTTTCTGCATAATTATTTTTTCGTTTGCGATTCTGCCATCACAACGTGCAGCTCATTTTTGGTCCTTTTTTTTTTTATTCCCTACATTCACCGTAAACCAGGTTTCGGTGACAGAGTCGCTTTTAAAAGAAATGGGGTTTTGTGCTGTCTCGCGGTTATGATATCACCTTGTGGCATCTCATGAAATTGAACTATTTCAATGGAGAAGGTGCAATTTGCATACCGGGCCACGTTGTGAGGTCGTAAAAAGGAGACCGAACAAAACAAAAAAAATTAAAAAATAGGATATTAATGTCTTAAGCTAGAGGAATAATTATTGATGTTCTACATCCCTAATGCTACAATAGTTTTGTGCAATACGTAAACAATGAGATGAGATATTCACCTGGAATCCTTATTTCTTCCCCCAAAAAAACATCAGATCTCTTGCCCCCAGATCCGATGTAGCCTATAGGAAATACAGTGGTATTGGTTAAATACTATAGAACGGCACACGAGAGCAGCTTTAAGTAATGATGTCACTGGCTAAAGACTAGAACGGCTTAGGCTACTAAAATGCTATATGTGCCATATAGTCGTTGCTCTGATATACATAAAAGGCATCTCCCACCTGCGGAAGTATACAGATGATGCTATTAAAAATGTCCATAGGACGGGTCTAGATCTCTTTAAATGTTAGGTGTAAATGGCCCCTAGAGGGCAGTAGAATCGGTATCTGTCCATCGTTTATTGGGGTGGCCAATCAAAACAGATGGACACCATACAGTAGAGAGCAGAACCAAAATGCATACATTGCCGTAGACTAAGGAGCTAATTAGTTGGGGTTGATACAATTAGGGGCACTTCTAAGGCTACAAGAGTTAGAGGGATAATATTTTACGAGCAGCCACTAGAAGGTATACACTGTCGGAGACCACACTGGGCAATAGCTAGTGAAATCCCAGTCGCATCCCCCTTGAGCACCAAACGACGACATACAGGAATAGGTCTGCAGTGCCCGATTCCTTAAAAAAGGTCATCTGTGGGACTACACGCGGCCAATACTAGGTACAACACCAAAGGCCATAACTACCAATAGCGGAAGCTTACTAATGTTGCAATGACGTAACAAGGAAATACTTGGCACGGGAAGAATCTCCACTCTGTTCTCCTTGTATCGCACAATGGAATGGGATATGATTGGGTTACTCAAAGCAATGGTGGACGTACAGCAGAATGTTCTCGCTGGCCTCCTGCGATGTAATGAAAGTGTTATCTTCCTGCGTATGCCTGAAGGCAGTACAACAATGGTATCTCTCCCACGCTTTCCAACTTGTCCCTAGTAAATCAACCTGACGGTTATCTTACCCGCTTTGTGTGCTAGAGTTTTAAGTGGAGCTTTGGTAAGGAAGATAGTGAAGATAAAAGCAGCATTCTGTAGACAGAAAAAAAAATATATATATATAGAATTCCACTTTCTCCTTTGAAAGTTAGCGCAAGCAGGCAAGTTTCCGCAGGACTGGCTGAAAGGATACGTGTGTATCTGCTGGTGTAGTCTGTCCAGCACTCTCCAACCAGCAAATCAGTTCTTTTGATTCTTAATGCAATAAGAGTCAACTTTCATGCAGCAAGCGTTGACAGGAAAAGAGTGCGAGGTAAAGGCCCTCTCCTTCCTCCAAAAAAAAAAAAAAAAAGATACAAAACACAAGTGGATTTGAAATCGTGTACGTTCCCAACAAATTACGTTAAGCAGGGACAGCACTCCGGCAGTCGTCTCTATGCAGGTAGCATGTGACCACTGTCCCCGCGTCCTTGGTCACTGAGTTTTGGGCGATGGCTTCGACGTAGAGGGGAACCTCTTCAGGTATTTGTCAGTAGTCTTTTTCCCAGTGGGCGATGGCTGGGCATGTCTGTCGTCTGAGGAAGACTTGGGTTTGTGTGCAGGTAAGGCAGAATGTTTTTTGGGGCTGGGTTCCACCTCTGTGGCCTGTGGAGGGGTTATCTCGGGCTTTTCCTGGCCTGAACTCTTTGCTCCTGATGTTTTTTTAGACAACAGGCTGGTCTTTCCCAAATCTGCCGACCGCCGGTTCTCTTTCTGCCTTAGAGCAGATTTAAAGAAGCTGAGCCCTTTGTCCTCTGATTTGCTGTCCCGCTTCAGGCTAGACCTAGCTCCACTTTGAGGAGCTCTGAGACTAGCCATAGAAGAACTCCGCACTGTCCGACCATCTGTCGAGGTTTCACTCGTCTTGGCTGGTTGCACTTTGGTGGTGCCACTGGATTTTGAAACACTGGTTTTGTCGGAGCCTATGCTCACCTTAGACCCTTCTCTACTTAGACTCTTCTCCGGGACTCTGTGTTTACTGGTGGAGGTGGATGTTGTTGCAGTTTTTGCAGAGTGAGCAGGTTTCTTGGGTGCTGGAGATGAGGTGTTGCCGACTGCAGAACCTGACGACCTTTGCCTCTGTTGAGAGACAGAGGAAGTGGCATCCTGAGTCTTTGATGTCTCTTTCCGATGCTGCGTCGACGTACGACGTACAGGGGTTTTCACTTCGCTCCTTTTGGTTTTTGAACTTTGCTTTCCAGAAGCAGCGGAATAGGGAGTAGGAGGCTCCTTTTCTGGCACTCTCGCAGTTTTCTCCGGTTCCACTATTGTCTTATTGGCTACCGGTTTCTTACCCAGTATTTCCTCGCTCTGGGGGTTGTTCTCACGTACTGGGGAAGAGTTTACCGAATCACTCTGATCAACAAAGGCAATATGGTTGTTGTTATCCAGAGGATCCAGCAATGGGTTCCTGCTCACAAGCTCGGCGGCACTCTTCCCAAAGGACTCAACAGGAGCTGCTTTCTTGGCCAGTGGTACTCCCTGAGATACACTTTCTGCAACAGCAAGTGGGGCCCTGCATGAAGCTCGGTGCTCCCGCCTACCAGCCTCAATATGTTCGTGAAAGCTACCCGACAGATTCCGAAGGCTCCCGAAGCAGGACGTGGACACATGGTCATCAGCTTCCCCAATTTTGCTAAGGGAGGAGCCATGTATTGGAGAGTCTGAGGGATGGCGACAAGAGGTGGCTGACCGCAGGTGGAGCTTTGCCGCTAGGGACCAAGATGGGCGGAAGCCATTTTCATTGGCAACAAGGGGGCTCGTAACAGAAGATCGTCCAGACATGCTCTGCCTCTGAACACTGCGAACAAAAGGACGCGAGGAGAAGCCACCTGTGGAGAAATACAAGACAGAAGGAAGAAGGCAATCACAGTCAATAAAGGCAAAATCATGCATTCAAAGTAAAAAAAAAAAAATAGAAGGGGATAGAACGTTCGCTTCCTTAAAAAAGTGAAAAATTAAAGGACCATTGTTGGCCAAAGATGAAGTTATGTTTAATTGAAAGATTGTATCGAGTTTAGGCATTTTAATTACAAATACTTTAATGAAAGAATATAAATAGCACAATCTGATTGAGTGACTCTTAGATTGTATAGCTCTATCAGTGGTTAGAAAGCTGACTTAAGATTCTAAACAACATGTCCGCCCCTAAAAGGAGTTGCACACTCATCCAAATCGCAGAGGCTGAAAGTCGTTCGTATCTGTCTAGGATCTGTCAGTGCCAACTGTCTTTTAGTGCATTCACTAAGGAGACGGACTTTGCCAGCTGTGTATTATGATGCTGATATCCAAACTACGTTTGTTCACAAAACAATTTCCTTTGAAACCCTAACAAAGAGCCTTCCTGCTTTGAGTTAAAAAAGATTAAAGGGCGTTATTTGAGATCAGAGCAACTGCAGCTTCCATCAGCATAAATGCAGTGATTATTAGTGCTGATCAGTTATGTAGGGCCACGGTGCTTTATAAGCCTGCAGAGATAATATTCTCTTTAAATAGCATTGTTTCCTGAAACACTACTGAGAAACAGCTCTGCCGATAAGAATTGTTAAGGTATTTTGTTTGTGTTTTCATTGCTAACCTGTGTTTTTAGTAAAGCAGCATTGAGAAACAATGTTAGGTGAGTTAGCAAGCTGACTTGATGTAAAGTCTATCTTCAGCCAATAATATATACCAGATCACCCTCCATTCAGAAACTGGGGGAGAAGGGCTGTATGTCCTGAAAACTGACACTTATTCTGAAAAAAAAACCTTATAAAGCATGATCTTTCAATTTTACACGTTAAATGCTGAGATTTGTGAAGTGGAAGTAAAAGTTAAAACCCAGTTGTCACTGCTGCGTTGTCTTCACAGATAACATGTGGCTTTACTTTCAGCTCTGGCTCGCAACTAAGGCAGAGCTGATCTGTATGCTGGCCCATTACCGTTTGGTTAAATAGAAAAATGTAGCTGCTGAACTTGCAGTTTCTGGCTGTCAGCTACCAGGTCAGTCTGCATGCTACATAGTGAAGAATAAAAATAGGATAAAATGGCATATATCATAAAAAGCACATGCCATTTTATCTCCATACTCGGGCTAGTAATTTTGACAAAATAATGTAAATAAAGGCTCGTACTCAGGGGTGGCAAACGCTCCTGTAGTTAAGCAGGAGCGAGTTCTGTTGTGGCGGTGTGGGGGACTGAAGTGCACCAAAAGCCACTCTAAGCGTTGCATCTTACCGTCATCTTCGCTTCTCTCTCCAGTCAGTTCTACAGACTCTGCTAACGAAGCGAGCGAAGTGCGTCGGGATGAGGCTGCAGAGGCGATGCTGGGCGGCCTGCTTCCAGGGAGACGAGAAATCCAGTGATCACACAGGGACGAGCTTGTGGAACCTGCACGAACACAGAGGGGTCAACAATAGGCAGAGCCGAGCAACCCCTCCTTGTGGCACAGTAAACTCATTATAAAAGGGTGGCTTTAGACATGCCGGGTAAACTGGATATTACATGCTATGCGCACTGCTCCATTCTTTATTCCAATTCTATTAGGAACTCTAATCAGCATCCGACATTTTTATTATGACATCATTACAGATCACGCGAGGCCTAGTTTACTAAAAACCTGCAGTGGTTTCCTTTGTGGGCCAGCAAAAGAGGTGCCGGTCGTATCCTGTCGTACAGACCTAACCCTGCAGGAAAAAGGAAGGGATATCCAGGAAGCCTGTACCTGCCACAGAACTGTTTGCCGACCATGATGGGACAGCTGCCCTGCGCTGATAAAAGAGGATATACGCCGTCTGCTTGCACACGTCATCCTCTGGTAGTGACTGAACCTCGCTGTCATCAAAGCAGTACCACAAGCCGTCTACAGAGTTCTTACAGTAAGCTGAGACAAAGACATGAGAGTACCGATAACAAGATACATTATTACCTGGTGAGACATTGAACACGTTAATTGAGTACAACGTTGCTTCCTTGCATCTTACAGTAGGCTCTTGAACGGCCCACTTCAGAAGTCCATCGCCTTCGTGCAGAGAGCCAAAACTCACCTTAATAAGTATATGTAACAAGGTGTTTCTTTTCCTCACCCTTTCCGATTATTGGTGTTTCCACCGCCTGTCCTCTTCTCTCCCCTTGATTTTTCTTTTCAGTTATTTTTATATATATATATATATATATATATATACACCTATCAGCCATAACATTATGACCACTGACAGGTGGCAAGCCGGCGGAGGCAGTGTGATGCTTTGGTCAGTGTTCTGCTGGGAAACCTTGGGTCCTGCCATTCATGTGGATGTTACTTTGACACGTACCACCTACCTAAGCATTGTTACAGACCATGTACACCCTTTCATGGAAACAATATAACCTGGTGGATTTGGCCTCTTTCAGCAGGATAATGTGCCTTACCACAAAGCAAAAATGGCTCAACAATGGTTTGAGGAACACAACAACAAGTTCAAAGCGTTGACATGGCCTCCAAATTCTCCAGATCTCAATCGAGCATCTGTGGGATGTGCTGGGCAAACAAGTCCAATCGATGGAGGCCCCACCTCGCAACTTACAGGACTTAAAAGTATCAGCTGCTGACGTCTTGGTGCCAGATATCACAGCACACCATCAGAGGTCTAGTGGAGTCCATGCCTGGTAAGGGCTCCACAGGGAATCTACCCAATATTAGGCAGGTGGTCATTATGTTATGGCTGATTGATGTCTATTGTAATATTACTCAAGGGGATCAGAGCTCATCCACAGCCACAGTGTCTGGCAGTATAACTCTTTGGTCTATATAGTGTCTAGGTAAAACAATATTGTGAGGTTCCATTGACCACTGTGTATATATTTGGTTTACTTATCTTTAACTATATAATCTCTTTTTAGGTGAGAGCCCATAGTCCTTTATTTCAGTGGTATATTTGAACTCTAAATGAGATGGGTTTAGAACCTCTCCCAATCATTGATGTAAAGAACAGCCTTTACTTCTGTGTAAGTAATCTAGTTTAGGAGAGTAAGCTCCATAGAATTAAAATGCTTCGTTAGGACTTAGCAATACTGGTAGTGCTGGTAGACGTAGAGGTGGACTTAGCAGCATTATATGCAGCTTTAAGAAAAATAAATACTGCAGCTTATTCGGTGTGGCTGTGCACCCCTACATTCTAAGAGAGAAGGTTAATTAACTAATTGGCAACACCCTTCCAAACCTTTTCTCTCCAAAACAGTTTTTTTTTTTTTTTTTTCCGAAAAAATCTTTATCCAAAATACACACATACCTTGCAGTGAAAATAAAAATAGCCCTTTCCTTATTTGCTTTTAACTCCAACACTTGAGAAGCTTGATCACTTTCGAAGCTGCTCACCTGAATTCGCCTGCTCCTTTCAGATAAAGGTTAGCAAACATGGAGTTTTGTTCCATACATATCGGCCACGTGTTGGGTACAAATAGTCCGTCACGGCCATTGGCCATTTTATATTATACTTGCAAACTACTTCATACTAAAACTTCACGGTGCTGAAGTCTATTCTGGCGCTTTAAACAATGATAACAATACTAAAATCCTGATGTTTTATTTATTTCCCAGCGCTTCTCTCCACGTCTAGTCTACGTATGGTTTGGCTCCTCTTGCGGAGATGGGATGTAGGGCTTTAGTAATACCTGTATAGTGACCTCCTTGCATTGTCCCGTGGTGATTGCACACGGCATAGAGGTCATAGATGAAATCCTCAGGGTCGCGGCCCAGCCCGTAGGGGCGTCTCCATGGTGACCAATGAGAAGGGAGGCTCCAGGAGCTCTGGCTGCGCTTCACCACGTGAGGAGTCATGTCCAGCCCCATTAGCGGGAAACGAACCATGTTCTGCAGCTTCACCCTCCGATCTCCGTCCTGTGTGGACACAAAGTTACCCACAGGGAAACGGTGCTTGGGCACAAAGGATTTATATCAGGGGTGTCAAAGGTCACACATCACTGTTTCAAGGCAACTGACCGTGACACTGTAAAACCATATTTTCATGGTCAATAGGAAGATTCAGATATCAGCAGGTTTAAGAGACGAAGCACAAAGTCCTAAATAAGGTGCAAACAGACATAGCACGTTAGTGCTGCTGTGGTGAGCTAGTATCTCTAGCAATACACAGGTCAGTGTTGCTATGCTGTGCTAGTGCATCTATCAATTGACATGGTGCACTCTCTCACACGCAGATAGGTCAGTGTTGCTATGGAGAACTGGTGTCTAGCAACAAACAGATCAGTGTTGCTATGGTGTACGGGTATATAGCAATAGCCAGGTTAGTACTGTTAGGGTATATTGGTTTCTAGCAATAGGCAGGTCAGTGTTGCTATAGTGTAATGGTGTCTAGTATTAGGCAGGTTAGTAGTACTGCCATGGGGTGCTGGTGTCTAGCAATAGCCAGGTTAGTATTGTTAGGGTATATTGGTGTCTAGCAATAGGCAGGTTAGTAATACTGACACGGTGTGCTGGTGTCTAGCAACAGATAGGTTAGTATTGTTAGGGTGTACTAGTGTCTAGCAATAGACAGGTCATTGTTGTTCTAGTGTATTGGTGTCTATAAATAGACAGGTCAGTGTTGCTATAGTGTACTGGTGTTCAGTGATAGACAGGTCAGTGTTACTTTCGTGTACTGGTGTCTAGTAATAGACAGGTCAGATTTGTTATAGTGTACTGGCGTTTAGTAATAGACAGGTCAGTGTTGCTATGGTGTACTGGTGTGTATTAATAGACAGGTCAGTGTTGCTATAGTGTACTGGTGTCTTGCAGTAGACAGGTCAGTGTTGCTACAGTGTACTGGTGTCTAGTAATAGACAGGTCAGTGCTGCTATGGTGTACTGGTGTCTTCTAATAGACAGGTCAGTGCTGCTATGGTGTACTGGTGTCTTCTAATAGACAGGTCAGTGCTGCTATGGTGTACTGGTGTCTAGTAATAGACAGGTCAGTGTTGCTATGGTGTACTGGTGTCTAGTAATAGACAGGTCAGTGCTGCTATGGTGTACTGGTGTCTAGTAATAGACAGGTCAGTGTTGCTATGGTGTACTGCTGTCTAGTAATAGACAGGTCAGTGGTGCTATAGTGTATTGGTGTCTAGTAATAGATAGGCCAGTGGTGCTTTTGTGTACTGGTGTCTAATAATAGACAGGTCAGTTTTGTTATAGTGTACTGGTGTCTAGTAATAGACAGGTCTGTGTCGGAACAGTGTACTGGTGTCTAGCAATATACAGGTCAGTGTTGCTATAGTGTAATGGTGTCTAGCAATAAAAAGGTCAGTGTTGCTATGGTGTACTAGTGTCTTGTAATAGACAGGTAGTTGTTCTTATAGTGTACTGGTATCTAGCAATATACAGGTCAGTGTTGCTATAGTGTAATGGTGTGTATCAATAGACAAGTTAGTAGTACTGATATGGTGTGCATGTGTCTAGCAACAGACAGATTAGCCCTGGTATGGTGTTCTGGTGCTTAGCAAGAGACAGGTTAATGTTTATATGGTGTGCTAGTGTCTAGCAATAAGAGATATTTCACAGTTTAGTGAGAGTATATTGAGCAGTAACTACATTTCTGCTCTAAAAAAAAGTAAGTTTTAATACACAATGTACACAAGAATTTGCCCTTAAACACATCCTGATTTAAGTATATGTTTATTACTTAAGATACATTTTTATGACACAGTGATTGTTGTGCAGTGTATGTAATTGTTTTAAGCGCTCCCAATTTTTTTCTATTGTTGAAATAGACTGTTTAGTACTGATTTGATGTGCTGGCATCCAGCAACAGACAGGTTAATGCTGACACAGTGAGCTAGTGTCTACCGCAAAGCTGCCGTGGTGTTGTCATGTCTCTGGCGGTCAGTTGGCTGGTTAGTGCGGCTGCGCATGAATCTGAAATCTCCACAAAATCTGAAATCGCCTCACGCTACATTCGCCTCAGCAGAAAAAGCTAGAAGCGCCCCTGACAACGATGGTTAGTGAGGCACTTCGGGGGGGGGGGGGGTGTATTGGCTTACCTGTCGAAATCTCTTCAGGTGTAGGATTAGCACATCGGGGAGGGTCCACAGACTGAGTTTAATGCTGCCTTGTTGAAGCTGTTTACAGTGAGGGCAGCGCCAGGCATTGCCGGGAGCCAGCTGCAAACAGGCAGCACAAGCAGTGAGGCAGACACATTGACAAGCACAATACAATATGGCAGAGGCAGCAACAAGACATATCACGGGAAACTAGGCATGAGCACACGGTATTGAGAACATGTGACCAAATAGTAGCTTACAGACAATAGTGTCTTGAGACAAAAAATCTTGAGGAACCACTAAACACTAGGTGGCGCCATTCAGCTGTTGCTAAAGCCCCAATTAATATTCTGGCCCTCATCTTATAATAATACTAATTACAACAAAGCCTATAACCAGAAAGGTTACATTCAGATATTATCTGGTTTTCAAGTGCATCCTAGGACTGTGCGTCGATTGCCCGACATTATGCAATGGTACTGGAAGCCCATTTAATGGCACTGATCTTATCCACCTCAAAAGGATGAACTGCTGGATCAACAAACGCCAGGAATTGAATCTGGTACCCTGAGAGGGTTGATCAGATTCTACAGATGGTGTACAAGCTCCCGGAGATATCTCCTCGGCCATACAGTGTATTTTATTTGAAAGCACTACCCATCCAAATCCTAGGCTGTGAAATAGTACACTTGCACGGGCCTGACTAGGAGAGGGAGCCAGAATGTCCAGTACAGATGCGGTGTATCTTCCCAGAATCAGGTACTGGTACTCCTAGTGGCAATGGATCTGGATCAATTGAAAGGTTCTAGGGTAGTGATGGTGAATCTATGGCACAGGTGTGGCACTCTGAGACCTCCGAGATTTGCCTACAGCATCATCCTCAATTATGGAGCACCCAGTAAATGTTATAATCCAAGACTAAAATTTGGGGATATTCGATATTTTAGTGCACAGTTTTTACTTTAACTCATTGGTGTAAACACAATTATAGGAAGGGAAGGAGAGCTTGCAGAAGACTGGGAACTCAAATTTAAAAATGTTTGCCCCCACTTCTTTTGAGAGGGAGGGTGGAACACTGCAGACGATTTCCCAGAACCCCTTGCAGCAGAAAATGGTTAACACTGGAGAGATTATGGGTGTGGTATGTATAAAACAAGAAAGGATCCATATGACTAAATGCTCTTGAAGCATCTGAAAGGTGATTTTCTTTTCACTGTCTAGTATTCCCTTGTCATTGCTACTTGCTAAAACCCACTGGAATAAAGCAATCTAAACAGAGCATGTGGAAGGCCTAGCTTTGTGCTTTAGACACAGACACACCTCCGTTCTTTTCTTCCCATTTGTAATGTTAGTGAAACAGTGAAAAATGATAGCAGCAGGACGTCCTGGCTCATGTAATCTGCACGTGCAACTAGCATGCCTTAACTTGTGTAAAGTCTGCAATAAATCAATAAATAAAAGGATTTGAAAAGGGAGGTCTAAAGGTTTACTCAATAAAGAGAGAATTGCAGGGAACTAAAACAGGAATTTCAAAATTAAGACCAAAGTAGCCGAGTTGGAAAAATGCAGCTGCATTGGAGAATTTTTCCAGCTCGGCTACATTGGCCTTAAGCTTGAAATTCTCGTCTCAATTCCCTGCTCTCTAGTTGTTTTATTAGGAGGGGTGTGTGATTCCTAATTATGGGGCTTCCCAAAGTGTACATGTTTACCGCTTGTCCGCACACAGGGAGTGTGACAAGACGAGGGAACGCTGATTATTAAAATAATATAGATTTGACAGAGCTGGTCCTGCTGAACGGCTCCATTTAAACAGCATCTCGTCAGTGACAGTGCTTTCTGCAAGGAAAAAGATGCTGCAACTACACCCAGACTCTCACAGGACAGCTCATTACTCACCAGGCATGGGGAGGACCTGGCTTGATTTAACAGGAAAAGCTCTGCCAAACATGTACTTTAACAGCAGCGATACCCCCGCCCTAGTGTGAAAACCCCGCATACCATCATCCAAAAACATTTACAGTGACCGTGCTGCCTAAACACAGCTTAGACTTTCACTATAGAGGAAAAGTGGTCTACCCACGGCACACGCCAAATTGCAAGCAGATGCCTAAATGAAGAGAAAAGGGATCTGTGGTGTCTCCTGTTTATGACATCACCTGTGGCTTCGTATGCAAATTAACTACGTCACGGTAAATGGGAGTTTTGCATGGCAAGCCTCAAGGTGATGTCATACACAGGAGACAGCACAAACATGTTTGAAACACAATCACTCTAAGGAACTAGGAAGGAGGGTGGAAGAAGCTATATATAGGCATGTGGTTCCAGTATCAAGACTGTCCTTTGAAAATAGGGACACCTGGAAGGTATGGTACATTCACAATCACTCAAAGTTCTATGTGCATGTGACTGTGGCCCTCATCGTTAAATATTTACCTGCTCCTCTTTGGTATACAGTTGAAAACACTGGGAGAGGCTGCAGCACTGGGGCTGGTGATGCACTTCTCGTTGCAGGCGTACGCTCTCAGAATCCGGAACGTATTCGTCTTCTGTGTTACCAAAAAGGCTACAAGGAAGAGGAAACGGCTAGAACGCAAGTGTCATTGTATACCGAACATGCAAAGCAGCAACAATACTCTCTCTAGTTCAACATTGCAGTGGTACCCATCCCGTATGAAATACTCTCAGAAAAGAGAAGGTTTTGATACAAGTGGATCCATCAGTTTTTTCAGCTAGGGGGAAACCTTTTATTAGAATTCGAGGGGTCACATCAAAGAGGCCAGAGATAATTGGTGGGGGTCTGATGGGGGGAGTCGAGAATTGTTGGACATATCTAGTCATCCAAGACAGGTCAGCAGGCCTATTTTTCCCCCACAGACATCCCAAGCCTGCTGTGACATCACCACTGCAAAGGATTCTGGGTAAAGACGTGCTAACAAGTTCAACTGTAGTTGCCTTTTGCCTCTAATGTCCGTGTTAAACGCGGACCTTTTTGGAGCGTTTTCCTGTTACTTAAGGTAGTGCCATCAACACCCCCCCATGGTAATGGGGCTCCTCAGCATGACGTTGGACTTGGGCAAAAACTTAAAGGGGAGAAATGAAACGGATGGGGGATGCTTAAAACTAACATTTTGTATATTCCAGCGGTTGAAGATGAGGGTTGGTTCCCCTCGGCACTGTTGGCTACATTCCAGTTTATTCCTAATAGTGTACTTACTAAATGAACAGAAACTCTGCACTTAGCATCTAAAAACATCTGAAAATTGGATACAAAAAATGCATTAACTACAGGGGCAAATGTGTTATTATGATATAAATAAAACCAATACACTTAAATTTGTAAAAAAAAATTAAAAATGTCCTTTCAAGTAAGCCAATAACCATTAGCATCGGATTTTTCTACCCACAATTAGCCCAACGGGAGCCGGACTGCACACGTTCCTTTCCCCAATGTATTTGATCCATTACTTTCGTAGTCACATGCAACCTCTTATAAGAGTCCATAAAAGCCTCAAGATTGTCATCGCGACACAAGTGGGAGAGGAAAAAAAAAAATCTAAACCGGTTCTCAGGGTGAAGTATTAAAGAAGTAGATGAGAAGTGATTTCCCACAAGCCTGTCATTACTCACCGTAATGCTATAACCGAGTAAAGAGACGTAGGAAGTGGTAAATGCGCTTGCCTTACGAGCTGTCAGGGAGCTCTCTGGAAGCGGCTAAATGCTTCCTTCGTGTGTGTTTTTTTTTCTGTACCTCAATATAGCCACATAATGGCATTTGGGTGAAATGTGTAATTAACGAGTAATGGACAGATCAGGGGACGGAGTTAACCGTCTGTGTTCCGGAGGAGTGCGCAGAGGCAGAGAAGGGACTACATTTGCCAGGATGGTCAGCCATTCCTCGCGGGAGCATGCTGCTGCAGAGAGTCTACACAATTAAACGGTATCTTTCTTTTTACAAGTTCCTGAAGACCTGCGGCCTTGCTGAATGTTTAGGGGATAGAGTCCCTTTTAAAAGTTCAATCTGTGACTGTCGAATCTATGCACGGAGTCAGCAAATACATCAATTAGGAAAAACTATGGTGGGTCATGCATAAACACGGCGCAAACGCCAATTGCACCAAATACTGGCACAATCCGCGTGTGCGCCAATGCATAAAGCAGACTACCAACAAATTTCGTGAGTGTGCGCTATCTACGCAGTATGCGTAGATTTAGGTTGTGTTAGCACTGACTGCGCCGGTGCAGCCTGTATATAAAAACAAAAATCTGTGTCGGGGAACCTCTGCCAAACTCTACTTGGCGGACGTCCCTTTCCCGCACTGCAAAGTGTCGAGAGTTATAAAAAGAATGCAATCGCGGTTATACATATCAATCGGCGATTGCGCCTTTTTATAAAACTCCCAACACTTTGCGGTGTGGGAGTTTTTATACATAACCCCCTATATTTTAAATACTTCTGTGGGGTCTCCTGAGATTGGCATCAGCTGTGGATTGATATGCAAATGAACAACTTTTCAATGGGAAATGGGTAATTTGCCACAAAGGTGATGTCATAAACAGGAGATGCCACAGACACATTTAAAACTAACTTTTCTCTAAAATATATGCTTTTACTAGCAATCTTGCTGACACAATGTATAGATCATTTTTTATTCTCTACGTGAATGTTATAAGCAGAGTCCCTTCAATGGGGTTTCTGTGTACACCTTTTGGATTTGTTAGAGAAAAGGTGGGCTGCATTAAATAAACAGGGTTTGGCTAATGAAAAATTAACTTTCTAACATGAGTTCTGTGAAAACACTAAGCAAACAATACTTTTTTTTTATTAAAAAATGGTCGCTCTGACAAGTCCTTAAATATATATATATATATATATATATATATATATATATATATATATATATATATATATATATATAGAATACCTTTTGAAGGGCTAAAGAAAGATATACAATTTTAAAAAAGAAATTGATCTTAATATGGGCTTTTTTACGATTTTACTCCCATTTTAGCAGGAAAAATAATTTTTTCGATGTTTGGCAGCACTGTGAACCAACATGAGATTCTGGAATGGTATGCAGTGACCTTGCCATTGACACATTAATGTACAAAATGACCTTGAATCCACATTCTGGTTTAGGAGACATCTTCCAGGATATTAGCAACACTCAAAATAGCTTTCAGACTTAACTCATGCCCTAAGCTTGCATATGAACAATTGAGCACTAATATCCTGTGGATCAATATACGTGAAAAGAAAAAAAAGCAGGCTCGCCGGTAATGATCCAGTTGATAAATGCCAAGATTCTTCATTTCAAGACAAAAACAATCCTAAAAAAAAACCCACTACATCGATTTTGTACTCGGGAGCATATACTCACTATTCCTTGGTCTCTCTGTCCCACTCCACCACCATTTTTACATGGGCGGCGCCACCAAGACCACAGGATTTCAGAGCTCTGAAAGAAGCACACCGCATTGTCATGATTTGAGGCCAAACTAGTGTCAATAGAGGTTTGTTAGAGAAAAGAGAGAGGAGTAGCAGAGAGGGATTACAAGGAAAGGTGCATGCCAGTGTCATAATCTCCATGGCTATTATAGAAATGTATCTGTGAATATATAGGATTGGAGAGGAATCACCGTTTTTTGCTCGCTTGCACTATTACAGAGGAAACCTCTCCCTTAGCATATCAGACTGGTCCCATCCATAAGGGCAGCAATATATATAATATATAGGATTGTGGACTTTGAGAAAATCTGTGACTTTGTGCGTTCGGAAAAGCAGCCATATGCATTTCATTTTATCACCTTTTTATAGTATAATGTAATCGCACGGTAGGTTCTTAGGTCTCGGTGAAAATATGATGCATTGCGCTAAGTTTGGATATGTAGGGCGGTAAATAGAAAAATGAGGAGACCCCCCCCACCGGGTCACCATGGGTAAGTTAAGTACTTGCTCACCTTTCCACGGTCGGATGACAGAGGGGCTTCTCTTCCTGGGGCAGGAGGTAAGTTATGCCAACAGCAGTAACCACACGTAAGCTGAACGGGCAGACCTGCAAAAAGACAGAACACAGATTTACTACAGGAGAAATCTTGGTCTCGGTGTGAATTCTATTTCCCCCCCCTTACACACCCCCAAGTCCTGACTTGTCAAGCTAGTTTATAGTTATTCTGCTTAATTATAATGTTCAGTAATATTTTTCTGAATTGAAAAACTGCTGAACTTTTGTTTATTTATTTTTAAGTCATTTTTCAAGCTCGACTGGATTTATTTCTAACGTTATTGTAGGTGGTAAGGCCATTAAAGATGACCTACTTTTATTACACCATGCACACACATCCTTTAGGTCGGATACACCTACCTGAACGCATACTGAAGGGCGCAAGAAGTATTGCATCTTTTCCAAAATTTCCTTTTGTAGTATGTCCCATGTAATGTTCCTCTCCAAATGCAGAACAAATGGCTGTCCAAACCTACATGGAAAACGAGCTTAAAAACTAAACTCCAGGCATGATTTATTTTTTATTTTTTTTAAAAACAGTTTTTCTCAATCGCTCCCACAAGTGAGGCTCATATGCCACAAGACAATACGGTCATATGGCTGTGGAAATTCTGTTTTACTCACTAAGGGGATTTTTTTTACTCTAAAAATATTTTTTAAACACAGAGCAGAAGGTCAGACAGGGGTGTTTTATGACTGCTTGTGTAGCGCTGATAAGGAACAGGCATAGCAGACGGCCTAGTCCATGGGATCCCAGGGGTGGAGGAAAAAAATTGCACCTAGAGAGATTAACTATAAAATCATCAGTACTAGAGTAATATTAAATATTGTCATTTTTTTTTTATCTGTGCTTCAGGAATGGATATTTAAGTCGTAATGTTCTATAAGGAATAATATTTTATCCGAGAATTTGCTAGCAGTATGACTAGCACAAAATATAAATGAAATGTTCAAATCATGACATTACTTGAAATTAAAACCATGTCAAGAAATAGGAAAATCTACTTTATAGATCTTTATTTCAAGGTTTTCATATTTAAAAAAATAATCCAAGACAACTAAGGTTATCGGCATGGAAGAAAATGAAGGAGCATTAGCCCACCCCTCTATTTTCATGTTAAAATAGAGTTAAGTAACTAATACCTTTACAAGGTGCCTACCTTTTACCGTGCTGCCCACTGTAAGCTCTGTTGCAGACAAGCAGTACAATCCGATCAGTGACCGCAGGCCTGTTTATGGGATGTCGTCCTGAGCCTGCCGAGTACAGGGGAGATCTGTGTTGGTCTGTCCCATTCCTGATATAGTTCTGGTTATTATTCACGCAGATTCCTGGGAGGGGATAAAAAGTATCAGGAATGAAATGCAGTTGGGAATATCCAATATCGGGATGATAAATAAATTGTATCAATCCTTGTTTAGGTTTTAATACCTGTAAAAATACACATTGATTTATTGACAAAATATGGGTTGTGACTGAAAATATAATAATGAAAAAACACGTATTTATTTGTTGTTCTAGATGCTAGGCGTCCGCGTGCTGCTCTCCAGCCGCTGAGAAAGTACAAATTGCATCCTCCCAAAACAGCAATTAAGAATTATAGAGAATTCTGGTAGTTGCTGCCTAGAAGCAGTTGGAGGGCTGTAGTTGGAGACCTAAGTCTTATCCACAAACCAGGCAATCTTAATTCCCTTTACAGTGTTTGTCTTTACAACGGTTTTTCCAGATATGTCAATTCGTTTTTTAAAGAACTCTAAAGCCTTCTTTTTAAGGAACATAAGCCTGTTTGTGATCAGGGAGTCACAGGTTCCATGCAATACGATGAGATTTTAGGTTTCTCAGATGCTCAAACCAAGGGAGAGACATTACCTCTCTGAATTAAAATTGCTTCGCATGGGAAGATTTCTGGTGTCTCAAAGGCAAATATACAGTCACTTTCGTGGATGGTATCCAGATCATCTGTGTCCGAAAAGGAGCGGTGAAACCCATCAAAATACATTTCCGTAATTACGATCTGCAGAGAAAGAAGGAACGTAAGAGACTCGAGAAGGTGGCAGCTAATCATTCAAAGACATGGACAATGAACCAATGGGTCTACTGTGTATAATACTGTTGCCTAGCACAGCGAGCTTCTATAAGCTTCAAATCACATTACCCATCATTTGCCACACAAGCATAGTGAGAACAAGTAATAACTTGTACAAAAAGAATATATTAGCACAATAAAAAAATATATATAAACGCTGATAATACACTGGCCCAAAAACCGCTGACCTTGATTGCTGTAACACTGAAAGAGTTTGGGGATTTCCCTAAATGAAATCATTTTGAGAAATTCGACATTTAAAGGAGCAACTAACATTTTAACTTGTGCTTCTAATATAATTTGACATGGTAACAGCAGAGGGGACCATATCTAGATCCCCACTGCTGCTCCCACATAAAAACAAGGGTCTCTCTCGTGCCAGGAGGGAGATACACTCACACAACTCGTGATCAGACGAGCGTGGCAAGTGAACTCGAGGGTGTAAGCGCGCGCCGCCTTCAGATGAGCTCCGCCTCGGCGGAGAGGCAGAGCTCAAAGTAAACCTGCGTGTACCTGTAAAGACTTTACTTTGGAGAAGGGGGGGAGCACATTTTTTTTAACCCTTGCATCCTACAAGGGAAGGGTTCAAAAAAAAAAAAAAGGTTTTATTGTCCTTTATCATGAAAAATGAGGGTATCCGGACCGGTGGGTGTTATTTTTTTGGGTGACAGGCGTTACACTGCCGTAGGCACACTTACCTGGTCTGTGGGAATCTTTGTCTCCATTGATATCGCCTCCCTCAACCTCACTACATTCCCAGAGAGAGGTACAGCAACACCGATACGCATGCAGTGGGAGCATTTTCCTTGGTACACCACAGTCACATACAAGGGCCTGAAAAGCAATGTAAAGAGCACAATGAGACCATCAGGGGTGACATGGGAACCTACAGCAGGACCAGTACTAGGTTACACTAAGACGGAACACCAAACACGCAGGTTTAATGCAAATTAACAATAGGCTGTTACAGGCCTAGAAGGCTAAAAAAGCCAACTCAACAGTGAAAAAGCAACGTGTACAATTAATATAACCTGTCTAATATAAATGTGTGTCTTTCCTGGTAAAGCATTTTTGTAAAAGGAAACAAAAGCAACATAATATACTGCATGTTGAGCATAATGTACCGAAAAGTGGATACTGGTCACCAGCATTTAAATTGTAAATTAATTTAGAAGTTATAAAACCTAACCCTATAATAGACTGATCAAGAAGGAGGAAAAAAAATCACCTCTTGAATTTCTCCCAAATTGGGGTAACCAGATCACCCCTTGTTGTTTATTCATTATTTATGCCCTTATATTTAACCCTTTATTTTATTTCTACAATTATACTAGAACCAGAGCGTACAAATTATTCCGGAGAGCCAAATTCCTTTTTATTTTCAATACCCAGAAACCTAACATATATATAAATATGAAACAAACTGCTGTAACACCGAGGAGGTGAGTTTGTATTTGTTCTTACCGTGTGTGAGGCAAAGGGATTGGCAGAGAGATGCAGAGGAAAGGGTCAAAGGTGTTACTCTGTTTCTGACAGTGAGGACACGTCAGGGAGGACCTGCAAGTGAACAATGACACCAAGATCAGCAGAGGAACTCACAACACCAAGACAAGTCCTGCGGAGAGAAGCAATCAGAATACTTAAAAAGAGGGGATAATGGCAGTAATCAACCAGTCCCGTTGTGCTGATTTATCCGCTTTTGAAATTTTCGTGTAGATCAGATTTTGTTTAGAAGATATCAATCGCTAAGTAGAGAAAAAAGTAAGCACTAGGAGATATGCTTCCTCAAAATGTTTCCAAAGGGGTGTTGCTTGTCACCAACTGACTTGGACTTTTATGGATTTGACAGACCAGTAATGGAGACACTGGAAAAAAATAAGTGTCCTAGTGCTTGGCCTGTCCCCCACTATATCAGTGATATCTTCTAAAGAAAATATGATAGAAAGATAATTTCAAAAGTCAGTTACTCAGAGTCAATGCATTAACATTTTTTTTATATTTATTACCCCCTATTTCACAGCGAGACAGCAAGTTATTGTGATTAACACGGAGAAAAAAAATATACTAATATACTAGAACAGTAAAAATATAATAAGAATATTGGTAAAAGTCTGATGAACTGTTACCTGTACTGGGCTTGAAAAAGTTCCTGTACAAATGTCCCGCTCGATGGAAAGGTCGGCCCTTCACCCGTCAGATCCTCTTCCAACGGTGGCTGAAATAAAAGGTCTATGTCAGCCGGCTCCTACCCGATACAGGAAACTGAACCCCCTCTGTAGGTAAGGGATGCTAACATCCCAAAAATAAACAGCTTATCATAGTTTTCCATTTCTGGAACTAAGCTGGTAGTAATAAAAATAAATGCAAATCTACTACTAAGTTCCCATCATCCATGAAAGAATAATGGAATAATATATGGCTTATAACAATGATAGCCAACATTAGTACTGCAGAAGTTTGGAAACTTCAAATCCCATGATGCACGTAAGAGTGACTGATCATTGTGGGATTTGTAGTTCTCAAACCTCAGCAATGAGCCTTCATTAGCTTGTTATAATTGATTGCGCACTATTCAAACAATATTCAGCCCTAGTCTTTGTCAAAGCAAAGACAGGAAGACTCGCATCTCATGGAGCATCGCTCATTGGCAGCACAGAGAGACTGTCCGACAACCATCTCTCTCCATCATTGGTGAGTGCACGCGTCAATCGCACGGCACATAGCCAATCAGATCGGCCCAGCTGGAGGTGGGTTCGTCATCACAGACTTCCACAATAAATGGGGAGTCTTCCATCGGAGCGTCGTTCGGATGTTAATCAACAGCATCTATGTTGTGTGATTAAGAGACCATCATGAGGGTTTAGTCCCTCTTTAAGTCATGAGGCATATGGATGACACTACCATTAAACAATGGAGAAACTCATGAAAGCAGTGTTTGGGTCACCAACCCGAGGTTTGTGCTTGACTACAAGATTCAGATCCTCGTGTACTCTGTCCAGCAGCCAGAGAAGGAACTCTTGTGCATCATGCTGAGAGGTGCCTCGATACTGCAGAGCATTCCTGGATACAATGGTCTGCGGAGAAAAAGAGGCAAAAGCAGAGCGTCACAGTGGGCATGCTGCATGTATTCATTGAGCCTATTTATTAATGAGTCACAGGAGCAAAGCACAGAGTTCCAGCACAGACTGCACCTTTTCTGCACTGGAGTCGTGGCACAGGGTGTTTATAAGTCCCTGGAGCATAACTATTAGGGGGGGGGGGGGGGGGTATTACGCTGTATCATTTAACACAGTACTCTTTATTGCCAAGGTCTGCAAAACTACATTTTACAGTAAATGAAATCAGATATAACAGGTAAGCAACGTCTGGAAATCAGGCTATTGGAAAACTACCTATACTGTGAGCCAGCTTCTGGCATGCAAGAAACTACGTTACACTGCACCGGGAATTAAAGGGACTAACTAGGCAAACTTAGTTTGATGAATCTGGTAGTGTCTAACCTGCACATTGTACACCTTTGTGCATGCGAATATAAACCCTTACAAATCCCATCCAGAGGATTGCTCTGGCCTCTCCCTGCTTTTTTTTTTTTTCTTTTGCAAGACCACACATTGAACTGGTCCTCTTGTATGGAGCATGTGCAGAGACTAGATTCAAGTCACAGTAAGGGTCCCATAATGCTCAGTTGATTGGGTGGCTTGTGAAAAACACTAGTTATCACTGTTTTAGGCCTCTAGTCAACCGATGTGGCTTTATTCACCGGACCCCAAGTTGACATTTGTTTTACAAGTTCATAGCTGTCAGACAAGAACCCAACCATTAACATTTACTCATTAATGCCGGGTTTGGCCTACTTTTTAATGTGGATGGCGGCATATCATGTAGACGCTTAGGTTGGGGGAGATGGACATTAGACATTTCATGAGGTCATACAAACGAACCAATGGGTTGGGGTTTTTTTAGCCAGTAGCATACCATGTTTTATTCGGTAACAAAGTTACCTCTGGATCTCTTGGACCCTGCTGAGTTCAATGTAAATGTGGAACTGCAGAGTCCAAGGAACTCAGCATAACATAGTTGGTTAACACATTCCAACTATGTTAAGCAGAAATCCTGGTTAACATCATCAACATGGATTCAGCAACTCAATTATACTGACGATATATAAACAAATCAAGGGCCAAAATCAAGACATATCTAATATTCTTCCAATAATCATGTAATAAAAACTATGAACCTGGCGTATGACTAAAGAATTTTCCAAGTATTATCACTGTCTGCAAGCTCCCACCAAGGGCACGAGTCTGACTGCACTTTAAAAAGTCTTTAAGATTAATGCTACACAACTTCTCCAGATATTAACACAGACGTTTTGAACCTGTAGACCGAGTGCAGACATCAGTAGAGACACATTAAAATGGCAATCAATAAAAAAAACAAAACATAAATAAGCAGTGCTTAATGGAAAACGATTCTTAAAATAACACATAGCACAGACTACTCCACTCGTTATTCTTACGAGATAATAACAAGCACCTTAATTTTTATAGCAAAAATACAAACCGCATATTGTAAATACACCATTTTTTCAAAATTCTCAACCATAATAAAACTACATGCAAGTTTAAATCCTTTACTAATTAAGCTGCTTAATTAATGCTGGTGATGGCATTTTAAGGAACTTTTGATCCATTGCTTTGATTAGTTAGAAGGTAACATTACTTAAAAGTAGGGCTTCTTGCACACACCTATACTTTAAAAAAAATGGTATGGCCTGCAGCACTTTATAGTAATGCTAAAAGGTCTACTCAATAGAGAGAGAATTGCAGGTCATTGAGATAGGAATTTCTGATGACATAGACTGTTTTAACTATTCTGTGGTGTTTGTGTTTAGCTGTACTTTTATTCTCTCTCTCATTTTCTGTACCCACAAAAATCATATACTGTTTTTATCGGCATAAAAAGGGCTTTCCAGATACTATTATTTTTATCATATTATACCATTTACTATAAAATAAAAATCATAAAACAAGAAAGAAAATTTAAAAAAAACACACTTTTTCTAACTTTGACCTGAAAAATATTTTATACAAAGCGGTAAAAACAACCCTGTATAAATAGTTTCAAAATTTTTAACTGAGTTTAGATATATGCCATGTTAGAAATATGCCACAAACGCCAACCCTTATACTAACCCTAAATTAAGAATTTTTGTACTGCAATGTAGCTTACTGCCTGTAGACGACCCCCCAAACTATGGATATTCCTTTAGGAAAAAAAACTAAAAGCCTGAATATAAGACATACTACTATAGGAAAAAGTTTAACTTGTATATATTTACATGTAAATTGCTTTTTCATATTTAATAAAAAAAACTTATGATATAAAAAAAATGCATTTCTTGTTTTTATTTACCTTTTATGTGCCAATGTTCCCCCTACCCCCCAGACTTATCCAATGCTCCCCCCAACGGTGTCTGTCTCTCTCCCTCACCCTCCGACCAATGTTGTCTGTCTCTCCACCTCTCCCTCCCCCCAGCGTTATCCGTCTCTCTCCCCCACCCTCCCCCCAGCGTTATCTGTCTCTCCACCTCTCCCTCCCCCCAGCGTTATCCGTCTCTCTCCCCCACCCTCCCCCCAGCGTTATCTGTCTCTCTCCCCCACCCTCCCCCCAAGTTGTCTGTCTCTCTCCCCCACCCTCGCCCCAGCGTTATCTGTCTCTCTCCCCCACCCTCGCCCCAGCGTTATCTGTCTCTCTCCCCCACCCTCCCCCCAGCGTTATCTGTCTCTCTCCCCCACCCTCGCCCCAGCGTTATCTGTCTCTCTCCCCCACACTCCCCCCAGCGTTGTCTGTCTCTCTCCCCCACACTCCCCCCAGCGTTATCTGTCTCTCTCCCCCACCCTCCCCCCAGCGTTATCCGTCTCTCTCCCCCACCCTCCCCCCAGCATTGTCTGTCTCTCCCCCACCTTCCCCCCAAGTTGTCTCTCTCCCCCACCTTCCCCCCAAGTTGTCTGTCTCTATCCCCCACCCTCGCCCCAGCGTTATCTGTCTCTCTCCCCCACCCTCGCCCCAGCGTTATCTGTCTCTCTCCCCCACCCTCGCCCCAGCGTTATCTGTCTCTCTCCCCCACCCTCGCCCCAGCGTTATCTGTCTCTCTCCCCCACCCTCGCCCCAGCGTTATCTGTCTCTCTCCCCCACCCTCGCCCCAGCGTTATCTGTCTCTCTCCCCCACACTCCCCCCAGCGTTGTCTGTCTCTCTCCCCCACCTTCCCCCCAAGTTGTCTCTCTCCCCCACCTTCCCCCCAAGTTGTCTGTACGATACGTGCAGACATCCTCCATGCTGCCCGACACTTCCGTCCATTATGACGGACAGACGGACATCCCCCGGCTGCCCAAATCTCCTGGTGGCTAGTGGAGGCAGCCGGAAGTTGTCTGCACGATACGCGCAGACATCCTCCGCCAGGACTTTTATGATGAAGCCGGAAGGATCTTCATCATAGAAGTCCCGGCAGTCGTGCCGCGCGGCAGCGGAGGATGTCTACGTGCATTGCGCAGCCATCCACGGGCTGTTAGCGAGGGAGATCCAGGTCCCCTGCAGCTCTGCGGGGGACCTGGATCCCAGTCTTATAATCTGACCTTGATTTGAGGTCAGATTATAAGACGACCTCGAATATAAGATTTGCTCTGAAAAAAACCTTGTCTTATATTCGAGCAAATACGGTACTTACTAAGCGCTTGCCCACAAGAAGGCAGCACCATATTGGACGAGCATGCTGCTCTCCAATATGGCACCAGCGCTCTCTCCTAGACATTACAGCAAAATCACCTGAGCCGTGGTAGCGAACATTGATCACCAACACCACTCATTCCACCGCAGGATGAACTAGGTCCATCCTATGTCGGCAACAGAGTTAAGGCCAAAGTAGCAGAGTTGGAAAATTTCTCCAACTCGGCTACATTGGCCTAAAGTTTGAAAATTCCCATCTCAATTCCCTGCAGTTCTCTATTTATTGAGTAGACTTAAGATTTGAACAACTTTTCAGGAGAAACAGAAAGCTCTTTGTATAAAAGGGCAAATTTGGGGAAAAAAGTGGAAAAATCTGCAGGAACTTTTGATTGGATCCCCCATAATTTATACATTGGTAGCTGCAATCACGTTACACAAAGGATTGAGAGTATCATTTCACTGCTGTCTCTCTCTCCTTCCAGAGGTCGACACTTTCTTTGAACTCATTAAAACAATCAAAGCCAATCTATTTTTTGAAGAACTTGAACAAATCAAAGCCGTCTTAATCCCAATCAGACAGCAGCGAGACAGTGACCTCCACCCTGTGAAGTACACACTTCAGACTTTCAGATGCTGTATTAACTGGATTTTAAATGGTGCCAGCAATGAGACAAGTTTCAAAAAAAGCACGTCCAGCATGGAAAAAGGACTGAATGTGATAGAATAGAAATAAGCTTAAAAATATATATATAAAAAAAAAAAAAAATTCTGGATATTTCCATCCACATAGTGCCCCTTGCCGCTGGGTCTTGTTTTTGTTTTCAAGGTAGCGCCAAGTGAACAGACTGCTGGCTCTGCAGCCTCAAGCATCACGCTTTAGAGTATGTGTGCCAGGTGTCCTAGGACATGGTCTGTGGCTGTGTGAGAGGCACAGACCAGGCTGCAGCAGGAACGTCCCCTACCCTGCAGTGAGGGAGGACACATTGAATATAGTTTTTTGTTTTTTTATTTAAAAAAAAACTGCTTGGTTGTGTATTTGTGTGGGTGTTTCTGTTTCATTGTGTGTGTCTGTCTCTGTTTGGCTGTGTTTTTGGCTGTCTGGCACTGGACCAACAAATGTCTAAACATGACAAGACAAAAAAAAGCAGGAGCCTGTGAGGAAGTTCATTTTTTGTACTAACTCCCGTCATCCTTATACTGATTAGCTAGCGCTATTTCTAAGATGCAATGCCATTAATAATGCAAAATTGTGCATAAATAATAATTATGTTTATATTAAAGGACAACTAAACATTTTTTTTAATCTGAGCTAGCACACTGGAAGCATGGCAGCTTTATACTTTGTAAAATCCATATAGCAAAGGTTTAAAGTGGGGGGGGGGGGGAGAAAAACTGTAGTGCCCCTTTAATTTGGGTCATGAGTAAACAACATCAATAAAAACAATAATAACTGTATTTCAATCTATTTTATTAACAAATGAAAAGGGAGCTATAGTCCCGTCCCCACCCCCTCTTCTACTTTGTATACGGATTTGTTTTCCTATAAGCAGTGGATAAGTTAAAAGGTTGCTTCCCATTAGATGCTAAACTACAACTCTGATAAATCTCAGCCAGCTACTCCCCTACCAGTGTCCGGCTGAGCTCTGTGAGAGTTGTAGTTGAAACACACACACCCCCACAGAGGCTCTTCGAACAGGAAGTGCTTGCGGATATTAGTATTTTGCAGAATGGGTGTAAAATGTTGGTCTTCGATGGGGAAAATCAGTCAGTATTGCATTGTTGGAAAAAAGTCGTGTGTGTTTTTCAAACCTATCTCAGAAACTGCTTTAGAAAGAGAAACAGACGGAGGTGTGAGGATTGTTATATAAAGATAACAATTAATGGCAGAAACTCCTAATCATGTTTTTCTGGTTTTGGTTCTTGATCCAACATGTTTCTTTCGACATGGCATTCTCAGTACAAGCACATGCTTTACAGATTAAGGCTTAGATCATCTTTCACAGGCGGTAACTAAATATGGGGATTATGGGTAAAATAAAACACAACAACATTCTTGTAAAATACCGAAGGGTCGGACTGACATTTACAGAAATTAGTGGCCACATGACAGATTTAGGAGGCAGTAAATATTTCAAGTTTGATACAAAATATTCAGAATACTCCTGGGCTGTGTCAGGAGAGACCAGTCCGTTGCTAAGTTTTATCAACAGGCATCTCACTTTCAGGTTTAGCAAAAGAGGTGCAAAGTGTGAGTAGGCTGCAAAAGTCTCCCGGCGCCAGGCAGCACCCATGCAATCCCCACCTCCTCAGTGCCAGGCAGCACCCATGCAATCCCCACCTCCTCAGTACCAGGCAGCACTCATGAAATCCCCACCTTCTCAGTGCCAGACAGCACCCATGCAATCCCCACCTCCTCAGTACCAGGCAGCACCCATGCAATCCCCACCTCCTCAGTACCAGGCAGCACCCATGCAATCCCCCCCTTCTCAGTGCCAGGCAGCACCCATGCAATCCCCACCTCCTCAGTGCCAGGCAGCACCCATGCAATCCACACCTCCTCAGTACCAGGCAGCACTCATGAAATCCCCACCTTCTCAGTGCCAGACAGCACCCATGCAATCCCCACCTCCTCAGTACCAGGCAGCACCCATGCAATCCCCACCTCCTCAGTACCAGGCAGCACCCATGCAATCCCCCCCTTCTCAGTGCCAGGCAGCACCCATGCAATCCCCACCTCCTCAGTGCCAGGCAGCACCCATGCAATCCACACCTCCTCAGTGCCAGGCAGAAGCAATGCAATCCCCACCTCCTCAGTGCCAGGCAGCACCCATGCAATCCCCACCTCCTCAGTACCAGGCAGCACCCATGCAATCCCCACCTCTTCTGTACCAGGCAGCACCCATGCAATCCCCACCTCTTCTGTACCAGGCAGCACCCATGCAATCCCCACCTCTTCTGTACCAGGCAGCACCCATGCAATCCCCACCTCCTCAGTACCAGGCAGCACCCATGCAATCCCCGCCTTCTCAGTGCCAGACAGCACCCATGCAATCCCCACCTCCTCAGTACCAGGCAGCACCCATGCAATCCACACCTCCTCAGTGCCAGGCAGCACCCATGCAATCCACACCTCCTCAGTACCAGGCAGCACCCATGCAATCCCCACCTCCTCAGTACCAGGCAGCACCCATGCAATCCCCACCTCCTCAGTACCAGGCAGCACCCATGCAATCCCCACCTCCTCAGTGCCAGGCAGCACCCATACAATCCCCACCTCCTCAGTGCCAGGCAGCACCCATACAATCCCCACCTCTTCAGTGCCAGGCAGCACCCATACAATCCCCACCTCCTCAGTGCCAGGCAGCACCCATGCAATCCCCACCTTCTCAGTGCCAGACAGCACCCATGCAATCCCCACCTCCTCAGTGCCAGGCAGCACCCATACAATCCCCACCTCCTCAGTGCCAGACAGCACCCATACAATCCCCACCTCCTCAGTGCCAGGCAGCACCCATGCAATCCCCACCTCCTCAGTGCCAGACAGCACCCATGCAATCCCCACCTCCTCAGTGCCAGACAGCACCCATGCAATCCCCACCTCCTCAGTGCCAGGCAGCACCCATACAATCCCCACCTCCTCAGTGCCAGGCAGCACCCATGCAATCCCCACCTCCTCAGTGCCAGGCAGCACCCATGCAATCCCCACCTCCTCAGTGCCAGGCAGCACCCATGCAATCCCCACCTCTTCTGTACCAGGCAGCACCCATGCAATCCCCACCTCTTCTGTACCAGGCATCACCCATGCAATCCCCACCTCCTCAGTACCAGGCAGCACCCATGCAATCCCCACCTCCTCAGTGTCAGGCAGCACCCATACAATCCACACCTCCTCAGTGCCAGGCAGCACCCACGCAATCCCCACCTCCTCAGTGCCAGGCAGCACCCATGCAATCCCCACCTTCTCAGTGCCAGACAGCACCCATACAATCCCCACCTCCGCAGTGCCAGGCAGCACCCATGCAATCCCCACCTCCTCAGTACCAGGCAGCACCCATGCAATCCCCACCTCCTCAGTACCAGGCAGCACCCATGCAATCCACACCTCCTCAGTGCCAGGCAGCACCCATGCAATCCCCACCTCCTCAGTGCCAGGCAGCACCCATGCAATCCACACCTCCTCAGTGCCAGGCAGCACCCATGCAATCCACACCTCCTCAGTGCCAGGCAGCACCCATGCAATCCACACCTCCTCAGTGCCAGGCAGAACCCATGCAATCCCCACCTCTTCTGTACCAGGCAGCACCCATGCAAGCCACACCTCCTCTGTACCAGGCAACACCCATGCAAGCCACACCTCCTCTGTACCAGGCAGCACCCACGCAATCCACACCTCCTTGGCGCCAGGCAGCACCCACGCAATCCACAACTCCTTGGCGCCAGGCAGCACCCAAGAAATCAACACCTCCTTGGCACCAGGCAGCACCCAAGAAATCAACACCTCCTTGGCGCCAGGCAGCACCCAAGAAATCAACACCTCCTTGGCGCCAGACACCACCCATGTAAGCCACACATTCACATCTCCTGTGGGACAATTCCCATGCAGCCTGCACCTCTCTCCCATGGGACAGCCCCCATGAAACCTGCAGCTCTCTCCCGTGGGACAGCCCCCATGAAACCTGCAGCTCTCTCCGTGGGACAGCCCCCATGAAACCTGCAGCTCTCTCCGTGGGACAATTCCCATGCAGCCTGCACCTCTCTCCCGTGGGACAGCCCCCATGAAACCTGCAGCTCTCTCCCGTGGGACAGCCCCCATGAAACCTGCAGCTCTCTCCGTGGGACAATTCCCATGCAGCCTGAAGCTCTCTCCCTTGGGACAATTCCCATGCAGCCTGCACCTCTCTCCCGTGGGATGATTCCAGTGCAGCTTGCACCTCTCTCCCGTGGGACAGTTCCCATGCAGCCTGCACCTCTCTCCCGTTGGAAAATTCCTATGCAGCCTGCACCTCTCTCCCGTGGGACAATTCCCAGGCAGCCTGCACCTCTCACCCGTGGAACAAGACAGCACCCGTGCCGGACAGGCCCCGTGCATTTGACAGCACCTCCGTGCGCCGGACAGCACCTGTGTACCAGACAGACCCCGTGCATTCGACAGCAGCTCCGTGCGCCGGGCAGCACCCATGCATTCAATAGCACCTCCATGTCCTGGACAGCACCCATGCATTCAACAGCACCTCCATGTGCTGGACAGCACCCATGCATTCAACAGCACCTCTGTGCACCAGACAGCAGCCATGCATTCAACAGCACCTCTGTGCACCAGACAGCAGCCATGCATTCAACAGCACCTCTGTGCACCAAATAGCACCCATGCATTCAACAGCACCTCCGTGCGCCAGACAGCACCCATGCATTCGACAGCAGCTCCGTGCGCCGGACAGCACCCACGCATTCGACAGCACCCACTGGCTGGACAGCACCCACGCATTCAACAGCACCTCTGTGCACCGGACAGCACCCATGGGCTGGACAGAACCTCTGTGCGTCGGACAGCACCCATGGGCTGGACAGAACCTCTGTGCGTCGGACAGCACCCATGGGCTGGACAGAACCTCTGTGCGTCGGACAGCACCCATGCATTCGACAGCACCACTGGGCTGGACAGCACCCATGCATTCGACAGCACCACTGGGCTGGACAGCACCCATGCATTCAACAGGACCTCTATGCTAGACAGAATCCATGCATTCGACAGCTCCTCTGTGCCGGACAGCACCCAAACAATCGAGACCTCATGTCTGTGCTGTACAAATCCATTACAATCAGCACTTCTGCTCTAAGCACAACAGCACCCATGGCATGCAGTCTACACAGGACAGACACCCTCCCGTCCATCATCCCAGCTCCCCCCACCTTGAACTCCCGGCTGTGCTGAGGGGTGTACTCCAAAGTCCACAGAGATCGCAGCAGCTTGGCCAGTTGCTCGGTCACTTCTCCCCGGTCCTGGGCCCCGGGGCTGGGTAATGGGCTGCTCGAAGCCTCAGACTCTTTGTACTGCTCCAGGCCCAGGAACTCGGCGAATAGGTCCGTGTTGCTGAGGCATTGCAGCACAGCGTTCATGAAGCAGGTGTTGCCGTGGTTCTTGAGGCCGGAGAGGCCCGGGAGCCGGGGGCTGGAGTGTGGAAGGAGCAAGGGGGACTCGGTCTCCCGGGGGGAAGAAGAGGGCGGGTCCGGCCGAGCCGGGGAGCTGGGCTTTTCCCGGGCCGCTTCGGTCTCATGCTCGGTGCTCAGGTGGGATAAGGTGCTGAGGGTCCGTAGGAAGCGGCTGATGAAGCCTCCCCGCCTCCAGAACACCTTCTTCCCCAGGGAAGCCTTCTTCTCCTTCCCGCCGGCCGCCGGGGAGCCCGACACCTGCGACATGAGGCCGGCACTCCGGGCATCCCCAGGGAGCAGCGGGGTGACAGGGCACCCGAGGTGGGGTGTCACAGGGTACACAGTTCACTTCCGCTTTCAGGGGGGGCACCGTGGTTACAATGCCCGGACCGATGACACCGGTGGCGGAATCACGTGGCCCCTGCTGCGCAGAAGCCTTTCCTGAGGTGGGAGGCACAGGCGCCCATCTTGGGAACGGGCAAGCAGTAGCCTGGGAGCATCGCCCTAACTGGTTACCATGGTAACAGGAGAGCGCCTGCTCCACCCACACTAAATGGCTTCAGTGCTATTGTGGTGTTTCAATACACAAGACCGAACTGCATGTGTGAATGGGTTATTGCTTACTGCGGTGTCTCCAGTTTATGACATCACTGTATTGCACTTGAAATGCACAGCACACATATCCAATGCAAGTTGGTCATTTGCATACCAAGCCACACTGGTGATGTCATAAACAGGAGACACCAAAGATGCATTTAAAGCATGTTCAGCTCTTAATGTATGCAATGCCACAAACACAATGAGGGTTATGTATAAATAATGCCACTGTTGTATGCAGGGCCAGCCTTAAGTGTTCCAGCGCCCTGTGCGGGCTTCCCCTGTGGCGCCCCCATCTCTTTTACCCCCCTATGTATGTGTCTCTCTCCCTTCCCATGTTTGTCCCTTTCCTCTTCCTTGCCATGTCTGTCTCTCTCTAACTCCCCCATACCTGTTCTCTCTCTCTCCCTCTGTTCTGTCTCTCTCTCCCCCCCCTCCCCTGTTCTGTCTCTCTCCCCTGTTCTGTCCCCCCCCCCCTGTTCTGTCTCTCTCCCTCCCCATCTCTCTGTTCTGTCTCTCCCCCCATCTCTCTGTTCTGTCTCTCTCTCCCCCCTCCCCCTGTTCTGCCTCTCTCTCTCCCCCCGCCCCCTGTTCTGCCTCTCTATCCCCCTGTTCTGCCTCTCTCTCCCCCCATCCCCCTGTTCTGCCTCTCCCCCCCCCCCCCCCCTTCCTTTGCCTGCAAAAGTGGATCCACGGGCAACAAGAAAAAGTGCTGCTCGGCTCCCCATGCTTAATGCAGGCATGGAGAGCCGAGCAGCTCTTTCTCTTGCTGCTCACGGGTCCCCGTGAAGCAGACGCTGCTCTGCTTCACTGGGTGGGGGCGGAGCTACACCTCTCAGCCGGTTAGCTCTGCCCCCACCCCCATCCAGTGACTCTACCGGCTTTTTTTCTCAAGCGGGCGGGCGCCCCTTGGGGTGTTGCACCCTGTGCACTCGCACAGGTCACACACCGCTAAGGCCGGTCCTGGTTGTATGTCCTTTGCATACTTATTCCTTTACTAAGGTTCTTGCTCTTGCGCCTGGATGGTATGTAGAAAACTGGCAGAATGTATTTGATACATAAGAAAAAAAAGTGGGGGGGAAAACGCCCAATTTTTTATTATTTATTATTGTGCACATTTTTATTATGTGCGATTTCTTTTTTGGGGGGGGGGCGGTCTTGATTTTGGGGGTCTCCATTGCCAAGATCTCGGCTTAGGGTGACCACATTTTATTTCTACTATTCAGGGACACATTTTAGATTACCGTATTTGCTCGAATATAAGACGACCCTGATTATAAGATGACCCCCCCAAACTTTTGATATTCCTTTAGGAAAAAAAATAAAATCCTGAATATAAGACTTGCCCATAGGAAAAAAGTTTAACTTGTATATATTCACATGTAAAATGCTTTTTAATATTTAATAAAAATTATGAAATAAAAAAATGCATTTCTTGTTTTTATTTCCTTTTATGGACCACTGCTGCCTCTACCCCCCAGACTTGCCTAATGCTCCCTCTCACCCCTCCCAGCCTTGCCCAATGCTGCCTCTCCCCCCCCCCCCCCCTCCAAACACTGTCTCTCTCCCCCCTCCATCCAAACATTTCTCTCCCCAGCTTTGTCTCTCTCTCTCCCCCCTTCCACCAAGCGCTGTCTCTCTCCCCCCAACGTTGTCCCTCTCTCTCCCCCCTCCCTCCAAACTTTTCTCTCTCTCCCCCTCTCCCTCCAAACATTTCTCTCTCCCCCCTCCATCCAAACATTTCTCTCTCTCTCTCTCTTCTACCCCCCTCTTGTCTCTCTACCCCCCCCCCCATCCAAACATTTTTCTGTCTCTCTCTTCTAACCCCCCTCTCCAGACATCCTCCATGCTGCCCAAATCCCGCTGCTGCCGGCACTTCCGCCGGGACATTTATGATGAAGCCGGAAGGACCCGGCTTCATCATAGAAGTCCTGACGGACGTGCCGGGCGGCAGCGGAGGATGTCTGCGCGCATTGCCCAGACATCCACCGGCTGTTAGGGAGGGGCATCCAGGTCCCCTACAGCTCTGCGGGGGACCTGGATCCCTGTCTTATAGTCTGGCCTCGATTTGAGATCAGAATATAAGACAACCTCAATTATAAGACGAGGTCGTTTTTTCAGAAAAAAACATTCTGAAAAAAACCTTGTCTTATAATCGAGCAAATACAGTATTTAAATTATTAGGAAGCCTTGGTAACCAAGTAGATTTCAAATTTAATATATACATACAGTCATAACCAGATATGAGCAGTTTCAGGGAATTAACCTATTAGCAGACAGGAGCAGTTTCAGATCATTAACCCCTCTATTAGCAGATAAGCCATTTCAGATCATTAACCCCTTAGCAGACAGTCAGTTTCAAAGAAGTAATCCCTCTATTAGCAGAGAGGCCGTTTCAGAGAATGAATCCCTTTATTAGCAGACAGGCAGTTTCAAAGAATTAACCCTCTATTAGCAGAAAGGCAGTTGCAGAGACTTAACCACTTTATTAGCAGGCAATTTCAGAGAATTAAAGCTTCCATTAGCAGACAGGCAGTTTCAGAAAATTAGCCCTTGTATTAGTATATAGGCAGTTTCAGAGAATGAATCCCTTTACTAGGAGATAGGCAGTTCCAGATAATGAATCCCTTTACTAGCAGATAGGCAGTTTCAGACAATTAATCAAGGGCGTCACTAGGGTTGGTGTCACCCGGTGCGGAAACTCATGGTGTCACCCCCCTGGATTTCCTCCATACAATGCCAAACAGATTCCTTAGTAATGCCAGTTAGATGGCCTATTAACTATGCCACACACAGGAGCCCCATAACTATGCCACACACAGGAGCCCCATAACTTATGCAACACTAGAGCCCCATAACTTATGCAGCACCAGAGCCCCATAAATTATGCCACACCAGAGACCCATAACTTATGCAGCACCAGAGCCCCACAAATTATGCCACACCAGAGCCCCACTATTTATGCCTCACCTCTGCCCAATTAATTATGCAACACACAGGAGCCCCACGAGGTGACAATCTTACAATTATAGATACCAGTAATATTGTGCCATTCAGATCCCAGTAGTATTGTCCCACTCAGAGCCCAGTAATATTGTGCCACTTAGAGCCCAGTAATAGTGTGCCAGTCAGATACCAGGAATATTGTGCCATTCAGAGCTCAGTAGTATTGTCCCACTCAGAGCCCAGTAATATTGTGCCAGTCAGATACCAGGAATATTGTGCCATTCAGAGCCCAGTAATATTGTGCCAGTCAGATACAAGTAATATTATGACAGTCAGAGCCCAGTAATATAGTGTCAGTCAGAGCCCAGGAATATTGTGCCAGTCAGATACCAGAAATATTGTGTCAGTCAGAGCCCAGGAATATTGTGCCAGTCAGATACCAGTAATATAGTGCCAGTCAGAGCCCAGTAATATTATGCCAGTCAGAGCCCAGTAATATTATGCCAGTCAGAGCTCAGTAATATTATGCCAGTCAGATACCAGTAATATAGTGCCAGTCAGAGCCCAGTAATAGTGTGCCAATCAGAGCCCAGTAATATTATGCCAGTCAGAGCCAGAAAAAAGAAAAAAAAGTTAAGCAGCGCGATGCGGGGGGGTGCCGGCAGCACGGGTGTCACTCCCGCTGGAGATGTCCCCCGGTGTGGTGCGCCCCCCCTCGGGACGCCACTGCAATTAATCCGTTTATTAGCAAATAGACAGTTTCAGAGAATTAACCCCTCTATTAGCAGATAGGCAGTTTTAGAGAAATAAATCCTTTTTTAGTAGATAAAGGCAGTTTCAGAGAATTAACCCTTTATTACTATCCATTACACACACAAAGAGAGTCACTTACACAATCTCTTTCACACACACAGTCACATAAACAGTCTCTCACACAGTTTCTTACCTGGTGCTGGTAACACAATTGTGAAACCAACATTTGCCACGATGATTATTCCAATCATAAAGTGACAGCTAGCAGTGTTAAAGTTTGGTGGGCAATATGAAAAAGCCCCTTAAATAAAATATGAGCAAACACATTTTGGCTGTTTAAAAGACAGATCTAAATTCACCAGTCAGCAAACATTTTAAATGATGTAGTAATAGCAATTTGACACAATTATTTTCAAGGAATTGAGAAGATATTGTGTTCAGCATGTATATGGAATCTGATCAGGAAGTTTAACAAACATTTTGGATTTTTGAGTTAGATAGACATATCTCATTTTTTTCTTGGATATTTAATGAAAATTCTTAAAACTTTTTTTGCACTTGTTATATTTTTTACATTTTCACCAGCTTCATTCTGTTATCGGTATGCATCATTTTACAGTGAGTGGTAACACAGTGACATGTTGGTGTTGTCTGTCCCTTTGTTCAACATGATAGTTCATACTTGTTTTTATTACAAGACTTTTTTGATTTTTCTCCAATTTTCATCTGGAGACTTTTATATATTCAAATATGCCTTCTTTGAGAGACAAATTAGCACTTTAAAATAGCCACCAGTGATTACCTTTAAAACAGCTTTAAATAGAGTGTCGACTCCTAAAATATTTACATGGGAATCATTTAATATCTCCAGTGGAACCAGGCAGGGGTGCCCCCTATCACAATTGCTCCATATTCTGTCCTTAGAACCACTAGCGATACAAGAATTTCTAAATTTCATGGTATGCCCACCTCAGGAGATAAAATAAAACTCAACATGTATTCAGTCGATATATTCATAACAGTCAAAAACCCGGAGGTCTCGCTGGAGGCCCTGTTTGGGGTCTTAGAGAGATATGCTTGGACCTCGAGACACAAATTGAACCCTAAAAAATCAATTATTCTAGCCAAGAATATCTCAAAAGTAGCGCAGATTAGAATTAAAAAAAGATTTGGATTTGATTTTAATAAAGATTATATTAATTATCTGATGCTGAAGATTATCTCTGACCCAAAAAAGAATGATTAAGACCAACTTTCTACCTCTTATGAAACAAACTAATAGAAATCTTAAAGAGTGGAAAGGGTTGGAATTTTCGTGGTGGGGGGTGGGGGGCATGATAAATATATTAAAAGCCTACATCCTGCCAAAGTGGACTTATTTATTTATAATGGTCCCACTAAATGTTCCCATAAGTTAGTTACATTTGTTACAAAATAAGTTTATTTGGCTGAACAAAAAAACAGATTTGGACTGAAGGCCATCTCTCTAATAACTAAACCACAAAGCTCTAGGAGCACAGGATACAATTTCAGACTAGATGAATGGCACATGCCATTCTGATGCAGAATCTAAATTCTTATCAAGAACGATGGTATTGTATGGAGAAAAAGGGAACTGATGCTGGTGGTCTATTGGGTCTCTTTTTGCTGACTGATGGTAAACATAGGACTCAGACTAGGATAGATACAAAATAATTGATATTTAATAATAGTTTGGTCAGGTAGGAAAAATATTCTAAATGTAAGGATACCATTATAAAATGCTTATCCCTGAAGAATCTTAAAATTAACACCTCTCAGGTGGGCGCACTATAACAAACTATTTTGGGGATGTCTCATATGTTTTGTGTTTTATTAGTCTGTCAGAGTATCCTGATCATTTGCTTATAATTTATGAAGTTAAGATATGCTATTGTATTTATTGATGAGACTTTTGTACTTTGTAGATAATAAAAATGTAACAAAGAAAAAAAAAATGAACATAGAAGAACAGAATCTAAATAAGTGGTTTATCAAGGAATAACCAACCACCATACAAGATATTGTTATTGGCAACAAAATAAAACCTTTTGAACAATTTGTAGATGAGTTTGGTATCTCCCTTAGGGAAGTGTCTACTGATCTTAGTTTAAAGAACTCTCTAATGCATCATTTGGCAGACTGTAAATTAACTTGGTTAGGGAAACTGGAAGTGTCGTTTTAAAGGATTTTTCTTTTTTTTTAATTATGTCAAAATGTAGAGAAATTGATTGGTTGATTGTTAGACAAGACTACCATTTCCCAGCTATTGAGAAATGGGAGAAGCGTAAGAAATAAACTATGTATTAATTTGTAAATTGTATACAATAATAACAACATAAGTCAACAGAGTCATTTGTTGCATTGTCGATTTTTTTTTTCTTTGTTTGTTTATTTATGTGTTTATTTATTTTTATGTTTCCTGATATTGTATAACTTTTAATCGGTACTAGGTATTTATATGTTGCTTTTGAAATATGCTTGATCCTGCACTTATTTGGGTAATGAGAGGGAGGGAATTTTGAGCAGTTACTGCGGTGTATTGTGAATTACTGCTTATGAGTAAGCGCTGCTTGAGTGTGAAACGCGTTGGGTGGGGTCTGTCCACATTGGTGTTCGCTGTTATGCTTCCACAGGAAACTCATATCTGTTGTGAGAATCTTTGAGGAATGGAGCGCTACCAAATGTACTTTTTGAATTCATTTCGGAGATGGGACTCCCGCCCCCATTCTCCAGCACCAACCTCGCTGTTGATGTGGAAGCATGCCACTATGAATTGGACAATGCCCTCAAGCTAATCATTTAGCCGCATGGATACTTTCCATGTCTACATAGCGTGAGTGTCTTTTTTTTTGACCCGTGAACGATGAATGTTCTAAACAAATAGATGTGCGATCAATTGGCTATGGAATAGACATGCAGTGAAAGGAATGCACTCTAACATTGCACCAATGGCATATTTAGGCCTAGTATAGCATAAAATGTCACAGGTGAATGGAGAAAAATGGCACAGCAATACAGGTTGGGCAGAAAGATGGCATTGTAAAGGATTTGGGACAAAAAAATGGCACAGAAATGCTGTGGGAGCACAACGATGGCACAGAAATTCTATTTGGGCACAAATATGGCATATCCATAGTGAACCAGTTTTAGTCTGTGTACCTATCTAGTTTTGTGTATAGATTTTCCAATAAAGAAAAGTCTAAACCTACAAAAAAAAAAAATATATTAGAATTCTGAACAAAGTAACATTTCCAAAGTCTCTCTAAGGTACTGTACTCTATATACTGTTACACAAACCACAGAAAATATAGCATTCTACAATGTAAAATTTGACAAATCAGCAGCATAATTCCATTCTACATACATTCTTACTCTATGTAACCGAGGTTCATTGGAACACCTAATCTCTTACTACAGCAGAATAAGCAAAGTGTTTAACCCCTTAACACCACATGGTCTTTAAAGGGACTGTATCACCCGACCATTGTATTTTACTGTAATAAAGAGAATAAAAAAATGACTAAAAATGATGTATACATTGTATTAACAGATTTGCAAGTAAATGCCTAAATTAGGAGAAAAATGTGTTTTTTAAATATGTCTGCGGAGTCTCCTGTTTATGACATCACCTGTGGCTTGATATGCAAATGACACATTTCCCAATGAAAACCAGCTCATTTGCATATGAAGTCACAGGTGATGTCATTAGCAGGAGACTCCACAGACACATTTAAAAAAACAAATTTTTCTCCTAATTTAGACATTTGCTTGTAATTATGCCAACACCATCATTGTTTATCATATACATGCACAGTAAAAACAATGTCGCATTATAGTTTGTTTTTTTTCTAAATTCAACTTAAAACATTCTCACCAAAACATCAAACCTTCACATGTCAGGAAACTATGAATCAGTCGGTTTTACAATAAACACATCTCATGCTAATTATATGTTTCTGAAGTAGAATGTAACTAGTAACTGTCATCTCATTATTTCTTACAATAGTAATTAAATAATGTATTAAAAGGTCAGAATAGTTTGAGCTCCGCAGGGAGTTTTTTTTTTTTAATTAAAGGGTCTGTCTGGTACCCAAAATGCATCTTCCAAATGTTAATGCATATTATTGTGCTTTCGTAGTACTTTAAAATGCATGTTTTAAATTTTGCATTGCTTAAAATATGAAAATCTCACAGTTATATGAATTTGTGAAATCAACCAATGAGAATAATTTAATTCAAATGAATTGAATTTCTTGTCAATCTAGTGATGTAATCAGACAATGTGTTGCACTGTTAAGAGATCCTACTGTGTACAAGAGCAAGGTCACTTAGAGTCCACACAATTGATTAAATTGCTGGAGCACATGAAGTGACTAAATGAAACAACACTTTATATCCTCAGCGTCTGTAGAATAAGTGCTGCAGCACCTGAAGTAAACATGCAGAGTAATCACTGGGGAGGGCTTGAGTCAAATATTAAAAATGTGATTTATGGAGAACGTCTGTAGCAAATAACACTGGGGGGAAAGCCTGTGCATTATACAAGCAGTAATCTCTATCTTGCACCAAAGTGAGTTTAGGGACTAGACTGTGCCTTTAAGCTGCACGTGATTTAAAGTTTGCAGAGCAAGAAAATCACAAGGGAACTGACAACTGACCTGCAAAAATCCATCACGGAGAGACGATTTGGAAAAAGTCTCCAGTATGCCTATCTTGTCAACTCTATTATTTCCTGCTTTTTTGCAGTTCACTTGTCAGTTCCCCAAATAACTGTTTTTATTTTTTTTTTTGTATCTATAAGTCATGTTTCCAATTATTACCCCACAAACGAAAAAATAATATCTCAGTAGTAACTGTTGCAACATGTTTAACTGCAAATAAAACTGGCAGAATTCCCAGAACATTATTATAGGAAAAGTAGGGACAATTTGAAGGACAACAAAATGTATTTTTTAACCCTTGTTTCCTTAGAATCAGCAAGGGTTAAAAAAATAGTGTCCTTCTTTCTGAGCTCAGGTGGATGCTTCAGCTCAGGTGGTACACCGCGCCCCATGTGACTGGGTTCCGTCTCTGCTAGTGCAGTGAATAACCTCCATGTTTGAATGCCACTCACTTATATCACAGAGTTCTCTCACTTCACTTCACTACCAGTGAGAGACTGTCGGCGACAGCTGCCTACAGAAGCATTAATGCTGCCGGTCATTACAAATTACATGCCAGTATATCCTCATTAAAAGCACAAAGTTTATGGGCTCTTTAAGTAAACACACAAACGCACACACATATATATATAAAGTAATGTAATATTTCACACTCCTCGAATACAACCCCCATTGCTAAATAATACAGGCATGCATATCAAAAGTTTTATTTAAAAAATAAAGAGGTCAAGCATGACGGACCACGGCCTTCCCACATACCCTGAGACCAATGGTGGACTGTCAGCACAATAATATGTTATGTTTTACTGGAAGTGTTGGCATTTGAAATAGAAATGCTTTAATTAAAGAATAGAAATGAAGCGCTTTAATGAATCTCTTGTATAGCTCAGTCTGGGGGCAGACATCTTGGGTCAGATGGGTCAGATCTTCCTTCATCTGGCCCGAGATTCGAAACAAAACTTCACCTCCATATAGAGCTATATGGAGCAAAGAGGGCCCAACAAGGTCATTTATTTGTACTATTTCATTAAATCATTTCAAATTAAAAATGTCGACACTTACATTCTTTCAGTCAAACATAACTTATTTTTTTTGCTGACAGCTGTCCTTCTCCAACATGACTGCCAAAATGGATCTTCTACTTGTCCAGCTAGTGGATGGCTGTGCATCATGAGAAATGTAACAGCTGCAGCGCCAAAGTTTAACCAACCAACTTACATATACTGTATATGTCAGGCAATGCTCATTTTTGATATTGCAGCTGTTTTATACTACATTTCCTATGATGCTCATCAACTTACTGCACAATGAAATATGCAGCCCATAGCAGCTGCAGTGCCAAAAGATTTAACCATCCCTGCTTTAAAGGAATAAAGACGTAGAAAAATGTGTCAATGGAGTCTCCTTCCTATGACATCACCTGTGGCCTGATATGCAAATTAAAACTGTTTTTCAATGGGAAATGTGTAATTTGCATATCAGGCCACAGGTGATGTCATAAGCAGGAGACTCCAAATCCAAATTAAAATCACAGTTTTCTCCTAATTTAGCCATTTTCCTGCATTTTTGCTAACACAACGTGTAGGTTATTTAAAAAAAATTTTTTTTTACAGGCACAATAAAAATGTTTTAGGAGATACAATCCCTTTTAAAAATACTATTTCCCCGAACGCTTGACATTATGACTTGCGTCCACTAGGTGGCGATGTAAGACTTACCAATTGGCTAGCTAGTTCAATGTGTGGCAATGAGTGGCTGCGATGGAGTGACTAGGGAGGCAGTGCTTCATCCAACGAAGTAGCCAAATGATGCATACTCACACAGTTCAGATGGAAAATTCCCAGCACAGACCAACACAGTAAAAAAAAAAAATAATCTCTGACGACACCCACAAATCCTAGTCTCTGAGACTGGGACTCTGGCTGCAAGCATATCTTCAGACAAACCTCATTTACCTGGGAGCGCTGCACAGGTGAGACACTAAAAAAAAAACCTCCAGGATAATCCCTTTATTTCATTACAATTAAAAATGGGTTATTAATAAATAATACATCCTAATCAGGGCTGATATCAATTGATGCAGGATTTAGTAAAATGACATGTGTCTCTAGATATAGTCTGATAATATTCTTCTGCATGATGCGTTTGCAGTTCTACCCCCCACACACATCATGCCACTGGATGGTGGGCATTGTAGTTCCAAGAAGCTGGTTGAGCAGAGGTTGGCAATTTCTGAACTAGGCTGTGCAAAAAAAATTATATATATATCTAGCATTCAGAAAAAAAAACATTTGTGTAACTCATCTTCTAAAATATATTGAATTTTTTTTTAAATTTCACCTTGCTGGGATGACACATTAAATGCTACCTTGGCAGTCTATGCCAGTCATGCATGCAGCTGGATCTCTGGTTCTAGTGCACTAATAGCTGAAAGCAGATGACTGCCAAACCTGATCTACCTGTCGAGGTACAGATTCTAGCCTGAGACAGTCCTATCTGCTTAAGACCAGACACAGCAGGTGGATCATAGGTACATTCCTTGAATATTTGGCACCCTAACTGTGAGACCAGCATTCACACTCAGATAGTACAGACTCATCTCAAGAGCAGCTAGGACCTCTACTGCAAAAGAGAAACTTATCCCAATACAGAGCTGGCAAATACTCTCAACAAATCTCATATACAGGGTGAATAATTCATTCAAAGTCTGGTTTTAATTGGCTTTACCCCTTGTTTATTCTTATGTATGTATATATAGATATTTATGTGTGTGTGTGTGTGTGTGTATATATATATTCATTGTAGGTATTAAATCTCAATCTGTTTTAAATATGTTGGATGATCTTTTTCTATATTTAAAAAAATCTCATTTGCATTAATAGTTTTGGTGGATTTGTATTACACTGTGTAGGTGCTATATACTATTAAAGGAGGTTTTCCTTTACTTTTTTTTTACGGCATAATTGATTTTTATTTCGGTTTTTTTTTACCAGAATTTGGTAATGTAGCCAGATTTTCTACAAGTGATTTTATATAACTTAGAATGTATATTTAGTGTTCAAGTCATTACTGAGTCTGTGTTTTTTCTTTTTCTTTCATTCCTACTTTCTTTCTTCCTTTCTTTTGCTTTCTTGTTTTATTTTTCGTTTCTAAGTTTTAATTTTTTCATTTCATTCTTTCATGCTTGATGTACTTGCTGTTTTCCTTCTTTCTTTTATTTATTCTTTTCTTTTTTTACTGATTTCTTTCTTTCTCCTTTTTCTTCAATGCTTGTTTTGTTTCTTGCTTTTTTTTTTATTTTTTATTTTTTTTTATTCTTAATTTCTTTCCTTTTTTTTTTTTTCTTTCTTCCTTTTGCATATTTTGAATTTTCATTCTGGTTTGTTTTTTCCTTTACTCATTTTCAGTTAAATATTCCTAGAAGAGGGGAGATAATAGAAGTTTGATCCTTTCTTGTTGTCTCCAAATGCAATGTCCTCTCCTGCGCACACTTTCCTAGAACAGCTAATGTCTGTTGCATTGTTACGCAGCATTCAACCTGAGGCAATCAATTCTAAACTCCGGTACTCACAGTTGTCACAATAGAACCTGTGAACATTTAAAAATGTGCAAATACACAGGGCCAGAGGACATACATGTTGCTCCATGTTCAGCTGATACACATTATAGGCAACTATTTTTTATACTTTGTATTTTACAGTTATTGTGACCATAAATCAGTATATAACCAAGCTCCTGTTAAGGCTTAGCCTCACTCACAGCCTGTGCTACTTTCTATTAATAGGTCATTCATTTTCCAGTCAAGATGTCCAATGGTGGGAAGAAAAAACTCACTCAAAAACTCAAGAAAACCCTTCCAGTGACTGGCCCCCAAGCACCTACCCTCTATGAGTTGATGCAATGGTATTGCCTAACCACCAACACCCATGGATGCCGAAGGATTGTGGTGTCCAAGGGTCGTCTGCGTAGGTGGATCTGGATTGTCTTGACCGTCATTGCAGTGGGAGTGATCTTCTGGCAGTGCGCTCTACTGCTAATGTCCTACTACAGTGTGAGTGTGTCCATGACGGTCACCTTCCAGAAGCTCGTTTATCCTGCTGTGACTATCTGCAACATGAACCCATACAGGTAAGAGAGCACTTTAATATAAATATATTGGGAGTAAGGGTCACTAGATAGATCTTGCAACCAGACCATTCAGAAAGGTTTTGGGCTTTTTTGTTGTTGTTGTTGAAGTATCTATTGAGTTTGAAATTGAGAGCTTGCTCTTACAGATTTTGCCTATTTATTAAAAACCTCATACAATGGGACATCCAGGAGATCATAAGGTCAAAGCCTTGAATTAGATATAAAAAGTAGAGGTTGGATTTGCGGATATGCAATGGCCTAGGCAGGGAGAGGCAAATTATCCTTAGTAGAACACCAGTGTCCATGGCAAGGTCTGTGAAGATTAGCAGAACATCAATAAATTGTCCAAGACGAAGACCAATGGGGCATCTTGGTGCCTCCCCTTGCTCAAAGAAAGAGAAGGCTGACATAAATGTAGTGATGTTCTTAGTGTAGGAAGGGGGGGTAATTCTAAAGGATCAGATAGTTTGGGGGCACTTATGATGATGTAATAGAACAGAATAATGTATGAAATCTTCGTCTCGACATATATCTGTTGATAAGTTGCCACGGATTCCTGACGATCTGCAGGAGGGATGAGGCATTACAATGCGTTGGGGGGGGGGGGGGGGGGATGAGGCTATATGAGGCTCTGCATCACAATGGATGTACAAAACTTGTATGTTGTATAAGGTTTTCCAGGACATAGGAGACAATTATGTATGTGTGTCCGAAGAGTGTGCAGGGGAGGGAATGATGCAACTTAAAACTCTTCATGGAAAAAGGAGGAAGTATCAGGCTCTGCAGTTAAACCCAGATCCAGACATCTAGACACAAGTAGAGGGATAAAATAGGAAAAAAGGGCACATATGTGTATCTATCCCTAAAACCCAAAGTTACATTTAATTGCAGTACACTGACAAGTGAACTGCAATCGTTGGGGTCTTTTCACTAAAATCAGGCAAGGAAATTCAGAAAGTTAGAAAGAGACAAGTCGGAGAAAAGTATTGCTGATTCAGTAATTGTTTACAGAATAGTAGGTCGATGTAGAAAAAAAATAAAGTAACCCTTTAGCGACCAAGGCTGTTTTTTACACTTCTACGGTGTTTGTGATTAGCTGTAATTTTCCTCTTTCTTGTTTTATTGTACCAACACATGTTATATACTGTTTCATATCATCATAAGACAGGGATTTTTGAAGCTACCATTATTTTTTTTATCATATCTTATAACTTACTATAAAAATATAAATCATAAAATATGTTGTTAAATCGTAAATAAAAACTACATTCTTCTTACATTTTCCCTTTTTTTTTTTTTTTTACACACTTATAAACTGTAAAAAAAAAAGACTCCATCTAAATAGTTTCTAAGATTTGTCATGAGTTCAGAAAAAGCCCATGTTTAAATGTTTCTCTTCCATCCCCCCCCCCCCCCCCAGTTATAGGGCAATAACCGAAAGTAGCATTTTTTTTCCATAACCTTTCGATCCAAACCCTTATGATCAACTTAACTTTAAGCCTAACCCTAATTCTAACCCTAACCCTAGATCTTAACCATAACCATTGTGGGGGGCTTTTTGTTGCTGTTGGTGTAATTTTGTTGAATGACACTAAGAGCAGTCTCGCAACTACAACAGAGCTACGGAAGTGGTGATTCAGCGCTTCCAAAGCACTTGCACGTGAAAGGGCAGTGCATTGAAGAAGCAGCTGCCTCCAGTATGGCGCATACGATTGCTACTGTGAGCAACGACTTGTGCGCCGGAGAGGGATTTTCAATTTTGCCTGAAGCCTCTGACGATCATTTAGACACAGGGTTACGGGGTTGAACACCAGTAAATCGGAACTTATTGAATGCCTTTTGTAATGACGTTTGTAAAAAAAACACTTTGAGTGACTCGAAAAGAAAACTTCAGCTGTAAAGTGACGGAATAAAGCTGGTGGCTTGAACACTGACTGCGATAGTATCCAATATTGACTCTGAACCTGTATGGCACTTACTGTATTTATGAGATTAATATGTGACCGTAAAAACAAAAAGTACACTATTATCCATAATTAATAGTTAATTAACTGCTTGTTAAATAATCCTCTGTTTGTCAAAGCTATAAAGATATTGTGGGTTATGTACAATCACCAACTCTCGGACACTGTTCTACAAGTAGAACAATCATCAGGAACGTTAGTATTTGTTACCATGGTATTGGTATTTGTTTCCAGGCTGATTGTTCCACCTTTAGAACATTGGTGCCCAGAATTTCACATAACACATTGGATCGTTTGAGAAAAATATCTAACCTCTGGTGTCTCTGTCCTTCAGGTATAGCACGATTAAAAAATATTTGACCGGTCTAGATGCAGAGACTGTACAAGCCTTGGGAGAAATTTATGGCTATCGTGGCATTTCAAACCGCCAGAGGCGGGACGTAGACGGGAACGTAGCAGAGAACCAAACGTACTTACACAGGATCCCCTTGTATAAAATGGAGAGCATCAGCAATGAACAGTTGGTTGTGACCGATATCGCAAGCCGGAAGCAGAGTAGAATGAATTCCAGAGTCATGCACAGGGATGCCGACAAAGTTGGTGTGGAGAATCTGGTGGGATACAAATTGGTAAGTTGGGCCCTCGCGTTACTCATCGTCATCAAGCGATAGTGACCTTTGTATAGGGGAATGAGTGAGAACAGGCTTAGGATCTCAGGATTACTTCTCAAGGTTAACACATTTCGAGTTGCCCCCACCCCCATAGACTCGGTCGTTGGGGGCAGGGCTAGGTAGACCCACTAGCTTTCCAGAACATGCTATTTTAGTTAGCCCATTCTTAATTCCTGAACATAAAACAAATAATTAATATTTGGTATACCAAGTGGTGCACTTGGATTCTCATGGTCTTCTTCTGCCACGTGTCCATTTTCTCCCATACAGTGTGACCCCAACAATTCATCAGACTGTACCGTGTTCACCTTCAGCTCGGGGGTCAATGCCATCCAGGAGTGGTATCGGCTACACTACATGAACATCCTAGCGGAAATTCCGATGGAAGAAAAAATCGCCATGGGATATTCTGCCGAAGAGCTCTTTGTCACGTGCTCATTTGATGGCCAATCCTGTGATCCCAGGTTAGTCATACCACTTACGCATTATCAAATTTAAGGACAGTAGTTAAAAAGAACATAACGTTCCGTTGTAGTCTGTAAAGCAGATACAAAAAGCAAGGCTCCCAATGCATTCTCAAGGAAGCATGTTACCCTTGCAGGCTTTTGTCCATGACGTTAACTTGGAATCCTATGTGACTTGGGTGACTATGTCACAGATACTGGAGGCGGAGCGGACTATCTGGTATCGGAATACCATATGGTATGAATGGGCAAAATAAAAAATCTCACCTCCTGAAATTGACAAACTTAGTTCTCAGGTTAATGGACTGTATCGATGGGGGTTAACCCTTAGCCTCTATGTGGAGAGACATGCATTGACTCAATTTACGATGTTCGCACCTGTATCTGGGTTGTTGCCTGACACGTTTCACACGTCAATGCCTATTAAAAAGCCTATGAAGGTCCATGACTGTGCGAAACGCAACGTCCATTCATGCCTTTGTTTAATGCTGAAACAATGGAAAAGTAAAAGAGAATCCTGTTTTTTTTTTTTTTCGGAAGCCAGCGAACGATATATATATATAATCTGACTCAAGTACAGAAGTCTGACTATCCCAGTAACCCATTTCCCCATAACATTAGCGGCTGCAGCTGATTATCTGTCACATTACCAATCGATGTAGAGAATAATTCCTACCAAGACGTGAAGCCCTTATGAGACATAAACATGATTGTAAATTACATCTGGAAGCTAATTATGCTCATTAAGGAACAAAATGTGTTTTAACGGCGCCAGACGAATTATTATAATGTCCTTTCCTCAGTTGAACAGAAACACTTATGATGCTCGGCTACAGAATTCCAGTTTGTCTATGACTCATTAAAATTAGGGATTAATGATTTGGGACCATCTAATGACAGTTATCAGTCTTCAGCTGGCCATTTCTCAATGATCGACTATCCGATGACTCGGCTGGCACGACATGACAAATACCACATCTTTTTGGCTGTGGACTATTGCTCATACAGGCATAACTTAACCTGGTTTATTTTTTGCCGCAGGAACTTCACCCTCTTCCATCACCCGCTATACGGAAACTGCTACACATTTAATGGAGCTGATAGAGAAGAATTATTGGTATCTTCTATGGGTGGCATGGAATACGGTGAGACATCTATGGCCTTCATAGGACAGCCTCAATATAGACATTTCTCTCGCCAAGTCAAAATCGAGTCAACTATATTATTAGTCTCTGTGTAGTAATAATGATACAAGTAGTAATACAGCAAAATAGTGATAAATAGTGATAAATACATAGCAGTGTAGAAGTAAGATGTTCTATACGATTGGGTGGGGGTTGTAGGAGGACAGGAGACTGTCGTCAGGAGAATAGACCAAGTTGGGGGCTATTTGGAGAGGTGAGATGGAACATAGTGCCAGGAACAGTTATGAAGAGTTTTATAGGTAGCTTTTGACAACTGTTGAAGTGATGCACCAGGATACTTATTACTTGAAAGTCTGGGTCTGGAACAATATCATTGTACAGAGGAGTCTGGAACTCCTATGTCCTCATCTCCTGCAAGTGCAAACCAACACTATTGGGAAAATCTGGGTACCAGTTTCTGGTTTATAGCCTGCCTTGTACGTTACGCAGCACACTTCTCATTTAATGACACATAATCTGTCTTTCTCCAGGGCTGAAACTCCTTTTATACATTGATGAGGATGAATACAACCCTTTCTTGGTGACGGGGGCAGGAGCCAAGATATTAGTTCATGACCAAGACCACTACCCTTTTATTGAAGACTCTGGGACAGAGCTGGAGGCAGCTATTGAAACGACCTTAGGAATGCAGCTGGTAAGAGATTAACCAAGCTAACCAAATCACGGACCTATGAGTTCCTTCAGGGATAAACCTTTATCCATCTGTGATAGGCAATCTAACTGGATCTTCACCTATTGCCTACTACACGTCTTATTATCATTCAAGCCTTTGACTAGGTGATTACAGTGGTCCAAGATTGTTCTCTCACAGTGGCTTATCTAGGTTTTTTATCAGGTCAGAAGATGCCAAATGTTCATTTATAGTTAGATGTGATTTTACTAACATAATCACTGTAGCCAATGGTTTAAAGTCTAGATTACCAGCTTTAACAGAGCCTTTTGACTTGATGCAGTCTGGCTTGTGATCATGGTAGGTGTAGAACGAGGTGGAGAGCTACCTATTGCCCACCCCCTTTTTTTTTTCGTGCTTTGGGGTCCTGGGCTAGTCTGGAAGGGATACTCTAATTAATAATATTAATAATACTAGAGCATCTACTCAATAAGCTTGCAGGGAATTGAGATGGGATATTCAAACTTAAGTCCAAAGTAGCTGGAGTTGGAAAATTTCTCCCATTCAGCTGCATGGGAGAATTTTTCCAACTCTGCAACTTTGGCCTAAAGTTTGAAATTGCCATCTCAATTCCTTGCAATGCTCTCTTTATTGAGTAGAACCATAGCTAATTTAAATAACGTGACTCTTGTTCCAGACGGAATCGTCCAAGCTGAGCGAGCCATACAGTGACTGCACTATGGACGGAAGTAATGTTCCAGTTCGAAATCTATACAACAAATCATATACTCTGCAGGTATGTCTACTTTGCACAAAGCATCCTAACCGCTACCTTTTTGGCTAATTTTACTCTAGATGATTAAGCCAACGTTGTGTAATAGTTCAGCAATGTTAGGTCGTTTTTAATGACACCTTTAATAATAAATCTTAATAATGCATTTCCAAATGCCAATCTGAGAACAGTTTATGCTACTGGCATTCCCTGTACATCGGCTAATTAGCCATCCACCTCTCCTGTAACCCCTCCCATCTCTTGCAAGGCAATTACAATCAATAATTGCTATGGATAAAGGGAGAGTGCGCCTAATTTAGGGAACTCTTCGGTAAATTCTCAGCCGGCACCAATGTGGGCATATTAGTTTTTCTTTGTTATTTTTTTTTTTTTTTTAATTATCTCTTTCTTTTCTTTGCTAGATCTGCCTGCACTCCTGCTTTCAGATGGCGATGGTTCACCAATGCAGTTGCGCTCACTACGACTACCCCTTGCCAGAGGGAGCACAGTACTGCAACTACAAGGAGTTTCCCGGTTGGAGTAAGTCAAACACTGTTACCCTCATTGAGCCAACATTTCCAATGCATTGGACATTCAAAGCTAGCCAGTCAGATGTCCCTTTAACGTACACTATAGGATTCTAGAACGTTTCGCACCAGTTACTTGCTGGGAGTGTGACTTTTTTCTAGGTGACATGCCGGGAAGGGACCTTGTCTTTAAGATAACTCCCACCGCTCTGACCAAACCACACCCACATTTGCGCTACCCCTGACCATATTTTTAACCTCCTGATGTAGCCATAATTAGATGGCCCCTAAGTACATCGCCATCTGCAGGGCACACCCACAAAATATGGTTGTCTGAAAATGCTAAATGTCTCTCCTATCTCCTTCTCTGACAGTTTACTGTTACTTCAAGCTACATCAGCAGTTTGTCCAGGAGTTGCTGGGATGTCAAAGCACATGTCGGGAATCTTGCAAGTAAGAAGAATTACAGGCAACGTAGCTGCCATTTTTATAGATATGGTCTAAATACATATCGACCGTGGGGTTTGTCTAGTTGGAAACATTTCAAGACTCATGTGTCGATTGGCAACCTACATTTAAAGAAAAACACCCTTCTGTAGCGCTGGAAACTTTCAAGTTTTGCCCTAGGCGGTCGAACAGGCCTCTAGGGCCGTTTACTATTCTACTGATGGGCGGAGTAGCATGTAGCTCCACCCAATTTCACCCCAATTGTTGTACCACATATGGCCACAGGGGGCATCAGAGATCTTAGGAATTATTTTCCAATGTCTAGATGCTTTCAATGCTTCTTTCTATTCAGACACTTTCAATACATTCAGACTCTGTAGTGATAACCCATGTGTGTTTTAGGGAGCCACATTCCCAGGCCTTTGTGGCTGTCAGACTTTAGCATTGACGTCTGAACTTGAGCAATGCTTAAGAATCTAATGTATCCGCTATGTATACATGTAATGATAAATCTAATCAGACCTTTGTCATTTCAGCTTTAAAGAATGGTCGCTGACAAGGAGTGTGGCGACATGGCCTTCAAAAAATTCGGAGGTGTGTTCCAGTCTTGTTTACAGAGTCTTTCTTACAGGTCATCTTAATGTCTGGTCCAGATAACCTAACCCCCATTGTCCTTTTTTTTTTTCAGGAGTGGATGCTACGAGTTCTGCAATGGGAAATGGGGAACAAGTTAGACAAAAACCTTACAAAGTAAGTAATTGGTTCCTATTGTCTTTTTTTTCAATACTTTTCAATCTTTGTAGAGCAATACTTTTTTTTAAGGGAACTATAAAACCTAAGTGGGTGTGGTGTAATTTAGCTCTGCCCATTTTCAACCTTAACTCCACCCACCTCTGCCAGATGTTTTTTGTTTTTTTAAGACAACATATTTACATTAAATCGTATATATATTTTAATGAATTCCACTCCTTTCTTGAAGTAAATAGGCTATCCCTTAATTATTTTACAAGTTAGAGGTGTTTTTTTTTTCTTTTTCAAAATGGCACAAAAATTACCACCTCTTCAAATCAGCCAATAAAAGGATGACAAGGAGGTAATGTGAAACAGAGTGTGTGTGAGGGATAAGATTTAATAGATTATCATCTTTTCCAAGAGAGTTTCCTCTAATACAGAGGATGGGAGGAGCTTCAAGAGTGGTGGATGGCTAATTAGCCGATGTACAAAGACTAGTATAAACTAGATTGGAATTTGGAAATGTATTATTAAGATGTATAATTAAAGGTGTCATTAAAAATCTTCTAACATTGCTGGACTATTAAAAAAGGTTAGCTCATTATCTAGAGCTTAATTATCCAGCAGAGAATGATGGCAGTTGTAGTCTCAGAGGTGGGCTTTTCCTGGTATAAATGAATGTAATAAATGTAACTTGCGAGTAAGCCATTATAGAGGGAGCAAACCCTACAATCAGTTCCATTCAGGCAGAAGACTGGCTGATTAAAACTGCCTTTTCAATAGTGCTAAAATTGTTCGCTGTTAATTATTTTGTTTTGTTTATTATTTTAATTTTAAAAGTACAAAAGCAGAAAACCTACATAAACAAATATATCCTTCATCTGCTCCGTATAGATTACATAAATCAGACTTAACAAACATGTAACGTCTCAATTAGACCAAATAACAATTGTTTCCATTTTAAATTCGGCTTTCGTGTATTTTACGTTCCCTCTCTCTGCACGTCTCCCCGCCACACCCCCAACTTACTTAGCAGAGACAAGGACAAGGAGGTGGCAGGGGCACCGGCTGACTGGGAGTCCAGTAGAAAAGTTGAAAAATAAATTATCATTAAGTCTCTTGTAGGGCTACACCTTAGACTTTTAAGGGCCGCCCTGTGCCTTAACGTCACAGGGTAGGGAGTCCATTTTTTAAGTTTCTGTACGTTTCCTAAGATCATTCTCGCCAAGTATGTTCAATAGCCCCTTCCAGATTTTAGATTTCTTGATATCTATCACATACTAGGCATTTATGCTATTTTTTTTCTTAGATATGTAAATATCTCCTTTGCTGGGAGTCTATAATCTGGGCAAATGGTTTAATTTGGTGATTTAACAATAAAGCTGATATTTTAGTTATACCAATTCATTTCCAATTATTTCAATTAATATCGTCCATATTATATGTCCAAATATCTATTGGGAGTGAACTAATCAAGCTGACCCTGCTTTTTCCTTCAATCTTTTCCATTATTGCGGTATATTGTCTATTATTAGGCATTGTTTCACTTTTGCCTTCTTACCGCTCTCACTCTGGCCCAGAAAGGATAAAGTAGACCACTATAGCTAGAAAGATCTTTTTCTATATTGGACCAGGATTCTTTCATTGCTCCCCTACTTTGAGTCAACAAGGAGTGTGCGAACATACTAGCCCTCTGATAGAAGTCAAGATCAGGATAACCCATGCCTTCTCTATAAATACTTTGAGTCATGGTTTCAAGCCACCCCACCCCCAAAGGTATTTATTAAATGATGCTTGAACAATTGTAAGCTGTTCAGAAGACATGTCTCCATAGTTAAAAGAAATCACTGTAAAACATCGCTTTCTAGGGGGACATTATAATCAGTCTTGAAGTCTGAAAACTGGTTTGGGTGTTCTAGCCCTTCTTTAAGGATTACAGGAATACATTCTAACGTACAGCTTATATATTTCTATAATCCATTCTGTGTTTCCATTTCAGGATGGATCTGGCAAATCTGGATATATTCTACTATGACTTGAACAAAAGATCGATATCTGAAAGTCCAGCTAATAGTGTAAGTTTCCAAGGTCTTATCCTCCTCATCACACCATGAGGCATAGATGTGATGTACCGAGCCATGGCCAAGTACCTTTTGGGGTACAAGGTACCCACTGGCTGCCAAATGATGCCACCTGTAAAAATATCACCAGTGTGCCTGACTTGAAGAAAAATCAGTCCTAGGCTAATGCTTTTAGGAGGTCACTAGCCACCTAACCGCCCATCGCAAGTTAGTGCTCCTATCATTAAAACATATGTTTAATATCGCATCTCATCGAACATAGCATGCACTGGGCAGGGACAAGTCTAGTGGGTTCCTCCTGCTGGTAGAAAGGACCTGCCGAATGCATTGCTAAATCAGTCAGAGTTCTTCAGAAAGATAGCGATGTATAATGCTTAGAGATAAATGGGTCTATTGACTAAAATTCGACTTTGGAGGTCGAATTTCATTTTGAGACTCAAGTCAAATTCGACACCTCGAAAAAAAAACGGGGTTCTAATCTTCCCTATTAAAATTAATAGGAGGAGAAATGATCAAAGCTATTTTTGAGACTAAGTCAAATTCGGCACCCGAGTTTGACTTAGACTAAAATAATAGCCTTGATCGTTTCACCTCCTATTAATTTCAATGGAGAAGATTCTAACCTGTTTTGTTTTTTTTCTCTAAGTCAAACTCGGGTGCCGAACTTTACGAAATGAAAGTCGACCTCCAAATTCGGATAGACCCAAGAGATATTCCTCTCCCCTGAAGTCACGTTTTAGCGAATAGACCCCACAGTTGTTTCTTTGCCCACAAAAATGATGGCAAACTTCATGTATCTATGTCAGGGCTTATCATCTTTACTGGAACATCGTCGTCGGAATTAGCAAGGTGTGATGCCAATTTTTTCCATGTGGAATTGGGTCAAGTTGGGATTAGTATCCATGTGTAATTTGCACATTGTATGTATCATTCCCAGATGTCAATGTTGCCTGCGCCCCATGGGCTGTTCCCTCGGCGAAACTTTAACTCTTGCTCTCCCCACAGATCGTTATCCTCTTGTCCAATTTCGGTGGACAGCTGGGCTTGTGGATGAGCTGCTCTATGGTTTGCGTGCTGGAGATTGTGGAGATTTTCCTGATCGACTCCTTTTGGGTCGTCTTACGCCAGCGCTGGCAGAAATTATGCAAACGGTGGAAAAACTGGAAAGAGAATCGACTCCAGCAGACTCCTAATATTCCTGTGCCTGATATGACCGGCCATGATAACCCAATCTGCCTAAGGGATGAAGATCCACCTACATTTAACACAGCTCTCCAGTTACCACAACCTCAAAACTGCCATGTCCCGCGGACACCGCCACCTAAATACAACACTCTGAGGATCCAATCAGCCTTCAATCTGCAGGAAATAGAAATGGAAGATGTCATAGAACAACTGTAACTTTGGTCCTTCACCTCCATTTTGTTTTGGGGTATTGGTGAAGATTGACTACAGTGCCATGGCTTCTCTCTCTGTCTGCAGGAGTGGATTTCATTGTCTGGACTCTTAGAGTGTAAAGATAATGTTGCTCTGGAGCACATTATGGGGTACACAGCAGATGCACAGGTTCTCTCTATCACGTGGGCCTACTTGAGTGAAGGTCCATATTGACTTATATAAAATGCCAATGTCCCTCAAAATGTGCATATTTACTGGATCGTAAGGGCAGTATTTATAGTGCCTAGACCACTGTGGGTGATGCAGCAGACAGTGGAGGCGGGAGTATATGAAATCAATGCCACCCGTAGTTTCTGTGAATTAATTATATGTGCACATGAGTGCTCGGGGCCTGGGGGCTATATTTTGCACCATGCTTAAAGGGACAGTGTCACCTAAACATTGTTTTTGCTGAGCACATAGAAAATAAAACAAATATTGAAAATGATCTATCCATTGTGTTTGCAAATTTGCAAGAAGATGCCTAATTTAAGGTGCTTCAAATGTGTCTGCAGAGTCTCCTGCTTATGGCATCACCTGTAGCCTGATATGCAAATTACACACTTCCCATTTAAAAACCAGTTCATTTGCATATTAGGCCACAGGCGATGTCCTAAGCAGACACATTTTAAATACAATGTATGGATCATTTTCAATCATTTTCTTTTATTCTCTTCATGGGCAGTAAAAACATTGTTTAGGTGACACCGTCCCTTTAATGGAGTTAACCTCTGATAAGAACAGCAAAGTCACGTGGCCTATAGGACTTAAGACAAGTGTAAACTGAAATGTAGCATTTTTCCAGTGATATAAACTGACTGAATGTATTCTTAACCCTTTGAGTGCCCAAGGCGTGAACGACAAGTCATTTTCACCACTAGGACTCAATGTTTCCCTGGGGAAGGCACTACCTTGTTCAACAGGGTTGTGAGCAAAGGGTTAAGTTTTTTTGTTTTTTTTTGTGTGTGTTGTTTTTTTATTATTGTTATTATTATTATTAATTGAAGATTTTACCAGCTCTGGGGTTTGCTGAAGAGGGTCCTAACCTTCTCAGTTGTGCCCAATCATATCTCTGTGCTGTGCACAAATCTTATCCAAATGCTGCTAGTCATAGAGAATTACCGATCAAGTTACAGTCTCAAGTAAGGGTCAATGTGATTACTGCCAAAGGTAGATCTGTTTTCTGATCACAGCCAAGCTCTTTCTATTTATCTGATCCCTTCCTGGCGGCACACTATTTTTTGTAACCATTATCGCCCAACATTCTAAGGTTCTACAACTCCAACCCAGCGCCTCCTTAAAGGGACTGTCTGGTGTCCAAAATGCATCAGCCAAAAGTTAATGCATATTAAAGTACATTCAAAGTACTTTACAATGCATCTTTTACATTTTGCATTGCTTGAAATATGAAAATCCTAACACTTTGTGAAATTACAGCAGTTTGCAAGAAACAAGGACTGCCCACACTAGCTGAGCAAAAGTAAATTTCGACTTCTTCTTTTTGCTGCAGGAATCAATGAGAATATTGCCATTCAAATTAATGTTTCTTTAGTGAGGTCATCAGACAATTTGTTGCACTGTTAAGAGATGCTTCGTGTACAAGAGCAAGGTCACTTGGGTTCTACACAATGCATTCTATTCCACCAGCAGAGCAGCAGAGGATGTAGCTAAATTAAACAAAACTGACGCATGCTCGGTGCCTACGCACAATCAGTGCAGTAGTTACTGTAGGATAAGATGCAGGGGATGACTTGAGAAGAATATTTTTAAAAAAATGGTATTTATACAGAATGCTTGTATCAAATCATCCTGGAAAAAAAGCCTGTGCACTATAGAAGCAGTAATCTTCATATTGCACCAAAGTGAGTTTGGGGAATAGAACGGAGACTTGGCAGGCAGGGCACTCCATCTCTTCATCGTGCCTGCACTTTAAAGTGCGCTTAGGAGAAATCTGAAGAGCTCTACTGTGATTAGTAAACATGTCTGAAAAGCTAAATGTGTGAAGTTTGTTACAACAAAATTGCATGCTACTTGTAATACTTACTGTACAAAGCAGTCACAATAATAGATATCTACAATATATAGATAAATAAGGAAAAAGAATGAAAGAGACTTACGAGAACATGGAAAGGTTGGCCATGGTCTCAAAAGAACACCTTTTCCAAATTGAGAAAGTCCTAGGGAACAATCATTTTTCATCTAAATAGATATATATCTCTATATTCATGTGATACATACATATGTATTTTTGCACTTGTGTTTGTGTATATTAATGACATGTTTGTATATTATCTTATATTTAAAGTTTCTGATGTGAATAAACCATTTTGTAAGGAAATTATTCTCATATTGGGGTTTTTTTCCCTCCAGTTTGCTTCATGTTAGAGCAAAGGTTCATCTACCGTCTTGTTTTTATTGACCTTTAAAGGAAAGTATCATTTTCTTTCAATGTATGCCAGGCCTAGGGTTGCCACCTGGCCGTATTTTACCGGCAGGCTGGTAAAAAAAAAAAAATGGCTTGGGGCCAATATTAAGTCTTTGGAGGCAGCAGCATGGCCGGTATTTTTTTGTAGAAAAGGTGGCAACCCTAGCCAGGCCCTAGGGCCTTCTCCTGCATGGCGCAGAGAACCCCTACCTAGGGCATCATCCAATGGATATGCGGTCCACCATCCTGGCTGCACAGTCACTAGGTTGGGGGGGGGGGGGGGAGGGTCTCATAATCAATACATTGTGTTAGCAAAACTGCAACCAAATTCTTAAATTAGGTGAAAAATGTGTATTAAATGTGTCTGCAGTGTCTCCTAATTATGACATCACCTGTGGGTGGGCAAAGAACTTAAAGTAAGCATCGTAAACACAAATAAAAATATTTATATACAATTAATATAAGAATCAGTGGCGTACTAAGGGGGGGTGCCACCGTGCTGACTGGCACTATATTACTGGGCTCTGGCTGGCACTATATTACTGGGCACTGAGTGGCACTATATTACTGGGCACTGACTGGCACAATATTACTGGGCTCTGAGTGGCACAATATTACTGGTATCTGACTGGCACAATATTACTGGGCACTGACTGGCATAATATTACTGGGCACTGACTGGCACACTATTAGTGGGCACTGATTGGCACACTATTACTGGGCACAGACTGGCACACTTTTACTGGGCACTGACTGGCACAATATTACTGGGCACTGACTGGCACTATATTACTGGGCTCTGAGAGGCACTATATTACTGGGCACTGACTGGCACAATATTACTGGGCTCTGAGTGGCACAATATTACTGGTATCTGACTGGCACAATATTACTGGGCACTGACTGGCATAATATTACTGGGCACTGACTGGCACACTATTAGTGGGCACTGATTGGCACACTATTACTGGGCACAGACTGGCACACTATTACTGGGCACTGACGGGCACAATATTACTGGGCACTGACTGGCACTATATTACTGGGCTCTGACTGGCACAATATTACTGGGCACTGACTGGCACAATATTACAGGGCACTGACTGGCACTCTATTGCTGGGCACTGACTGGCATAATATTACTGGGCTCTGGCATAATATTACTGGGTTCTGACTGGCACACTATTACTGGGCTCTGAGTGGCACACTATTACTGGGTTCTGACTGGCACAATATTACTGGGCTCTGAGTGGCACAATATTACTGGTATCTGACTGGCACACTATTACTGGGTTCTGACTGGCACAATATTACTGGGCTCTGAGTGGCACAATATTACTGGTATCTGACTGGCACAATATTACTGGGCTCTGAATGGCACACTATTCCTGGTATCTATAATTGTACAATTTTCAAACATTGAAAAAATGGTGGGTGTTTTCTTACATTTTTATTATGGGGGGGGGGGGGGGCACACTCAGGGTACGCCCCGGGTGCCAAATGCTCTAGGTACGCCCCTGATAAGAATTTTAAAATTTTAATGAAAAATGGTTTTATATTTCATTTTTTGATGTATTTAGTTGATGTATCATGTTTTTTTATTATTTTTATTTTAATACACTTTTGCCATTTTGGGAGGACTTTGGCTATTTCAGCTATAGCCAACTTCCTCCCACTGACTTCTATGGGAGAACTTGGGCTATATTCGTAATCACTAAGGTCCTCTCAAAATGACCCTGATATAAGCCGGAGTCCTCCCCATATGGTGAAGGACCGAGTCTACCTCTTTGTTTTGGTGCATTTCGGTGTCAGGAGATATCGCGTTTGGAATTGGCTATGATGTCATCGAAATGATCTGAATTGTTTTTACAAATCCTGACCCTTCTCACTGTGGGTGAAGCACCTCAAACAGAATACACTAAACGAAGATCCAGCTCCATGAAATAGATGTAAAAAATGTCACCAACTAACGCGTTTCGCTCTGATGTCTGGCTTCAACAAGGCATGGATCATGAAGACGGGCCTGGAAATGATCTGAGAATATTACCTATGAGCCAGTATTTATATGGAAAAATATGAGTGCATTACATATTGAGGATATACTTGCAGTCATTCCTACCTTATTACCCTATACTTTGCCTCTCTTTTTCTTTACTTGTCTTGAAATAAGCTCCTATTACATATATCACGTCCATCAGTTCATAGTATTTACCTATATTGTACCTTTTCTGGGCTTGAACTTACGCATCGGTCACTCTGCTTTACATGTATGTTAAGCTTTCTGTGTATGTTTAAGGGGAGCACAAATGAGACCTTTTTGTTCTGTAGGTAGAGATTGTTTTGCAGTTTCACCTCCAAGTCCTTTGGAATGTACAAATCTTTTATGTACTCGAGTAATATACATTCCCAGGGATTTGGAAGCGCTAGTCTACAGCGCGAAACGCGGACGCCATATATTGTCTGCAGTGCGGCATGGGTAATGCCGAATGGTGAATGAATCTGAAGATTTAGCTTTTCACTGCCTGGAGTATTCATTTTCCCCATGTGAGGAGTGCCGTGTTGCTTTTTATCTTAGTATTGTCTGTCGATATTTATCCGTGGCGTCAAGTAGCCCGGTATCCAACAGAGCACCCTCTTACCAAACGGCAACCTTTGTGAACCCCGTCTGCCAGCCTGTGACCGCCACTTTGATCCAGAGTGTAAGGTGACTTTAAGCACCGTTTCACAGTTGGACACTTTACTTTTTTCAAGATTCCATGGGCTTTTCAATTCTTGGATATAGAAAGTAAATTCTCTAAAGCCAATGGGTGGTGGTTCAAGGTGAGTTACGGATCCTTCATACAGAAATGTGGAAAGCTCTTACCATATGTTGTGATGCACCACGAGGGCCACCATCAAGGGGGTTCAGGGGTATCAGTGGGAAGGGTTAAAAGAGACATTCGCCCTTCTTAAACTTTGCTGTCCAACCATTCCACCCAACTGTCCCAAGTTTGGTGTCCCAAAGCTCTGGAAATAACAATGAATGAGAACAGATTCTGTGCACTGTGCTTTGGCATTGGCCCATCACCCCTTCCAAGCCAATGGAGTATGATATGAGGTCCAACCTATATGCTAGCTGTCGATTTAACTTTCATGGTTCTAGAATGTTAATGCCGTAGACAATGCATTGCACATTCATCTGGCACCTAAAAGTAAATTAGGAATATGTCGATGACAAATGACAGGACACCCTTTTAATTTAGGCGATGGCTGGTGGCTCCCTCCTATAAATCTGTCCCTACCTATGTTCTCCTACTTAGGAATGAGGAAAAATGTGTTCTTGGGGAGGGGTGATGTTAAAATGGAATGAAAATAACCAGTTTGTTCAGATCTCTGACCTGAGACCAAACAGACCCCATATTTACATGGTCCAAGAAACAGAGCATAATGCAAATAACTTTTCAGAACACTGCTATGTTATGTAATGTGCACAATGCAGCATTGCTTAATAATAAGCACATATCATAATGACCGGCATTTATCTCCTGGGGAACGTTCTGTTAATAAGTAACTTACAGCGTAAATTAAGTAGTAGGGCCCAGTACTGGCAGTGCACTTATATAAACTAGACGTCTCTTAAATAAATTCACAAATGTACCTGAACTCGCATGTTGTATCTTTCCACAGAGATGTTTTTTGTGGAGCTGAGTATAAAAAGCTACGTTAGTTTTTAGTTTTTTTTGGTTTGTTTACATGTTTTGTTCTTTCCTTGATTATAGTGCATGATAAAATATATCAGACTTTTCACTAAACATTCAGTCGAAAACAAAGTTGCAAAACTTACACTAAAATATAATAATCTGAGTTTAGAAAGATCCCGGAGTTCGTAGCTCTTAACATGCCCCACCGGCGATGTGACGACGCAGGGGGCGTGGCCTAGGAGAGGGAACTGTTATTCGCTTGCTAACTTAACTGTTCCGGAGTGTAATTCCTCTACTTTCTGGGAGAATCGACCATTTAAGTAATGGTGGGGTCAGTAGTGTATCTTCCACAAGGCAAACAAGGCACTCGCCTAGGGCGGCACTTTGCCAGAGGTTGTTAAAGCACACTTCTGGTGCTTCAAACATTTTCGCTAGCTCCTCCACTGTTCAGAAAGCTTTAGCTCCTTCCAATTAATTGGGGTGATGGGGCACGTAATGGAAGTGGGGGCTATGAAACAAGGGTGTTTGTGACATGTAATGGGGGTGATGGGGCATTTAGTGTTTATGCAATGTGTGTGATGGGGGCATTTAATGGGGTGATTAGGCATTTAATGTGTGTGCAATGTGGGTGATGGGGCATGTAATGGGGTGATGGAGAATGTCGTGGGTGTACAACGTGGGTGATGGGGCATGTCGTAAGGGTGCAATATGGTTGGAGGGGGTGCCCGAATTTTGATTGTCTAGTTCAGCACTAAACCAAGATACACCACTGGGTGGGGTGGGGTAAAGGTGATAGGAAAACTCTCCTACCGGAAATTCAGTGGGGCTGACATGTTGTTTAGAATCTTGGGTTTAGAATCTTCATTCTGGGTTGGCAGAAGGAAGATCTAAACCGAGATTCTAACCAACATGTCAGCATGGGCGTTCCCAGGGGGGGCGAGGGGGGGCTATTCCCCCCCCCCCCCCCGGATTTTCAAGAGAGAAAAAAGTGCCCCCCGCCACTGCTTTTAATGTAACAGGGAGCTTAATGCTGCCGTTAAGCTCCCTGTTACACTAACCTTAGTCGTTTCCTCGGTGCATCTTCCCTCCTGTCGCTTTTTTTTTTTACTTTATTGATGCTGCACGATTTCAATAAAGTTAAAAAAAAAATAAAAAAACGTGACCGGAGTTTCCTTCCTCCATGCAGGAGGGAAGATGCACGGAGGAAACGACCATAGAGCAACAAGGAGGTAAGTACTAGGGAATGGGGGGAGGAGGGGGGCAAAAAACAAGCAAATCCTGGCATATTGCATATTGAATGGCTAAATCCCGGTATAGAGTTGTAAAACCTGGCATGGAGTGGCAAAACCTGGCATAGAGTGGCAAAATCTTGACAAACTGAGGGGTAAAATCCTGGCATATTGAGGGGCAAAACCTTGCATAGAGTGGCAAAACCTGGCATAGAGTGGCAAAATCCTGGCAAATTGAGGGGCAAAATCTTGGCATATTGAGGAGCAAAACCTGGCATAGAGTGGCAAAACCTGGCATAGAGTTGCAAAATCCTAGCAAATTGAGGGGCAAAATCTTGGCATATTGAGGGGCTAAATCCTGGTATAGAGTGGCAAAACCTGGCATAGAGTGGCAACATCCTGGCAAATTGAGGGGCAAAATCTTGGCATATTGAGGGGCAAATCCTGGCATAGAGTGGCAAATCCTGGCATAGAGGGGCAAAATCCTGTCAAATTGAGGGGCAAAATCCTGACATATTGGGTAGCTAAATCCTGGCATATGGAGGGGCAAAATCCTGGCATATTGAGGGGCTAAATCCTGTTATAGAGTGGCAAAATCCTGGCATATTTGGTGGCACAACCCTGGCATATTGGGTGGCTAAATCCTGGCATATTAAATGGCAAAATCCTGGCATATTGAGGGGCAAAATCCTGGCATATTGGGTGGCACAATCCTGGCATATTAAATGGCTAAATCCTGGTATATTAAATGGCTAAATCCTGGCATATTGAGGGGCTAAATCCTGGCATATTGAATGGCTAAATCCTGGCATATTGAGTGGCTAAATCCTGGCATATTGAGGGGTTAAATCCTGGCATATTGAGGGGTTAAATACTGGCATATTAAAGGGTTAAATCCTGGCATTTTAAATGGCTAAATCCTGGCATATTGAGAGGTTAAATCCTGGCATATTAAATGGCTAAATCCTGGCATATTGAGGGGTTAAATCCTGGCATATTGAGGGGTTAAATCCTGGCACATTGAATGGCTAAATCCTTGCATTTTGAGGGGTTAAATCCTGGCATATTGAATGGCTAAATCCTGGCATATAATGACAGTAAAAATATGCCCCCCCTGAAAAAAGTTCTGTGGATCCCCATGCATGTCAGCCCCCTGATGCGAGTTTGAAAACTATACAAAGCAAAGAGGGCTCAATTAAGGTCCTGTATATGTATTCTTTCTTTAAAGCATTTCTATTTCAAACAACTATGCAATTCAATTATTCAGCTTTTTGTTGACAGAGAAATCTTTGTTGAGACTAGATGCCAAAACAGCCATGCGACCTTGCACGAAATTGTACGAACCTCCACTGATATTATTCCAAACCACTGGGAGTCGGATCAAATATCAAATGGAAATTGTGATCAGACGGGACATGAAATGAAAAGGTTTAAGAAAAAAAAAACAAGGCCTATTTTCTAAGGAAATGGATAGCATTGAATGCCAAGTGGAGTGTGCCAACAAAACATGACTTGCAATACTAAGCGTCTAATTAGATGGGCGTAGATTTCCATTTAGGGTGAGAAGAAGTGACACCAGACCTGGTGCCTCAGGGTGGAAGATGTGGACAATCCTTTCTTTTAGTAGGTCATTGCTCATAATTAAATGCAAGAAGAATATATCATGTTACACAGACAAAAGAACAGAAAATACAGTATAAAGAGGCCAAATAAAAAAAATTTAAATTGTTTTGACCCCCCAAACTTTGGATATTCATTTAGGAAAAAAAGAAGAAGCCTGAATATAAGATAACCCTATAGGGAAAAAAAAGTTTTATATTATTTCCCATGTAAAACATTTTTTTATATTTAATAAAAATGATTATTGAAAAGAATGTCTTGTTTTTATTGCCTTGCTTTTGCCAATCTGAGCCCCAGAGTTAGCCAATGCATCCCCCTACACAGCCATCTGCCACCCAGACTTAGCCAATGCTGCCTCCCACACAGTCGTCTGTTACCCCCAGACTGAGTCAATGTGCCCTCCACACAGTAATCTGCCCCCCCTTAATGAGTCATTGTGCCCCCCACACAGCCATCTGCCCCCCCCCCCCCAGATTGAGTCAATGTGCCCCCCACACAGCCATCTGCCCCCAAGACTCCCCCCTCCCTCTTCCTTTCTTTCCCGGCCCTAAATTAGGTATTTAACCATCTGACCTTCTGGTTTAGTAATGAGCCCCCCACACAGCCATCTGCCCCCCCCAGATTGAGTCAATGTGCCCCCCCACACAGCCATCTTCCCCCCCCCAGATTGAGTAAATGTGCCCCCCACACAGCCATCTGCCCCCAAGACTCCCCCCCCTCTTCCTTTCTTTCCCATTTTACATTTATATTTAAATGTCTAGACCTGAACCAATCTTTCAGTTAAACACACCTTATTTTTTGCTGAAATTTATTAGTTCCAGTTTTTTTACTTTTACTTGTTAAAATATTTAACTTGAAATTTTAACTTTTGCATTTTATCCTGGGAAGTACCCCTTCCACAATAAAGTATCCTTCTCGATGTAAAAACTGGCTGCCAAAAAAAAGCACAAAGATGCCCAATGCACGTGTACAGCATGCCAGTGATGTTACCGATGACATCACAGAACTGCACTCTCCCCAGAATAGTTGCTGTAATTAAAAAGATAATCAGTAAGGCAGTGTCTAGCTTTAATGAACCTGGATGCTGCACAAATGCAGTGCAAGAGCACCCACTCATCCAAATGGATTCTCATAAAAGAGGGCTAGAGCAATGAACTTGAGAGAGATCCCTAAGCATTCCCTGAATGCATTTGTATATAAACACTGTACCATGCACAGGTTTGACACTACCAAATGCATCAAACTTAGTTTTCTTGGTTCTTCTGCAAAGTATAACTGAAATTAACTGAAATAATTTGGTTATCTATAAACATTGAGACATGAAAGCCACCCAACTGTCATATTTTAGGCTGGACATTCCTAAATTTAGACCTTTTCCATTCTAGCGGTCACCAAACAATCCCAAACAGAATAAGGTGCTTGGTGTACCGTGAAGAAGAAAACACAAATATAGCGCGATAGAAATTTCACTACTGGTAAAATTCCTATTTCACTGTTGAAGACACAAGCTGGAATTTAAAGTGCACTTAATTTAAAGATCTACATTGCAGTTATTCACTTTTTTTATATATAGATTGGGCTAGAAAATATAGTGACCTGAGTATATTTGCTAACAAAATGGATGACGAAAGAAACTATGTTGCTTAGCAACACAAATATACACTGGTGTGCCTTAATTGAAGTTGGTATTTAATGCACGTGTTGTTCCAGTGTCACAAAACATTGCTGCTATTTAATAACAGAGGAAAGGACTGTTAAAAAAAATATTTCACAATGAAGGTTTATTAATGGCTCTGTACAGGGCACAGGGTAGTCTAAAGCTCACTGTGCAAATACATGATACAAGTAGAGTAAAATAACACCCTTTATTAAATTTGATTGCAAGCTTTGAAGACCAGTTTCTAGGAGTGTAAGCATTAACAGAAGGCTACACATTTTCCCAACAGTAACTTTAGACAATTGCTTTGATACTGCTTATATTTAATTTCATACAATTATGCAAGGTGGGATAATAATCAAATCCAAAGCTTTAATGTTTAAAGCACATTTCTTTCATTCGGTGTGACCCTATCCTAGCAACAAAAAGCAAAGACTAGCTCTTAGAAACATAGAATGTGCCGGCAGATAAGAACCATTCGGTCCATCTAGTCTGCCCAATTTTTTTTGAATACTTTTATTAGTCCCCCGTTCCTGGTCTTATAGCTAGGATAGCCTTGTGTCTATCCCACGCATGCTTAAAATCCTTCACTGTGTTTACCTCTACCACTTCTTCTGGAAGGCTATTCCATACATCCAATAGAAACATAGAATAGCTCTTGCCTATGTTTAATGGCTAGTCTAACCCCGAAACGCGTAAGGCGTTCTGTTGGTCTGCGCTAGGATGGGGTCACACTGGACGGTGAATAAAAAAAACCTGCTTTAAAGAGAGCAGTAAACTGTTCCAATTTTTTAAATGAAATTCCTATCAACCATCAAGTGTATACATATGTAAATTAGTCGAAAAAGAGAACACTATCGTATGTTTTTTCTTGCTTTTTGGGTATCTACACCATAATTGAGATCTTTAATCAAGCAGTACTGAATTTATTCCATCTCAATAAGTATTTCTTAAACGTTTGTCTATTTTGTCACACATTTTGTTTTTACAAAAAAAAGTTATGTTTCTGGCACTGTAATTGGATATATGGTTTTTTTTTTTTTCCCCTGACAGCTCTCTTTGTATAATTCTTTATTTTTTTAAAATTTTCCCTTCTCTGTGCTCCTTTTAAATTTCATTTTTTCCCCCCCGTTTTGATTCAAATTGTGAAACCGTGGCATAGGGTAGTGGACACAAGCCACTAAGAACGGTGAGGTGTACTGGCTGGGGGTGTGCTGGAGGTGTACACTATGCTACATCCATGAAGTTTACCCAAAATTTGAACAGATAATTCACAATTGCGCTATACAAACATATACAAACTGGTCGATGTTTCCATTACATTGGCTAATGATGTCTAATTTCTCTCTGAACCTTAAGTTACAAGTAAAGTCATTTTATTTAGCACTCAATACTTGGGAAAGTACTTCCCGTGTATCATAATATTACATGGTATTCAAAGCAATATAGAAGTACTGACATAGAGAAAAATTCGACTGTCTCAAAATACTAATATCTTTAGACTTTTTATTTTTTTGCTTCAGTTGGTATTTTGTTTAAAGCTAATTTCCCTGCTGTGAATTGACGTGGCAGAAAGCTTTTTATAAATCGTACTTATTGATTACGTGTTTTGGGTTTTCTCAGTCGATGTTGAGAATTAACATGAAAGAGGAAGAAAACATTCTATCTCCCTAAGAGATCTAGAATTCTAGAATGAACTAGTATTTATAAATTTACAATTAAGGAGCTGAAGAAGATCTGATATTATTATTATTATTATTATTAGGGGGCACTTTCCCAGACCGATATTGTGGGCATTGTGGGCCCTGTTTTTCCCCAACAGTAGTACCAAGTGTGCAAAAAAAAAAAGGTTTTGGAAAATGAGACAGTGGAGAAAAGGCTTCAAGAGTGGTACGGGGAATGGTTATTTGGAGGATGAAGAGAAAGAAACCTTTCAGGGTTCTAATTAGAAAGCAGTGATGAGACTCGGGAATATGGGGAGGTTCCTGGTGTTTATTTTTATAACTCTGATATTTTTGTAAATAAGTGTGGGATTAAAAAGAGTGATAGAACTGTGATGGAGAAGCAAAAACATGTTCCGTTAAATGACCCACAAGAAAAACACAGCGTGAAACCTTTCTGGTGGGTTTTGTAACTAAAACAACTATTATTCTAATATAACCAAAGCAAAAAAAAAAAGAACTCTAAAAAAAAGATTAAACAGATCTACATCTTCCAACGAAGAAGTTGCCATGATTAATTTGTCCTTTGATTTCCCTTATTAATCACAAATTTTACCCTACTGTCAATTTAAAAAAAAAAAAAAATGATACACTATGACTATTAAGACAAATTTGATTATTTCGGAAGTTAAGGTCACGCCAGGTAAGTACAAGAAGGAACCTTTCCAAAGAACATTAGATCCTTCGGGGGTGACAAAAAAAATCTATATTGCCAGCCAGTCCTGCTAAGGGATTAGTTTTTATGGGTAAATGTTGGGGTGGCCACCGTCACACTGCAATGCAAATGATGCATGAATGGAAAAAATGCTCCTAGATCATACAGCAAGCAAAGCACCGATGAATGTCTACCTACGGAGATTATTGACGTTGCAATGTGAATGAATAAATAAACATGACACCGGATGGAGGAATTTCCTTTCCTGGATTCCTGTGAGGGAATCAACCTATGTCCTTATTGTTTAGAAGATTAGATGGCTTTAATACATGGTTTAGCATTGAAACAGATGCTGTGTAATTCCACCACTTGCAAATGTAACATTTAGTCACATTTAATATCCTTAATTAAAATGATGTTTCTCATTAAAACGACATACGGTACACCAGCAGGGTGTGGTGAGTAGAAAACCTTCCATTTCAATCCAAATTTGACCTGCCTTATTTTATTGCATTGTAAAACAATAGAAAGTTATACCAATATTAAGAAGTTGGTGTCATTTTAAATGGTGGCTACACTGTGGAATGGACTCAAGAGCAGCTTTTCGATAGGCTATTATCTCATCAGTGGGCAGACATGTTGGTTTAGAATGTTGGCTTAGGCTTTCCTTCCTCTTACCCAAGATTCCAAACAACATGTCTGCCCCCGTCAGCTATACAGGACTCAAGTTAATAATAAGGTAATTAAAGTATTTGTAAATTAAAATATTTCCATTTGATGCAATCTGTCAAGTAACCATAATTTGTTCTTTTCTCCCACACTGGTCCTTTAAACATCGACATTCAAGATACAGGAGAAACATACAGAATGTGTGAATAGTACAATAATATTTGTTCCCATAGTTCTGACAATTAGCGCAGTGCTTCGTACAGCATTTAAAGGGACAGTACAAACTCAAAATTAGATGAATCGACAGTAATTCTGTATTCTCCATACTAAATGTCCCACAATGGGATATGATATCAGGCCCCCTCAACTGCGCCACATTAAGATACTTTGTTACTTGACATTTTGTATTTTCTCTTGAAGGGAACAAACTCAACAGGTCTATAAAAAGCCCAAATCCGTTGAGGTGACGAACAGTGAAATGCCCCAATATTCAGAAATGCCCCAAAGTATAAATAAATAAATATAAGAAAATAAATTTAAAATATTAGAAAAATTAATATATTAATGTTAAAATATGCTATTACAGTATACAGTATATTAAGCGATTGCAACATCAATCAACATTGTAATAAAATAAACACATATACCCTGGCCCATATGTACTAAGAGGTCATGTCCCCATTAATTCTTTTTTAGGGGTCCTTGGACACTTAAACAGCCCCTTGCCCCGTTCATTAAAAGGGTGGGGGCCATCTGCAATGGGGCAGCGCTGTTTATTTAGAAGTCTGCCAGAGGCACTTTGCCAGCCCTTGGTACATAATATACCCCCTAAAATAAACCATTTTTGCCATGCCTTATCCCGTTTATGCATGGTTTGAGACTAGGGGCATTTGGCCAGCCCCTGGACCCGTTGATTGATAGGGGCATGGAACTGTGTATTAATAAGGGGGGGCAAGGGGAATTTTAGCAGCCCGTGGCCCAATATATTAAAAGGGGGCAATTTGACTCACTGTTTGAACAATAGTTACCTCATTTACATTGCTCACATAGGGTTTTTGAAACAACTGCGCTAAGCGGTTTTACCAACACCGTTATCTGCGTTAGCAGCGGGTATTGAATCAAGAATGAGAGCGAATCTATCGCTAACGCCAGTTTTTACTGTCAGCGTCCACCTCTGAGTTCAAGCCCTTGTTTCTTATTTAATTGGATCTTTAAAAAAAAAAAATGGCAATAAAACCTGGACCTGAGTTCTAATTTAATACTCCCAAATACTCCGAATTTTTTTTTTATTTTTTTGACAGCTGTATGCGATTTTGAAGTAATTAAGGGAATGTCTTGGGCGTTGTACATCTTCACATGAAATTCCATTTTGGCTGGGTGTCAACACCTGGAAATTTCAGGTGTGGTGTCATCATCCTCCCACATGTTCAAAATAATTAGAAGAATGACCTCCTGTGCTGGTAGAAAAATACTTAATCTGCACCATTGATACAGACAATAAAATAAAATACTGTAACATATAAAGCACTGAAAACGAAGATAAAATTAAGTAGAGCGCAAATCTCGGGCGGGAGGTTGGTCTTTCAAAAGAGCATAGGAGGCATCTGATTGGCTGACTAGATCAGCCAATCAGAAACCTCCTTGTCTTAGCCCTACTATTGGTTAGTATTTTTAAACCAACCGCTAATAGAGGAGGGGGTTAATGGGGGTTCATTTTATTTAATGAATTCATTATTAGTTATCCGGTGGAATTTTCTGGTTGAATTTGACCACTTGCCTCATCTTGAACTCGTCAAAAATGTTAGTGAGTATTAGATGAGGGGGGTGAGTCAGTTCAAGGTTGGAGGTCGAGATTAGTGCTAATCTCAACATTTAAATCAGAGATTTTAGTCAACAGAGACCCCTTTCGGTTATGACATCTTTTAGCAACTAATATTTGGCTCCTAGGAATAATTTGCATTAGATACACTAACGAAATGAAACGCGTTGGGGTTGACTCACCATAACAGTTATTGTAAGGAATTGACTATCGAATTGGCAAACGCCGAACAGAATAGCCAAGTTGGAGAGTATTTCCAGTTTGGCTATTTTGGTATAAATTTTCAACCAGGAGCAGGTGTAATAATGGGAGCGGTAGTTCTTCAGCAGCTGGAGGGGCACAGGTTCCCCCCACCCCTGACTTAAACCCTGAATGATTAAGAATGAAGCGGCTTATACAGTCATAATAATCTGGTCACTAATTACCCATAGGGACATAGATGGAAGGCGTGTAAATATTTTGTTTTGCACGATGAGCCCCTCCTTTCCTTTTTAGCAATGGTGACTTTATGGCAACACGATGTGAAAAGTCTACAATAAAACATAATAACTGTATAATGTTAGTTCAGATCAGGGACCGAGTGAAGAATAACTAGCTAAAAGAACAGTTACTGTTACAATGTTGTTAAAAAACATTTAGAGTATTTTGATCAGCTATGTGTCTCATCAACTGGTTTAATTAGGCAGAAGAGAGGCAAATGGGGGGGGGGTGCTTAAGAATGAAAACACAACCTTTGGCGCAATTATTCAATAAACTTTATTATTCCAGTGACAAGCTCACAAACAGAGTGTGGTAACGGGGGGGGGGGGGTATCTATGAAATGTCTATGTGATTGATGGCTCAAAACGCAAAGGTTGGAATGAGACTTTGATGAATTTGAAGACTTTGCTGGGGGGAGTGATATAAAAAGGACAGAAACCCACAATCTACATAGATGGCGTATGAAATGGCCAAGGAGAGGCATTTTTCTTTTTGTGGGAAATGGCTGGAGGTATGACTGTGGGCGGGGCATTGCTGCAAACCCTTCCAGTGACTTTATGGCAAGTTGATAGTTACTTTCCATTTTGTATAGTATTTTTCACAATTGCAAGGGATGTTATGTGGAACTCGTGTTTCACTTTAAGTCATGAGAGGTTTAGATATTTACCTGCTGATTTGCACTCTGTGGAATTGGGGCAATTAATGACTCACCCAACAGGAAATTGCCAATTTATCATTGCATTTACCAGAGCGCCATGCTGACAGTCATTTCTTGTCTTGCAATTTCAGCTCTAGAACATAGCCGAGGCAGAGTCAGTCTGGAGACAGAGTCAGTCGGGAGGCAGAGTCAGTCGGGAGGCACAGCCAATGAGAGTGGGGGCTCACCAGGTGCATCCTATCAAGGTCTGTGGGGATATTCTTATCCATACTGGCAACTAGACATGTGCAAAACTAAAATTTTTGTTTTGTTTTCGTCCATTCGGACGAAAATGTTATTTGTTTCGTCTAAAACGAATTTCGTTCATTACTGCATTCGTTTCAGACGAAATTCGTTCATTATTTTCGTTTCGTTTCGTTTTATTCGCTCATTTTATAGAATACATGTAATACTATTGGCTTTCTATAAACCGAACGAGAGCCCCAGTCATAAGCAATTCTTATTAATGGGGCTCTCGTTCGGTTCATAGAAAGGCAACAGTACTACATGTTTTCTACAAGCCGAAAGTCTATAAAACGAAGGTCGCTCGGTTTATAGATTTTCGGTTTATAGAATTCATAGAATTACATGTAATTCTATGTATTCTATAAACCGAAAGTCTATAAACCAAACGACCTTTGGTTTATAGACTTTCGGCTTATAGTAAACGTACAGTAGTAGTGCCTTTCTATGAACCCATTCATAAGAATTATGAATGGGTTCATAAAAAGGCACTACTACTGTTCGTTTTCTATAAGCCGAAAGTCTATAAACAGAACGTTCGGTTTATAGACTTTCGGCTTATGGAATACATGTAATCCTATTGCTATTCTATAAACCAAACCAATAGACGTGACAGGGGGATGGGGGGTCCCCAGCATTGAAGAATATCATAGGGCCAGTTTAACCCCTTGGCGACACAGGACGGACTACAAAAAAAATGCCGGTCCGCATTTCGATAGCTCCGGAGAGCGATCGAAATGCCGGTTTTAAAGGCACAGTGCATTTCAAAAATGAGCATAGGAAGCGAATCTTTCGCTTCCTATGCTCAGAAAGTGTTTCTGATTGCCTCGCAAGACGAGGCAATCAGAAACACAAAAAAAAAATGCACGATCTTGGTCACTGAGTGACCAAGATGGCGCTGCCCTTCTAAGGGCAAGAGCACAGGAGGCAGGAAGTACCTTCACAGAGGCAATCAGTGACTGCCAGGCACACTGACAGGCAGTGGGGATGTTCTGCTGATTACATTGGCTGGCTTCAAAGATATATCCCATAAAGGACACGGACGCAGGTTGACTACATGTCAAAATTCCAAGTTGGAATTTTGAGATGCGCATCTCACAAATGTTGCCTTCTAGCCAAAAACAAACCAACAAACCTATGCATGTGTGCTATCCCTGTACTCGGGAGATGTTGCTGAACACATATTGGGTTGTTGTTTGGCAGTGACATATACCAGAATCTGTGAATTCATGCCTGAAGTACAATGCATGTGGAAAAAAAACTCCCAAAAAAGTACTACCACAAACTTTTACAAAGGTTGGTGGTAGAATTAGTACTTATACAGTATTAAAATACCACCATTTGAAATACCTTAGGATGTCTATTTTCCAAAAATATATGGTTTGATGGGGTAAAATTCATTGGACGGCTTCAAAAATGTTCCAAATGGAACATGGGCGCAGGCTGACTACATGTCAAAATTCCAGGTTGGAATTGCGCACCCCCTAAATGTGGAATTTTAGACCCAATACAAACCAACAAACCTATGCATGGGGGGTATATACCAGAATCTAAAAATTCCTGCCTGAACTACAATGTGTGTGGGGAAAAAATGACATCCCAACCCTTTGACATAGGTTGGTGGTAGAATTAGCACTTGGAAAGTGTTAAAATACCACAATTTTAAATACCCTAGGATGTCTAGTTTTCCAAAATATATGGTTTTATGGGGTAAAATACTTTGACAGGCTTCAAAAGTGTCCCAAATGGAACATGGGCGCAGGCTGACTACATGTCAAAATTCCAAGTTGGAAATGCACGCCCCCTAAACGTGGCCTTTTAGCCCCCAAATAATCTAACTAACCTACACATGGGTGGTATCCCTGTACTCAGGAGATGTTGCTGAACACATATTAAGGTGTTGTTTGGCACTGACACATAATAGGATCTGTGAAATCATGCCCGATGTACAATGAATGTGAAAAACAAATTACTATCCATAACATTGACATAGGCTGGTGGTAGAATTAGTGCATGAAAAGTGTTAAAATACTACCATTTGAAATACCCTAGGGTGTCTAGTTTTCAAAAATATATGGTTTTGTGGGGTAGAATACAATTTTTGGCTTCAAAAATGTCCCAAATGGGACATGGGCGCAGGTTTTCTGCACGTCAGAATTCCAAGTTGGAAAACCAAAAAGCGCACCTCTCAAATGTGGCCTTTTAACCCCCAAATAACCTAACCAACCTATACATGGGGGGTATCCCTGTACTCAGGAGATGTTGCTGAACACATATTGAGGTGTTGTTTGGCACTGACATATAACAGGATCTGTGAATTCATGCCCAAAGTACAATGTATGTGAAAAAAAATTACTACCCAAAACATTGACATAGGCTGGTAGTATAATTAGTGCATGGAAAGTGTTAAAATACTACCATTTGAAATACCCTAGGGTGTCTAGTTTAAAAAAATATATGGTTTTGTGGGGTAGAATACACTTTCTGGCTTCAAAAATGTCCCAAATGGGACATGGGCACAAGTTTTATGTCAGAATTCCAAATTGGAAAACCAAAATGCGCACCCCCTAAATGTGGCCTTTTAGCCCCAAAACAAACCAGCAAACCTATGCATGGGTGGTATCCCTGTACTCAGGAGATGTTGCTGAACACATATTGAGGTGTTATTTGGAAATACCCCTTCACATTTTAAGGTAATGTTTACCTAAATTGCAATATATGTGAAAAATTTAAAAAAAAGATTTTTTGCTGCAAATTTTGGCATAGATTGGTGGTAAAATGGCTACATGAAATGTGTCAAAATACCCCAATATAAATGCCCTGAGTTGTCTAGTTTTCAGAAATATGTACATGTTGGGGGTCATTCATGGATTTAGTACAGAAATCAGTGTTACAATGTCACTATCGCTAATTTTGAAAGAAAGGATTTTAAAATAGCTTTGCACCACTTATGGTTCTGGCCCTGTAACATGAATAAAAAAGCACAAAAACATAAAAACATGGGCTATTTCTGAACTCAGGACATATATTAGAAACTTTTTAGCAGTGTTTTTTTGTTGTCTCTTGTACATGAGTATACGATTTTTCAAATAAAAGTCATAAAAAAATTATTTTTTAAATTTTTTTGCCATATTTTATTATTTTTTTTACATCAAATTATATGCTATTATCAAAATAATGGTATCAAAAGAAAGCCCTTCTTATAACGATAAAAACGATATATAGTTTGTGCGGGTACACTAAATGAGACAGAAATAAATTACAGCAAAACACAAACACCTCAGAAATGTTAAAACAACCCATGTCACCAAGCGTCGGACAAGCCAAAAAAGTCATGTCACTAAGGGGTTAATCTTACAAAAAGATATTTAGTTATGAGGGACTTGTTGGGCTACTAAAAGAAGTTATTAACTGAGAGATAAGTTACAGCTCTGAATCTTAAAATATGGTTCGGGGGGGGGTCATTAAAATAGAGGACATTTTAGAAGAGGATGCCCCTGTGGCTTTTGAGCAGTTTAGGCTACATTAAAACTTGCCTATTGAAGACATTTTTACCTACTTTAGAGTTAAAGGTTTTTCTAACAAACATGTAAATAGTGGTGATTCCAATATTGTGCAGAAAAAAATGGGTTTTAATCATAGCTCTGGTGTTTATAACATTCCATGTAGCTTGATTTGCTGGTAAAGTAGTTTTCAACGGGGAAAGGTCTACTTTGCATACTCAGCCGCCGATGATGTCTTAAACAGGCGACTTGACGGACGCATTTTTCCCACACGCGGTGTGGATCATGTTTTACTTTTTACATTCACCGTATAAGTAATGTTTAGAGGAGGGAATTATTTTGTAATTGAGAGAAGGGGAAAAGCCGGCATCTTTTAAACTCGTAGGTGCAGAGTTTTATTCAGTGTACAAAAAACAAGCGACAAAGAATGTGATGGGGGTGGAAACATTTGACGCGTTTCGCCTCACTGAAGACGCTTAATCATAGGTGTTCTTATCATAAGTTAGCATTATTTTTCACTAAACGCTAACATCAGAGGTCATAACTGTAGAATGGCACAGGGAGAAACCGATACATGGAACCGATACACTTCCCGGAAGGGGTTTAGATGTGCATCAAAAGTGAAATATTAACTTTCCAAAGGATAGACATTTTACAAGGAAAACCAAGAACAGTCACAGCTAGTCAGCTAGCACAGCCAGTTTTTCAGGACTGATGGTTCATGGGAACATGAATACAAATGACTGAGTTCAGTCAGACTATGTGGATCATACAGGGAATAAAATGTCAGTGGGCTTAGCTTGTTACAGACTCAAGTACTGTACATGTATAATAGATACAAGCAGGGCCGCCATCAGGGGGTGACGAGCGATACACCCGTCACGGGCCCAGTCGGGCCATGGCCTTTTAAAAAAAAAGAAATGTGAAAAAGAAAAAAAAAAAGCGTGGAAAAACAGGGCCAATTCATTCCTGGGGGCCTAAAGCAGCGACCCCGTGGGCCCCCAATGCCCGCATGACTGTCTCACACGGAGACAGTCACAATCAGGCAGCAGCCTGTATGGTGGCTGTATTTCCTAAGAAACGCTGCAGGGGAGACTGCAGGGGACGAACTGCATCCAGGCAAGTACTGTGGAAGGAGGGGAGGAGGGGGGCTATTAATGAGCAAATTATCAGTGGCTATTAATGAGCAAATTATCAGTGGCATATTAATGAGCAAATTATCAGCGGTGGGTAGGGGGGCGAGAGGGAGATATGGGGGGGGGGGCCAGAATTTTTTTCAGTAAGGGGTCCTTAAATTTCTGATGGCGGCCCTGGGTATTAGGGGTCATGCATAAAAACTGCGCACACACAGATAGCGACCCTAAACAGATTTCTGCATGTGTGTCCCTGGGTCACTGCCAATGTGCCCCTAGCTGCCAGGTCCTTGATGACCAAATCAACTTGAAGCCTGAAGGAATTAGAAACTGCCCTAAGAATATTAACACTCAAAAGTATGACAACAACAAAAACACAATAAAATACCTCATATTTTGGGGCTTGGACTCCAATGTTTTGCTCATGTCAATTTCTATGTTGCATCAAGAACAGCAGGTAAAAGGTTACATGACATAGAGGTCAAGGGTTATAGAAGACTTGAAATGAGATATGCATTCTCCAAAACAAGTATGACAGAAAAACTAAAGGACAAAAAAAATAAACAGTCCAAATGACTATAGATTGTTAACCAAAATGAACTTTGTTATTTAGCTGATAGACATAAATCAAGTCACATATGACAGCTCAGCACTTTGCATTCCATTTTACTATTGTTTAGTAAATTTCCAGGAATGTATCAAGATGTTACTGGGGCTAAAAGCAGTGAATACAGGCTGGATCTTTCACCTACATAAATTATATACAATTCCTCCAAGTTGCAGCAATTATAAAATAAAACCCTGCATTCCCAGCAGTAGAGTCTCTGAAAGCCAAATGTTTATTGAACTTTCCTTAGGATAGCATAATGCTAATCAAGAGTGGACATCCACCAAGATGAGAGAGGAAAAGACGCCCACAGTTAGTGAGCGGAAAAACCAGACGCGTTTCGCACTCAGCAGATCTTAATCATTGGCCTTAATTAACATTATGCTGTCCAAAGGCAGGATTAGTAAACAATCTACCTTCGTAGACTCTACTTCCTTAATTAAGGTGAACTTGTTACCTACGTAACGTCTGACATCATTAAATGTGTTTATTTACTTATTACTTTAAGTTATTCAATCTGCACTGTTGTGTTTGATTTTATATCTCAGTTAGGAGCTATGTCATGTCGTTACTCGGGTCAAAATCTGAACTGGTCTCCCTTTCTCCTCAATCTCCCTTTTAATCTTGGTGCCACATGGCCGGTAACAAAAAAAAATTGAAAAAAATTATCTTTAAGGCCAATCCTAAGCCTGTGAAGGCAATAACATGGTCAATATTTTTTTAAAGGAAATTTGGCAACCCTACCTTCTAAGGACAAAAAGAGAAGGAGTAACTTGGTGCATTATTAAAGAAGAGCATCCTAGGAATTGTAGTCTACTATAAGCTTGCCGGGCTGGAGCAAAATTAGTGAACCTGCCATTCCTATTTCAGCAGTACCCTAGACCAGCAATAAGTTGTCCAGCCAAATTCAGGTCTGTCTTGATATTTAGATAAAACTAAAGCATCTTAACATGTATAGCTTGGAGGAGGAAAGACGTAACAGGGGGGGATATGATAGAAACATTTAAATACATAAATGGAATCAACACAGTAAAGGAAGAGAGTAAATTTAAAGGAAGAAAAACTACCACAACTAGAGGACATAGTCTAAAATTAGAGGGGCAACGATTTAAAAGTAATATCAGGAAGTATTAATTTACAGAGAGGGTAGTGGATGTATGGAATAGCCTTCCAGCGGAAGTGGTAGAGGTAAACACAGTCAAGGAGTTTAAGCATGCGTGGGATAGACACAAGGCTATCCTAGCTATAAGATAGGGAACTGGGGACTACTAAAAGTATTTAGAAAATTGGGCAGACTAGATGGACCGAATGGTTCTTATCTGCCGACACATTCTATGTTTCTATGTTTAGAGGCAGTAGGGCACCTAATCCTGGATTACAGGCAAACACACGTGATGTGCAGCACTGATAATAGAAATAGTAATAATAATAAGTACTAGCATATGACATTATTTCTGTACACGAGGCTCATTTCCCCAACACAGCGGGTTGTGTAAATATATTTTCACTGTCCACAAGAGCTTATTATGATATTATTACCACTTTTAATGAAACCATGATGAAAGACATGTAAATCTGTAGTCAGTAACAATACCAGAAGATCACAGACAAGATGAAACAATTCATCGTTACATAGAAAACTTTTTATTTTTTTATTTTTTTAACAGTGTAAGATGGAAGGGTGTAGTTTAAATAAACACCGTTTACAATAAGCACAGACTAGAAGGAAAGTTCCCACCTAGCTAATATTATTATTATAATTTTTTTTGTATTTCAATTTTTTTCATTTCAAATTTATTAAACACCAATTTTATTTACTGTAGACATTAACATCATCAGTTTCCTTCATTAGCATTTTAAAAAAAAATGCACTTCAATAAACATAATACATACATAGCCTAGAAATTCAATACCATGCAAATTAATTAGTTTAATTAAATAATACCAGTCCTTTTGGAAGGGTCGAGAGTGTCTTCATCATTTTATTTGATATAAAATGTTGTTATTTTATTATTCATTATTGTTACTCTGATATTAAACAGACGCAGAAAAATAACATTTTATGATTTGATAGTTAAAGAATTCAGTTTTAGAGTAGAATTTACAATATGAAAAGAAATGGGTCCAGTAAAAATAATTATGCACTAATGTGTATAAGGAAAGTAAGGAAAGGTGACACATTTCTAAACAATATGCAAACACACAGCTGTGTAATCACATTATCATTTCTAGATTTTGTTATTAATCTCTATCGAGTAGCATATGACTGTTTCATATAGTATTCTAATTATATCATATATTTACAATTATAGCAAGGGAGCTGAAGGAACATGACTAAGGCACAATCCACCTGTTTTACATTGCAAATATCTGGCTTTGCTTGCCACAGTTGGATGACAACCAGCAGATCCTACGGCATATGCTGCCAAATAGTTTAATTAACGCTGAAAAAAAAACACAGTAAAGATACAAAACAGTATACACTGTGATTGTGGATGAATAACTGGTTCAGTTAGTAAAAGAGGAGAACGTATGAGTCCACGCAATATAGACAAATTTTGTCTGAGTTGGTTTAGGGTCGGACATAATTGCCATATCTAATGAATTCCAGAAATACGTCTACTCAGTATACATTATTCCGGGCCCGAATTGACAATTCCGGTAGTTCGGAAACCCAAGCAATGGTGGCCTTCAAATTGTGTCTTTTTGGGTATAAGAAGAAAAAAAAACATTTAATTCCAGCTAATTTTCCATTATCCTATTCTGAGATGGAGAATTCAACTTTAAAGCCTTCTACACTACATCAAATGACATCTTCATATGGGCATGCCTATATATCTGCCCTAATATCACTTCCAATACAAATATCCAGAATTATCATACCTTGGGAAAATAATGTTTGCACACACATGGAACTATAGGCATGGCAAAAAAAAAAAAAACATCAAAGTGAGGGCCATGCAATGTACATGTGCAGAACAGACACCAATGTGTTACCACAATGAAAGGCAAGGTGTACCCATGTACTAAGATGTGTGTGTCTCTATCTCTATATCTCTATATCTCTGGCTATCAGAGGGGTCCTGAGATCACGACACTGCTGATAGACAAGAACATCAATAGAAGTAGAACACCCCAGAACTAACCATTTAGTGGTTAACATACCTGACAGCTAGAAAAAATCTATAATGTACCTAGCATACACAGGACTTACTGTGCAAATGATGTCTATCACTGATGTTCTTGCTAGCACACAATTAAACTCCTGCTGATGATTTTGGGAAAGGTTGGTTCAGATTCAATGCTTGCCTGTCGGTTGTGTTTCTTCACTATTCTCCTGGTGACATCTTCACTCTTCCCATTAGGAAAGCTAACTGTGTAATTACCCCTAACTGAAACATTCCCATACTTGCAATTGATATAACTAAAGCTGTTACTATCCCCCTCAACCCATGGACACCTGCATGTGTGATTGCAATTATATAACAGCTGCTGAGACAGAACAAGGCCAATTATGTCATGTCAGCTCTGTGCTGGCATCACATCACTGGATATTGATCTTTAGCAACAACTGGTATGCTATGCGTACCCCCTCCCTGTAATATGAAGTGATGCACCATTTTACTTACAAAGTGTAGATGTACAATGCAACATACCACACTCTGGAAATAAAGGGGTACCCTTAGATGTGGAAATGTGTGAGGTTTGGATATACCAGAAAAAAAGGACAATCACAAATAAGTACTTTTAAGTGAATATTATTTTATTCATTTTTATTTCAATCCTTATTTTTTTGTTATCTTTTCATTTTTAATTCTGTTTTGCTTGTTTTTTGTCTTTTTTTTGTTTTTTATTTCTTTTTCTTCAGAAGGCTGCAACTGGGGGATAGGAATGGTAAGTAACCATGGGTTCCACAGCTGTTACTTATAGGCAACAGTGTCATTTACATATCATCATCTGATGGGAAGGTGGATGATGAGGCAACCCAATACCAGTGTCAGGATCATCTACCTCCTCACCAGCCTGACTTCCATTCACCTGTACTGACGGAGGGAGATTAGGTGTGAACGTTGACTCTGGAGCAATGGTACCCTCATTACAAGCACTCATCAGGGCCAATCTTGCTTGTACATTAAAATTTGATTGCGGTGTTCAGCTCCAGACTGACACTCCTGCTGGTACATCCCTGTCTGCTGTTCCAACTACCACATCTAAACCTCTAAGGAACTGATTCTGCCTCCCCATCACCAGGGCGTGGTACATTTCCTGATTACCAACCATTGTGGTAAGTTGCTGGTTCCTAGCGATATCTTGTGGATCCCAGCAAGCAACGGCACCACAGACAACGGCCTCAAATGCCATCATCGGAGGAGAGGTAGGAAGTCATGGATGGGCTCCTGAAGTGCCATACACACAGGGATCCTCCTTCTTCAACAGATGTAACTGCAGGTAAAAAAAAGGAAGATGATTAGAACATTGCAATACAGATTGTATTCTTCGCACACCAGTTACATTGCAGGGGTATCTACATCCTGAACTAATGTACTTTGACACTAATAATAATACTTTTTAATCTAACAGTGTCTTTGGATTTATCATAGCTATTTCCTGAAAAAGTTAACTGTTACATTAAATAAACTTATGCTACACTCATTGCTGGCCTGTGACTATACCTATGAAGAGTTGAACATTCTAATTACCTTAGGGCACAAGTACAAAGATCTCATACTACTGTACATCCATGTCCACATGGACATGGATGTACAGTAGCATGTCAGGAGGTCCCAGTGCCTGATAGATCCCAGTGTCTGCACATCGGAGCCTGAAATTGGTGGTAATCATCAAGTAAGGGGGTAATCATCAAGTCTGGGAGGGGGTATAGATATCCCTGTTGGAGATGGAGAGATGGAGAAGAATGCATGGTTATTGGTGACTTACACCAACCTTTAAATTAGGCTTCATTAATACATCTTGCTATTGTTGGCTTATGTGTATGTTTCACTTACCAGAGGCAGGTGAAGAGGAAGGGGCCACCAAGACGAGCTGAGCTGCCTGACCTGGTGTTTCCCGGGGTGGAACTGCCAGGTGTTGTGTGGCTACAAGCCATGAGGGATGATGGAACACAGAAGAAGATGCTAAGAGAGAGAGCAGTGTTAATACATAGGAAATCACATTAATGGATGTTCAATACTTACGACCAGCTATTTCGTGGTCTTGTCTACCCTTAACCTCCATGACGGAATCCGTCCCCATGGCCTGTAGTGGCTCCTCCTCAAAGTCCAGCAGGTCAGCCAGATCAAGAGAAATGCCATCAGGGCTTCTGGTGGCAGTCGCTGCCCTGGTTAGCTTCCTCTTCACCTGCCTTGAGCTGGGGTTGGGCGGCGAGGATATCCTGATTGAGACTTAGGAGGAGTGACAGGCACATAAAAATAATGATACATTTCAAGTCTGTAAACAATAGTTCAATTAGCAATCCTATGTAATAATTAATGGAAACTCGTCGGTTAGCTAAAAATAAATAAATAAGGGAATTATGGGGAACTAAACAAGTCAACTGCAAAAAACAGACATTAGTAGACGGCAAGGAAATCTTCTCCAACTTGCCCATCTCTCCCACTCAACTACTTGTGGCTGATTTTCGAAGAATGTAGAGGAACAGGGAAGGGCAACTAAGCACTTAAATTTGAAGACCATCAATTTTTAGTTAGACATCTGCATAAAAACAGCTTGCAATTAATCAGTTGAGCAGAAAAACGTGAGTGTGTATTTCTTTTTTTTTTGTTTTGTTACAATTCAGAAACGTTTGAGATTTATCTAAGGATACATTTCTAGTTGACTTGTCTTGGAGGCACCTGACCTCTTTTTTGAAAGATGGTTACAAATGTTGTCCATTCTGGTATATACCATTTATAACTAGTGTATGTATGAAAACAGTGGGTTTGGTGGGAGATAAACTATAAAAACCCTTTAACATTAACCCCTCTAAAGCAACCAACCCCATTTATAAACCGAATAAACACAGACAACTGATTTATGGGTGAAAGAGGCTACAGCATTTATTTTAAAACATACATCATATTTCAATACCCATTTGTAATAATACATTCTCCATGCATGCTCCTCTATCCCCTCGTCCATTTTAATATGATACCTTTACCAGTGTACCAAGTGATAACTACTAGCCGGCTTTCAAGCTAAGTGGGTATGTCCATTTTTGTAAGGTGGGCCCTTACCCCTAGCAGGTCAGAGGAGGGTTGTGACCCACGTAAAATCAGCCGATACCATTCCTGCTCCTTTAGCTATTACCTCCCTGACTGGCATGGACATGCCCGCACCACTACCCAAGTGCTGAACATCTTAAATCGGTGGGGAAACCCACACCAAGCATACAGACCTTTTCCACCAAAATAAAAAGGTCTAGCCCCACTTCTGACAGGTGAACTCCATCAGTGATGAATAAGTTAGCAGCATTCCTTTCTAAAATCCTGTGACATATATGAATAGCATGTATCCCCAAAATAAACTTGGACACGGTTCAACTTAACGCAACAGCACTCCATCGCCCTCTGGATATGAGCCCGCTGGAAAAAATTCCTGAGAACCACATGAGACCAGATAATGGTGGCCTCTGGGAGGAGGATCACACTTAATATTATCCAACAAACGCCACATTTGTACCATTCCCAAGTCATTGGCCCCCAGGTACACCACTACACTTGTAGTTTTACCCAACTGACGAGAGTGCTGGATCCGAAATTGCCCAGGTGTTCTCTGTCATGGGTGAACAGCCACCCACAACCTGGTCCAAAATAAGTAAGAGTGGCCTATGATCCACACCAGAGGGGGAGCATGAGGGGGAGTAAGAGAGAAAAGAAGATTTAACTAAGAGAGTCAGGCAGAAATGGACATAAAATTAGCTGAATTTCAGGAATTCCATTCGTACGAATGGAATTCCCGAAACAAAAATAATGGACGAATTTGGTCCAAAATAAATGCGTCAATGGACAGAATTTATTTTGGACGAAGTGAATCTTGTTTTCGTCTGAAAGGACAAAAAACAAAGCGGAAAAAAAAAGGGCGGTGCCGAAGTCTGAGACGTCTTTCTTTGGGTATTAAAGGATGTTGAAAATGCCTGTTTTAAGCATGTTAGCAAATATCATTGTGAGAAGATCCGGCCCTGGGGAAAAGCCTGCAAAAGGTACGTTTTCAGCGTGAGTATGGCAAAAGCTAACGAGAAAAATGGATTAAAAAATGGTTACCGTATTTTGAATGTGTTGATTTGCCCTTCTACATTTTTTTTTTCTTCGTTCGGAATGGTCATTAGCAAAATGTACTAACTTCTATTTATGGAAACAAATGAGAAATATCCTTGACCATTACAGAGTGAAAGCATGTAATGATGGGTATAGTTTGATGGGTACATCTGTGCCAATGCTAATGGTCCTGTACACAGAACAGAAGGAACTCACCCTCTTAATCACCAGATTAAGGTCATAGTGTTTTGATCCCTCAGAATAATATTGTACCACTGTGATATAACTATCATGCAACGGCACATCAGTTCTAGTTAAAATAGATCACAGTTTCTCTGTTATGAAATAATGCAAAAACTCACAACAGTAAGGCTGTTACATTAACCTCTTAAGGACCAGACTGTGTTTGGAAAGTTGGGCCCGTAGGACAGAGGCTGTTTTTATACTTCTGTGGTGTCTGTGTTTAGCTAAGTTTCTTCTTTCCCATTTACTGTAGCCACAAAAATTATATATTGAGTGTTTTTGTTTTCAGGATAATAAGGAATTTTTTTATTTGACATTATTTTGATAATATTGTGTAATTTACTGTAACAAAAAAAATAAAAAAAAATATAGTGAAAAATTTAAAAAAAAACACTTTTTCTGACTTTTACTTGAAAATGATTTTACTCGTCTACAAACGTTAATGATTCAAGATCATGGGTTTAGAAATAGTTTACATGTTTTTTTCTTTGTTTTTAGCTAGTTATAGGGCAATAACTAAGTGTAGCGTTTTGCTCTTTCCTAACTATTTAATCCCACAATGACCCCAATCCTAAACATAGCACTATCCTAAGACGAACTCTAATTGTAACCCTTCCACAGATCTATTGCTAACAACAGCAATGGAAATGATCACTGGTCACTTCCAAAGCTCTTGCCCACAACAGGGCAGCACCAAGCTATCGCCTGGAGGAGTAATCACAGCTCAATTGGATGCCACATTTCAGTGTTGCTTAATGCCTCAATATCGAGGCATTAAGCAACACCACCTGAGTGGTGGAAGTGATCATTGTTCATTTTAACGGCGTACGTTCCATGCAGATGGCAAAAAATGCCATGACGGCATGGAATGTCCTAACATGGCAAAGGGGTTAAATGAGTGCTCATTCACAAGCAGGCGGGATTGTACAACAACCACGACATTGGGTCTATTCAGTAAACAGTGAACTGTGGTGGACTAACAACCAAAAGGCAAAATAGCACAGCAACAGAGCACTGCTATGTCAAATAGACACTTTAGGCTATTGTTCCTTACTCAGCTGCCATCGACTGGTTTTTGCTGTTCACTTTGTTCACATTGATCTATGTGTATTGAAGAATCCCAGTAATTATTACATTTGATGTAAAGGGGACTGCATTTTTTTTTTTTTTTTACTGTTTTTACTGTGCATGTAGAGCATAAAAAAATGATTGAAAATGATCTATACATTGTATTAGCAAAATTGCAAGCAAATGACTACATTAGGAGAAACAAATGTTTTAAGTGTGTCTGTGGAGTATACACATACACGGTATGCAAAATAAAGACAGCAGCTCATTTGCATACTGTGCCGCAGGGGATGTCATAAGCAGGAGACTCCACAGGCACATTTAAAACAAATTTTTCTCCTAATTTAGTCATTTGCTGGCAGTTTTGCTAATACAATGTATAGATAGTTTTGAATAATTTTTTATGCTCTACATGCACAGTAAAAACAATATTCTGTCCCTCTAATGGTGTACTAAATTACGAGAAAATTGCAGGGAAATGAGACAGGAATTTAAAAAAAAAAAAGTCCAAAGTAGCTGAGTTGGAAAAATTCTCCCATTCAGCTGAATTAGAGAATTTTTCCAACTCAGCTACTTTGGTCTAGAGTTTGAAATTCCCGTCTCAATTCTTTCTTTATTGAGTAGGGTTTATGTGATTGAACGGAATCCTGTCTGGCTTTATACGTCCATTTCTTATTAAGATTCGTAGGGTTTAGACCCAAGGCGTCCAACTGCGGCCCTCCAGATATTTTTGTACTACAAGTACCATAATTCCCTGCCATTCTAGAATGCTGGTGGAGAATTATGGGGTTTGTAGTTCTGCAGCAGCTGGAGGGCCGCAGTTGGACGCCTAGTGTTTAGACGTTTAAATCTATGTAACTGATCTGATATTTGTCATTGTCGCTCTGTATCATCACTTGTTGTCAATACTTATATTACTGATTTCTGTAACCTACTGAAAAACGTACTAAAACATGTTTAAAATTAATAAAAAATAAAAAAAGATTCGTCACCTTGCATTGACTATCACCATGATGTAAGTAGCATCAGGTTTGCAAATTGATTTTATAAAAGATCTTGATGTACGACCAATATTTGGAGACTGACAGTCATGACATGTACTTAAATAAACAATATTTCTAATGATGCTATTGATGTCATGTTTTATATCAAATGTGCAAGCAATCAGTTATATTTATTGCAATGATTACAACACTGGCCTATTGCACAACAGCTAAAAAAAATTCCAGTATTAAAAATACAGATCAATGACTAAACCATAGTTTGTTTGTTTGTTTGTTTTTTAAAGATAGCTTTCAGCCCCCACCAAAAGCAAAGGATTTCCGATTTGCCATACATGAGCACAGGTGGAGCAATCAGTGTCTTTATCGTTGTTCTAGCAGTGTCGTTTTTGCTTTGATTCGGCTCATCTCTGAGCAGTTATGCACCATCCAATGTTAAACTATAAAGAAAAATATATCATAAAGCTGCAACCTGTCAACAGTGTTTTATTTGCTATCATTGCTACAATTATTTCAATTTAAATGTCAAAGGGATGTTCCACCTAGCTTATTATTATGCATTGTACATGTGTTTATTGTTTAATATGCATGCAAAATGTTCTCCTACTAAACTTTGTGTAAGTGTATATATATATATATATATAACTGTCAATATGCACATAGCTTGGGTGTCTTTCTATACTGTAAATTGTGTGTGTGTGTGTGTGTGTGGGTGTGTGGGTGTGGGTGTGTGTATATATATATATATATATATATATATGTATGTGTGTGTGTGTGTGTGTGTGTGTGTGTGTGTGTGTGTATATATATATATATATATATAAATATATACCCCTATATATAATCCCAGAGATGCCATGCATTTGTTAATATTTGACTTGTTATCCTGAGAAAACAAGTCAGGAAAATATAAAAAATGCATGGCCTTCCTGGGCTTCTGTGTGTACACATGTAATTTATTTTTTTCAATACTTTCTGTTCTAATAAACTATCCATCGATGACTGTGACAGGTAGACAGTTAGGCTTTATGTTTAAAAATTCCCATGCTGCTCTTCTTGCAGGAGTAAAAGACCCTCAAGTTTAAAAAAAAAAAAAAAAAAATTATGTTACTCGGGTGTTGACTCATTTATTATATATACAAACATTGAAATATAACTGGAGGAATCCTTTAAAGGAAAACATTTTCGTGTCATAAAGAGCATTGTTCTTTTTTTTTTTTTTTTTTGTCTCTCTATAAATGTTCCAACGTTGTTCCTAAATGGAGAGTCACTCGTTATTTAGTGGGTGTGTGAGTGTCAGTGGGACAGGTGTTTCTGAATCTGGCTGATTCACTGCTAGCGGACACAGTGTTTTTAGTATCTATGATTAATCCTCGAGAGGTGAAACGTTGGAGATGTGTTCTGTGCTGAAATGCTTTGAATTATTTTGCAATCAATTTTGGACTTTTATTTCATCAGACCTGCATCTTGTTTACCGTTGGAGGAGGTGCGCTATATTTAATTTGCTCTAACCTATTTATGGGCCTGTTGTTTAACCCCTTTCCCGTCGCATGGTGGTTTGGTCCTACACCCCTTTTTTTGCTCCTGACCCCGATCACACGGTGATCAGTAGCCATGGACACCTTGGCGCAGACCCTCTGGGTCCCTGTCAAAAAGCTGTTGATCCTGCCTGCAGTGGGATCCACAGCTCAGCTCATTGCACGATGGGGGGTGGGAGGGGGCTGGGGTCAGGATTAGCTCGAGTCAAGACCTTCTATGCTGTCCTACCAGCCGTTGGGCACTGTAAATTAAGACGCCATGAAATGTCCCACAAGCAGGAAGGGGTTAATATATATATGAACTTCATTTATCTTTCATTTAAAACAATTTGCAGTTCTCCTGTTGTTTTTCATTGGAAATAGTCTCATCGGGGCTTAGAAATTCCGCGATAGGTAGGGTTGCCATCTTTTCTTCAAAAAAAATACCAGCCTTGGCACTGTCTCCATAGACTTAACATTGGCCTGATGCCAATTTGTTACCCTAGCGATAGGGATGGTTTCTCCCAAAATGATTGAAAATTATCTGTCCGATGCATTAGCAGAATTGCAAGTAAATGCACAAATTAAGAGAAAAATGTGTCTGCGGAGTCTCCTGCTTATGACATCATCTGTGGCTTGATATGCAAATTACACATTTTCCATCGAAAACCCATTCGTGTGCATATCAGGCCACAGGTGATGTCATAAACAGGAGACACATTTAAAACACATTTTTCTCCTAAATTAAGCATTTACTTTGACGTTTTGCTAACACAATGTATAGATCATTTTCAGTCATCTTATATTCTGTACAATCACTGCATAAGCAATGTTTAGGTGATACAGTCGCTTTTTGGTCACTTCTGCCAGAAGACTATTCCACGTATCCACCTCCCTCTAAAGTAATGCGACGTGAATAGTCTATTTCCTAAATCCTGGTGACCCAAATGATATAAAATTGTGTTTATGGTCTGGGGCCGACACGTTAAGGTTAGATGTTACAGCAGATCTAGTGGAGTAAGTAATAATGGGAGACTAAATGAAAGATGGGGGGGGGGGGTAGATGAAAAGGGGGACCCTAAACCTTTAATAATTAAGAGCTAACTATGGGAGTTGGCGGAATCTAAAGCTTTATGATCCTTCCCATGAATAACACTAATTTGACATAAAACATAATGTTCCAAGATACAAATAAAATAAACAACTTGTTCAAGTCAAGGAAAATTTCTTCGAAAGCAGATGCATCATTTAACATAGAATAATCTTCATGGTATAAAGAGAAAGTATCTTACACCATGCACTCCCACGTCCTTTATTAGCATCAGTCATGACATTTAAAGTCTAAAGCAAACAATACAAACAAAAGGTTCAATAAACGCAAAGTTAGGCGACGTCTGTAGACGTGCTTACAATATCACTTTATTCAGTTGTGGCCATTATAAAGCGTTATATTGTCGGTAGTCCAAGCCATTTCCTTCAACAGGAAAAAGAAAGAAAAAGAAAGAATAGAAATTACCTGACATAAACGACTGAGCAGTTATAGCGCAAACACAAAGAATAAAAGAGATTATTTTTATATTTTTTTAATGTCTTTACGTTATGGGCAGGTTATGAAGATTTGCCTGTAGAAACAAAGATTGGGAACGAACGTTCCATATCATGTGTCTGTACCAAAAGCTCAGATTTATTTGTTTTTAGGAATAGCCTTAGGCACATCCCAGCCATAAATTCCCAGTAATAGCCTGTATTACTAGTAGGTATCTTCTACTCCCTTGGGACTAAAATCGACTAAAACAGACGGCTATTAAGGGCCCATTAAAACTTGGCTAATAAAAGCCATCTAAAAGCAAAACAAAATAAATCAATTTAAAAAATGACTTGCCCCCTAAGCAGTCCTTCTCTCAATGATCCCTTCTGAATTGCTACAATTTTATAGCTACTAACAAGAATAGAACTCACCTTAACTCCTCCTAACTGAGGCACACACACACACAATCGAGGGCATAACCCCCAGGGCAAACCGGAAAACCTGGAGGGTGGAGTCTGGGGAGGTGGGTGGAGTCTGGGGGAGGTGTGTGACGTCGCTCAAACTGACACCCCAGCCGCGCGTGTTCTTGTCAGTGTCGCAAAGGCTTCACAATCCTGGGGCCTGCGCACAGTGTCCTGAGCAATAAGTATTCTTCAGTGTCTGGGACACGGGAGAATGTTATCCTGCGCAAAGTGGGGAAAAGTTGGGAGGTATGATTGAAGGGGTGCAGTGACGATAGCTTTATACATTACCCCTGATTTTGCCACAATATGCCATGTTTATACATTACTGCTAATTTTGACGCATTTAACATCACTTCCGTCACTTCCGCCCCTGGAGGCAGTCTGTAACTTTGTTTGTTTGTTTGTTTTTTATTAAAATAATGGTAGCTAAAGAAAACCCTTTCACTGCAATAAAAACAGTATATAATATGTGTTGCTGCTATTTTTTTTCTTGCTGCTATTTGAGCTGGAAATATTCGGACACTTTACCCTTTCTCCTGAGGAAGCTGGTTTCTGCCGGTGAATTGCGTTGAGAATCTTGATCATCTATCAAAAGCCTCGGAGTTGTGGGAATAGGGCTTCTTCACTGACCCTCCCCTTGTCTATTTGAACTTGTAGTGCACATCATGTGCCTATAATCTTGTAAGTGTCTTTATCTAGGCTCACAGTGTCCCACTCTAATCAGCTAAGAAAGCCATAACATCTGCAAAGGGTTTCTGAGCCTTTAAAGGGTCTCTCAGTCTGGTTCAGTAGGAATCACAATCATGGGGAAGACTGCCAACCTGACAGTTGTGCAGAAAACCTTCATTGACCCCCTCCATAAGGAGGGAAAGCCTCAAAAGGTAATTGCGAAGGAAGTTGGGTGTTCCCAAAGTGCTGTATCAAAGCACATTAATAGAAAGTTATGTGGAAGGGAAAATTGTGGAAGAAAAAGGTGCACAAGCAGCAGGGATGACCGCAGCCTGGAGAGGATTGTCAGGAAAAGGCCATTCAAATGTTTTGGGGACTTTCACAAGGAGTGGACTGAGGCTGGGGTCAGTGAATCAAGAGCCACCACACACAGACAGATCCTGGACATGGGCTTCAGATGTCGTATTCCTCTTGTCAAGCAGCTCCTGAGCAACAAACAACGTCAGAAGTGTCTTACCTGGGCTAAAGAAAAACAGACCTGGTCTGTTGCTCAGTGGTCCAAAGTCCTCTTTTCTGATGAGAGCAACTTTTGCATCTCATTTGGAAACCAAGGACCCAGAGTCTGGAGGAAGAATGGAGAAGCACACACTGCAAGATGCTTGAAGTCCAGTGTGAAGTTTCCACAGTCTGTGTTGATTTGGGGAGCCATGTCATCTGCTAGTGTTGGTCCACTGTGCTTCGTTAAGTCCCGGGTCAACGCAGCCATCTACCAGGAGATTTTGGAGCACTTCATGCTTGCTTCCGCAGATGAGCTTTATGGGGATGCTGACTTCCTTTTCCAGCAGGACTTGGCACCTGCCCACACTGCCAAAAGCACCAAAGCCTGGTTCAATGACCGTTGGATTACTGTGCTTGATTGGCCAGCAAACTCGCCTGACCTGAACCCTATAGAGAATCTATGGGGCATTGCCAAGGGAAGATGAGAGACATGAGACCGAACAACGCAGAAGAGCTGAAGGCTGCTATTGAAGCATCCTGGTCTTCCATAACACCTCAGCAGTGCCACAGGCTGATAGCTTCCATGCCACTCCGCATTGAGGCAATAATTGCTGCAAAAGGGGCCCAAACCAAGTACTGAGTCCATATGCATGCTTATACTTTTGAGAGGTGCGATATTGTTCTATGTACACTCCTTGTTTTATTGATTGCATGTAATATTCTAATTTATTGAGATTGTGGATTTGGGGTTTTCATGAGCCGTAAGCCATAATCATCGCACTTATGACAAATCACGGCTTGAACTATCTTGCTTTGCATGTAATGCTTCTATCTCATTTATTAGTATCTCCATTTACGTTGCATTACTGAAATAAATGAACTTTTGTACAATATTCTAATTTTTCGAGTATCCCTTTAATAAACATGAAGAAAGCAGGTCTTTTTAAGATTCCTTTGCAGCTTACTTGTCAGTTCAGGGTTAACAAAGAGCCCCACCTGTGGAAAGTCTCAGCAGTTTTTTTTTTTTAAATAGTTGTAATAATAGATTATAACTTGCACTACTTGGCCCATGGCTATACTTAGCATAATATTTAGACTATGTCTTGTGTCCTGAGTTGTTGTTTTTTGTCTATTTTATATTAATGCAACAGTGGCAATCAAGAGGTGCAGTGAATGGGTTAACCATACATACACACAGAGACATACATACAGGCACACACAGTCACAATTACATGCCTACTGTACCTACAGGTCCCTGGGGTGCATGCTACCCAGCTCTGTGGAGTCCTGTCTTGCAGCCCAGCCTCATCACAGGGCGCCAGCCGTACTGTGTGGTACACAGGGAGCAGGGATATGATGTCATTCATACCCCTCTCCCTCCAAACAGCCTGCGGCAGACAGCAGGGTAGGAGGGTCCTGGGCTGCGCTAAGAGGGAGGTGCTTGCGCTCGGCCACGCTTCTTAAAGTAACCGGCTAGAGGGGAGCGCAGAACGCTTCCCTTGCGGCCCTGCTGAACAGAGGCCGTGGAATGCGCCCGGGGGTTGGGGACCCCTGCCTTATATGACCATTCCCATTAAGTTTTGGGGCAGATAGGTTGAAAAACGTCATCAAAATATCCTAAAAAAAACACTAAACTATTAAAAGCAACTGTACACGTTTGTCCCATACATTCAATAATAATATGCCATAATCAAAACATAATATTTATTTATAGCGTTTAACCTGTAAACACATTGAGGTTGAGAACCCGCTGGTTCTGTACTTCTTGGAAGGAAAATTATAAACAAATGTATATATTAAACATAAACATTAATTATATTGTGAGAATACAATATGATGAAATTACATTACATTAACATTTATTTATATAGCATAGAAGGGAACTACATACTAAGTTAGACAAACTAGAACAGACTGGTACGTGAGGTAGAGAGCCCTGCTCGCAAGCTTACAATCCAGAGGAACAGACTGGTACGTGAGGTAGAGAGCCCTTCTCGCAAGCTTACAATCCAGAGGAACAGACTGGTACATGAGGTAGAGAGCCCTGCTCGCTAGCTTACAATCTAGAGGGAATGGGGTACATGAGACACATAAGCGATTGAAGAGGTCAGAGGGAAGGTAGTTGTAGTACAGTAATGTAGATGGTTGGTAGTGGGTGGGATAGGCCAAAGATGAATTTTGTGTGTTCCAGCTAGGTGGGATCAGCTAGAGGGAAAGTGACCGGTATTTAGGGTTGCCACCTTTTCTTCAGAAAATTACCGGCCTTGGTACTGTCTCCATAGACTTAACATTGGCCTGATGCCAATTTTTTACCGGCCTGCCGGTAAAATACCGGCCAGGTGGCAACCCTACCGGTATTCTAGTTGGTTGGGTAGTAAACTTCTTTAAAGAGATTAGTTTTGAGGGACTTTTTAAAGTTTGAAAAGGAGGGAGAGAGCTGAATACTCTGTGGAAGCGAGTTCCAGAGAGAGGGGGCAGCTTGGGTGAAATCTTGGAGAAGTGAGGTTGGAGGAGAGATTTAGTCCCACTGAGGAGCGTAAAGGTCGTGCAGGGAGGTATCGATTAACAAGGGAGGCAATGTACGGAATGGCAGAGGAGTGGAGGGCTTAGTAGGTTAAAGACAGAAATGATGAGAAATTATCTGTATATTGCGTTAGCAGCTTTTGCAAACAAAGGCATAAATTATCCTTTATAAAAATGTGTTTTTATATCTGGCTGTGGCGCCTTCTGTTTATAGCATGCCTTGCGGCTTTATATGATTATTTTGATTTACCGGCAGACCAGCTCCAGGCTGATGTTAAATCTCTGGAGGCATTAGGCTCGTTTTTATTTCTCTTTTTCCATGCAATAATAATCCGTATTGTGACAGACTCATAAATCCATACTTACTCAACTTGCAAATAATAGGAGGATGTGATGTCACTAGAAGTGTTGGCAGCATTGAAAAGCTGCCATCACTGTACAATAGACCCTCCCCATCATAATATATGATAGCCATGTGGGCTACACTACCTAAGATGCTCATCCAGGATCATTTACATTTCTTGGTGAATGGGCATTGGGAGATGTAGCTTCAATCCTTTCATCTCCCATTACTTTCAATGGGGAAGATTCAAACCTTTTTTTTTAGGTGCCAAATTTGACCTCCAGATTCAAATTTTAGTGAATATCCCAATAGAGACTAAAACATTTAGAATCCAGGACATATTCTCACCCAATCAGAATGAAGTTAGAATTCATCAGTTGGTCACTGACCATTCAGTACACACGTAATGCTTGCCCAGTCAGTGTCGTCAAGGCTTATTCGGAAGATGGCCGACAGTGGCCAGTGTACACGAGCATGTTCTACATTTCCCATGGTCCTGCGGTGGACGATGCACTGCTGTACCCTTACAGATTTCAAAATCCTGAATGCGGGCACACCTGATCACGCATGTGTGCGAACAGGTCACCATCGGCCATTTTCCCAGTAAGTATTCCCGACATACACTATGTCAGCAATGCAATCCGTATTCCACATTCGCCCCTGTAGAACCAAAGGGTCAGGAACACAAGTAGCAGGGGCTGGGGACTCTCTGGATTAAATAAAGTAAGCCCCTCCCCCCCCCAAAAAAAATAATAAGTTCAATTAAGTGAATTCATTGTAAAATTGTAAAACACAGAGTTTTGTCCTTTATAACTAACACATTACTGTTTCTTTAAGAGTTTTTTTTTTTAAAAATCATTAATATTTTTTCATGTCTATATTTGAATTCATCCACCAGTGTCAAACTATTACGTATAGAGGTTGCCACTTTGGTCTTCGATGCCAAACAGAACTAGTTATTAATACATCGCATGATTGCGCGTCACACATGGAAAGGTGGATATTATCTTGAAACATCTTGTACGACGTAGTCCCACAGATGCGGCCGAACTGCTTTTCACCTGCCAAGTGTTCTGAGTCCCATATTTTATCCGACCCGAGCCGGTTTGAAGTGGATTCAATCCTGTACATTTATATTTAGACTCAAGAATTTAAAACATGGGATTGTCTGTCTAGATTGAAACATAGAATTAAAGAACACAGAGATGGAAAGACAGAGGGGATACACGGTAATAAAGGGAATCCACATAATAAAGGAAGAGAGTATATTTAAAACTATATAACATTTAAATACATAAAGGGAATCTACACAGTAAAGGAAGAGAGTATATTTAAAACTATATAACATTTAAATACATAAAGGGAATCTACACAGTAAAGGAAGAGAGTATATTTAAAAGAGGAAAAACGACCACAACTAGAGGACATAGTCTAAAATTAGAGGGGCAGCGATATAAAAGTAATATCAGGAAGTATTACTTTACTGAAAGGGTAGTGGATGTATGGAATAGCCTTCCAGCGGAAGTGGTAGAGGTAAACACAGTCAAGGATTTTAAGCATGCATGGGATAGGCACAAGGTTATCCTAGATATAAGATAGGGAACTGGGGACTAATAAAAGTATTTAGAAAATTGGGCAGACTAGATGGACCGAATGGTTCTTATCTGCCGACACATTTTGTGTTTCTATGTAACAGGGGTAAAAACTAACCCCTACAAGAGGACATGGCCTAACATTAGAGGGGCAAAAGTGGCAAAGTAATCTCAGGATGTTATAGTGGATGAATGGAATAGCCTTCCAGTGGAAGTTGTAGAGGTAAACACAGTGAAGGAGTTTAAGCATGCGTGGGATATCCTAGATATAAGATTTATTTTGGACATACTAGATGGACCAAATAGTTCTTACCTGCTGACACATTCTGAGTTTCCAAATAAAGCACTTCTCACACCTTGTCCTACCACTAACCTACTTTTTTGTCTTGGTCTAGAACAAGGAGGCTCGCTGGAAGTCGACTTGGCACACAGGTATCGTTGTCACCTGGCCAGTAGTTTACTGGCAGGCCACTAAAAGAATTGGCTTGAGGCCAAGTCTGGGGAGGAAGTAGCATGGCCAGTATTTTTCTAAAGAAAAGGTGGCAACTCTAAACACTGGCGGCTGATCACTAGATCGCAGAATAAACTGCTCAGGTAGATCACTTAACCAGTCTCTAGTACCTGCCAAAAATCTTTCTTCTGAGATGGTCTATCATGTTCTTGATTGCAAATATGTTGGCAGACCAGTAACAGAAGGCCTTCATCACAACTATGTTTATAATGGCTATAGATCGCTTATTTAGTACATTTTAATAGAAGAATGTATCAGCGTTGAAATGTAAATGTAAGACTTGTTGAGGTAGGGGGGTCTGCCAACTCAAATCATTCTGATTGACCCCTACCTATTTAAAGGATGACTTAGTGAAACATTAACTCATGTTTAATTAATTGTGTGAGGTGTACCTGTTTTTATGAAAAATTATTTCATGCAAAAGTACAAAAGATGTATATTTTTTAGCTCTTTTTGCTCCAAATAGCTGTAACAGGGGGCGGCCATGTTGTTTAGAATCTAGGGTCAGATGAGTCAAATCCTTCCTTCCTTTATAACACCAAAGTTCTGACCCAAGATTCTTAGAAGCATGTCCGCCCCCCTGTTAGAAATATTTGTAGAGATAAGGTTCATTGTTTGTATTCTTTTAATTAAGATTTTCTTTACTCTTTATACTCAATGTAATCTTTCAATTAAACCAACATTATCATGTTTATCTACTGTTGTCCTTTAATGCGTTTGGGAAATTATCCCATTAATTACTGTGGATTTGAAGGATATTTGTAATACCATTCTGATTGCACCCCTCTCTAATGCATTCAGTTTAGTGCTTGTGAGGTCATCATGCGGAGCACCAGCTCTGGGAGCAGAGGCGGCTCTAGACTTTGTGAGGCCTTAGGCGAAAGTCGAACATGAGGCCCACACGGACACACATTATTAAATAAAATATATGCAAGTGATAATAAAAATGAACTGTAGAAATAGCATATTTCAAGATCAGACTCAAATCCCAGCTTCTAGAAATGAACAGCTCCTAGAATTTTATTTGTCTCATAATTATTCTACAAACATCTATAAACATTTGGTATAGATAAAATTGTGTGCAGCTGACTAACTCACATTGTTATTGCTGTGTCCTAAATGTGAACACTAACACATATCACACAGTCATTCATAGACACACTCAGTGAGCACACACTGACTCACAGACACACTCAGTCAGCACACAATCACACTCAGCCAGCACACACTCACAGATACACTCAGCCAGCACACACTGACTCACAGACACACTCAGAAAGCACACAATCACACACTAAGAGAAACACTCAGCCAAAAGGAAAGGTGCTCAGTGTTGAAAGTGGTCTCACAGACCACGTTGTGCTAGAAGATTGGCACTTTGTTCTTCCTCACAGCACCGGATGCACTGTGATTTAGCCATTCAATATGCCAGAATTTTGCCACTCAATATGCCAGGATTTAGCCATTTAATATGCCAGGATTTTGCCCTTAATATGTCAGGATTTACCCCCTCAATATGCCAGGATTTAGCCCCTCAATATGCCAGGATTAAGCCATTCAATATGCCAGGATTTTGCCCCTCAATATGCCAGGATTTTGCCACTCTATGCCAGGATTGTGCCACTCAATCTGCCAGGATTTTGCCCCTCAATATGCCAGGATTTTTCTACTCTATGCCAGGATTGTGCCCCACAATATGCCAGGATTTTGACACTCTATTCCAGGATATTGCCCCTCATAATGCCACTATTTTGCCCCTCACAATGCCAGGATTTAGCCTCTCACTATGCCAGGATTTAGCCTCTCACTATGCCAGGATTTTGCCACTCTGTGCCAGGATTTTGCCCCTCATTATGCCAGAATTTTGACCCTCATTATGCCAGAATTTTGCCCCTCACAATGCCAGAATTTTGCCTCTCAATATGCCAGGATTTTGCCACTGTATGCCAGGATATTGCCCCCTCATAATGCCACTATTTTGCCCCTCACAATGCCAGGATTTAGCCTCTCACTATGCCAGCATTTTGCCCCTCACCTCATTATGCCAGGATTTTGCCCCTCACCTCATTATGCCAGGATTTTGCCCCTCACCTCATTATGCCAGGATTTTGCCCCACACTGTGCCAATATTTAGCCACTCATTATGCCAGGCTTTGCTCGTTTGTGCCACCCTCCTCCCCCCTTCCCTAGTACTTACCTCCATGCTGCTCTCCGCTGTTTCCTCCGTGCATCTTCTCTCCTGCACGGAGGAAGGAAGTTCCAGTCGCGTTTTTTTTTTTGGTTTTTTTTAAACTTTATTGAAGCTGCGCGGGTTCAATAAAGTTTAAAAAAAAAAACGATCGGAGCTTCCTTCCTCCGTGCAGGAGAGAAGATGCACAGAGAAAACGTCCCAGGTTAGTGTTACAGGGAGCTTAACGGCATCGTTAAGCTCCCTGTTACATCAAAGGCAATAAGGTGAGTTAGGCAGCCGCGAGGCCCCCGTGAGTGCGAGGCCTTAGGCGGCTGCCTAACTCGCCTAATTAGAGAGCCGCCTCTGTCTGGGAGCTAAGTAAAAGTGTTGGTTTAACCTGCTTTTTTGGAGGGTCTTCACTGCAAACCTTGATGTAAGCAGATATGTTTTTGTTGTATTAAATGCATTTTGGGTTTAATCTCTACATTATACTTATCTTCTTATGTGGATACTTTGAAACCTGACTATAACAAATCAGGCAAAGAACCAGTGGGGGGGGGGGGGGGGGGATGAGAGGAGATAGACTACAGACATGGGGGGTAGAGGAGAAAGACAGATAATCATTAGAGGAACGAGACGGCGGGGGGGGGGGGGGGGGGGAGAAACGACTAATCTCAAAATCAAGTCACCCTGCAAAGGGCTCTTTAAAAGAAATTCCTCTCTCTGTGAATCCTCTACACATTTCTGCTTTCCGGTGGGTCAAGTGTTTTTGAAACGTCTTCATTTTATGCATTATTTATACAACAAAGCACTGGTGTTTGTAAGTGTCTGATAAGGATCTTGGAAAAATAACTAACTCCCTTTTCTCAAACATTGCTCCCCCTAGTGGACGACTTATAAAGATGTGCAGTTTCCAGCATCCCTCCTGTAGGATCAGATTACAACTAGGGCACCAAAAAGGACTTAACTCAATGTAGAGAAATCACAATGACTGAAAAGGATCTATACATTGTGTTTGCAGAATGGCAAGAATTAGGAGAAAAATGTGTTTTAAATGGAGTCTCCAGTCTATGACATGACCTGTGGCTTGCAATGCAGATGAACTGGTTTTTAATAAAAATGTGTAATTTGTATACTAGGTGATGTCATAAACAGGAGATGCCACAGACCCATTTAAAACCCATTTCACTTCTAATTTAGGCATTTGCTTGCAATTTTGCACACACAATGTATAGATCATTTTCAATCATGTTTTTTATTATCTACATTCACAGTAAAACCATGTTGAGTTGATACTGTCCCTTTAACGATGTTCTATTAACCTCGCAGACCTCGCCACAGATACTCAGTCATCGGACAGATCCCCCGTCTCCCCCGTATTTTGATCCAGACACAGATTATCCCTGGTAATAGCTGACTTACCTTGTCCAGAACTAGCCAGTGACAAGGCACAATGATCATTTGGGATGTAAAACATTAACATCTTGGTAAGAAACAGAAACTGCTTGCGTGTGCCTGTCTTCTGGGGGTCTGTGTGCTCTGAACAGCCAGCACACAAACCCCTCAAAATACATCCAAGGGGCCGACGGCAGCTACGAATTCGGCAACTCACTCTGTTGCCAGTTCGACAATTGAGTGACTCTGTTGATGAATTCGCAGCTGCCATCTGTCTATTAGATTTATTTCCAGGGTTTGTGTGCTTTCTGATGAAAGTGCCGCCCTAGGCGAGTGCCTTGTTTGCCATGTGGATGATACACTACTGCTGATTGGCGCACATAAACCCCATAAATACAACTAATCCGGTACCTAAATATCCATGACTTATATGTGGCTGCCGCTGTTCGTGCCGGTCATAAATCAGAGCATTGGAGGCTTTCAGATCGGTACATTTTCACTTAATAAGCCATATCATTTCGACTACCCAATATGCGATGATCCTCCCCCGAATACTTTTCGGATTCAAGGAAAATCTGATCTGGATAATATAAATGGGGGGCTAGGGCAAGTATCCCTGACCCTTCCCACTATTAAAAACAGAGCTGGGAGCTGGCCAAATGGCTCCCAGCCCCCTTTATACATATGGTGGGTCAGGGCAGGTAGCCCTGGCCAAATACCCTCAGCCCTCTACATATTATATTGTGGGCCCCAACAACCATAATATGGGCCAAATAGCTCCCAGCCGCCCTATTATATGGATTAGGGGCCAGGGCAAGTAGCCTCAGTTATGGGGGACCAAGGGCTACGAGTTCTGGCCCCCAATATAGTATAGAGGGTCTGGGAGGCATTTGGCAGGCTCCCAGCCCTGGTTATCATAGGAGGTGGGGCAGATTTGCTAGACCTCGCCTCCAATGTGTTCTATATTTTATTAATTTGCCCAGCTCCCAAACCCATTTCTTAAAGTAGGATGGTCAGGACTGACGGGGCCCTTTGGCCGTCTCTCAGCCTCATTAATTATTATTACGGCTGCAAAGAGTGGACAAGATGGCTGGATAATAATGACTAGACACTCAATGGATCATTGTTTTCTTGGACACTGTGGTTGTGCATTACAAAGGCTCACTGGGGGGAAATACTGCATATATTATACATCTCAGCAGAGCGAATTTTCTCGCAGACCCTGTGTCACCACGGGAAGGGGTCTTTGGTAAATACAATCACAGAGTAGACATCTCCAGTTGAATCCATTGGGTCCTGTAAATCTACTTAACCCTGTTTATCATCTAGGGATTCCCGAGCTGTGATATAAGCTGAACATATTATTCCAGATATTTATCCTAAAATTTAGGTTACTATAAGTGTGTGTGTGGGGGGGGGGGGGGGGGTAAATCTGCAATATAGCTAGTGAGGTATAGTATTACAGTGATACAGTGGGTATGATAGAGCATACTCTGATGCAGTGAGTGGATTTATTGAGTGGGATACAGTGGGTATAGTGGAGAGGAGCACACTCTGATGTATAGTATGGTATAGTGAGTGGAGCATACTGTGATGTATAGTATGGTATAGTGAGTGGAGCACACTGTGATGTATAGTATGGTATAGTGAGTGGAGCATTCTGTGATGTATAGTATGGTATAGTGAGTGGAGCATACTCTGATGTATAGTATGGAATAGTGAGTGGAGCATACTGTGATGTATAGTATGGTATAATGAGTGGATCATACTGTGATGCATAGTATGGTATATTGAGTGGAGCACACTGTGATGTATAGTATGGTATAGTGAGTGGAGCACACTGATGTATAGTATGGTATAGTGAGTGGAGCATACTGTGATGTATAGTATGGTATAGTGAGTGGAGCGTACTGTGATGTATAGTATGGTATAGTGAGTGGAGCACACTGTAGTGGATAGTATGGTATAGTGAGTGGAGCACACTCTGGGGTATAGTATGGTATAGTGAGTGGAGCACACTCTGGTTTATAGTATGGTATAGTGAGTGGAGCACACTCTGGTGTATAGTATGGTATAGTGAGTGGAGCACACTGTGATGAATAGTATGGTATAGTGAGTGGAGCACACTCTGGTTTATAGTATGGTATAGTGAGTGGAGCACACTCTGGTGTATAGTATGGTATAGTGAGTGGAGCACCCTCTGATGTATAGTATGGTATAGTGAGTGCAGCACACTGTGATGTATAGTATGGTATAGTGACTGGAGCACACTGTGATGTATAGTTTTGTATAGTGAGTGGAGCACACTGAGATGTATAGTATGGTATAGTGAGTGGAGCATACTGGGATGTATAGTATGGTATAGTGAGTGGAGCATACTGGGATGTATAGTATGGTATAGTGAGTGGAGCACACTGATGTATAGTATGGTAAAGTGAGTGGAGCATACTGTGATGTATAGTATGGTATAGTGAGTGGAGCGTACTGTGATGTATAGTATGGTATAGTGAGTGGAGCACACTCTGGTGTATAGTATGGTATAGTGAGTGGCGCATACTGTGATGTATAGTATGGTATAGTGAGTGGAGCACACTGTGGTGTATAGTATGGTATAGTGAGTGGAGCACACTCTGGTGGATAGTATGGTATAGTGAGTGGAGCACACTGGGATGTATAGTATGGTATAGTGAGTGAAGCACACTGTGATGTATAGTATGGTATAGTGAGTGGAGCATACTCTGATGTATAGTATGGTATAGTGAGTGGAGCATACTGTGATGTATAGTATGGTATAGTGAGTGGAGCACACTGTGATGTATAGTATGGTATAGTGAGTGGAGCACACTGTGATGTATAGTATGGTATAGTGAGTGAAGCATACTGTGATGTATAGTATGGTATAGTGAGTGGAGCACACTGTGATGTATAGTATGGTATAGTGAGTGGAGCACACTGTGATGTATAGTATGGTATAGTGAGTGAAGCATACTGTGATGTATAGTATGGTATAGTGAGTGGAGCACACTGGGATGTATAGTATGGTATAGTGAGTGGAGCATACTGGGATGTAGAGTATGGTATATTAAGTGGAGCATACTGTGATGTATAGTATGGTATAGTAAGTGGAGCATACTGTGATGTATAGTATGGTATAGTCAGTGGAGCACACTGTGATGTATAGTATGGCATAGTGAGTGGAGCATACTGTGATGTATAGTATGGTATAGTAAGTGGCGCATACTGTGATGTATAGTATGGTATAGTGAGTGGAGCACACTGTGATGTATAGTATGATATAGTGAGTGGAGCATACTGTGATGTATAGTATGGTATAGTAAGTGGAGCATACTGGGATGTATAGTATGGTATAGTGAGTGGAGCACACTGTGATATATAGTATGGTATAGTGAGTGGAGCATACTGTGATGTATAGTATGGTATAGTGAGTGAAGCATACTGTGATGTATAGTATGGTATAGTGAGTGGAGCACACTGTGATATATAGTATGGTATAGTGAGTGGAGCATACTGGGATGTATAGTATGGTATAGTGAGTGGAGCATACTGGGATGTATAGTATGGTATAGTGAGTGAAGCACACTGTGATATATAGTATGGTATAGTGAGTGGAGCACACTGTGATGTATAGTATGGTATAGTGAGTGGAGCACACTGTGATGTATAGTATGGTATAGTGAGTGAAGCATACTGTGATGTATAGTATGGTATAGTGAGTGGAGCACACTGTGATGTATAGTATGGTATAGTGAGTGGAGCACACTGTGATACATAGTATGGTATGGTGAGTGTAGCACACTGTAATTTATAGTATGTTATAGTGAGTGGAGCATACTGTGATGTATAGTATGGTATAGTGAGTGGAGCGTACTTGGATATATAGTATGGTATAGTGAGTGGAGCACACTGTGATATATAGTATGGTATAGTGAGTGTAGCACACTGTGATGTATAGTATGGTATAGTGAGTGGAGCACACTGGGATATATAGTATGGTATAGTGAGTGGAGCACACTGTGATATATAGTATGGTATAGTGAGTTTAGCACACTGTGATATATAGTATGGTATAGTGAGTGGAGCACACTGTGATGTATAGTATGGTATAGTGAGTGGAGCATACTGGGATGTATAGAATGGTATAGTGAGTGGAGCATACTGGGATGTATAATATGGTATAGTGAGTGGAGCATACTGGGATGTATAGTATGGTATAGTGAGTGGAGCATACTGGGATGTATAGTATGGTATAGTGAGTGGAGCATACTGGGATGTATAGTATGGTATAGTGAGTGGAGCATACTGGGATGTATAGTATGGTATAGTGAGTGGAGCATACTGGGATGTATAGTATGGTATAGTGAGTGGAGCATACTGGGATGTATAGTATGGTATAGTGAGTGGAGCATATTGGGATGTATAGTATGGTATAGTGAGTGTAGCACACTGTGATGTATAGTATGGTATAGTGAGTGGAGCATACTGGGATGTATAGAATGGTATAGTGAGTGGAGCATACTGTGATATATAGTATGGTATAGTGAGTGGAGCATACTGGGATGTATAGAATGGTATAGTGAGTGGAGCACACTGTGATGTATAGTATGGTATAGTGAGTGGAGCATACTGGGATGTATAGAATGGTATAGTGAGTGGAGCATACTGGGATGTATAATATGGTATAGTGAGTGGAGCATACTGGGATGTATAGTATGGTATAGTGAGTGGAGCATACTGGGATGTATAGTATGGTATAGTGAGTGGAGCATACTGGGATGTATAGTATGGTATAGTGAGTGGAGCATACTGGGATGTATAGTATGGTATAGTGAGTGGAGCATACTGGGATGTATAGTATCGTATAGTGAGTGGAGCATACTGGGATGTATAGTATGGTATAGTGAGTGGAGCATATTGGGATGTATAGTATGGTATAGTGAGTGTAGCACACTGTGATGTATAGTATGGTATAGTGAGTGGAGCATACTGGGATGTATAGAATGGTATAGTGAGTGGAGCATACTGTGATATATAGTATGGTATAGTGAGTGGAGCATACTGGGATGTATAGAATGGTATAGTGAGTGGAGCATACTGGGATGTATAGTATGGTATAGTGAGTGGTGCATACTGGGATGTGTAGTATGGTATAGTGAGTGCGTTAGTATCTGTAGTGGAGCACACTGTGATGTATAGCATGGTATAGTGAGTGGAGCATTCTGTGATGTATAGTATGGTATAGTGAGTGGAGCATTCTGTGATGTATGGTATAGTGAGTGGAGCATTCTGTGATGTATGGTATAGTGAGTGGAGCATACTGGGATGTATAGAATGGTATAGTGAGTGGAGCATACTGGGATGTATAGTATGGTATAGTGAGTGGTGCATACTGGGATGTATAGTATGGTATAGTGAGTGGAGCATACTGGGATGTATAGTATGGTATAGTGAGTGGAGCATTCTGTGATGTATAGTATGGTATAGTGAGTGGAGCATACTGTGATGTATAGTATGGTATAGTGAGTGGAGCATACTGTGATGTATAGTATGGTATAGTGAGTCGAGCATTCTGTGATGTATAGCATGGTATAGTGAGTGGAGCATACTGTGATGTATAGTATGGTATAGTGAGTGGAGCATACTGTGATGTATAGTATGGTATAGTGAGTCGAGCATTCTGTGATGTATAGCATGGTATAGTGAGTGGAGCACACTGGGATGTATAGTATGGTATAGTGAGTGAAGCACACTGGGATGTATAGTATGGTATAGTGAGTGGAGCATACTGGGATGTATGTATGGTATAGTGAGTGGAGCACACTGTGATGTATAGTATGGTATAGTGAGTGGAGCATACTGTGATGTATAGTATGGTATAGTGAGTGGAGCATACTGGGATGTATGTATGGTATAGTGAGTGGAGCACACTGTGATGTATAGTATGGTATAGTGAGTGGAGCATACTGTGATGTATAGTATGGTATAGTGAGTGGAGCATACTGGGATGTATGTATGGTATAGTGAGTGGAGCATACTGTGATGTATAGTATGGTATAGTGAGTGGAGCATACTGGGATGTATAGTATGGTATAGTGAGTGGAGAGAAGCCTGCAGTCACAGAGCTGCTGTGGGATGTGGGCGGGGCCGCACCTGCCGGAGTTCTGACTGCAGATTCAGCATGGAAACTTACTGTACCGGAGACTGAGCATCGGATCCAGCAGCAGTGACTGGCACCCTCACCTTGCACTGCGCGCAGGGTACACTAATCACGGGCTGGTGAACACAGCAAACAGGTCTGTACCTAATGCCATGCATTTATATGTAAATCTGGCTGGATAACATGTGTCTGTCTGCATGTTGTATGTAAACGATATGTTTTTTTCTTATGTATGGCATACTGTGTGTATGAGGTGCCTGTGCTAACTTTCTTGGTATTTGTTTTTTATTGTGTATTTTGGTTAATGTGTCTTATATTGGGTGTTTTGGTTAATGTGTCATATTGGGTGTTTGTATGTTACATTGTGTGATTTTGTTCATGTGTGTTATATTGTGAGTTTTGGTTAATGTGTGTTATATTGTGAGTTTTGGTTAATGTGTGTTATATTCAATGTTTGTGTGTTACATTGTGTGATTTTGTTAATGTGTGTTATACTGGGTGTTTTAGTTAATGTTTGTTATATTGGGTGTTTTGGTTAATGTTTGTTATATTGGGTGTTTTGGTTAATGGTTCTTATATTGGGTGTTTTGGTTAATGTTTGTTATATTGGGTGTTTTGGTTAATGGTTCTTATATTGGGTGTTTTGGTTAATGGTTCTTATTTTGGGTGTTTTAGTTAATGTGTGTTATATTGGGTGTTTTAGTTAATGTGTGTTATATTGTGTGTTTTGGTTAATGTGTGTTATATTGAGTGTTTTAGTTAATGTGTGTTATATTGGGTGTTTTGGTTAATGTGTGTTATATTGGGTGTTTTGGTAATGTATGTTACATTGAGTGTTTTGATTAATGTGTGTTACATTTGGGTGTTTTGGTTAATGTGTGTTATATTGAGTGTTTTGGTTAATGTGTGTGTTGTATTCTGTGTTTTATTTTGTGTGTTGTATTGTGTATTCTTTGTTCTATGTGTCTTATATTGTGTGCTTGTGGCAATGTATGTCTCATGTGTAATGTTTTTATTTGTATTGCATAAATTCAGTTGTTTTTTGGTTTGATCTTTGAATTTTTTACATATTTGTATATGTTTTGTATGTATATTCAAAGTGAACTGATTCATATTTCATATGTTACAACCAATGTGTATTACCAATCACTGTTACTGTTTATTTCGGATAAGGCTCATTCAAACGCGTTATTTTTGTAGTAGGCAGAGTTATGGGCAGCCTAGGTCCAAATGCTTCTTATCTGCCGACACATTCTATGTGTAAAGGTTTTATGCAGGACTTATCCAAGTGGCACACAGGGCCGCCGTCAGGGGGTGACCTGTCACAGGCCTGGGGGCCCTTAAAAAAATGTCCAAAAAAGCTTTCTGCAGAGGCGCCGTCTAGGGAGATATCTCCCGTCACCAGCCTCTCTGCAGGTGAATAAGAGCTTGATGTTTGTGCACTGCTTAGGAGTGAGTTCTGAGGTCAGAGCGTCGGGGGACACATGACCTTAGAGCACCTAGACTTAAGACCACAAGGGAAACGTGAGAGGCAGCATGGTAGGCTGTCCTCAAACATCAAGCTGCCTACCACTAGAAACCAAGGACCTGGAGAACAGTAGGTGGTGGCTGGGGTATATCCTGGGTGTGCAATGTGGGTACTGGGTGTGCAGTGTGGGTGATGGGGCATATCCTGAGTGTGCTGCGTGGGTGATGGGGCATATCCTGGGTGTGTGTTGTGGGTGATGGGGCATATCCTGAGTGTGCGGCGTTGGTTATGGGGCATATCCTGAGTGTGCGGCGTTGGTTATGGGGCATATCCTGAGTGTGCGGCGTTGGTTATGGGGCATATCCTGGGTGAGCAGTGTGGGGGATGGGGCTAATCCTGGGTGTGCAGTGTGGGTGATGGGGAATGTCCTGGATGTGCAATGTGAGTGATGGGCCATATTATAGGTGTGCAGTGTGGGCACTGGGGCATATCCTGGGTGTGCAGTGTGGGTGCTGGGGCATATCCTGGGTATGCTGCTATATGCCCTGGCTGTGCAGTGCGGGTGATGGGATATGTCATGGGTCTGCAAAGTGGGTGATGGTAAATGTCCTGGGTGTACATTGTGGGTGATGGCGCATGTTCGGGGAGGTCAGTGTGGGTGATGGAGATATACTGGGTGTGCAATGTGGGTGGTGGGGAATGTTCTGGGTGTACAATGTGGGTGATGGGAAAAGTCCTGGTGTGCAGTGAGGGTGATGGGTAATGTTCTGGGTGTGCAATGTCAGTGATGGGGAATGTTCTGGGTGTGCAATGGGGGTGATGGGGAAAGTCCTGGGTGTGCAATGAGGGTGATGGGTAATGTACTGGTTGTGCAATGTGGGTGATGGGGAATGTTCTGGGTGTGAAATGTGGGTGATGGGAAAAGTCCTGGGTGTGCAATGATGATGATGGGTAATGTTCTGGGGTACAATGTGGGTGATGGGGAATGTCCTGGGTGTGCAATGTGGGTGATGGGGAATGCCCTGGGTGTGCAATGTGGGTGATGGGGAATGTCCTGGGTGTGCAATGAGGGTGATGGGTAATGTTCTGGGTGTGCAATGTGGGTGATGGGTAATGTTCTGGGTGTGCAATGTGGGAGATGGGTAATGTTCTGGGTGTGCAATGTGGGTGATGGGGAATGTTCTAGGTGTGCAATGATGGTGATGGGTAATGTTCTGGGTGTGCAGTGTGGGTGATGGGGAATGTCCTGGGTGTGCAATGAGGGTGATGGGGAATGTTCTGGGTGTGCAGTGTGGGTGATGGGCAGGCCCGGACTGGGACAAAAAATAGGCCCGGGCATTTAAGACTGAGCAGCCCATTTTTATTTTTATATGCCAGGATATTGCCCCCAATATGCCATGTAATATGCCAGGATATTGCCCCCAATATGCCAGGATATTGCCCCCAATATGCCATGTTATATGCCAGGATATTGCCCCCAATAAACCATGTTATATGCCAGGATATTGCCCCCAATATGCCAGGATATTGCCACCAATATGCCATGTTATATGCCAGGATATTGCCCCCAATAAACCATGTTATATGCCAGGATATTGCCCCCAATATGCCAGGACATTGCCCCCAATATGCCATGTTATATGCCAGGATATTGCCCCCAATATGCCATGTTATATGCCAGGATATTGCCCCCAATATGCCAGGATATTGCCCCCAATAAACCATGTTATATGCCAGAATATTGCCCCCAATATGCCATGTAATATGCCAAGATATTGCCCCCAATATGCCATGTTATATGCCAGGATATTGCCCCCAATATGCCATGTAATATGCCAAGATATTGCCCCCAATATGCCATGTTATATGCCAGGATATTGCCCCCAATAAACCATGTTATATGCAAGGATATTGCCCCCAATATGCCAGGATATTGCCCCCAATATGCCATGTTATATGCCAGGATATTGCCCCCAATAAACCATGTTATATGCCAGGAGATTGCCCCCAATATGCCATGTTATATGCCAGGATATTGCCCCCAATAAACCATGTTATATGCCAGGATATTGCCCCCAATATGCCATGTTATATGCCAGGATATTGCCCCCAATATGCCATGTTATATGCCAGGATATTGCCCCCAATATGCCAGGATATTGCCCCCAATAAACCATGTTATATGCCAGAATATTGCCCCCAATATGCCATGTAATATGCCAAGATATTGCCCACAATATGCCATGTTATATGCCAGGATATTGCCCCCAATATGCCATGTAATATGCCAGGATATTGCCCCCAATAAACCATGTTATATGCCAGGATATTGCCCCCAATATGCCAGGATATTGCCCCCAATATGCCATGTTATATGCCAGGATATTGCCCCCAATAAACCATGTTATATGCCAGGATATTGCCCCCAATATGCCATGTTATATGCCAGGATATTGCCCCCAATATGCCATGTTATATGCCAGGATATTGCCCCCAATATGCCAGGATATTGCCCCCAATAAACCATGTTATATGCCAGAATATTGCCCCCAATATGCCATGTAATATGCCAAGATATTGCCCCCAATATGCCATGTTATATGCCAGGATATTGCCCCCAATATGCCATGTAATATGCCAAGTTATTGCCCCCAATATGCCATGTTATATGCCAGGATATTGCCCCCAATAAACCATGTTATATGCCAGGATATTGCCCCCAATATGCCAGGATATTGCCCCCAATAAACCATGTTATATGCCAGAATATTGCCCCCAATATGCCATGTAATATGCCAAGATATTGCCCCCAATTTGCCAGGATATTGCCTCCAATAAACCATGTTATATGCCAGGATATTGCCCCCAATATGCCAGGATATTGCCCCCAATATGCCATGTTATATGCCAGGATATTGCCCCCAATAAACCATGTTATATGCCAGGATATTGCCCCCAATATGCCATGTTATATGCCAGGATATTGCCCCCAATATGCCATGTTATATGCCAGGATATTGCCCCCAATATGCCAGGATATTGCCCCCAATAAACCATGTTATATGCCAGAATATTGCCCCCAATATGCCATGTAATATGCCAAGATATTGCCCCCAATATGCCATGTTATATGCCAGGATATTGCCCCCAATATGCCATGTAATATGCCAAGTTATTGCCCCCAATATGCCATGTTATATGCCAGGATATTGCCCCCAATAAACCATGTTATATGCCAGGATATTGCCCCCAATATGCCAGGATATTGCCCCCAATAAACCATGTTATATGCCAGAATATTGCCCCCAAAATGCCATGTAATATGCCAAGATATTGCCCCCAATTTGCCAGGATATTGCCTCCAATAAACCATGTTATATGCCAGGATATTGCCCCCAATATGCCAGGATATTGCCCCCAATATGCCATGTTATATGCCAGGATATTGCCCCCAATATGCCAGGATATTGCCCCCAATAAACCATGTTATATGCCAGGATATTGCCCCCAATATGCCATGTTATATGCCAGGATATTGCCCCCAATATGCCATGTAATATGCCAGGATATTGCCCCCAATATGCCATGTAATATGCCAGGATATTGCCCCCAATATGCCATGTTATATGCCAGAATATTGCCCCCAATATGCCATGTATTATGCCAGGATATTGCCCCCAATATGCCATGTATTATGCCAGGATATTGCCCCCAATATGCCAGATATTGCCCCCAATATGCCAGATATTATGCCAGGATATTGCCCCCAATATGCCAGATATTGCCCCCAATATGCCAGATATTGCCCCCAATATGCCATGTATTATGCCAGGATATTGCCCCCAATATGCCAGGATATTGCCCCCAATATGCCATGTTATATGCCAGGATATTGCCCATATATTATGCTCGTTATGCCACCCACCTCCCCCCCTTCCCCAGACCCCAGTACTTACCTCTTTGCTGCTCTGTCCCCCGGTGCTCTGAAGCTGCGTGGCTGTGAGGGAAGCGTTGTGAGCTTCCCTCCAGCCGCGCGGTCAATAAAGTTTGTTTGAAAAAAAAGTTCCAACACACTTTATTGACCGCGCGGCTGGAGAGAAGCTCACAACGCTTCCCTCACAGCCACGCAGCTTCAGAGCACCGGGGGACAGAGCAGCAACGAGGTAAGTTTTATTTTATTTTTTTTGCTCTGCTGGGATCTTCCCCGCCGGCCTCGGCCCATGGCCACCGCGGCCCACCGGGCATTTGCCCGGTGTGCCCGATTGCCAGTCCGGGCCTGGTGATGGGGAATGTCCTGGGTGTGCAATGAGGGTGATGGGGAATGTTCTGGATGTGCAATGTGGGTGATGGGGAATGTCCTGGGTGTGCAATGAGGGTGATGGGGAATGTTCTGGATGTGCAATGTGGGTGCTAACGCAGGTCCTGGATGTGCAAGGTGAAATGGCAAGGGATATGGGGGCAACAATGTGATCTAATCAGAGCCACCAAAATAACCACATAATATCCTAACAGTTCAATCAAATTCAGATTACCTTAATCTGTAAAATGTGTGCTTTAATCTGAGAATGTCTTTGTATGCCTTTTGTAATATAACCCGTTCTCACCAGTGCCTACAGCAGTGATGTCCAGTTTCTCTGCGATAGGGGTCAGATTTGCTTAGGTGACTGTCGGTACCTAACCTTGGCTGGAGGTGTGTTAGGTATTTTAGAGCCCCACACACCAATTAGCGCAGTGTTATCATATTGCGTGCAGAGCAAATGCATGTATATATGAACAGCCAAGCAGACCTTCCAACACAGAGGCTTTTTAATTAAAAAACACAAATTCAAATAAGAGTACTTTGTCAGTGGTATTGTACATATGATGGTACATTCTGGTGTAAACATTCGGTACCTTGGGTGAAATCTTGTGCCATCATACCCAAGAAGATGAACAATTTGACCCAACAAGGACATGGGGAGCATGAGGGGCAGAGAAAAACATGGAGAGCACTGGAGCAGAGAAAGACATGGGGGCAGATAAAGCATGGGGATAGAGACATGGAGAGCAGGGGACAGAGAAACACATGTAGAGCATGGGAGTAGAGAAAGACATAGGGGAGAGAGAAGGAAGTGGGAAGCACGGGGGCCAGAGCAGGACTTAGGAAGCATGGGGGACAGAGAAAGACATGGAGAGCATGGGAGTAGAGAAAGACATGGGGGAGAGAGAATGACATGGGAAGCATGGGGGACAGAGCAGGACTTGGGAAGCATGGGGGACAGAGCAGGACTTGGGAAGCATGGGGGACAGAGCAGGACTTGGGAAGCATGGGGGACAGAGCAGGACTTAGGAAGCATGGGGGACAGAGCAGGACTTAGGAAGCATGGGGGACAGAGCAGGACTTGGGAAGCATGGGGGACAGAGCAGGACTTAGGAAGCATGGGGGACAGAGCAGGACTTAGGAAGCATGGGGGACAGAGCAGGACTTGGGAAGCATGGGGGACAGAGCAGGACTTGGGAAGCATGGGGGAGAGAGCAGGACTTAGGAAGCATGGGGGACAGAGCAGGACTTGGGAAGCATGGGGGAGAGAGAATGACATGGGAAGCATGGGGGACAGAGCAGGACTTAGGAAGCATGGGGGACAGAGCAGGACTTGGGAAGCATGGGGGACAGAGCAGGACTTGGGAAGCATGGGGGACAGAGCAGGACTTGGGAAGCATGGGGGAGAGAGAATGACTTGGGAAGCATGGGGGACAGAGCAGGACTTAGGAAGCATGGGGGACAGAGCAGGACTTGGGAAGCATGGGGGACAGAGCAGGACTTGGGAAGCATGGGGGACAGAGCAGGACTTGGGAAGCATGGGGGACAGAGCAGGACTTGGGAAGCATGGGGGACAGAGCAGGACTTGGGAAGCATGGGGGACAGAGCAGGAGTTAGGAAGCATGGGGGACAGAGCAGGACTTGGGAAGCATGGGGGACAGAACAGGACTTGGGAAGCATGGGGGACAGAGCAGGACTTGGGAAGCATGAGGGAGAGAGCAGGACTTGGGAAGCATGGGGGACAGAACAGGACTTGGGAAGCATGGGGGACAGAACAGGACTTGGGAAGCATGGGGGACAGAGCAGGAGTTAGGAAGCATGGGGGACAGAGCAGGACTTGGGAAGCATGGGGGACAGAACAGGACTTGGGAAGCATGGGGGACAGAGCAGGACTTGGGAAGCATGAGGGAGAGAGCAGGACTTGGGAAGCATGGGGGACAGAGAAAGACATGGGGGAGAGAGAAAGACATGGGGAGCATGGGGGAACAGAGAAAGACATGGGGAGCATGGGGGACAGAGCAGGACTTGGGAAGCATGGGGGACAGAGCAGGACTTGGGAAGCATGGGGGAGAGAGAATGACTTGGGAAGCATGGGGGACAGAGCAGGACTTAGGAAGCATGGGGGACAGAGCAGGACTTGGGAAGCATGGGGGACAGAGCAGGACTTGGGATGCATGGGGGACAGAGCAGGACTTGGGAAGCATGGGGGACAGAGCAGGACTTGGGAAGCATGGGGGACAGAGCAGGACTTGGGAAGCATGGGGGACAGAACAGGACTTGGGAAGCATGGGGGACAGAGCAGGACTTGGGAAGCATGGGGGACAGAGCAGGACTTGGGAAGCATGGGGGACAGAACAGGACTTGGGAAGCATGGGGGACAGAGCAGGACTTAGGAAGCATGGGGGACAGAGCAGGACTTGGGAAGCATGGGGGACAGAACAGGACTTGGGAAGCATGGGGGACAGAGCAGGACTTGGGAAGCATGAGGGAGAGAGCAGGACTTGGGAAGCATGGGGGACAGAGAAAGACATGGGGGAGAGAGAAAGACATGGGGAGCATGGGGGAACAGAGAAAGACATGGGGAGCATGGGGGACAGAGCAGGACTTGGGAAGCATGGGGGACAGAACAGGACTTGGGAAGCATGGGGGACAGAGCAGGACTTGGGAAGCATGGGGGACAGAGCAGGACTTGGGAAGCATGGGGGACAGAACAGGACTTGGGAAGCATGGGGGAGAGAGCAGGACTTGGGAAGCATGGGGGACAGAGAAAGACATGGGGGAGAGAGAAAGACATGGGGAGCATGGGGGAACAGAGAAAGACATGGGGAGCATGGGGGACAGAGAAAAACATGGGGGACCGAGAAAGACATGGGGAGCATGGGGGAACAGAGAAAGACATGGGGAGCATGGGGGGAACAGAGAAAGACATGGGGAGCATGGGGGACAGAGAAGAACATGGAGAGCAGGGTGGCAGAGAAATATATGGAGAGCTGAGGGCAGAGAAATACATAGGAAGCATGGGGAGACAAAGAAAGACATGGGGAGACAGAAGGACATTGGGGGACAGAGAAAAACATGGAGAGCAAGGTGGCAGAGAAAGACATTGGGGACAGAGACATGGTGAGCAGGGGACAGAGAAACACTTGTAGAGCATAGGAGTAGAGAAAGACATGGGGGACAGAGAAAGACATGGGAAGCATGGGGGACAGAGAAACACATGGGGAGCATAGGGGACAGAGAAAGACATGGGAAGCATAGGGGACAGCGCAAGACTTGGGAAGTATGAGGGACAGAGAAAGACATGGGGAGCATGGGGGACAGTGCAAGACTTGTGAAGCATGGGGGACAGAGAAAGACATGGGGAGCATGGGGGGACAGAGAAAGACATGGGAAGCATAGGGGGACAGAGAAAGACATGGGGAGCATGGGGGGGGCAGAAAAATAGATGGGAGGGTGACAGAAGGACATTGGGGGGACAGAGAAAAACTTGGAGAGCAGGGTGGCAGAGAAATTTATGGAGAACTGAGGGCAGAGAAAGACATAGGAAGCATGAGAGGACAAAGAAAGACATGGGGAGACAGAGAAAGAGTTGGGAGGGTGGCTGAAGGACCGTGGGGCAACAGAGAAAAACATGGGGTACAGTTGTAACAGAAAGACATGGGGGACAGTTCTGATTAACCGTCGGTATGTTCAGAATCTTAAAAACTAGGCTAGGGGCTGTAGCACGGCAGCAGGCAATACCTCATTCAAGATTCAAGGGTAGGATTCCGATCTTGGAACCTCTTCATCGGTGGAAGCCCAAAGGTCTCCAAGACATCCTGGATATTGTCCATACTTTCCACCGACCGAAATTTGCCATCCCTTTGAGAGAATGGGCCATGCCCCAGCAGTGCTTAACCTCTAAGGTTGTAAGATGTGCAGTCAGAGGGATCAGCAATCTTCTCCATGCCATCATAGACGCGGGTAATTCATCATATATTTTTAAATCAATATCCTCATATGGAAAAGATGGCATTTTCTATGAGATATTTAACAGGGCCATTTTGTCCGACAAGGAGCGCAATTTGAGAATAACATCACACGATGCGCTTTACTCACCCTGAAAGAGTCCAATATCAGATGGTTCTGCAGTCGGGCACAGGTGAGTGACCAATTTGATCATGTATCCACGGAGGTTATGTGATATGTGTCAAAGTAACATCCGCATGAATGGCAGGACCCAAGGATTCCCAGCAGAACATTGCCCAAAGCATCACACTGCCTCCGCCAGCTTGCCACCTGTAAGTGGCCATAATGTTATGGATAATTTCTATTTAAAAAAGCTTATTCTTGATGTAATATTTCCGTTGAACAGAACTTAATTTTTTGGCTGCAGTTGTCCTTTAAAATACATTGGGGAGTTATCAGGGCCGACCTTAAGTGTTCCGGCTTCCCCCATGGTGCCCCCCCCCCCCCCCGTCTTTCACCCCCTTTCCTCTTCCTTGCCATGTCTGTCTCCCCCCCCCTCCACCTGTTCTGTCTCTCTCTCTCCCTCTGTTATGTCTCTCTCTCTCCTCCCCCCTGTTCTGTCTCTCTCTCTCCTCCCCCCTGTTCTGTCTCTCTCTCTCCCCCTGTTCTGTCTCACTCCCCTCTCCCCCTGTTCTCTCTCTCTCTCCCCCCTCCCCCTGTTCTGTCTCTCTCTCCCCCTGTTCTGCCTCTCACCCCCTGTTATGTCCTTCTCTCACCCCCTGTTCTGTCTCTCTCTCCCCCCCCCCCTGTCCTGCCTCTCTCCCCCCTCTCCCCCTGTTCTGCCTCTCACCCCCTGTTCTGTCCCTCTCTCACCCCCTGTTGTCTCTCCCCCCCCCCCCCCTTGTCTGCTTCACAGGGAGCCACGGACAGCAATAGAAAGTGCTGCTCGGCTCCCCATGCTTGCATTAAGCATGGAGCCTGCATTAAGCATGGGGAGCCAAGCAGCACTTTCTATTGCTGTCCGTGGCTCCCTGTGAAGCAGACGCTGCTCTGCTTCACAGGGTGGGGGCGGAGCTACACCACTGAGCCAGTTAGCTCCGCACCCTCCCTGGACCCAGCACAGCATGCCGATCAGAGGGCTGGTGAGGGGGGATCTTTTGATCTCCCCCATCCAGTGCCTCTACCGGCTTTTTTTTTAAAAAACTTTTTTTTTTTTTTCAACGGCCGGGCAGGCGCCCCCTGGAGTGGTGCGCCCTGTGCGATCGCACAGGTCGCACACCCCTAAGGCCGGCCCTCGGATTTATTAATAAAAGCCAGTTCAAGAGCAAAGTGCTCAAAGTGGCCTAAACTGCTATAACTACTGTTAGAAATTTGCTTTTTTTTTTTTATCAATAACCCCTATTGTACTTTTTTTTTTTCTCTTAATCTTTTTACTGATTACAGAAGAATTCTATATACCTGTAGTCTGTTCTCTTGTCCAAATTATTTGCTATACAATTGTGCGTGTAACTGTAATGACAAATTATATTGTTTATATTTTTGGTAACTTATTTTTCTACGGGGTTTTTTTTTTTCTACGATTTTAGTCATTTTGTTTCTAGTTATTAAGTAAAAGAAAACTTTTACCATGATAACCAACTCCGTGATACTCTTTGCTACTCCGATTTCCCAGGATAGAATGTAGTTTGCGTGTTTTCTTTATTACATGTTTTATGTTCTTCAGGGAAAGTGATTTAGCTGGGTTTACAATGCACATAAAGGTCAGCGTGTATGTTATAGGTTTCCTTATCTGTCAGCTTTTGCAGCCTTTAAATGTTTCCCTTTTTGTATAAATGTTTTGACAACAAAGTCTCTACCTGTAAGGTTTGTGGGAATCGGCCAATAAATTGTCACTTTTGTTATCTTCAGGTTTGGTCAGAAGAACACAAGACTATAGTTATTGTTTAACAACAGAAAATGTTTCAGATCTGCACTAGGGATCTAGAACTGTACCCAAGTCAGGAAGGGGGGGGGGGGGGGGGCTGGGTCTATTCACTTAAACTGAACTGACAAGATAACTACAAAAAAGTCTTTATATCTTGTCTATCCAGCTTGCCAGGACACTTTTAGTGAATAATCGCCATAAGTATTTTTATTGATTTTGCTTTTATAGAAGGATTGTGACAAATTAATTTAATTCAGGGCGAAATTCCACAAAATCTCTTATTATTCTAGCTCAGCTAATGCTGCCCTATTTTTTGAACTTCTATCTAATTAAACGAAATTAAATATATATATATTAGTCATCAGAATAACATGCAAGTGCAGGAATTGAAAGAAATGTTTCATAGTTGCCAACATTGGTCATGTTTCCAGGGACACATATTTGTGCCACATGCTGCAGAAAGAGCATGCAAAGTGCAGCCCGGCAGGATGTAGGATGGATATACACACAGATACAATCCAATTAATTAATCATGGTAGGTCCTTTGAGATCTCCACCCTGATTAATTAATTAGATTGTGTCTGTGCGTATATCCACCCTACATACTGCACTTTGCATGCTCTTTCTGCAGCATGTGGAACAAATATGTGTCCCTGGAAATATGGCCGATGTTGGCAACTATGATGTTTTAAAGTGGCTCTGCTGGTGTCTCCTGTTGATGACCTCATCTTGTGGCTGTACATGCAAATTAACTATTTTCAAGGGGGAAGGAGTAATTTGCATATCAAGCAGGGGTGGACTGACAACTCATGGCGCCCCTGGGCATTAGAAGATCATGGCGCCCTACGTGTGCCCGCCCATGTGTAGGCCACACCTTTTATTAAAGCCCTGCCCACATGCAGGTGAGTGCAATTTCATATCTGTGTTCCGTAGAGTGAAAGGGCTATATGATTGGTTTTAATAATAAAATAGTTTTGGCCTCCGAAAGGAGGTAATATTCTGCTGGGACACCATCCGCCCAATGGGGCTCTTATGTTTGGTTAGAGTGACGGGTGCATTAAGTCTGTGAGCCGTGGTATTTTCACCTCTTGTAGCGCCTCCAAAGTGCCCGATTAGCTGTATTTGCTTTGAAAAACACTGTGAAATAGTCTTTGAAAAAAGTATTACATTTAGAAGGGGTCCGCTGTGGAACCAGTTGCTATGAGACAGGTGTTTGAAAGGTGCTTTACTAGCACTCAGTCCATAGACATAAAAAAGGGACAGGAGGCACTCGTGACTGAAAATGCAAATTTCTTGTGGCAAACTCACAGTGAGAAAAATCACTGTAGAGCGAAATGCATCAAGCAAGAAAATGTGCCCACCAGCTGGAACAAAACGTATGCATTTCGCACTACAGCCGCTTAGTCATAGCTAGGAGCGCAAGCGCCTGCGGTATGAAACGCGTCAGTTTGGTTTCAGCCAGTGTGCACTTTTTCTCGCTTGACACATTTCGTTCTATGGGTGACTAATCATATTGATGACTAAGTGCCTGTGGCGCGAAATGCGTCAAGCTTGTTCCAGCCAGTGTGCACATTTCCTCACTGTGTGAATATACTTTGATTTCCAGCACAGATGGGTGTGTGTCATCTTTCACTTAATTATGTCTATGGATTGAGGGCTCATCGAGCACCTTTGACCTATGTCACCTGTCTCATGGGGGTTAAAGCACCACTAGCAGCCTTAAAGCCACTGTTGAAGCCTAGGAACTTTAACTATTGCATTCTTGTTACCCTTGACCCCCCTCCTCTCCCCCCCCCCCCCCCCCCCCCCCACTGAAAAAAAATAGTTGTTTGGTGTGTTCTACTTGTCCTGTGGCTTACTCGAGGAGAAAAGCCTCCAACAGAGATTTGTCCGAAATATATCTAAGTATTGTTGTTGGCTATTTGTAAGTTTGCGTAACAGAGAATTATATTTCATATTCTAATCTTTCTTCTTCCTGGATGTGTATTGTTGGATGTGGCCTCTCATGACCGCCATAGAAGCTTTCCATAGTACAAGAGGCTCCTCTGTGTCTTCTATGTTGTCTTCAATATAATTCTCTGTTCGTTGTTGTCTATGTATGTGGGAAATTCCCAGAAAGGTGAGCACATGAAACCAACTGGTGCTGGTGGTGAGAGTGGGATTGTACTGGGGACATGACCAGTCAGACAAATAGTGCTTGTGACATGTGGAAATATACCAAAGAAGGTTAGTATATAGTCTATACGTGCTTCAGAATTATATATGGGAGAACGATGTGTGTAGTCCCTGGAGTTGCCATTTAGCAATGTGTTTCCTATAGAATAACAATGTCCAGTTGGTATTTTTAAAGTTGGTTAGTTATTTTCTTTTTTTTGAATGGGTTAGTTGAGTCCGTTAATGTTCCAAGACAGTAATTTCACCCGTGGTGGGTTTCCAGGAAAGTGGTGGGGCCCATCGCTGGATGGGCTACTATGCAATTCCCTGTCAGGGGTTTCGGGTAAAACTGGAACACCAAAAACAGGTGCTTCTCTTTCCCTATTAGCTGAAGACAACTTCCAGCTTTACTCGACCATGCTTAGTGCGTGTAAAAAAATTTTTGAAAAAAAACTACAAATTTACTTCGAACCACTGTAATCTCAACAAATATATACATTTCCTGATATATGTTGCTTATTTGGTAAAGGCACAGTCTGAATTGATATTTGTTTTGTTTTTTTGTGGGGTAGGAGTGGAGCTCTGCGTCCCTTCACCTCCCTCATATGTCGAAATTGAGAAGTGCTCTGGCAAGCTGAGGAAAGTCCCAAATGTTCTACCGTCGGTTTATTATGTGGAGTATTACTTTAAGTACATTTTACTTTCAGGGCCAAACTTTATTTTAAATGAAGCTCACTTGTATTACCGGAAGCACTTTTGAAACCACAGAGTATAATGTTATTTTTCTCTCTCAGTAAGTAAAGGAATATTTCAGTGTGCACTCACCATTTAAATAAGAATGGATGTGCCTGAGGACTTTCCTAATACTCTTGCAAACACTAGGAGGTATAATACCACTTCAGATAAGATGGTTGGGGCTGTACAAGGACCAAATCACTCTCCATACTCAGAGATACTTAACATATTATCGAACAGAATTTATTTTGGCCGCATGGCAGAAATAGCAAGAGAAAAAAGTTGAACGCGAAATGAGTTGGGCATGCTGCCATGTTAAGTATACAATATGTAGTCTATCACGGTTCTTTTTTTTTGTAAGTCACCTTCTGATGAAAAATGGCTGAATTAGGAAAGTGTTTTTGACATTAGTCGATAGAGTAGGCTAGTTGGACAAAATGTCGGGTTATGACTTGGATAATCCCAGTATTTGGGCTCTCTGTCCAGACACTGGACAAAACAAATTAACAGAATACTGGACATTTGCATTGCTTTCTAAGGGATGATACTAGGATCTTTATTGTATTGTTAGTGGTGTCCAATATTAAAGTCAGATCCATCAGGCAACCAAATGCTTTGTCACCCAAAGTCCTCAAGACCGAATTCAGAGCTTTATGGTTCCACACCTATTTAGATATCCATTTGAGGTTTAAAACCATTGTTTACCATTGTGGTAAAGTGCGTCTGGGGAGTAGTTTGGTTCTGGCTTACCCTGGTGCCACCAACAAGGTCTCTTCAACTGAAAAGTGAGCTGTGCTGAACTGACAAAGAAAGTGAGATAAAATCAGGCCAAAAAAGTTATACGGGAACAATTCTCTAACTCCGCTGCTAATGCCTGATTTTTGCAGCTTGCCACGGTTCAGTATTTAATTAACAGACCCCATTTTGCTTACTGGAACTCCATCCGTCCAGTCTTTGTGATGTATTACACTAAGGGTTAAGAAATATATTGTGCGCCCTGGTAACCTGCCTGTTCTAGCCTAGCAATCCCCATAGGACTGTACACATTAACACGGCTTTCTAGTTTAAAAAATAACTTTTTTTTATTTTGTGTTATTATAATTAGAGAGCACTCTGTAATTCTGCACAGAAATATATGTTTATTCTCCACTTGACCGGTCTTGACTGCTTACAAAGTAAATAAACGATGAGTTCGTCTGGCAAATGTTTCCTTTATTGTCATGTTCGCTCTCTCTCTAATTGCTCTCTAACTGATCTAGCTCCGAGAAGATGTTTGCAAAAGAACGAGGTATAGAATTATTTTTTTTTAAATGCATTACAAATTTGAATATAGGTATGCCTCTAAGAGATCTAATTATAATTCATAGGACAAACTTTTTAGTATTTTTTTTTTCTCTTTCAATTTATGTCACTTACCTCTGTTGATGCCCCGTGTCTCGGCAAAATGCATCGGGTTACCTGCTTTAAATTCCCCTCCAAAATATTGGGAAAAGGTTAAATGCAATTGTAATAAGCTTGTATTGTTGTTAGATATATGTGGTTGTGTTAATGTTTTAACCTTTTATCAAAGAGTGGTGTATTTTTAGATAAAAGATTCACACCAGGTTCCTTCCTTTATATTTGTTGTATGTCATTTATCTGGTGGGGGGGGTGGGGGGGGGGGGGGGGTTGGTATTAAAATAGCAGTGGATTTGTTAAGAGAAACAAAAGTTTAGGATTATAAGTGCAGCTATCTGGTTTTACAATTGAAGTCATCTCCCCCACAATTGCCAGATTTATATTTGTTTTACTTGTGTTTGAAAACCAGAGGCGTGCTAAGAGATGGTAGGATGCGGACATGTCCAGTTCCTCTCCTTTCTTTAGGACCCCGCCGCCTCTGACAGTGCCAATTGGGGGGGGTCCCATTGTGTTCACATCCGTCCCCCGAGGCATGTGCCATAAAAAGATCTCTGCTGCTTTTGTCGGAGAGGTGGAAGGGTTTTTGCCGGAGAGGTGGAAGGGTTTTTGCTGGTGCAGTGCACCCAATGACACCACCATGTTGGGCATGACCATACAGAAGGGAAGTTGTCAAGTTCTGCCCTTGGTTCTTGAGACGATGGGCATGCCACTGTTAGGAGCCAAAGGGCTGTTTGGAAGCTGCCATTTGATTCTCATGCTCGGTGATTACTTTATGGAATTTATTTAATATTTTACCGCAAACTATTTGAATCAACTCTTCCCACCCCAACTTCAATACCGAAAGGGTATGTAAGGGTGAAGGGAGTTTAGGAAGGGGTCATAAGACTTGTATCCTTGGAAGTATGTCTGCCCCAGCAACCGCGATGTGTGTTCTGCTCTATGCAGGTGTGGCTGTTTATCTATTAAATTATACTAGGCCGCTTGTTGTATAATTAAACGTATAATGTATCTTCTGTATTGATTACACACATGCACTGCCTACATGAGTTATATCCACATCTGCACATCATGTGCTGGCATTGGACACTTCATTTTATATTATAGTAAACAGCTTCCAGTCCTTAGTCATCATGTTGTAAATTGTGAAAGTGAAGATCGGCTGGCAAAAATCTGAATTTTCCAGTTTGACAGGCTCGAGGACTACGTAGAGCTACTGGTGTTGGGAGGAGGTCGAGGACAAATGTAAATCTTTAATATCAATTAATTATATGAGACTTCGCCTCTTGGGTGGTGCTTTGTGATCAGGGTGACCAGATTTTGAAAATAAAAAAAAAAACAGGACACCCATTAGTCGCTCTACATTCCCCTCCCCCCATATCTGCTGTCTTGAAAACAAGTAGCAACAAGATTTAAAAAAAACACCCGACGCGTTTCACCACAGAGGCACAAAGGGCACAATCAATGGTTATGTACAAATATTACAGCGATTGCACTTGTTTATTTCTAACAACGGCGGAGGTGTAGATAACGCAGACCCGCAAAATTTGTCAGGAGTCTGTTTTAAACATTGGCGCTCGCACGCCTATTGCGCCATTATTTGACACTATCTACATGTGTGCCGTGATTATACATGACACCCAGTGTCCGCTATTTCCTTATTTATTATATAATTTTAAACTCTTAATCAGTTAAAGGTTTTTTTTTTAAAGGGAGTCCAAAATTGGCCTGCAGAGCACTGAATACAGACACACAATAGGGGTAGGTAACAAGATGTGTTTGGTTATATTGTCTTTTCCTGCAGTGTTTAATAAGATCCCTTTTATTCTTTTGAATCTTAATTTTTAAGCTATGACAGAGCTCGGTATCAACACCAGCCCAAATTAAAGGGTTTGATGTTTCTATGAAGCTCTTAAAATATACCGTATTTGCTCGATTATAAGACGACCCTGATTATAAGACGACCCCCCAAACTTTGTATATTCCTTTAGGGAAAAAACTAAAAGCCTGAATATAAGACTACCCTATAGGAAAAAAAGTTTAACTTGTATATATGTAAATTGCTTTTTAATATTTAATAAAACATTTATATTATACAAATGCATTTCTTGTTTTTATTTCCTTCTATGTGCCAATGCGGCCTCTCTCCCCCTCCCCCAGCTGTCTCTCTCCCCCCCCCCCAGCGTTGTCTCTCTCTCCCCCCCCAAACTTCTCTCTCTCTCTCCACCTCCCTCGTCTCTTCCCCCCTCCCCTTGTCTGTCTCCCCCCCTCCCCTTGTCTATCTCCCCCCCTCCCCTTGTCTATCTCCTCCCCTCCCCTTGTCTCTCTCTATCCCCCCCTCCCCTTTTCTCTCTGTCCCCCCTCCCCTTTTCTCTCTTTCCCCCCCTCCCTCCTCTTGTCTGTCTGTGTCTCCTCCCCCCCTTGTCTGTGTCCTCCCCCCCCCTCCCCCTCACCTGGTTTCTTTCCCTGGTGGCTAGTGGGGGCAGCCGAGGCATGTCTGCACGATACGTGCAGATATCCTCCATGCTGCCCGACACGGCAGTCTATTATGACGGACAGTAGCCGGCTTCTTCATAGAAGTCCCGGCGGTCGTGCCGGGCGGCAGCAGGGGAGGTCTGCGCTCATTGCGCAGACATTCCCCTGCTGTTAGAGAGGGGGATCCAGGTCCCCTGCAGCTCTGCGGGGGACCTGGATCCCAGTCTTATAATCTGACCTCAAATTTAAAGTCAGATTATAAGACGACCTCGAATGTAAAATGAGGGGTATTTTTCAGAGCATCTGAAAGAAACCTTGTCTTATATTCGAGCAAATACGGTAATCTTATCCCACAGGTGAGGTGATGGAATCGAAAGTGAGGCTCTGTAATGAGGCACACACAGGAGCTGATTACAGATTAAACCATTTTGTAGGGGAGCTGTGGGTGGGACATAGATAACACCCTGCCCACACCTATGTTTGCCCCATAATTGTCTGTTTTGGACCATGCCACACTTACCGCGGGTCTAGGACTGTTCCTTGCAGCCATTTCATCGCAGCAGTTACAAATACTATTCAAGTAACCTCTCTAACCCTAAAACTAACCCCTAATACTAACTGTAAAACTAACCCTGAAACTAACCGCTAAACCTAATACTAACTAAAATTAACCCTAAAACTAACCCCGGATCTTAATACTCACTCTAAAACTAACCTTAATACTTACCCTAACCCTAATACCAAATGTAAAACTAACCCCTAACCCTAATACTAAATGTAAAAATAACCCCTAACCCTATTACTAACTATAAAACTAACTCCTAACCCTAATTCTAACTGTAACATTAACCCCTAGATCTAATACTAACTGGAAATGTAACCCTAAAACTAACCCTGATCCTTAATACTAACTCTACCACTAACCTTAATACTAACCCCTAACTCTAATACCGAAAGTAAATCTAACGCTAATCCTAATACTACCTGTAAAACTCACCCTAAATCCCCTAACCCTTATACTACCTGTAAAACTAACCCTTAAACTAACCCCGAACCCTATTACTAACTCTAAAACTAACCCTTATACTAAACCCTAGTACCAACCCTAGAACTAACTCCTGATCCAAAAACTAACCCCTAACTTTAATACCTTAATACTAACCCTAAAACTAACCTGCACCTTGATGATGCGCCTGATGGCACCAAACTGTCAGACGATGTAAGTGCCATGATTGAGCGGCCGCAGAGAACACTCCCATTCCTACTTACCCCTTTTTAGGTTTTTATTGGAGGGCCCTTATAATCTTTGTCTGGATGAACTAGGGCAAATCTTGCCATAAGACGTAGATTTATTACTTAGGTGCCAATATGGAATGACCTGCTGGCCGTTTGCTCTGTCTGGTGAGCCCCGACAATCATAAGTAGGGGTCTATAAAGGCTGTGACTGAGTTTAACAATTACATTTCTATATTTCTGCATGTGTAACGCAAACCTTTGCACCCACCACAGGTGAAGATGAAGAAGTTGAAGCCGTATTTCACCAGGGCGCTGCATCGAATGCAGAAGGGCCCAGGCTACACCTATAAAGAGCTACTCATCTGGTTCTGCGATAACACCAATACCCATGGACCCAAACGCATTATCAAAGAGGGACCCAAGAAGAGAGTCATGTGGTTCATACTGACACTGGTCTTTGCGTCTCTTGTGTTCTGGCAGTGGGGTATTTTGATCCAAACCTACCTTTCCTACGGAGTAAGCGTATCCCTTGGGATAGGATTTCAAGCCATGGAATTCCCATCCGTGACGGTGTGCAACGCCAACCCATTCAAGTGAGTGCCGAAAAATGGGGCGGGAATAACATTAATTACCATTTCAAAATCAAATGTCCTTAGAAATCAATGTATGTTTACAAAACAAGATGGGCGTAGGAGAGAAAAGCGTCTGTGTATGCAGGCGGTACTGGACTAGGTCCAGAGTCGTATTAATTAATTGACATAGTATATTCATGTAAAGGACAAAAAATGGCTAAGTGTGATTGGGGCGAGTAACGCTATTCATCCCGAAGAATTTCAGCTAATTTCTCTCAATTTTCCCATAATAGGTATTCTCGAGTTAAGCATCTCCTGGCGGATTTGGATGAACTAATGTTCACTGCTTTAGATCGGATCCAGTATTGGAACCAAAGTGACTCCAGCGTATTCGTCCCATTGGCCAACAACGTCAGTAATGTGACCCCAGACAACAGCCTATGGAGTTACATGCCCCTAGTTGTCATCGACGAGAGTGACCTAGACAACCCCATCGTCTATAATATCTTCGATGGCAGTTCCGATTATTCAGGCACAGCCTTTCCGAGAAACGCAAGCTCCTCTGCTGCAAGATACAAAATAGCCATAAAGCTGGTAAGTCTCTTTAAAATCAGTCTTGATTCAGGCAATGTTTTAGAATTGTGGTATTGTTCAATCACCTCTCTCCCTTCTCCCAGGTCATTACTTCTCTTAAGGTTAAAAAGGGCTTGATGTACATTCTGAGCAGGGTTAGGCAATTGACACACGGGACGGAAGCATTTGTAAAGCATGTTTTTGAGTTTGGGGGAACCTGTCAGCTTTCTATCCTAACAGCAGGGGTATACCCAACGTATCAAAAAAAACTAAACGTTAGACTTGTGAACTTGTCTGTCTGGTTATTTGGGAGAGCGAATTTTCACAATGTCCAAGTGAATGATGGGGACTTGGTTGCAGTTTAAATTGCAGATTATTATTATTCCTGTGGTTGATTGACAATAAAGGTTTAATTTTGACTTTCGAAAATGTGAAGTTTGATCTATGCGTTGAGCTAGCAAAAGTATACATACAATGTTTATTTTAAAAGGTTCCATCTTATGACTATTCAATAAAAAGACAATTGCAGGGAATTTAGATGGGATTTTCAAACTTTAGGCCAGTGTAGCTTAATCGAAGAGTTTTTCAAATGCGGGGACTTAAGTTGTAAGTCTGAAATTCCCGTCTCTGTTCCCCGTCATTCTCTCTTTATTGAGTTGACTATTAGGAGTCTAGTTATATTAGCTACAGCTAATATATGTCCGGACATCAGTGTGTTCTTACATGGCATAGTAGTCAATCCCAAAATGCAATGCACATATCTTTTGGAGATTAATTCAAGTGCATTGTGGGAGTTTACAAGCCATGAAAGAAGCACTCAGGATGGAATAGGATTTAATCAATATATTTTGGACACATAAGTGTTATGAGGAAGAGGCAAAGAGGAAAAACATAAGGGTCATGTTGGGATGTAGGTGGAGATCAGATGATGGAGGAGAAACATTGTTTTGAATGTAAAGGTTTCCCATTGGAAGATATCCTTTTTTGTATGGGTTTCCTAGAAGAATTTTAGGTTTAATAGAGAGGAAATCTATAAAGAGCTGGCAACGCAATGGAAGTCTTGGAAATGGCTTTATAAGGTTGGAAATAGAGGACAAGGTCAGAGATTGTAGGGCTTTATCTGGAGAACAGAAGGTCATTCAAGGTCAACGTTCGACAATCACAAAATTCAAATGTTTAGCAACTCATGTTCAGGGATCAAAAGAGACCCCAAATGTGACATATTTAAGGATCTTCTAGATGCAGGAATGTAATAACATACAGTTTTTCTACAGATGGCCCGTCGTTTAAAATATTTTCGTGTCTGGGATTTAGTTTCTCACGTGTGACTATCCTACATTGCCTGTCTACACGTGAGTTTAGCTCCTGAGTGTGCTGTGCCAAACTCATGCGGACAAGTAGGCTGTTGTAAAAATCCCATCTGAGTATTTTAAAACAAGTCAATAAACTCTACAAGGAAGCATAATTTTTTCAGAATCCAAGTGTCTCTCTCATCTGAGCAAATGCCCAGCAGGTTTAAGCCAGATTTTAAGGCTGTGTTTTTTTCTATTAAGGTGTAAATGTGTGACAGGTTAAAAAACAAATGCATGGGGATTTCTTAGAATTAAGCAGGCGAGAACTGCCATAGATAAGAATCAAAACTAGACATGTGCTATTGCAGAATGTGATCTCAGGACCTTCATAACTCTAACTTTTGTAAAATAACAACCTTGCTCTTATAAAATAACAAAACTGCCATAAGATTACTCGTCTTGGAAAATCTGTACAGCTTAATATTTTTGATTTATCTTGTATGAACAAACTTATGTATGTCTTTTCAACTGTGACTCAATAAAATAATAATTAAAAAAAATAAATAACAAAACTGCTCTTCAGCTTGTTGTGGACTGCAACCACCCTTCATCCATTAGCAAAGAATAATTGGCATTGTAAACCCAGGGGCAAATTTACATTAGTTTTGGATTAGCTAATAATAATTTCTGTGCAGTACAAATGTGGAACAGGCGGGAGTTTAGGCAGATGTAGGTTATACAAGAAGATGTGTGAGCCATGGACAATTGTTTAATTATAGGTGCTGTTGAGACCTAGCCCGGCAGCTAAACAGTCTCTTTTGTAAAGCTATGCTTATCTGCCATGTGTGGTGTGATGAAGCAACAGCTGTACCTCTACACAGATGCTGATGATGAGATCACAGGATCGGAATCATAGGTGGGTACCACCGCCAATAGAGGAAGTAGGGCTTGTTGGGGGATAGAAGTGCTTTGAATGTGGTATGAGCGCTAACTCTGTCCTCTAGATCAGGAGTAGGCACTGACATTGCTCATAGTGGACATTTACTGGGGTCACTGACGGGCAAATGAATGACGTTCTTCTATGGACCTTCACAGACCTTGCCATGGACATGGGTGGCCTTATACAGTTACCCTATCCTTGCTCGATGCCATTCTAAATGTAGGTTGGGCGCCAAGTCCTTCTTCTCCATCTAGTCTCTGGTTTTCAGCTCTACAGTTGGAAAGGTCCACCTATTCTAGAGCTAACCGCAAAATGGAACAGCTCCTAACTCTGGTCACCAGCCAGGTCCAAATCTACTCCCAGCCTACCTTCTGTCGAGCAACATGCAGCTAAACCTAATAGCTTAGGAACGTGACAATCTGCATCTTATCATGTATAGCTTGGAAGAAAGATGTAACGGGGGGATTTGATAGAAACATTTATATACATAAAGGGAATCAACACAGAAAAGGAAGAGAGTATATTTAAAAGAAGAAAAACTACCACAACTAGAGGACATAGTCTTAAATTAGAGGGGCAACGATTTAAAAGTAATATCAGGAAGTATTACTTTACTGAGAGGGTAGTGGATGCATGCAGTGCTGTATTTACCGCGAGGCATCCTAGGCCGATGCCTAGGGCGGCAAATTTTGGGGGGCGGCAGCGCCCCCCAGCACTGAAAAAAAAAAAAAAAAAAAAAAACCCGGCCCTTTAAAAAAAAAACGCGCTTGCAGGCAGAGACGGAGGTGAGAGGAGATCGGAAGATCCCCCCTCACCATCGCTCTGCCTGCAAGGCTGCACGGGGAGCTGAACAGGCAGCACAGAGAAACCTCCGTGCTGTCTGTTCGGCTCCCCGTGCAGTGTGACACGGAAGTGCCGACAGTCACGTGACAGGCGCGCTGACGTCATACGCGCGTCTGGCACGTGACCTGTCAGCACAATCGCCGGGGAGCCGAACAGGCAGCATGGAGGGACCATGCTGCCTGCCACTAGCCACCAGGGAAAGGTAAGTACTGATGTGTGATGTGATGGGAGACAGTGTGTGTGTGATGGGAGACAGTGTGTGTGACTGAGTGTGATGGGAGTCAGAGTGTGTGTGATGGGAGACAGTGTGTGTGACTGAGTGTGATGGGAGTCAGAGTGTGTGTGATGGGAGACATTGTGTGTGATGGGAGTCAGTGTGTGTGACTGAGTGTGATGGGAGTAGGAGTGTGATGGGAGTAGGAGTGTGATGGGAGTAGGAGTGTGTGATGGGAGTATGAGCTTGATGTACTGGATGCATGGAATAACCTTCCAGCGGAAGTGGTAGAGGCAAACACAATGAAGGATTTTAAGCATGCGTGGGATAGGCACAAGGCTATCCTAGATATAAGACCGGGAACTGGGGACTAATAAAGGTGTTTAGAACATTGGGCAGACTAGATGGACCGAATGGTTCTTATCTGCCGACACATTCTATGCTTCTATAATCTAAACCCTACTTGGTACTCCAGTGGTGTATCTTGATTTTGTGCTGCCCTAGGCAGACAAAATCCGGGCACCCCCCTACCCAAGCTGCACACCCACGTTACACACCTAAGACATGCCCCATCATTCAGACTCACATCAAGCTCACACTCCCATCACACTCAGTCACACACTCCTACTCCCATCACACTCAGTCACACACTCCTACTCCCATCACACACACTCCGACTCCCATCACACTCAGTCACACACACTGTCTCCCATCACACACACACTGTCTCCCATCACACACACTCTGACTCCCATCACACTCAGTCACACACACTGTCTCCCATCACACACACTCTGACTCCCATCACACTCAGTCACACACACACACACACACACACACACACACACACCTGTTCGGCTTCCCGGCGATTGTGCCGACAGGTCACGTGACCGGGCGCGCATATGACGTCAGCGCTCCTGTCACGTGACTGTCGGCACTTCCGTGTCGGCACACTGCACGGGGAGCCGAACAGGCAGCACGGAGGTTTCTCTGTGCTGCCTGTTCGGCTCCCCGTGCAGCCCGGCAGGCAGAGCGATGGTGAGGGGGGATCTTCCGATCCCCTCTCACCTCCGTCTCTGCCTGCAAGCGCGGTCTTTTTTTTAAAGGGCCGCTTTTTTATTTATTTATTTATTTTTTCAGTGCTGGGGGCCGCCCCCCAAAATTTACCGCCCTAGGCATCCGCCTAGGATCCCTCGCGGTAAATACAGCACTGTGGTACTCCCTGACCATTTCCGCATATTTGAATACCCTACCTTGGGTTACCTACGTACCAGCATCCCAATATACACAATATTCTAGCTCTACCTGTGGCCATATATGGGGCTCTGCGTCAAGGGAATAAAAACATGCAAAATAAAGCAGAAATTCTTAACCCAATGTTTGGTGTTTATTTCTTCTACAGTGCACCAACAATTATACACAGTGTGTGTACAGGAATTACACCAGCGCGGTTCAAGCCTTGAGCGAATGGTACCTTCTGCAGTTTTCCAACATCTTTTCCAAAGTGCCGATTTCGCAGCGGATTGACCTGGGATTTAAAGCGGAAGACATGATCCTCACGTGTCTTTTTAGTGGACAAGCCTGCAGTTACAGGTCCAAGAAACTAACACAACCTGAGAACAACATGAGCCACCTTTATTTAAATATATAGGAAAAAGAAGGCATATTAGAAATATTTTTTCCCCTCTCTCCACCAGATTTTCTTTTTAATCTTCTCTTTTCAACAACAAAAAAATATATATATATCTCAGGTTTTCCTTCCTAACTCTCACCCTGTCTGGTTTTTCTGCTTGTTCTGTATCCAGAGAGAGATGGGATCCTCAGGACAGAGAGTAATCTGTCTCCTGTATATGACTCACCATGTGATGTGCACATGAACTACTTTCAATGGGACATTTACTATTTGCAAACCAAAGCTGATGTCATAAACAGGAGACGCCACAGACACATGTAAAAACACATTTTTTTTCTCTCTCTTACATTATGCATTTGATTGCAATTCGGCTAAAACAATGTATAGATTGTTTTTGATCCATTTTTTATTTGTTATATTAATAGTATAATTAATGTTTAGGTGACAGGATCCCTTTTAGGTCATTGATGTATTCTTGCATGTGAATGAAATATAATATAGTTGCCAACATTGGCCATGTTCCCAGGGACACATATTTGTTCCACATGCTGCAGAAAGAGCATGCAAAGTGCAGCCCGGCAGTATGTAGGATGGATATACGCACAGACACAATCCAATTAATTAATCAGGGTGGAGATCTCGTAGGACCTACCATGATTAATTAATTGGATCTGTATGTGCATATATGCGTCCTGCATGCTGCCGGGCTGCACTTTGCATGCTCTTTCTGCAGCATGTGGAACAAATATGTGTCCCTGGAAACATGGCCGATGTTGGCAACTATGATATAAAAACCAAATTGAGTACAGGGTGTTAAAGGGACTGTATCACCTAAACATAGCTTATGCTGTGACTGTAGTAAATAAAAAAGAAATCATTAAACATGATCTAATACATTGTGTTAGCAAAACTGCAAGCAAATGCCTGAATTAGAAGAATTTTTTTTTAAATGTGTCTGTGGAGTCTCCTGTTTGTGACATGTGCAAATATTCCATTGAAAACAAGTTCATTTGCATATCAGGCCACCGGTGATGTCATAAACAGGAGACTCCACAGACAGTTTCGTTAACACAATGTATAGATCATTTTCAATCATTTTTTTTTATTCTCTACATTCGCAGTATAAGCAGTGTATATGGGATGCAGTCCCTTTTAAGCATGCATAGTATAAGCTTTTTTATTCTCTAAATGCACAGTAAAAACTACTTTTGGGTGATGCAGTCCCTTTAAGAAGTTCTTAACTACTAACCAGAAGTAAAATAAACCCTATTTCAGAGAACTAAAAATATTTCTGAGAGCTCATTGTTATAGCAAATGTGCAATCAGCCCTTACTCCCTTGAACCCCATAGTAATGGACAACGCATTTCACTCTTTCGGCAAAGCTTAATTTGTGAACAACCGACCTTGGGCAGTCTGCAGCAAATGTACTGGTAAAAGGCTGGAGAGTAAATAAACGAAATATTATACACTGGACAATGGTACCAAAGTAGCGAAAGATATGAAATGGTACCTATAACTCTCCCCATTTTATCTGTACAGGCTTAGCCCACATGCATGTCTCTAGATATTCTATTTCTATCTCATGCTTGGTAGTAGCATCAAATAACATTTATTTTATCCTCTTTTAGAAACTTTACACATATATACGACCCTGATTACGGAAACTGTTACATCTTTAACTGGGGACAAGAAGGACAAGACCTCTTGATATCAGCTAGTCCGGGAGCGGATTTTGGTAGGTGTGAAGTGTGAATCATAGTGATCTAACGAAGCAGAGGTAGAGGGGTAACCTTTCATTGGTTTCCCACTGGAGGATCTACTCAATAAAGAGACAATTGCAGAGAATTTTGAACTCGGCTACCTTGGCCTTAAGTTTGAAATTCCTGTCTCAATTCCTTGCAATTCTCTCTTTATTGAAAGGACCCTTGAATGTTCCAAATTTCGGATCTTGACTCTTGGCAAATAAATCTATTGGGTTATTTTCTTCCTGAAAGGTACGTGTTTGTTTATTGCCTTTATTTACAATACCTGTTCAAGGACAACGTCTACACTGGATGACATTTTGACATCAACATAAGTTCATTTTTGCTACAGTTGTTTAGCTTTACAAAGAGTAACATAATTATATATACAATGCCGTAGAGTTACTAGGGAGTGGTACAGTGTATCTGTCACCTAAGAATCAACAGTGGCGCATGAACTAAGCGCCGGCAGCCAGTTCAGCTCCGCCTCTGCTTCAGATAGGCAGACGGCACTGCCATTTTCCCTTTTGTATTGAATTAAAGAATAAAAGAGTTTAAAAAACAACTGTGGCAAAACATTACCTTATGTTTAATTGAAAGATTGTATCAAGTGTACATGATTTGGAAATAATTTTTTTAATGAAAGAATACACATTAAGTGCCTTATAAAGTCTTCTTTACTCCATATTGTTCTCTCAGGGGCAGACATGTTGTTTAGAATCGTGGGTCAGATCTTCACTCACCTTGGTTCAGATGAAGAACGATCTGACCAAAGATTCTAAACAAAATGTCTGCCTCCTGGTGGAGCTATACGGGGTAAAAATGGCTCAGTGAGGTACTTTATTTCAATATTTTATTTCTATTCTATTTTATTTTTCATTAAAGCATTTCTATATAAAATGCCTACACTTGATGCCATCTTTCAATTAAACAGAACTTCATTTTTTGCTACAGTTGTCCTTAAAGAAAAACCTAAGTTCCAACCTCAGAAGACTGAAAGCTGACTTAAAATCATTCATAATCTGCAGGATGCAAGTGTTTATTAAAATCGTGATGTCAATAAATCTGTGAAAATAATAATCATTACTATAAGACCATGAAATACAGGCGTCGGCTGGTCTAAATTTGGAAATGCCTCACGTGTCTGTAAAGGAGACGTAATCATAATCTCTCAGTGAGTCACAAGAAGGTTGTAATGAATAGTCTAATAAATCTTGCACACTAGAGTTACCATAATCTAAAAGCAATGGTTTGGTTCACAAAGCCTGGGCTAGAGAGCTTGCACTTTGTCGATGGTAAGGGGTTACAATTAGACAGTATTCCCTATATTTCACCATGTCAGACATTAGTTCCTTTGGTTGAAGCAGAAGATAGTCTTGCTTCAGCAGGGGGGGGGGGGGGGGGAGAAACGAAGTTCTCCAACATTTGGGGGTCGAAGTTTGACACCCCTGGATTAAACGTTGGCTAGATGTTTTTGTTTACACGTAAGCAACATAAGCCTGTGTTGACCAGATGGAAAAAATGATTTTACCACGATAGTTATGGTTTAAATTCCAAACAAGGAAATCCTTAGCTATGCCACAGTGAACCAAAGTTCCACTAGGCCACAGAACTCAAGTGCCAGAACATCCCATCTCCTGTTCGCTGTCCATACATAGTTACATAGTTACACTGTAGTTTAGGTTGAAAAAAGACTTGGGTCCATCAAGTTCAACCCTTTTCCTATCCCACGCAGTGGCATTCCTGCAGTGGCTGGGCAGCGAACCTAAATCATTAATCATTCTAAGCATTTAAATTCTTAACATCAAATACTAAGACTGCCTGGATATGTTTGTTAGTTTGTTATTTAGCCTTTCCATGGGACGGTGCCATCTTGGCCCAGGAATTCTAGTCCCGGTCTCTGACATTCAGAGATATAATGTCTGGATTGAATGGAATCCAAAAAAAAAACAGTTGCCCATGACACAAGGCTTTATCTATCCGCTTGGTTTGGGAGCCTGTGCCCAGAATATCTCACTCACGCTGTTTACTGACAAAAAGATCAAGGTTTCTAGTTTCCTCCAGTAGGAGTCTTACCTTACAATGTTTGATTCTTTTATTTATTTTTTTCTTATGTTATAATTACAATTACTGGTGAATCATATTTATTTACAAGTATTTATTGCGCCGAGGGGAGGTAAAAAAAGTAGCAGGCAGCTGATCCTGTCAGCGACTTGGTTTTACCCAGTTAAGGTCCTCTCCTGCCGATCTCATGTAAAAACAAGAGCCTCTCTCTGCAGTAGCAGAGAAAGACCCTGCTGGCTGAGCCTCATGGGAAATGTAATTCCCAAATATCTGTATGCCAGGATTAGCCATCAGTGAGATAAACCATTAGTCCACTTCTCCGTGCATGTTGTAGTGCATAGGATTGACGCTGTTTAGGGGTTGGCTACAAAGTAATATATCTTTTTTATGAGGGCTTTGCAAAGGGGGCTCACTTTTTTCTGGAAAAGGCAAAGATAGCACTGTCCCTCTGGTTCTGTTTTAACACTTCCACCCCTAGTACAAGAAAGCACATGTCCATATTGCATGGGTTTTACACATTAATGGGACTCTGGCTTCAATTTTTTTTTGTAGGTACCAATGGTCATTGCAGCTCTAATAGCTGCTTTTCATTTCACCTGGTTGTCCAAAGATACCAATGTGCAGCTCTTTCTCAATAATCCTCTTAATTCTTTTAAGTGTCCCAACGACTAAGTGGCCTTATTGTTTCACAGGGTTGAGGTTGGTTCTGGACATAGAACAGGATGAGTACATCCCTTTTCCCCAGACAACGGCTGCCGCCAGACTCATCCTCCACCATCAAAGAAGCTTTCCGTTCCCCAAGGACCTGGGTATTTACGCCATGCCTGGAACAGAAACCTCCATCTCCGTACTTCTGGTATGTCTGTGGGAAAAAGAAAAAAAACAAGGTTAGAACAAGGCTATCTGATGGGCTGCCGGCCAGGATTTGGTTTGGTTAGAACTGGTGGAACCTGACAAAAGCATTCCTTTCGTGTTTATGGCTGTTGTTTTAATCACATTTGTTTCTTTAAATTGGATGGTATTGTTGTTCCTTGAACTTCTCATGTTCTGAACCTTCCCCATTGCAGGCTTAGTCCATTTATGTTACTCTTAAACCTTTATCCCGTCTCCTCCAACGCTTTCCACTGCTCTAGTTGTAAATGTTCTTCCAATGCAACCTTCTTTGTTTCGTCGTACAGGATGGAATACAACACCTAGAGGCACCGTACTCCACCTGCACCATCGATGGCTCCGATATTCCAGTGACCAATTTGTATACTCAGTACAACAGCTCCTATTCCATTCAGGTACTAATGCATATAGCAAGGAAGGCTGGATATCCTGTCCACCCATTGCTTCATGTTATTGACAGTTGAAGCTCACTATAAACTTGCTCATCAACACCAGGGTCTCGAGTAGAACTACTAGGATGTCAATAAGTGATTGGCAATGGTATCATTCCAATGTGATGACCACAAGAAAAAGAGGTGTAAAGAGGTGTAGAGAGTTGGGGCTAGGAGGGTAGGGTTAGATTATTTGGTTAAGAATTTGGTGAGTTGGGGCTAGGAGGGTAGGGTTAGATTATTTGGTTAAGGATTTGGTGAGTTGGGGCTAGGAGGGTAGGGTTAGATTATTTGGTTAAGGATTTGGTGAGTTCCAGCTAGGAGTGTAGGGTTAGATTATTTGGTTAAGGATTTGGTGAGTTCCAGCTAGGAGTGTAGGGTTAGATTATTTGGTTAAGGATTTGGTGAGTTCCAGCTAGGAGAGTAGGGTTTGATTATTTGGTTAAGGATTTGGTGAGTTGGGGACAATTTGCAACAGCAGTTCACATGATAATGGAACCAAAATATGTCTACAGGGATATTTAATAAAATGGGCTCACTGAACAACTGGAAATAGTATTCTGATAGTAGTCTGTTGTTAGCATCAAAAGGCGTTTCCAAGATAGATGGAAAGTATACATCAAAAGGAAATGTGATAGCCTGGACGTAGGCAGATTTAAACATGACTCTCTCGGGCACATACCAAGCTGGCTTTACGTTCACAAAATGTTAGAAAATTGTTTTTCAGGTGAATATCATTACCTTTTTTTGGGAGGGGGGGGGTTGTTGTTGATACATTGAAGCAGAAACACCTCTTATCAAGTTATGTAATCAAAACCGTCAGTGTAATATTATCTAAGCACTACAGGCTCCTGGCATTTGGCCTTCATGGCTGACCGACAGAAGACTCGAGCATGAAAGAGCAGATTTGAGCGAGAAAATTATGGACAGCGTGATAGCCAAGTTCATCCAATAGTTGTTACACGTCGCTCTTTTTTTTTTTCGCCTCAAAAGAAAACATTGTCTGTTACTTATACTCCTTTTCCAAATCTCATTTAATCTCGCAGATTACACAGTCATTTCTATCCATTAGACATCTTTGAGTTTGGAATTGTGTTCTTCAGAAGCAAAGGCCAAGTGGTATAGTTAGACTGGGACAGAAGATGAGAACCTGACAGGGCTTGCCCTTAGTCAATAAATCCTTAAAGGGACAGTATCACCTGAACATTGTTTTTACTGTGCATGTAGAGCATAGAAAAGGACTGAAAATGATCTATATATTGTATTAGCAAAACTGCCAGAAAATGACTAAATTAGGAGAAAAATGTGTTTTAATTGTGTCTGTGGAGTCGCCTGCTTATGGCATTACCTGTGGCACAGTATGCAAATGAATCTGCTTTTAATGGAAAACGTGTAATTTGCATACCAGGCCACAGGTGATGTGTCATAAGCAGGAGACTTCACAGACACTTTTAAAACACATTTCTCCTGAAATAATCATTTGCTTCCAACTTTGCTAATACAGTGTATAGATCATTTTCAATCATGTTTTATTCTCTACACCAGGGCCGGCGTCACCTATAGGCAAGGTAGCCAGCCTAGGTCGCATTTTTACCACAGGTTCCTGTGGAGAACTGGCTAATTGCAGCTGCAGTGGGGGGTGGACCACACGGGGTCTTGTAAAGCAGCGCTGGGTGCTCTCTATATATGTGAGACTCTGTGTGTGACAGTATGTTAGAATGTGTGTGTGTGTGTGTGTGTGTGTGTGTGACTGTCTCTCTGTATGTGTGAGACTGTGTGTGTCTATGACTGTCTCTCTGTATGTGTGTGACTGTCTCTCTGTATGTGTGTGACTCTGTGTGTGCATGGCTGTCTCTCTGCATGTGTGAGACTCTGGGTCTGACAGTATGTGTTAGAATGTGTGTGTGTGTGTTTGTGTGTGTGTGACTGTCTCTCTGTATGTGTGAGACTGTGTGTGTCTATGACTGTCTCTCTGTATGTGTGTGACTGTCTCTCTGTATGTGTGTGACTCTGTGTGTGCATGGCTGTCTCTCTGTATGTGTGAGACTCTGTGCGTGACTGTTTCTCTGTGACTCTCTGTGTGACTGTCTCTATGTATGTGTGAGACTGTGTGTGTGTGTGTGATAGTCTCACACACAGAGTCTCACACATACAAAGAGACAGTCACACACAGAGTCTCACACATACAGAGAGACAGTCACACACAGAGACTCACACATACAGAGAGATAATGTGTGTTTGTGTATTTCTCTGTATGTGTGAGACTCTGTGTGTCTGTCTCTCTGTATGTGTGAGACTCTGTGTGTGTCGGTGTCTCTCTGTATGTGTGAGACTCTCTGTGTGTGCGTGATTTATGTGCCGTTGTCTGGCTCCTTAATTTTTTAACTGGCTCCTAAAGAACAAAATTAAGTGGCCCATGCCCTGTTCTACTGACATTTCAGCATCCCAAGAATTGTATGAGTATTAAATTCATTGTGTGACTGCTCCTGCTGTGTACAATGCCGGCCCTGGCAGGTACATTGGTGAATAAGCTAGTGAATGTAGAATGCCATTACATACTTAAAATTCTAATAATGTATGCATTAAAATGTATTTAACCTTAATATGCATTTAAATCGCTGATGCCCCATGTGTGGTATAAGTAGGCGGGGCAAGGGGTGGAGCCAATGGGGCGGCAAAAAGCCCTGCTCTACATTCACAGTAGGTGATACTGTCCCTTAAAACAAATAACTAACCCTACATTCCTAGCCCCAACGAAGTAAATCCATAACCAAATAATAAGCCTGCTCTTATTTATTTGGCGTATTTGTTCTTCAGGATAGCCAAATGCAAAACCCAAGACAAGTTGAGATATTGGAGCCTAATATAAAATAAAAGAAATATTTGAACACATAAAAGAGACTTCTATGCAGTCAAGCTTTTGATCAATTTTGATTTAAAGGGACCCTGTGAACCTCAACAAGATACTCTGAATTTAGAGAAAGAAAAAATTGTTACAGTATGATCTATACTCTGCGTCAGCAAAATTTTCCATCAAATGCATGAAATAAGTCAATTAAATCATTTTAATTAAATGTGTCGGTAGAGTCTCCTGTTTACGACATCACCTTGTCGTTTAATAGGCAAATGACACAATGCCCATTGAAAAGTACCGTATTTTTCGCCTCATAAGACGCACTTTTTTCCTCCTCAAAAGTGAGGGGGAATGTCTGTGCGTCTTATGGAGCGAATGTAGTACTTACCTGCTTGTTGCTGCTCTCTGTCGTTTGCGCCGTGCAGTCTAACCTTCTGCACGGAGGAAGGAAGCTCCGGTCGCGATTTTTCTTCTTCTTAACTTCATTGAAGTCACGCTGCTTCAATAAAGTTAAGAAGAAGAAAAATCGGGACCAGAGCTTCCTTCCTCCGTGCAGAAGGTTAGACTGCACAGCGGAAACGACAGAGAGCAGCATGGAGGTAAATACTAGGGAAGGGGGGAGGAGGGTGGCACAAGCAAATCCTGGCATAATAAGGGTAAAAATCCTGGCATTGTGAGGGGAAAAATCCTGGCATAGTGAGGGGCAAAAGACTGGCATAGTGAGGGGCAAAAGCCTGGCATAATGAGTGGCTAAAGCCTGGCATAGTGAGGGGCAAAAGCCTGGCACAGTGAGGGGCAAAATCCTGGCATAGTGAGGGGCAAAAGCCTGGCATAATGAGTGGCTAAAGCCTGGCATAGTGAGGGGCAAAATCCTGGCACAGTGAGGGGAAAAATCCTGGCACAGTGAGGGGCAAAATCCTGGCATAGTGAGTGGCTAAAGCCTAACATAGTGAGGGGCAAAATCCTGGCATAGTGGGGGGCATAATCCTGGAATATTGAATGGCTAAATCCTGGCATAGTGAGGGGGAAAATCCTGGCATATTGAATGGCTAAATCCTGGCATATTGAGGTTTTTGAGGCGAAAAATACGGTAGTTCATTTGCGTATGAGGCAATAGATGTCATAAACAAGAGCCAATACAGACAAGTTTAAAACATATTTTTATGTTATATTTTATGTTTTTGTTTGCAATTCTGATAACACAATGTACAGATAATTTTTCGTAATTGTATATTCTCTATATTCACAGTTTAAGCAATGTTTAGGTTGACATAGTCCCTTTAAGTATACTATTTTATAGCAGTGATGACAAATGTTTTTGGACCAGAGTGCCCAATCTTTCCACAAAATGCAAGAAATGCACTACAAAGTGCCAATACTATGTGCGCGACCACACACATTTGTTTATCTGTGTATGCTTGTGCATTCGTGCATTAAACACAGGTCTTGCCCCCAGCATCCAGATTGCACCTGCAGCTTTTTCCCCAGCACCTATATTGCAAAACACAAGACTTGCTCCAGCACCCATACTGCACACAAAGGGCTAGCCAAGTTAAAATTAGGGCGAAATAGCTGACATTTTTGGGGGCATGTCCTGTATGCCAAGTATTTACAATGCAGGTGGCATTTGCTTTCCTGTAACCATAAAGAGCAATCTTGTAAAAGATTCTGTTGTGTTGCAAAACACTTAATTAAATAACTAAACAAAAAGAACTTTCTGTCCAGCCACAGGGGATCTGTTTTAAGAACAAAATGTACATAACTCCTGAAGTACAGGATATAAGGCCAGCAATTTGAATGTTTCAGTCCAGCAAACAGTATTGACAAGTGTCTTTGTCTAAATGATATTTCAGAGACCTGTTTCTGTTCCAGATAAATGACTCAGTTATAATAGCTGTGATATATATATATTGGTAACTGGATTACACGTCGGTAAATATTTGAAAAGTGTAACAAACTTTTACAGGCAGCTGAGATATTCGAACCTATGTTAAACCAAAGACATTTTTTGGAAAACACCCAAATCAGGGATCTTATAACCCTTTAAGAAAATAGTCCAGGTGTAAGACAGGAGACTATTCGATAAAAGTGATGTGTGACAGAGGAGACTATTCAATAAAAATAATGTGTGACAGAGGGGGCTATTCAATAAAAGTGATGTGTGACAGAGGAGGCTATTCAATAAAAGTGATGTGTGACAGAGGAGGCTATTTAATAAAAGTGATGTGTGACAGAGGAGGCTATTCAATAAAAGTGATGTGTGACAGAGGGGGCTATTCAATAAAAGTGAGGTGTGACAGAGGGGGCTATTCAATAAAAGTGAGGTGTGACAGAGGGGGCTATTGAATAAAAGTGAGGTGTGACAGAGGAGGCTATTTAATAAAAGTGAGGTGTGACAGAGGGGGCTATTCAATAAAAGTGAGAGGTGACAGAGGGGGCTATTCAATAAAAGTGATGTGTGACAGAGGGGGTTATTCAATAAAAGTGATGTGTGACAGAGGGGGCTATTCAATAAAAGTGAGAGGTGACAGAGGGGGCTATTCAATAAAAGTGATGTGTGACAGAGGGGGTTATTCAATAAAAGTGATGTGTGACAGAGGGGGCTATTCAATAAAAGTGATGTGTGACAGAGGAGGCAATTTTAATAAAAGTGAGGTGTGACAGAGGAGGCTATTCAAAAAAAAAAGGGGGAGGTGACAGAGGGGGCCATTCAATAAAAGTGAAGTGAGAGGTGACAGAGGGGGCTATTCAATAAAAGTGATGTGTGACAGAGGAGGCTATTTAATAAAAGTGAGAGGTGACAGAGGGGGCTATTCAATAAAAGTGATGTGTGACAGAGGGGGCTATTTAATAAAAGTGAGAGGTGACAGAGGGGGCTATTCAATAAAAGTGATGTGTGACAGAGGGGGCTATTGAATAAAAGTGAGGTGTGACAGAGGGGGTTATTCAATAAAAGTGAGGTGTGACAGAGGGGGCTATTCAATAAAAGTGATGTGTGACAGAGGAGGCTATTCAATAAAAGTGAGAGGTGACAGAGGGGGCTATTCAATAAAAGTGATGTGTGACAGAGGGGGCTATTTTAATAAAAGTGAGGTGTGACAGAGGAGGCAATTTTAATAAAAGTGATGTGTGACAGAGGGGGCTATTCAATAAAAGTGAGAGGTGACAGAGGGGGCTATTCAATAAAAGTGAGAGGTGACAGAGGGGGCTATTCAATAAAAGTGATGTGTGACAGAGGAGGCTATTCAATAAAAGTGAGAGGTGACAGAGGGGGCTATTCAATAAAAGTGATGTGTGACAGAGGGGGCTATTCAATAAAAGTGATGTGTGACAGAGGAGGCTATTCAATAAAAGTGATGTGTGACAGAGGGGGCTATTCAATAAAAGTGATGTGTGACAGAGGGGGCTATTCAATAAAAGTGATGTGTGACAGAGGGGGCTATTCAATAAAAGTGAGAGGTGACAGAGGAGGCTATTCAATAAAAGTGATGTGTGACAGAGGAGGCTATTCAATAAAAGTGATGTGTGACAGAGGGGGCTATTCAATAAAAGTGATGTGTGACAGAGGGGGCTATTCAATAAAAGTGAGAGGTGACAGAGGGGGCTATTCAATAAAAGTGATGTGTGACAGAGGAGGCTATTCAATAAAAGTGATGTGTGACAGAGGGGGCTATTCAATAAAAGTGATGTGTGACAGAGGGGGCTATTCAATAAAAGTGATGTGTGACAGAGGAGGCTATTCAATAAAAGTGAGAGGTGACAGAGGGGGCTATTCAATAAAAGTGATGTGTGACAGAGGGGGCTATTTTAATAAAAGTGAGGTGTGACAGAGGAGACTATTCAATAAAAGTGATGTGTGACAGAGGAGGCTATTCAATAAAAGTGAGAGGTGACAGAGGGGGCTATTCAATAAAAGTGAGAGGTGACAGAGGGGGCTATTCAATAAAAGTGAGAGGTGACAGAGGGGGCTATTCAATAAAAGTGAGAGGTGACAGAGGAGGCTATTCAAAAAAAAAAGGGGGAGGTGACAGAGGGGGCTATTCAATAAAAGTGATGTGTGACAGAGGGGGCTATTCAATAAAAGTGATGTGTGACAGAGGGGGCTATTCAATAAAAGTGATGTGTGACAGAGGGGGCCATTCAATAAAAGTGAGAGGTGACAGAGGGGGCTATTCAATAAAAGTGAGAGGTGACAGAGGGGGCTATTCAATAAAAGTGAGAGGTGACAGAGGGGGCTATTCAATAAAAGTGATGTGTGACAGAGGAGGCTATTCAAAAAAAAAAGGGGGAGGTGACAGAGGGGGCTATTCAATAAAAGTGATGTGTGACAGAGGGGGCTATTCAATAAAAGTGATGTGTGACAGAGGGGGCTATTCAATAAAAGTGATGTGTGACAGAGGAGGCTATTCAATAAAAGTGATGTGTGACAGAGGAGGCTATTCAATAAAAGTGATGTGTGACAGAGGAGGCTATTCAATAAAAGTGATGTGTGACAGAGGGGGCTATTCAAAAAAAAAAGGGGGAGGTGACAGAGGGGGCTATTCAATAAAAGTGATGTGTGACAGAGGAGGCTATTCAATAAAAGTGATGTGTGACAGAGGAGGCTATTCAATAAAAGTGATGTGTGACAGAGGGGGCTATTCAAAAAAAAAAGGGGGAGGTGACAGAGGGGGCTATTCAATAAAAGTGACGTGTGACAGAGGGGGCTATTCAATAAAAGTGACGTGTGACAGAGGGGGCTATTCAATAAAAGTGATGTGTGACAGAGGAGGCTATTCAATAAAAGTGAGAGGTGACAGAGGGGGCTATTCAATAAAAGTGATGTGTGACAGAGGAGGCTATTCAATAAAAGTGAGAGGTGACAGAGGGGGTTATTCAATAAAAGTGATGTGTGACAGAGGAGGCTATTCAATAAAAGTGAGAGGTGACAGAGGGGGCTATTCAAAAAAAAAAGGGGGAGGTGACAGAGGGGGCTATTCAATAAAAGTGATGTGTGACAGAGGGGGCTATTCAATAAAAGTGACGTGTGACAGAGGGGGCTATTCAATAAAAGTGACGTGTGACAGAGGGGGCTATTCAATAAAAGTGATGTGTGACAGAGGAGGCTATTCAAAAAAAAAAGGGGGAGGTGACAGAGGGGGCTATTCAATAAAAGTGATGTGTGACAGAGGGGGCTATTCAATAAAAGTGATGTGTGACAGAGGAGGCTATTCAAAAAAAAAAGGGGGAGGTGACAGAGGGGGCTATTCAATAAAAGTGATGTGTGACAGAGGGGGCTATTCAATAAAAGTGACGTGTGACAGAGGAGGCTATTCAAAAAAAAAAGGGGGAGGTGACAGAGGGGGCTATTCAATAAAAGTGATGTGTGACAGAGGAGGCTATTCAAAAAAAAAAGGGGGAGGTGACAGAGGGGGCTATTCAATAAAAGTGATGTGTGACAGAGGGGGCTATTCAATAAAAGTGAGGTGTGACAGAGGAGGCTATTCAATAAAAGTGACGTGTGACAGAGGGGGCTATTCAATAAAAGTGACGTGTGACAGAGGGGGCTATTCAATAAAAGTGACGTGTGACAGAGGGGGCTATTCAATAAAAGTGATGTGTGACAGAGGGGGCTATTCAATAAAAGTGAGGTGTGACAGAGGGGGCTATTCAATAAAAGTGATGTGTGACAGAGGGGGCTATTCAATAAAAGTGATGTGTGACAGAGGGGGCTATTCAATAAAAGTGGTGTGTGACAGAGGAGGCTATTCAATAAAAGTGAGGTGTGACAGAGGGGGCTATTCAATAAAAGTGAGAGGTGACAGAGGGGGCTATTCAATAAAAGTGATGTGTGACAGAGGGGGCTATTCAATAAAAGTGACGTGTGACAGAGGGGGCTATTCAATAAAAGTGAGGTGTGACAGAGGGGGCTATTCAATAAAAGTGAGAGGTGACAGAGGGGGCTATTCAATAAAAGTGATGTGTGACAGAGGGGGCTATTCAATAAAAGTGACGTGTGACAGAGGGGGCTATTCAATAAAAGTGAGGTGTGACAGAGGGGGCTATTCAATAAAAGTGAGAGGTGACAGAGGGGGCTATTCAATAAAAGTGATGTGTGACAGAGGGGGCTATTCAATAAAAGTGACGTGTGACAGAGGGGGCTATTCAATAAAAGTGAGGTGTGACAGAGGGGGCTATTCAATAAAAGTGATGTGTGACAGAGGGGGCTATTCAATAAAAGTGAGGCGTGACAGAGGGGGCTATTCAATAAAAGTGAGGTGTGACAGAGGGGGCTATTCAATAAAAATGCAGAAAGAAAAGTCCTGCGCTCACTCCCATCACTGGGCGGCTGCAATGACTACAGTACACATCAGCCCCAATATATAGTAAAAAAACAAAGAAAAACAAGTTACCTGCGCTCTCTCAGAGAGAGCGCAGGTAACTTGTTTTTCTTTATTCAATAAAAGTGAGAGGTGACAGAGGGGGCTATTCAATAAAAGTGAGGTGTGACAGAGGAGGCTATTCAATAAAAGTGATGTGTGACAGAGGGGGCTATTCAATAAAAGTGATGTGTGACAGAGGGGGCTATTCAATAAAAGTGAGGCGTGACAGAGGGGGCTATTCAATAAAAGTGAGGTGTGACAGAGGGGGCTATTCAATAAAAATGCAGAAAGAAAAGTCCTGCGCTCACTCCCATCACTGGGCGGCTGCAATGACTACAGTACACATCAGCCCCAATATATAGTAAAAAAACAAAGAAAAACAAGTTACCTGCGCTCTCTCAGAGAGAGCGCAGGTAACTTGTTTTTCTTTATTCAATAAAAGTGAGAGGTGACAGAGGGGGCTATTCAATAAAAGTGAGGTGTGACAGAGGAGGCTATTCAATAAAAGTGATGTGTGACAGAGGGGCATATTCAATAAAAGTGATGTGTGACAGAGGGGCATATTCAATAAAAGTGATGTGTGACAGAGGGGCATATTCAATAAAAGTGAGGTGCAGCTGAGTTTAGATGAATAATCCCAGTGGGACAGAGTGTTGATTCACTAGTTTCTGATAGCTAAAGGACGACTCTCAGGATGAGCACTGACGCTTCACCCCACTGATAGCTCCAAAGGACAATCCGGTATTTACACCTGAATAAAGGATGTGTCACCGTTTCATAAAAATCCACACCTTGGATCTCACCAGCTCCAGCTCCAGCTCCGGCTGGTTGACTGCTAATTAAATATCGAGGGTTATATTTTATGTCATAACACAGTGCAGAGGTAAAGTGGCATGTTATGTTTTAACAGTGTTTCCATTTAACTTTAAAAGCACGATTGAGTAACTTTCAGTTTCCAAACAGGCTTGATTTAATAGAGTATCATGGCTTTTTTCCCACTATTGTATCATAATTTGTGTTTATTGCCCTGATTAGGATCTAGACTGCTGAATGCACATAGCGTGGCTTTAATTTGTTGCATTGTAGGTAAACAATAGAGTGATTTGGGATAACAATGCGTGGGGGGGAGTTGCAGAGGGGTTTCCAAGCAGTGTCAATACGATAAAGTTACAAAATTATATTGTGTCTACCCTACTATGCCTTGGGCAGTCTACTGTCTTGGAATTGCTTTACAACATGTTTTGGAGTAGTATATAGCTTTTAAAGGAGACCTACCAAAATGTCATCCATAAAGTGCTTCACTTCCCTGCGTCACTGGTTACCCATCGAACGGAGAGAATGTCTATAAAAATAACCATTATTTTTCACTTTTCCAGTCATGCCTTCGATCTTGCTTCCAAGACCAAATGGTGAAAACATGTCACTGTGCCCATTACCTGTATCCTCTACCAGAAAACTCAATGTACTGCAACAACGAAGAGTATCCTGATTGGGGTATGTGAAGTGTTAAGATGGGAATATACGTTAATATGAGAACCTGTGATGCTCGGGAGAGAGACAGGGTCCTGTGATGCGATGGGGAGGAAGGGAGCAAGGGGCTGTGATGCTGGAGCAAAGAGGGGAGCCAGGGAGGCTGGGAAGTTGAAAGAAAGGAGAGGGTCCTGGTTGGGTGGGGCAGGGATTGGTGACATCAGGGAGGTATGTGGCAATCCTCATATGATGGAGGGAGAGGGAACTGTGATGCAAGGAGGAAAGGAAAGTCGGGATTATGATGCTGAGGGGAGCCAAGAGTGGAGATGGTGATGCTAGGGAGCTGATGGGTGTGGGGACTTTAATGCTGGAGTGACAGAAGGGTGCGCTGACTGTGAGGGTAAAGGATGTGGTTAATGTTATCGTAAAAATAATAGTCATGGGCACTAGGACCCTTAAGATATTGTAGGCCCCTGGGCTACAGGTAATGTGAGGCCCCTAGTAATATCGGATTGGGCATAAGTAGTTTGACAAATGTTTCAGCACTTAACATACTTACCCCAGCACTTAGATTGCACTCACAGGACTTACCCCAGCACTTGGATTGCACTCACAGGACTTAACCCCGCACTATCATTGCACATAACATGTCATATAAACGTGGCATATCATGGAAAAATCAGCAATAATGTATAAACATGGCATATCATGGCAAAATCAGCAGTAATGTATAAACTTGGCATATCATGGCAAAATCAGCAGTAATGTATAAACGTGGCATAACATGGCAAAATCAGCAGTAATGTATAAACATGGTATAACATGGCAAAATCAGCAGTAATGTACAAACATGGCAAAATCAGCAGTAACTTAATATAAAATTGGAAAAAAGTTTTACTAGTAAAGAACTGTCAATCTGCCCTTTAGACTTGTCAATGTAACCCCAGACTTGCCAATGCATTCCCACATTGCACACCCATGACTTACCCCAGTACATAACTCATCAACCACATTGCACACCCATGACTTACCCCAGTACATGCCCCATCACCCACATTGCACACCCATGACTTATGCCAGTACATGCCCCATCACCCACATTGCACACCCATGACTTACCCTAGTACATGCCCCATCACTGACATTGCACACTCAGGACTTACCACAACACCCCAGGATATGTCCAATCACCCACAACTTACTCCAGTCTATACACTGGAAACTTGTCTGTGCACCTGGGTAGCGCACACACTCCATGCTTCCTTCCAGCTGACAGGGAGCTAGTTAGGGGAGATCTTCTGATCTCCACAGCCAGCGACTCTTCCGGCAAGCTGCTTTTTTATTTACAGCCAGATTAAGCCAGCGGCCTGGATCTGCAGTCCTAGAGGCCAACATTTTGCCAAGGCCCGTGGGCTGCAACCCCCATAGCCCTGACTAGGGCCAAGATATGAAGTTTGCAATGCCACTGCTGCCAAGACGTTTTTTCTCAAGACCATATTTACACATCTTATCATTATTGATTACCTGTTGAATTCCTCGACAGTGCCTTGTTACTACCACCTGAGGGACTCCGTGGCCAACAGAGAGATCTGTATCAATGTATGCCAGCAGCCGTGCAAGTGAGTAACTTATTGGCGCAGGTCAATGGCTTCCCCATTAGCCATCCCATCTACAATAACGCATCATAGGTTACAATGCTGGGAAACACTTTGCTTTGAACACTACCATGGCAATTTAATGTTTTTCTGATAAAATACCAAAAGTCAGGTGATTGTTCTTAATATGAGTAAAGTCTACGGGGGATTTTGTATAAATGTTACTTGTGGGACAAGTTTTAGAAGTGAACCATGGAAACCCGGTTAGATCACTTTTTAGAACTTTTCCCTAGAAATGATCCTCAAACATAATCCCCCATCGTAAACATGGTTCATGCAGTAGAGAGCTGTCGAACTTTTCCAGTCCCCTCTTTGGGGAGTGTAACAATGCTTCGTATATTTATCATTGTTCAGCTTGTCAGATGTAAGTTACCATTGTTTCTATCTCCCCTCTTCTTTTAATAGTGACACCCAGTATATGATGACTATTTCAATGGCAGATTGGCCATCTGCCGCTGCAGAGGTAAGGTTCCAAACATCACCCCCTGGTGGCCCAAGATATGGCTTCCACATCTCTCCAGCTTATATTCCAGCAATAATAAGCTAGATGAGCACAACCTGGCCACTCTTGCAGATATTCCTGCCCTTGTGTAATGCCAAAAGCCCCCTTTATTTCCAAATCCAACTAGGATTTTGAGCAGGTCTAACCAATGTTCTGTTCCTCTCGTCCCTCAGGACTGGATTTACCATGTCCTCTCTTATGAGAAAGATACCAGCACTTCTATCACCGTGAAAAGGTAAGGTTTCAAGGTGATTTTGTCTACACCCCTGAGTACCATCGGTACTGACTGCTTTTAGCTGTTACCCTTTTTAGTCCGGCCTTAGACTTAGAGGCAAAGTCATCAAAAATCCCTATTGTAGTTTGAGATGTGTGTGATGTTTGTATGTATTGCGGGGATAGGCAAGTTGTCGGTAGACAGATTTCTGTAACGGCCAATGACAATAGTGCCGCAACTGAAAACCTTCCGGGTAAACTCTGCCATCCAATCAAATGGTGTTATCTAAAACACGGCCTAGCAGTTTCTGGTAGTTTCCAAGTCTTTGGCCATTTTGCATATAAAAGGGGTCAATATAAAGATGAAAGAGAGACTCTTAGATGCACACATAGCCAGAAAAAAGGAGACCTGGGGCTATTCACGGAAAGTTGAGATAAACATTTAATCACCAATTCTGTGCATTGTGCAGGGACAAATCTGGTGAGTTTGGTTAGCGGGCAAAAAACACACCAGATTTGTCCCTGCACAATGTATAGTTACAGTGGTGAGATGAAATGTTCTCTTGGGCTGGAACTGGCTGAGTGTAACTCAATGGCTTCCTGCTTATACATCATCCAACTGTCACGGCCAGATGGAAGTATAAGCAATATGTGGAAGAGTTAGTGTATTTCTAGGACTGGGGTAACCTGGTAATGTGCTTCAGAAGCTACGATTGGTGTCTGTATCATTGGTCCTTCCATCATGTTCCATCTTATTAAATAATCACATCATCGGTGAGCACATAGCTTCATACTAGTAGACCAGATAGTCACAGAAAGCCCATTGTTATTTACTAATGCCAGATTGTGTTCAAAACATTCCTCCTTAGCTAAGTCCCCTTTGTTGTATTCCCATCAGGAACGGCATCGTCAGACTGAACATCTACTTCCAAGAATTTAACTACCGAACCATCACAGAGTCTGCTGCCACCAATGTGAGTTCCCAGGGGGAACAAGGGATGTGGGTTATGGGACCATCAATGATATCTCAGGGAGACCAATGGGATGAGGAATTAAAACATGTAATGATATAATAAACAACACATTAAGCCAGATCGAAACATTATGTAATGGACACATTGTTGCAGGAGTACAAAGTTTCCTTAGGTAGAGACAATATTGACTTTACTAGTAGTAATCTTGACGGAACATGGTAACATATTATATTTCATTATCTTCTTTCTATGGCCCAACACCTCGAGATCCTACCTACTTTGCAATGTAAAGAGCTAACTGTATTGAATGACAACCCTGTTGCACAAGTGGATCCAAAAAATGTGCAAGTTAAATATATTTTCTTGGGTCTATCCACTAAAATTCGACTTTTGAGGTCGACTTTCATTTTGAGACTAAGTCAAATTCGACACCTCAAAAAAAAAAACAGGTTCAAATCTTTGAAAGTAATGGGAGGTGAAATGAATAGCCTTGATCGTTTTGCCTCCCACTACTTTCAAAGGAGAAGATTCGAACCTGATTTTCTTTTTCCAAGTCAAACTCGGGTGCCGATTTTGACTTAGTCTCAAAATGAAAGTCGACCTCCAAATTCAGATTTTAGTGAATAGACCCATCTAACCCAGTTTTAGTTTATTGAATAACCACTTGGAACCTGTCAGGTGTCCTAAGAACATTTGGACTTCATTCATGGTCCTGTTTATGTTTTTCTCTCAACAGGTGGTTTGGCTGCTTTCGAACTTGGGTGGACAGTTTGGTTTCTGGATGGGTGGCTCGGTCCTCTGCATCGTTGAGTTCGGGGAGATTATTATAGACTGCATCTGGATCACCATCCTCAAGGTCATCGCTTGGAAAAGGGACAGAAAACAAAGGAGAAGACGACCTGAGTATTCTGATGCCCCACCAACTGTGTCTGAGCTGGTGGAAGCGCATACCAACCTTGGCTTCCAACTAGAGGATCTTGACAAAATGGCCATTCCCGGTACACCTCCTCCGAACTATGACTCTCTTCGGGTGCAACCAACTGACGACATTGAAGTAATATCCAGTGACGAGGAGAACTGAAACACCGCATGTGGACAGACACTATTAATATATCAATGAGACACTATCGCAGTGAATTAATCAGTTTATCGATTTGCAGGATTTTAACATTAAATGAGATGAAAAGTAATATATATGTGCTAAGGCCAGAAGCAGTAAGAGTGAAATCCCACTCAAGGCTGGCTAATCAGTGTTGAAAAACCTAGAGTTCGGAACTCCAGGTTGAAGGTCATATCTGTCCTACTTTTGTCATTATGACTGAATCATCAAGCATACGGTTAATTGGGTTTTTGTGATTAAATGATTGGAGATGGGAATGTGGATTAGCTTTATGGTGATTAATCTGGGTTCAATGACAGGCTAAGGTTAGTTTGTGGTAGTGAAACATGTTGAACAGAACACATCATCTAGATCTATTTACTAAGCCAGGGTTGGGGAACACGTGACCCTCCAGATTGTTGCAGGTCATAACCCTACATTGCAGATGTATAAAGACATAACAGTACACACAAAAACTGTAAAAACAACTCTTGCATCTAACCAGAAAGCACACATAATGGCATTGTCAATGTAGACCCATGCAAATAATGACCTGAGCTTTGTTCTATGACACAATAAAAAGAGATGAAGATATTTTTTTTTTAAATAGCTCCCTCTCTACTGATTTTACTTTGTCCTTGTGGGTCAAGGTATAGATACAAGGTGTACAACGGCTCCTCTTGATTGAAAAGGAATAGAGAGAACAGGAAACTCTCAGGGACCTGGTCAGAAGGCTCCAGATGACCATAGACAAGTGACCATGGGACATGTATACTTCACTGCAAGAACAGACGCCAACACCGTTAATGGTGGACCATTGATGGACCTTGAATGTGATGAAAAGTTTATAGATGTTCTATTGATCTTTACAGGGCTGACACCGGTCTTACTTCCTATAGCCACTTTGTACCACCCCTTGTGACATCAGGGGGGGGGGGGGATAGTCTCTTTTTTTCTAAAAATGTAACAGTATGTAGCATAGCCTTTTGTGCTTGATGAACGAGCAGCCATTTTACTCAAGCTTTGGTTTGACTATGTCTGCTTGACAGGCTGCCAAGGTGCGTACACGCTCTTGGCATGAAAAGAAATACCAAGATTCAGTTTAAAGCAATCCTTCCATAGTCTTGACCTGTAAACATCCATCACATAGTACAGTAACTTCCCACCACGAACTCCTGCGGCTCAGTTGAACATGAGGCCTAGAGCAAATTGTTGGGTTCAGCTACTTTTGTAAGCAACACGTTCTCAGCTACTGCTAAGTTCATTGGAGGCTCCACTATACTTTGCTTGTTGGGGTTTATGCACAAACAAGCTATTGGGGAAAAACAGGCTAATGATCCGGTTTTCCCATACATGGACAGAGACATCTTGCACCCTCTGCCACTCGGGTAGAACAGCATGTTCTTATCGGAGAGAATAAAAAGTCACAAATTCTATTTAGGAAGTTATGTTTCCTGTTTGTCCGTACCAACCAGGTTAAAAGTTATCTAGCCAGGTCTACATGAGTCACCTGAGACAGGATGAGGGCAGAGCTGATTTGCCGTATAATAAACTAATTACAAAAACGTCACTTGTTTGATGTTCTGCGTCTGTTTATAACAAGATGGCGGGGCGTACAGCTCTGGGTTGGCTGTTTAAAAAAAAATTCACTGTTGCATCATTTCTGGATGAGGTTTATTTTCGATGACTGTAGAACGCCAAGTATGTATTTAGGGTTTTACAAAAAGGTAAATTGCAGCTATAATTTCGCCCATTAGACTTTTTTTTTTTTTATGAATAGGTTCAGTGGGGGAAACAAGTCAGTGCCTGTGTCATTGTGTAATGGGAGTGAGATCAAACGACTATAATTAAATGTTATGCATTATGTTGTTAATTGAGCTCAGAATGAAAGAAAACCCTCATTCTCCCTCTCCCCTATTTGTTTTAACCCCTCCGATACCAAAAGGGTTGAATAGGGCTTTGAAAGCAATGCCAGTGTAGTACTCAAAGGATGACCTAGCCTTTATTTTAAAATGAGTTACTCTTTCCCTTTTTGGCACCTGAAAGGTTAAATAACCTGGCATTTAAAGCAAGACATCGTCACAGCATTGCCAGAGCAGGTGCGGTAAGGGTTGGCCATGTCCTACCAAACACAAAAAATACCCTTGAGTTACAGTTCTTTTTGGAACCACTGGTCAATTGAGTTCTATTGCTGGGTTGTATTAATGTATCCGGTTGTTAATGGCTGGTTTGCCAACCCCAGGTACTATATAGAGGTGAAACAAGACAAGTGGTTTTGGTGGGGAAGAGGTGCAGGCATAGACCCGTATGATTACTCCCTTCTGTCCCTGCACTTCCTAAGAGCAAGGCAAGGGGTCGTATTTCCCATATCCCTTATTCTGTGGGGGAGAGGTACAGGTATAGTCCCGTATGATTACTCCCTTCTGTCCCTGTACTTCCTAAGAGCAAGGCAAGGGGGCGTATTTCACATATCCATGATTCTGTAAGCGTCAAAAAGTTGGGAGGGTGAGGGAAGAACCGTTGAGAAGAGAAGTGCATGGCATGGATGGAATAAAGGATGGTAGGTCAAACTCTGGCTATCATAAAAGCGTTTGAGAAAAGCAAGGGACAATGGAAGGCGGGGAGAGAGAACAAAAAATAAAAAAACCTTTGCGAAAACAGTGGAACAATCAAGTTATAATGTAAGGCATGGGGTTTCAAAGTCCTTCGACGGGATCTCTACTAACAAAACTGCAACTGGATATAGTCCACTTGCTCCAAGAGTACTACTGATCGGGAAATGTAGATTTTCTCATGATAAGAGATGGGCTTAGATGTTACCTTTCATCGAACAGTTTGATGAGCTTGTTAAAGTGCAAAAGGGATTGTTTAAGAGTCTGTAACCTGTCCTTTACAAGCAAACCGTATGTTCTACTGTTTGTTTTCCTAACAGATGGTTACAGTTTAACCATTCTGGCGATTAATGTTAGTGCTAATGTGCCCGCCTACGGACCTTAAAAATAGCTTTTACGCACAACTTATTTTGGGGGTCCGCAACATTAATATGGTGGTGTCGAGCTGTGGCGAGCTCTAGATACAGAGCTAAGCAGGGATGTGGGGGGCTATTTAGGAACCCCGTCGAGCTGTTGCCAAGTTGCGTCCTCTTTGATCCGAATCTTCACCACAAGATCTTGCAGGTCTACAGCTCCGCTAAATCAGAAACCTGTGAAATGCGTCAGAACAACAGGTGCCGAGAGTTCATCCTGCTACCTTATCAGAGATGGACTTTATTCAACTTGAGAATTGCGAAACTTTTCCCCACACAGGGTTTCTAGCAAATACGAGTCAGGTTTATGCTTTTCTTAGAAATGTAATTTGTGTGGAATGCACATGGTTTTCTTAAATTTCATCCTTCATAAAAAAAAAAAACACCAAAGTCGGGTGCTGTTTGTTGATATCCATTTCTCAGTTTAATCCACACAACAGGATTATTTCCTGTTATTAGAGATGGCTCGTGTTCATTGGAGAAATTAAATTAGAGAAACATTTCTTGGAAGGACAAAACAGAACCAAAATAAAACTGCATTCTACTCTACCCAAGAATATAATTCTATCAAATAGATCATATACTTCATTTTCCCGGTCTTTAAAAAAATTAAAAAAAATAAGTTATTTCTCATTGTCAAAGGGATTGTGCCCAAAACAAATGATTCACGGACTTGATGGTGAGGCATATGCTAAAATATACGTTTTTGATAATGTACGAGCAGGTAACCGCGACAGGGGATGAGACAAAAGATCCAATTAAATGTCCGACGCATTTCGCGCTGTTAGGGTGCTCATCCTGTTCTATAACCATGACAAAGAGTTGGAATTTCAGATTTTATTTCCTGACACAAGAGTTATTCCCATTTATATTATGTAAAATCGGCATCTTAGAGTAGGCCACTCTGAGCCAATGACTTCTGTCCATATAGCGTGTCTCATTAAGGCGCCTCTCCACTCTAGTAATTGATCACACAGGTCCTGAAGTCAAGACAGTGACCCATGGAAGTTTTTTGGTGAGTCGGGAAGAATCAAGACTCAGTACTCAATGCTTCTCATGGCAGCAACCAGTGATGAAAGCTTCCGTGGAACGTTTTTCGCAGTTTGCCGGTACTCTTCAGGTTTGGTCTTTAACAACGTAACGATATGCTGCAGAGTACGGGTAGGCTGTAAACCAAGGGCATCCATCACATTGATCAGATAATCTGGGAAAAAGAGCAAGAATAGGTTTAAGAGATTGCGCTAGGATGGTGACATTAATTGATGGTTTAGGGGGGAAGGGGAGAGGGGGGGGGGGAGCCCAGGTCTCAAAGTGGCAGTGCGATTTGTAATTTTAGACAAATGGCCACATTAAGATGTATCTGAAGTTTTTTTGAATTTTGTTTCTATGCTTTACTATTCCAGAGATACTAGTTTTTTATTAATTTCTAATTAGATGTTCTATTTTAAAATGTTTGCTTGCTTAGAGATTGTGGTGATCAGTCAGTGACCTCCTAATGTGTCAATATTTTGACAACTGCTCACAAACGGAGTGTAATTTGGAGGACTCAGGCCAGTTCAATCTGGCCAGTTAGCAGAGTTATCAATTGTCCAATGCTGTAGATGAATGTTTCATGGTTGACTGAGCGAAATAACCATTACAGTGAGGGACATTGGTGGAACTGCCTTATTGCAGAGATGGAATCTGTGGTCTCACCTATATCAGTGGCCAGCTGCTTGCTGGAATGAGGCGTAAGCATAGGGATCTGCAGGATGACATCACAGTACGTTTGCATGGTAGCTCGCGCTAAGGATCCCAACCAGTAGTCTGCCATGTTGTCCAGTTCTGGGGTTTCCTCTCCTGCAATACACAAAAAAAAAAAAAAAAAGAGTTTTTTCAAAACTAATTTTCAGAAAAGAAGATCAGCTGTTGCAGGACTACATCCCCCATAATCCTCTGCAAGCAGGTGGAAGATCATATAAGTTTGATTTCATCAATAGCAGGCTGGCTATATATTTAAAAATATACATGGTTATATATATTTTTATTTTTTTTATATATTTTTTTTAAATCAGTCCTTCATAATTTTTCTAAAAACACAATTGAGCAAACTGAAGAAAAACAAGGAACAGAATAGAGCTCTGAAAAACAGCTCTCAAAAGCCATTTCTCCAAAGTGTCTGGCTTTTGAAAAGGTTAATAATGTTCCAATAAAAGAATAGCCAAGCCACGACATCATGAGAAGTGTTAATATTGGTTAAGTGTTGCATGTTTTTTGGGTGTAGGTTCTACAGAAACCCGAATGTTTATTTGGTATAATATATTACACTTTGACCCTTGTGAAACATTAATTAGAGAATAGGTACAGGTGTGTTTCACCAGTGACTTTGCCAGCTACATGTTTAGAGTCTCTCTGCCCCGTTAGAAACTATCGTGGGGAGAAATTTGCTACTCACCTTGCTCAGGTGGGTAGGGCAGTTTCCCAGCATGCAACGCGAGTTCCAAGGTGGAATCTTCAGGCATGACGAATGGTTCCAAATGCAGAGGAAGAGACATAAGATACTGTCCAATCTGTAAGTACAATAGAATTAACGGATATGTTTCAAGAGGGGAGTAAGCATTACTCTACATTGGTGAATGGCCTAGCTTACAAACTTACATTGCTGATGTATTCGAACGGAGTGAGACTGAACGTTGGCAAGTCTTCGGTTAGTGTCTCACCGGAGCCTTCATAGGTCCAGCTCTGAGGAAGCAAGCAGATTGGTCATTGGACTAGCCAAGTGTTTGTAAATAATGTTCATGTAAAGTGTCGAGAGACGGTGAGGTTTGGGTTACCTCCATCTTGGGGACCAGGAGGAGCTGCTGTTTTATCTGCAAGAAGACAGAATCAAACGCTAACTGATGAGCCATCTGGTTCTGACGGGTGAGTGCAGAGCGGGACGCTGTGAGGAGACTGGTGCTGACTGCTCCTTTCTCCTGAAAAAAAGGGGGAAGACAGGACTTTTAGCAGCTAGACTTTGCCTTCAACAGAACGGCACGCGAGTCCACGCGATTAGCACAGGTGACCAATCATTCGTTCGTTTTGTATGAACATTCTATTCAGAGGCGGGCAAACAAAAACACTACAGTGGATCTGCCACATGCTCCAAAAAGGTCATCTTCATCATTAAAAAAAAAAAAAAAAGATTAGACACTTGCCAAGACCACCACATTTAAAGGTGTGCTACAGAAGGCAAAGGGGAAGGGCTTCCTAACAATACTGCTCAATTTAGACAAACTCAGCCCATTTCTGTCCAAACCACACCCTACTTTTTATGAACTCCAGAACATCAACTGCACAAGTAGCAGAGAAGGTGGGTGCGTATGATCTCTCTTGCCCGATATATAAATTAAGTCAAGGCCCCCAAATACCTCCCCTCACTTGGAACATCTATCTTTACCAGTTGTTCAAGTTTATTCCCCCCACACTAGTGTATTTTATCTCTTTGATGGAAGTTATAAGAACTATATAAGCTTTAGGTGTAATAAGTAGGATCTGTGTGAAATAAATACGCATGATCTACCACACGGCGCACAGCAAACCACAAAGAAGAGTTCTGCAGAGCTAAATGTGTCTAGTTTCAAATGAATTACGCTAATATCTAAAATATTATTATTTCAATATTTGGGGGAGGCAGAGAAACCAAGCCTAGTTGGTTTGATGATGATTAACGGACAATACATTTTTTTCTGGGAACATGAGCTCTCTGAGGAGAGCATTATGTATCAGGCAAATAATTGGAGCATGGCATGAAGGTAAACTGCAACAGACTGACAGGAGGGAACAGTTAGAAAGCGACGGGTAAAAGACAAGTCTGAGACTATCCTGTGAACAGAACACTCTGTACTGAGATAGGCAGTCTGCTGGCAGAGACACCCGTGTAGATTGCATGTCTGTGGGTTTATATGCAAGACCTGCTGTACACACACAACCGGGCGATTGTGTCCACGGAGTGTCAGAAGTTCAAAGCTACACATTTCCTTACAAAACATTATTCCCCTTTATGTCCCTAGATAGAATTGATCAAAAAACAATATAAAGGCAAGATAAAAAAAGAACAATATCCCTTCTCCTTAGCAGAGCAATTCTCTGGATTTTGAAGAAGGTAACCACTTGTGATTCTTGGACAGAAGCAGCCATCAGATTTTCGTTTTTTGTTTTTTTTATCTGTCTGCCTTTTCCTTGTTGATGGGGGAGAAAGAAAAAGGAGGAAGGGGAAAGAAAAAAAGGAAGAACGGCACAGTGAAAAGGGGGGAGAAATGTACTTGAAATCTTACAAACAAATATCAGCTTCAGAGGGAGACATGACAATTTGTTTATTCTTCCCTTAGGTTTAGAGAAGGGACAGCTAGGGTAGGGTTAGGTATAAAATAAGGGAGGAATACTTATTTTTATCTAAAAGTTAGTCATAGATTTATTCATTTATCTGTTCCCTTTTTGCTCTCTCTGTGATATTAAGCATCACTTATGAATTCTTAATATTGATATATTTGTGCTGTTTTCCAATATGTGTAATTTTGTGCCAAATAAACGATAAATAAAATTTAAAAAATAAAAAACTGCAAGCTTTTAAACTCTGCCATCATTTATTAATTCATATAGAGATAAAATATCTGAGGAGAAAAACAGGACAGGTTTTTTTTTTTTTTTTTTTTTTTTAATTAAGCCTCCTTAGTTCTAGGCAGGAGCTCCCAACTTGGAATGTTTGGTCATATCTGTTCAGACCTGTGATGGTCTCACCAAAGATTAATGTGCGCTTGGCCTACCAAAATGATGCTAGTTTGTCAGAACCCGCTGTTCAAATAAATTTGCTATGAATTAATCACAGGAGTTTCAAAGAGTATTGTTGTCATTTAAGCTTTCAATTTGCTTGCACCACCTCAACCTAACACAATGGGAGTCATGTATAAAAGCTCCCGCACTACAAAGTGTGTGGAGTGGTATAAGAAGGGGGGCTTCTACTTAATTTTTAAATGGAGACATGTTTTAATAGACTGTTGTGTATGGAGCTATGGCTTAGCATTGTTCTTTTTTTAGAAGCAGAACTTGGCAGTCAATTTTATGTTGTTTCTATATATATAAAACACATTTTGGCTTTTCTGTTCTCTGTGTTACTGAAAGTAAGACTGGCATTGGCTACAGAGAATCCAACCAGGCACCACAAAAAGTGGCAACTGTCAAAGTCTGCTTTTTGTTGTGGGGAGAGTAATGTTTTTATATATTTGTATGTGTTCTATTTTTTGGGGGGGATGGGATTCTGCATTGTTCAATTAAACGTAACTTATTTTCCTGATGATAATTGTCCTTTATTAGTAAATATTTTGAAACAAACATTGTCTTTCTATTAAAATAGCGTGAAGTTAGTTACCTTTCTCATGTACACAGAAAAAAAAAACCAGAATGGTGCAGAATCATGGGATTCCTTAAATAATATGAAAACACACAATAATAGTGCAATATTGTTAAGGCCAAAGGAAGATATACCGGTGGTGATTTATAAAACTCACAAAACAGATGTGAATAAATGTGCGTCTCCGATTTTACTTCGATTTCTTCAGTATAAAACTTTAATACATCTGGAAAAGATAAAAACATGCACATGTGCAGGACAACGATAGTTTGAAAAAGCATGGACCCCGCGAGTAGGTCTCACAGGATAAAAAACAGCAATATATGGCCACTAGATGGAACAGCAATGTCAGTTCACTGGGTTAGAAGCGGATCGGGTAACTCACGACGCGTCTCAACGCATTTCGCCGGAACAAAGGTCTCGGCTTCGTCAGTCTTCCTCTGACGAAGCAGAGACCTGTGTTCCGGTGAAACGTGTGTTTTTTCATATTATTGAAGGTTCCCACAATTCTGTGCCATTCTGTTTTTTTTTTCTTTGTATCTATTGTAAGCATGTTTTGGAGAGTGCTCCAGAGGGCTGCGTTTCTGTGTGGTACCGCAAGTATCGTATTTATTATTGTTGCACTTTGTGTTTTTATGCACACCTGTCACTTTATTCTTTTTCATATACCTTTATCGTGTACAAAGTCTCCATCAGGCTGGTGTACTCTGCTGGATCCCCCTTCTGGAGATAGTTGTACTCTTGCCAAGGGTTTCTACTACTCTTGCGGTCTGGGGTACTGGTTTCCTGAATTCCTGTCAAGCTACGTGGACTGTAGGAGTCAGACAGGTATTTACCAGCCGTGGACAAAATCCTGTGGCAGAAAAGAAATAAAGACAGAAATGTAAACGGATGTTTAAAGGGACCGTATCGCGCAAACATTGCTTTTACTGTGAATGTAGAGAATATAAAATGATTGATAGTAGGCGATAAATAATGTGAATACAGTGATAATGCCTGTGAACATTTGTAGCCTTAAATTCTGTCCTGTTCCTTCTTTGCTGGGGGCAGGAGGAGGAGCTCCTGACACTGAAACTGTGCAACCCCCAGTGAACGTAGGAGGCCATGTCCAGTTATGGGTGCGTCAAAAAGTAGGCAAAATTAATAAATGTAAACACCCAACGAAATTAGAGCCTATGGGTCAAACTTGGCAAGTTCTCGAGTATGACATATTCGCTGCTGGTTTAAACCCAGACCCTTCTTTTTATGGATGCTCCTGCTTACCGGCTGGCCAACTGCTGCTCGAAGTCTCCACACTGGCGTAACAGCTCTCCGCATGTGGCAATGATCCTAGAACATTGTAAAACAAAAACAAAAACGTAAAGCTCAAGATCACCATGCTGCGAGAACAACGTATGGGTTCCAATATATAAGGGCCCAACTGTAACACAATCCACTTTAAATTACAGACTTCCCAGAGTCCTGCACCAGTTAGCCCGTTAGAAAGATTTCAAAATACAGAATTAGCAGCCAATCAGGAAGACGACGGACACATGCTCAGTAGTAGTATGGGGAGAGTGCTTCAATAAAGAGAAAGGTACAAAAATAGGTAAATAAAGGTGGCACGCCAATTAGAAATATACAGATCAAGGTGCAATACTCCAAGTCTGTGCCCAGCTGGTCAATAAACATACTTAATAAAAGCGAAAGCCAAAACGTTGGGGATCTCGTTTAGCCGCGAGTCCGCTCTCTTAAATGACTTTATTACTTTTGATATTGCTGAATCATTCGCATATTTGATGCTTTTTTGGGGCCACAGCAGCATTCACTGCACAATGTGTTATAGGTAAGAAATCCTTTTGTATTCATGTTTGTGGCAATTTGCTATACTTATGGTGTGCGTTTATACGCAAAACACAAGGAGCCAATCAGGACATGCTTGTCAGGTGCATTCTGGGAACTGTTATGTCCTAAGCACATTAATGTTCCATATTGTTATGTCCTGAACCATTTAAAAAAGGAGGACAGCTCCCCTGGTGTTCCAAGCTGCTGTCCCTTATGGATTTCTCAGTCTTATAATGAAGACATAATCCAACATGAACAGAATCAAGTTTAATTTACGGACTGTTTGTGGACTGACAATTCCACCTCGGCATCTCATGCTTGGCGAGTAGCAAGGTGATGACATCATCAATGTCAAATCCTACACTGCGCCTCTGTTTGTGGCGTTTACCTGACCGAGTTCTGGAAGGCCGTCCAGTCTTCAAGGAAGATGGAGTCGGCGGGGATGCTGTCCAACTTGCACTTTTTCCTTATAGACTGCAAGGTACTGGTGAAGTCGGAGACGTATCTAAAAAAAAAAAAGAAAAAGACAATTTAGTGATGGCAGCAAATGGCTCCCAAGCGGATCTGTGACGTAGCAGCGGTTACACCTGTGTGCTGACCGGTTCCCACTTGCCCAGCTCTTCCAGGCACAGAGCAGTATGTAAGCAAAGCTGGTCTCTGCCTTTGTTTGAGAAGTGGTCCATGCCAGTAACTTTCCGCTGATAAATCAAATGACAGATGAATTATTTTGGCACGTAGCCCGCCCAGCATACATGCCAGCTATTGCACTGTTCAGTACACTGCATTGGCTCAAAAATAAGCATTAATGACATTCACAGACAGCAGTGTGGTTTCACGGTCACAGGCATCAAGATCACATGGGGAAGATCATTAGCTTCGCACACACGTATGTATGTTTTGTAGGACACGCTATAGTAAATCTTTGTAATCCTTTTAATTCTTCCACAACATAAGTACCATTTTTTTATTACCAAATAAAAGCGCTGCTTATCCCTATGATGCTGAAAGGGTTAAAAAGATATCCAAATGTTGCCGTCCTTGAAGCATTCTCACCTGCACCTTGTTTGTACAGTAAACGGAGAGAATTCTAAACAATGAAATGTGATCCGTACATCGGCAAATGTATAGTATAAGGGAGGAAAACGAATGTTGTACATGTGTCTGCTCTGTCCGTGCAGTTGTTACCAATTCTGCCATCACTCATGATGTATAGATCAGTTTATGATTGGACTTTATTTATAAAGCAATAAATCAACTCACCTGCCATGTGAGGAGAATTTATAGAACAGATTTTACACCCACCATTTCTCTTTTCATAGGTTTAGGGGTGTAAGTAGAGCAAGTACAGACATATTCTAACTGTGCTCCCAATAGACACTTGGGAGACTTGGTGGCGCTGGCAAGCTGTTCGGGGACAGAGATGGCCCGGGCAAGCTGTTCGGGGACAGAGATGGCCAGGGCAAGCTGTTCGGGGACAGAGATGACCGGGCAAGCTGTTCGGAGACAGAGATGGCCCGGGCAAGCTGTTCGGGGACAGAGATGGCCCGGGCAAGTTGTTTGGGGACAGAGTTGGCCCTGGCAAGTGCAGAATCATTTTTTTTTTTTAAATGAAATAGGTTTTATTATATGACATAGATGGCAGGACTTCTCTCCATTAAACCTCTACAAAACAAACAAAAGGAAAACAATGCAAAAGGGAAAAAAATGTTTTTTTTTGTTTTTTTTTAAAACACAGATTACAATCAGGAATTTCAAGAACTACGATTATTGGTCAAGTTTTGAAATGGAAATTCGTATAAATCAATATGTAAGTCAGAACACAAACAAAACCAATAGAACGTAATGGGCGTGTATAAATCAGTACTGAAATATAAAAGACGACATGGGAGAGATTTCGTTATATATTAAGTAAAAATTAAAATCACTGACCCGAAAAGTAGCATTGTTCATGGCAGAGATTAAAATGAATACTTAAGTCGGTATTAGATCATTTCCAGATAAGTACAGACTATATTGTTTGTTCAAGTAACGTTTTTTTTGGACACATTTATTTTTCTTATATTTTAATTTTAAAAATGTAATAACATTTGTTGAGTTTTCCGTCCTGTCCCTAATATGCTATACAAACATCTGCATGGCGGCTGCCATCTTGTACCCATAATACTCTGTCAGGCTGGCCGGGGAGCATGGTAGATGTAGTCCTCAGAGTCAGAGTCATGGGCCATTGAACCCAACACCTACACAGAAGCATAATGCAAACACTATACATAGAAGGTATATAAGTCAGCATACTCACTTTTTAAAGAGGGACTGGAGAGCCTGTAACAGACCGCACACCCCCAGCCCGTCTGTTAATTGGATGCACCTCTCCACTGCTCCTGAAGCCAGGTTGAAAAGCCTGGAGACTGACTGAGAGAGTTCCTGAACACAGTCTAGTACTTCCCCATGTTCCTAAGAGAAGGGGAAACACACTGGGCGATTATCTCGGCAACAAAAGTAAAGGTAGACTGTGATGCATATTAGATGGGCTTCCATTGTTTATTTGGTGAATATGGCTGTAGCTTCTGGGAGACAGATGATAACACCATCACAGAGTATATACTGTGCGTGGCAAGAATAGATTTGCTCTCAATTCTACATTAATAAAGTAGAGATTTATTTTTGTTCTCAATGTTTATTGTATAACAGGGTTCTCTAAAAAGGATAACTGTAGGGTGTGTGGGGGGGGGTTAAGTTCTGTATCATTGAAAGATTGCATTTTAAACACAAATGTTTTAATGAAAGAATACAAATAAAGTACCTTATTGAGCCGTCTCTGCTTGTAGAGCACTATGGGGGCAGACATCTTGGGTCAGCTCTTCCGTCATCTGACCCAAGATTCTAAACAACATGTCCGCCCGCTGTGATAGTACTGTACAAAGCAGATAGGGCTGAATAAGGTACTTTATTTGTATTCTTTCATTAAAGCATTTCTATATAAAAATGCCTACACTTTCAATTTAACAGAACTTTTAACTTCCTTTCATCATGAAAAACACAAACATAATATTATATAGGACATATATTTGATGATATTTGGTACCGGATTATTTGTCATCTTCGTTCCCAACGATGGAAAAGGTGGTTAGAAAACATGCGTGACTTTTTGAAGTCACCATAACTTTTTAAAGATCCTGTTTTTGAGCCAGCACATCATGGAGGATGTGGTATGGAATGCTTCTTAGGCCAGTATCCAATTAATTATAAAACAACTGCTCGCAAAATATTATTTCAGCTAAAGAGAAATGGTTTCATCAAATAATTCAAATGAAGTACCTTATTAAGCCCTCTTTGTTACATCGGGGGTTCTATCAGGGTCAAGACCTGACCCATATGACCCAAAATATCTGCCCTCTGATGAAGCTATACGAGCACAAATAGAACCGCTAAGAAATGTCCCCTTGTAATGCATGTTTACACCTGCATCCTGGATGATTTATATGGCTATATTTGCAATGTCGTGGGCATTTAAAGGACAACTGAAGAAGAAAAATTAAGTTGTGTTTAATTGAAAGATTGCGTCAAGTGTAGATGTTTTAAATTTATTTTTATTCTTTCATTAAAGTAACATATTGAGTCCTCTTTGCTCCGTATAGCTCATTCAGGAGGCGGACATGTTTAGAATCTTGGGTAAGATCTGACCCAGGATTCTAAACAATGTCTGAATCTATACAGCGCAAGGAGGGTTCAATAAGGTACTTCATTTGCCTTCTTTCATTAAAGCATTTCTATTTAAAATGCCTACAGTCCAGTTTCTCACCAGCGGTATCGCACTGATCTGTATCAAGAGATGACATTCTTCCAGGTCACCATATTTCAGTTGGAAAGGTTTGTATGGTCCATATACAGATTCCACCAATTCTGTCACCTTGACCAGGTTGTGTTCCCCTGCAATGGAGTCAAAGAGATAGTTTGGTAACCTGTACACAAATAATAGGTCTTATGAGACATCAAAAGAGCCTTATAAAGTCCCTATTGTGGGCTGCTACATTCAGGCTGGCTACTGAATTGGTCTGTTTGGCTCCTGAAGTCTACAAATATTTGTCAAGCAGCCCCTGAGCAAATATTGAGAGGGCATTTTTTTTTTCCATTAAAGGGGTGTGCCACCTAGCGTATTTGCGGTTGTGTTGTACATGTGTTTAATATATGTGACATACTTATTTTTACTGTATAACTTCTTACATTTCTCCTGTAATTTTACAGTGAAAAGTATTTCACCGGGGCTTCAGAATTCAGTGGCATCCAATAAGGGGAGATAGCCAGGTCAGTCCATTACACTTTATTTCAGTTTTCAGGCGACAGATCTGCTTCTTTTTGGGCCTACTTTTATACTGATTGTAAAAACGTTTTTTCGGACACTGTAGGGGGGGGAAACGCTTCCCTTAATAAAGTGATTACAAAATAAACTAATAATAATAAGCAATTACCTTAAAACGGTCAGAACAATTGGACCCCATTCTGGGTAATTTTCTAACTAAACCAAATCAGTGGAGCTTCCAACCTTCGTATGTTTTTTTTTTTTTGTTTTTTTTTCCCAGTTGTGAACTGAATATGTTCTGTTCTTCCAGTGCCAATAAATTTATAAAGAAATTGAACTAAAAAAAAAAAAAATAACTGACAGAGCAATTAACACAATTCACACGGCACAAAGGAGGTGTTCACACACCAGTGACATGTAAGCTCTCTTCCAGTAACCGGTCTGCATTAGTTTGTATATTCTCATGTGTTTTGATTTCAAGCTGTACTCACTGACGAGTCTATTGATGGGTGTCCTTCAAATATACCCATGTCCTTTTTGGCACACGATAGCACCTCTAACACCTGTTCTGGGAAGGCCTTTTGTAAGGTGTTTACATCCACATTTGTTAAGTACAGTTCCTGAATCTAACCTTTCACTATGATATATTGTTTTGTTCCACAATGACAATATGGTGTGTTGTGTGCACAACAGTAGCTGGGCTTTTTTCCTCGCCTAGTTTTATTTCGGTCTTTGAGAGGGACATATCCCGACAGGCAGACACCGCGTGGCCAAGGCATGAATGGATCAAGACAACACACAGATTTGGCATGTGGAAGATTCATGCAGAAATGTTGGATATTTGTGAGATGGCTTTAAAAAGACAACAGCCGGAAAAATTTGGATTGTAGACATTTTAAATCTACATTTTTTAATATTGTAAGAATACAATTAAGGTACCTCTTTACTACATATAACTCTCTCTGGGAGCGGGCATATTGTTTAGAATCTCGCGTCAGTTTTTCCTTAATTTGATCCTATAGGAATAAAGATCAGACTCAAGATTCTAAACAACATGTCCGCCCCCTGGTAAAGATATAAAGTGCATAGAAAGCTCAATTTGGTCCAATCTTTGTATTGTTTCATTAAAGCATTTCTTTTTAAACTGTCTACACTTGGTAAATAAAATAAATGTAACCGCATTCAACTGAAACTAGATTTATTTATATTTTTATCCCAATTTTATCCCAAAATAAAAGAAATAAATTCAAACTTCTTTCTCCATTTCAATTCATATGGTGAAATTTAGGTTTTCAGGAATGTAATTATTATGTTATTTCTGCATGTAGCAACCAGGGGAGGACTGTCTAACAGGACTCAAGGAGCTGCACCATTTTCACTCCTAAATGCCCCCCTTATCTGCAACATATCTGCCTTGCTTGTTTATCTGTAATGTTAACGGGTGAGCTGATAAAGTTGCCTCACGAGCCCCTTCCACGGTCTACGCGCCCCATGGTAGCAGGAAAAACATTATATTTTTTTGATGAAACTCTCCCCTTACACCATCGAAGGGGTTTCTTGATCAAGGTTATACAAGAAGAAAATAAAAAAATCACAGTTTAAAACACTGCCAAGGGCAACAGCCACATAAACTGAAAACATGCCCTATACAAAGCCACTAAAAATAACTTTGCAACACTTTTATCAGTCTCCTCCATCAAAGAGAAGGAAAGACTAAAAAAAATAAAAAAATCATAGCAGCTCTTTACTTGATTCACAGACAAGGCAAAGGTTGACTACTGTTCAGGATACATTCTCACATTTATGGAAAGTTTTCTGAAAACTTACTGTAAAGAAACCAATAAAGATAAAAGGACACAAAAGCAGAGACAGTAAATGACAGGAGACAAAGATCTCAAAAACGCCCATTTGGTAATAAAGGTTTAGCATATTTAGCATTATTTACAGTGTGGCCAAACCAGAATAAAATGCAGTGTCTGGGAAAAAAAGCAAACAAATAATACAGAGGTAATAATGTATTTATATAATTATAGTCAACACTCCAGCAATGAGTAACAAGCAAATAAAGGAAAACTAACTTAGTTTTTGTTTATTATGATAATATCAAAAAAGTATAAAAAAACAAAACAAAATGTAAATGTCGAGTTATGGAGAATAACTGGAGAAAAGTTAGAGAGTTTGATGGGGCAAAAAAGTAGAGCTATATAGATATTAATAAGGGTGATATTAAGATCTTACAACATATCCTTAACTAGAGGAGATAGGCCAATTTATGTACATACAAAGGAAGAAATCACTAGTTTTAAACATTCATTAGGTTCCTAGAACAAATCTAGCTCTGGGTCTCCACCTAGAGGTCAAGGACACGTGATCGTGGCTGTTTCACCGTGGCACTTAGTGCGCTGAACTTTCAGCACCCTAACAAAACGCTCCCCTCTTACCATAAAAGTATCCCCTAACACCAAGTCTCAAACTAACCCCAATACTAACCCTAACACCCTAACCAAGCCACTAAAAATAACCTGCACCCTCTAAAACTAACCTGTATCAACGGTGCACCTGACAGCAATGTACGGCGTCCGAACTTCTGCGATGAAGCGGCCGAGAAGAACTGTCCCATTCGGCCACCCAACAACTAGGTAAATCACTGATCGAATGAATTATAAGTCCTGAATGTATGTTTGTGACCTTTTATTGTTGTCTAGATATCCTAGAACTGTTTTTTTTTATGTGTATTATATTTATATATTACATTTTGTAATCTATGAAAAATCTGGAATAAAAACAATAATAATTTTTTTTCAAATGTGCCCCCCTTCTCCCAGTAAGCCCAGTGCGTATCTGTGTTTAATGGGAGAGACACATCAACAAAGGAGAGACGACTTCAAGTAGCCCCTTCCCCAAGACAGAGAAAGGTGTACAAAATAAAGCAGTTCACCCAGATTTTTATTATTGTTTTAATAAACGAATGCACACGTAACATTTCCGCCACTTAGAATCAGCCATAGCGCAGTAATTTGGAGGTGGGCTGAGCACACGGCCAAGAACGGCATATTGTCAGTTCACGCAGCCCACCTTCCTCTACTGCTGATACACGCCTTATGGTCTCTGCTACGAATAAAGCTTCTAATCTGCTAGACGGGATTTCAAGAGTACTTCTCATGTCTATACTTGCCTCAGGACCTGGCGAGGTTGTTCCTTTTGACGTATTTTGCATATTTTACTTTTCTTTTTTTTTACATTTTTTGCCTTATTTTACAATAGACTGTGGCTGCTACTGTACCAGCTAGTCTCACTGCTTTATGGTGTAAAATACAATGTTTGTTGACCCTAAATGAAGCAGCGCCACTGAAGTTCTAGACATTATTATTTTTTCGTCTGATTTTTGGGCATATTGTAAATTATTTTATTTTTTTTTTTTTCCCCACCTTCTTCTTTTGGGATATTATATCACCCGTGTGGTATTGGACATTCTCATTGTTGGTGTTTATTTTCACTTTATGCGTTTACTATTGGAAAAGGTTACAATTTTATTAAAACAATCTAAAAAATTATCTGGAACTGCCCGTATGAGTGACTGCTTTATTCTGTACACATATATGTCTATCGGGGTTCACTCTTGGCTCTGCCTCAGAGTTGAGGCAGAGCTGTTCTGGAGGCTGGCACGCGCTGTAGACCCTTGTTTACAAAGGGGAGAAACAGAAGGGACCTAGTTAAGGAGAGAGATAGTCTTAATTCTAAAAAATTTAAATAAATGCCAAATTAAAGGCTTTCCCTAATACTTACTTTTTGTACTGATCTAACATGCTGGAACAAACAACTCGCCTAAGAATCTTCAACATATTCTGTGCTCCTTCTTCTACTACAGTGCCAACATCTTGTGTAAGGCTTTGCCACCACTTCCCCTCTTCTCACAGTCATCCCTTCTCACTTTTAGCATACACATAAACCTTCGCATTCACTCCTGATCCTTATCTTTAGCATGGTGCTTTGCAGAAGTACCATTCAAAAAGCACTAAAGAAAACAGGGAGAAATTGCCTTTTATATATATGTAAAAAAAAAAAAAATATGTTATGAGGTTAAGTCCATCTTACCAATATTGGGGAGGATAGCAGCCTCCAGAGCCTTTGCAAAATGAACTGTGGACTGGTATAGCTCTAGCAGAGAGCTAAGCTTGCTCTCAGGACCAGCTCTCTCCATGGCGTTACTCAGACATATGGGGATGGAAGGGACCATGGCAGCAAGAGTCTGGATCAACAGGACGGTCACCACTTCATGGGGCTTCTTGAACACCTAGAAGGTAAAATACATGAGATATTTGGCCTGGTGTACCACACGCATTATAAATCAATGGAGAGGAAGAGGTTTACTTACTAAACAGTAAATTGTGAGTAACTGATAGGATTAGGGTTAGGCCTATGTAAAATGCCTACAATCTTTCAATTGGACATAACTGAATATTTTACTGACAGTTGTCATTATAGCCTCTTTACGTTTAACTTCAGATCCTAAAAATAAATCTTTGTCACGCATGGGGTCCCAGATGACATTAGACCAGGGCTTGACAAATTGATCTGAGTTTTAGGAGGCAGCTAAAAAATCTAGGAGCCAGACAACGGCACATAAACACAAACACACGCAGTCACACACAGACACATAGTCTGTCACATATACATACAGAATAAAGGATCCTTTATTCTGATTTGGAGGACTAGGGTGAAAATCCTCTCCGTGCACCCTCCACTTCTAAGTGCGAAACCCGTTACACCTTGTTTTTCTACATATACATACAAAACACCCCCCCACACATATATACACACACACAAACACATCCAGTCAGTCACATACATACATACATACACACATCCAGTCAGTCACATACATACACACACACACACACATCCAGTCAGTCACATACATACACACACACACACACACATCCAGTCAGTCACATACATACACACACACCCTATTAGACACATATATACACACAAACACATCCAGTCAGACACATATATACACACAAACACATCCAGTTAGACACATACATACACACAAACACATCCATTCAGACACATATATACACACAAACACACATCCAGTCAGACACATATATACACACACACAAACACACATCCAGTCAGACACATATATACACACACACACAAACACACATGCAGTCAGACACATATATACACACACACAAACACACATCCAGTCAGACACATATATACACACACACACATCCAGGCACACACATATACACACACACAAACACATCCAGGCACACACATATACACACACACAAACACATCCAGGCACACACATATACACACACACAAACACATCCAGGCACACACATATATACACACAAACACATCCAGGCACACACATATATACACACAAACACATCCAGGCACACACATATATACACACAAACACATCCAGGCACACACATATATACACACAAACACATCCAGGCACACACATATATACACACAAACACATCCAGGCACACACATATATACACACAAACACATATATACACACACACAAACACATCCAGGCACACACATATATACACACAAACACATCCACGCAGACATACACAAGACAGCAGGGTTTTTTTTGGTTGTCGTTTTTTTTAAAGAAAAAAAAAAGTTCACCTATCAGTGTCCCCCCTCCCTGCGATTACACCTCACTGCAGAGAGAGGGGGGCGGTTTTCGTTGCAGCTCAGTGGCACAGAGCAGCTTCCATGCTATGCTCCCCAGTGATCAGCGGTAGAACGCGGTGCGCGAGGGGGCAGAGTAGGAAGTCTGTGCAGCCGGTGCACTCACTCTGCACCCTCGCGCACCGCTGCAGGAATAAAGAAAAAAAACCCGATCCCACTGCCGAGGGCACATCGCGGGGCTCACGATACCCGGGCGCCAGGTCTGATTTCCTGGTCGCCATGGCGACCTGGCGCCCGGGGTTTGTCGAGCCCTGCATTAGACCATGAGCGCTGGAGATCAGGAGCCCATGGGCAGGAGCTAAGATACAGGGCTTGATGCTGGGTAACCGCATACCCCTGGTGGTTAGGGAACCCAGGTTCCTGCGGCCACATTTCAAGACCCTGTAGGAGCAGCCGTTGTATTCAGTAGAGATGAACCGAGCAGAGAGAGAACAGAGAGAACGGAAACCAGAAAGACAAAATACACAGTCCAACACTACAGGATAGATTAATGAGCAAAGGCAGAACTTAAACGTACATGGGCAGGAAAAAGCAGAGGCCAAACAAAGAATAAGCAATACGAGCACAGACAAAGGACATAGCTACAGAACATAAAAAAGGACAGCCACAGATATAACTAAGACTACATACAGAGGACAGGGCTAAGGAACACAAAGAAGAGCCAGGATGCTCAGACACTTCATAAGAGGAATCAGAACTGGGATATGGGGAGAGGATAGAGGAGCTGGAATTCTCAGGTGCTTCATGGAAAGGGAACATAAACATACATACAGAAATGAATCTAGAATAGAGACAGCCTTTAACAGGGTTAGGACAGGACAGGAACTCTAACAGGGCAGAAACACTATGACAGGGTATTCCTATAAAAGGCATTACTATGACAGGGTTATAGTTTGACAGGGCATCCCATTAAGGGACTCTAAGACAGGGTGTACCCTATTACAAAGTTCCAAGACAGGGCGAACCCCTTTATGTGGTTCTAAAACAGGATGTACCCC